>JAECXP010000051.1:2900000-4100000 GCA_018152965.1 Scaptomyza pallida | reverse complement strand
CACGCTGTGTTTAAACAACGATATGTAGTTAAACTATCTCTTTCTCTCCTTATTCTCTATCTCTTTATCAAAAAACTATTTTCACAATTCAGCTGAATTTCAACCCTTTCAACTTTTTTGATACTCTATTCTACTATTTAACTGCTATAAAACCCCCAAGAAATATTCCAAAAACTATAAAATTCTTTTATAATGTGCTGTCTATTCACACGCAAGTTATTTATGGTTCCATGTTGAATAAATATTTAAAAGAAATTGATGCAGCGAACGTGAGATTTGTAGATATTTTTTTTAGTTTTGGTATTAATTTCGTTACGTTCGTTTGTGTATTTTTATCACCATATAACAACGAAAACTTACAGTTGAAGAGCAGTCTGGCAACGCTTTAATGGCAACCACACCGCTATCGCTAACCGCCAGCGAGCCTGGACCACCTGGCAATACCAATGGCAGTAACAATGCTCTGGGAATGGGGATGGGACGTTTTCTAACGGTTCCTGGCAAGCCCAGCAACAAGGCGCTTGGTAAACAAACCAAAAACTTCAACAATTTTCCAAATATATCAAGATTCAAAAAGTTATCGTTACCGTTATCGTTCGTTTTGCGTGACAACCTCTTTGTTTTTAATTAAAAAAACTAGTTGCAAATCCTAGTTTAGTTATTTTGTTTTGGTAGTAAACAAAAAGATAAAGGCTGAGATCTAAAAGAAATAAATTTGCATGGTTAAAAGAAACATTGGAACCTATATATAAGGCAACATTTTTCAAATATAACTTTTATATATATAAACACACACTATCTTCAATCTTTTAACTTTCTAGCTCATTCACACATGCATGCTTTTCATTCACAGTTATCAACAATCTGTTCTGCGCATGTTCTTTCATTTGATTGTATTTCGTCCTAAGAATGAATTTATTAATTAAACTTTTTGCACTTTTATTATATTTTTTTTCTTTGAAATTCGTTTATGATTTATGTTGTTGTTTGTCATTGCTGTATTGTAATGCCTATAACCAAAATGAAAATCAATCAAATCAATATAAAACTACACCAACAACCTGCACGCCTGCAACCAATTATACCAATACCAAAAACCGAACCCACTCTGTACCCAACTATGCGATACCGAACTTGACTAATATAGAGAAAAAATCAAATTCCAAAAAATTGCGGCCCAAACAAAATATGCCTGTGATAACAGAGGATATGGTTAAGAGTCCCAGTAACCAATCGATGGCAAGACAAACAAGCGGATCAGAGCTGGCGGAACAGCAACACAAGGGTAATACGCATTTCATGCGTAAAATACCTCCTGGCGCGGAGGCAAGCAACATTCTAGTGGGAGAGGTGGATTTCCTTGAGCGAACACTCTCCTGTTTCATACGTTTAAGCCAGGCGGCTGTCATGGGTGATCTGACCGAAGTGCCAGTGCCAACAAGGTATGTTTAGCTTGGGACAATTACTATCCCATCTAACTACATTGAAATTTTTGCTTCTCAGATTTATTTTCATACTGCTGGGTCCTCCGGGCAGTCAGAGTAATTTCCATGAGATTGGACGCGCCATGGCAACACTTATGTCGGACGAGATCTTCCACGAAGTGGCTTATAGGGCACGCAAGCGAGATCATTTGCTCGCTGGTGTGGATGAGTTCTTGGATGCGGTTACAGTATTACCACCGGGCGAATGGGATCCCACCATACGCATTGAGCCGCCAGCGGCAATACCATCACAGGAGGTGCGCAAACGGCCGCCCGAGCTGCCCAAGGAGGAGATCGATGAGGAGGAAGAGGAGCAGCGTTTGCGCGAAGAGTCGGGTCTGTCGCGAACAGGTCGCCTCTTTGGCGGTCTCATCAATGATATTAAGCGCAAGGCGCCCTGGTATTTGAGTGACTATAAAGATGCCCTCTCCATGCAGTGTGTGGCTTCATGGATCTTTTTATACTTTGCCTGCCTGTCGCCCATCATTACGTTTGGTGGTCTGCTCTCTGAGGCAACGGGCAAGAACATGGCGGCCATGGAGTCATTAGTTTCGGGTTTCGTTTGCGGCATGGGCTATGGCTTCTTTTCCGGTCAGCCGTTAACAATTTTGGGTTCCACCGGTCCAGTGCTGGTCTTTGAGTCCATCGTCTATGAGTTTTCCATGGCTCAGGGCTGGGACTATATGACATTCCGGTTCTGGATCGGCATGTGGGTCGCCGTCATTTTAGTCGTGCTGACCGCAATCGATGCTAGTGCGCTCGTCTGTTACATAACGCGCTTCACCGAGGAGAACTTTGCCACCCTTATCGCCGTTATCTTCGTCTACAAGGCCATCGAGAATGTGGTCGTCATTGGTAAGACTTTCCCAGTCAATCAGGGCATCTACGATTGTATATGTACACCGCCGCCGCAAAGCAATGCCAGCGTCTTGGAGTTTGCCAAATACAAATGGGATGCGTGTGAGGTAAGTCGAAAAGAAAATCCTCTTATAAGGAATCCTTCATTCTCTGTTGATATATCAGGACTACAATGGCACCTTGATTGGCGGAGATTGCGGCAAGCCACCCACCGAGAACGTCTTCCTCATGTCCGTAGTCTTGTGCAGTGGCACTTTCATCTTCTCGACCGTACTCAAGGAGTTCAAGAACGCCCTTTTCTTCCCATCGATAGTGCGACAGTATATTAGTGATTTCTCCGTTCTGATTGCCATTTTTGCAATGAGCTTCTTTGACTATTCCCTTGGCGTACCCACACAGAAGCTGGAGGTGCCTAATGAATTGAAGCCTACGTTGAGTACACGTGGCTGGTTTATTCCACCATTTACTGAGAAGAATCCTTGGTGGTCACCCATCATTGCTGTATTCCCCGCACTGCTGGGCACCATTCTCATCTTTATGGATCAGCAAATTACGGCTGTGATTGTCAATCGCAAGGAGAACAAGTTGAAGAAGGGCTGTGGCTATCACTTGGATCTGTTTGTCCTCTCTGGCCTGATTGGCATTTGCAGTATGATGGGTTTGCCATGGTAAGTATTGATAAAGAAATCATAAGCTATCAATTTCATCTAACTTGTTTTGCCTGCTTTTTAAAGGTTCGTTGCAGCTACGGTGCTGAGCATTAATCATGTCAACTCGTTGAAACTGGAATCGGAGTGCAGTGCCCCTGGCGAGAAGCCGCAGTTCTTGGGTGTGCGTGAGCAGCGGGTGACACACATCATGATCTTCCTGACTATTGGTGGCTCGGTGCTGTTGACACCGCTGCTCGCCTACATACCGATGCCGGTGCTGTTTGGTGTCTTCTTATATATGGGCGTGGCCTCGCTTAAGGGTCTGCAATTCTTCGATCGCATTCTTATCATGTTTATGCCAGCCAAATATCAGCCAGACTACATGTTCCTGCGTCAGGTAAAATATACTCAAACAGCCGTTAAACATTTTAATAAACTCCCAATTGCTTCACTTTGTAGGTGCCCATTAAACGCGTACATCTGTTTACTGCAATCCAATTGGCTTGTCTGATTATTTTGTGGCTCATTAAGAGCTTCTCGGAGACTTCGATTTTGTTCCCTCTAATGTTGGTGGTAATGATTGGTATACGCAAATCCTTGGACTTTGTCTTTACGCGACGTGAGTTAAAAATTCTTGATGATATCATGCCAGAGATGACGAAACGTGCCGCCGCTGATGATCTACATCAATTGGACGCTGAGGTGGGCTTTTGTCAGAAATATTTACCCTGTTTCGGTGGTCGCGGCAAACGCGAACCGAAGGGTAGCCTTGATGGTGGCATGGAAGGTGGCGGCAACAATGCCGTCGCCCTAATTAAGTGCAATACCTCAAATGCAAATGAGAAGGAGTTCGAGGCACAAAGTAGTTTGCTCAAAAAGTGAGCAGAGGCACGCACAAACACAACCACAAACAACTAAACACACACAACACGACAACAACACAATAAGAAATTTACAATATTTGGTCACACTCGAGCAGTGAGAACAGTCCAGACCATTTCGTTTGCGTTTGCAGTGCTGCACAATCCACCACAGAAATATTTGATATGTGTCTAATTTGTTGGTATCATATAATGGAAATTATTTTTAGAGATTTTTGCATTTTGTTGTATAAAAATGCATATACATACCTTACTATATATGTACATATATGGAGCTTTTTTATAACTCTATGTATATACGAGTGAAAACATTTTATTGTGTTTTTTAAACAGTATTTTGTAAATGTTTTTCCTTAATTTTTTTATATATCGTAGCATGCACTTTTTTGCATTTTGTTATACATTTATTTTTGATATATGAAATATCTCTTTGTTTTTGATATATATTTGTGTATGTTCTTTCTTACTGTCTTCTCTTATTTTTTCAAACATAATGCTCAATTATTATTGCTATTGCTATAACGAAAAACAAATCCATACAAAATTGTACCTAAGCTCTATGTGTATATGCTATGTATCTGAAAATCTATTATTTTCTAGTGCAATTATGAAATGTGTTATCCTTACTTACTCTATATACATACTACTACTCTTACTATATTGTATTTATATCTATCTGTATATGTTACTGAAAAGTAGTTTAAGTAGTCTGCGCGAAAGGTTTACGCAAGTAAACGTGTTAAAAGTACATGTTAAATAATTTTAAAACATAGTACAAGTAACTAACAATAACAAATTCTTAAAAATGAACCGAAATTGGCAAAAACAAAAAACAATAAAATTTTATAGCGACTTAAAAAATAAAACAAAAATATTTGGCAAAAGAAATACAAATTAAATTTTCTAGCTAGCATTACACAACACTACACCGCATTGGCTCGTAGAACGACAGCACGTTCTCTCACCTGCGTAAAGCAACTGTATTTTGTATTCTCTCACCTATACATAAGCTCCTGCTCCTGTTTATATCTATTTTTCTGTCTCACTCTTTTTCTCTCTCTCTTGCTCTTGTTACGAAACTCACTTTCTTTTCCTTATACACTGTGAGTTCTTTTGTGTTCACCGCAACAACAAAAACAAAAACAATGCTATGCATGTCTTATATATATTAAAGGACACCCATCATCAGCATCAACAACCGCCCGGTAAGGGTGCCACCTACACTGCCGGTTCGGGTCCAACAACTATACACATACCGTTATCGGGCAATGCTGCACCCACTGTGCTACCAGAAGTCAATAGAACGACCGTCTGGCAACAGATCAACAAGGATGGCACCTCCGAACAACTTATCATCCCAGTCACTGTTAAAGTTCGTCAAATCAATGGCAATCAGTAAGTGTAACCAGTAGTTGAATACCACGCGCAATTATAAATAAATGCGGCTAGCCTAAAAATCAGTTCGAACCATCGTCACACATAAGCTCATAAAATCACAACAGTTTCCAATATTATGTTCTAAGGCTAAATCTGTAATATGCTACTATCTTTAAATATGGGCATTTCCAAGATTTAAATAAGATATATCGACATACAATTACAATGTTTTGGGCTTAAGAAAAATATTATGAAGCGTCTTTTACAACTCTAAGTTACACATATTATTCAATATTTGTACTTTCTTAAAATCTAAGTTACAAATTATGATAAATAGCTTTTGCTTTTGTATATTTTCTTACCCTGAACCCGTGAATCGGATAAATATTGATGAAGTTATGGCATTCGGAAATTTCGTCTAACACCCAAGTCAATTTTTTCACACAAATTTTGACATGAAAATTGAGTAAAAATTAAGTTTCCTGATTTAAATGCAGTAATAATTAAGAGCGTAATACAAGACTTTTGATGTATTACAATTTAAAATCTGGTTAGTTTTAAGGAAGATATGGAAATCGAAAGTTTCGTCCAACTCCGCATTTGATTTTTTCTCACAAATTTTTGACATGAAAATCGAGTTTAAATGAAGTTTCCAGATTTAAATGCAGTATTAATGAGGAGCTTATTACACGATAAATATTGACAAAGTTATGGTAATCGAAAGTTTTTTCGTCACCGATTTTTGCGATGGGTTCAGGGTATTTCCTAGTCGGGATTTCTCGACTAGAACCTACATACTTACTCTAACCTGTCCTTGTGGAAATGCTCATATCATAAAACTATGTTTGTAAATATACAATATCATTCATTTGCATTCGACCATACCTCCTCAGTTCCACGACAAATGCTGCCCACTCGCCACGCCTATCGCCCATGCACGAGGCTGATGAGTATAATGAAACCTCAAACAAGACGACAACCACAACAACAACAATAACAACAACAATGCTGTCAACGATTCAACAACAGAATGCGAGCAATTGCAAGGAAGCGGCTGCCAAATTAGAAGGTGTTGTGGTTAACAACCAAAGCCCAGCTAATATAACACCCGTCTAAGTGTTATAGAACCAAAAACTATATGCATATAGTACATAAACTAGAACCATAGTCTGGTGTTAGAAAGAAAACACACAAAAAACGCACAGAAGAAGGCTTAGAAAAGAAATGCACAAAGTTGATAATTAAATAGATTGTTTCAAAATGGGACTTCAAAGATTTACATACAAACATCTAACGAAAATGTGAATGTCGAATTATACATACCAGTATCATAACTAAATACTATATATTATAGATATACAATATTCGTAGTCGTTTTTGACAAAAGTAGATTTTACCAACAGCCTAAATAGTTGAAGGCAAACCAAAAGAAAAAATGCATTCGTTTGTCATAGATATTTGTGGGCTCAGGTACAAGTTATACAAGTATTATTTAAACAAACTATCCTGGCTCAAAGGCTAAATAGTTGACTATGCATTCCAATAAGGAAAATCATATTTATAAACTTTTTGAATGGAATTTTACAACAGATACAAACCAAACATTACCAGCGTCAATTTTATGCAATATTTATAATAACTCTCTCCCTAAACAAATGCTACAAATATGTATTAAACACTCGCGGTTCCTTTTACGTTTGCTTTTGATTTAGTTTGAAGTCTGATTCGAGGCTCGATTTTGAATTGGTATTGGGTTGAATAAGCTGTGATCTTATTGTAGAGGGTGTGGGCTTTATTTTGGGATATGTTTGTAGAGAGTGAGGAATTAGAAAGCCATCGTAGAAACATTTAGCCATATTATTATTATAATAAACGAAAAAGCGAAAAAAAAGCAACAAACTGTAAACAAATGTATTATAATTTATGCATTATACTAAGTTCTCACACAAACACAAACACATTTATACATTAAAAATATATACGTATAAATATTAAATAAAAGTGAAAATTAAATCTCTGTATGTTTCATTTTGTAAGCCTTTAAACCAAAACTAGTTCTAGCTCTCCTTTGTTTCAGTGTATTTTGTGCTTAGTTCTCAGTGTGGCACATTGTAAATATATACATATACAAAGCACCAATTAAAACATGGTATATATGCCTGCTCCCATCAAGCATCTATCAATCAATCAGCCATCAATCAACGAAAACCAAAAAAAACTCATTTGCATCGTGTTGATGTCTAAATAGAATGCTCGTAATCAAACCTCTCTATTTAAATGTATGTATACTGTCAGTAATAGAATATGCTCTTAACAGAAGTCAACAGATATTAACTTTTCAATTTTTCATTTTACAGAACCCAAAATTTGATACGACGAAGCAATTGTGGCGTGGATATCTTACATCAACAGAAACATCCGTTTGAATCGATGATTTAGAAATATATATTTACTGTATCTGTATCTGTATAACTCTCTCTCTGTTATGTGTCTATATTTATGGTATTTTACCTATATATATTTATGTACAAGCCACCGTTACCGTTGCCATTATCAACGATCCCAATCCAGTGCGTATAAATGGCACAAAACTGCAACAAACAAAAGACACATACAAACCACAGACATTTATGTTTAGTTCAAATATTGCGTCTTTAACATATCAACACAAAAATTAACAAAAACAATTCAAGCTACCTGATCCTGGAATTTATTATGAATAAATGTTTTAAATGTGTATTTGAAGTTCTTTTAATTGCGCGCGCTCTTGTTACAACTAGAATATCGATATCGATTGTTTACCAATCGATTGTGCTATAAAGTGTGGAAATTTAACAGCACTGTTGTCAACAGCGTTAGCCAGCACTCTTTACACCACCAGCTGTTTTGTGGTTGCGGCACTGAGCGCGTGTTTTTAGTAAAATTTATATTTTATTAATTAAAAACCAGCCGAAATGTCACTTATAATGCGTGTCCTAAACGGCAACTTGCCGCTGCGCCTTACCGCTATGAAAACAGTGCGACAGGTGAGTGATTAACATGATTCTTCAATCAATTATCCAGTTTTCCAATCGGCTTATTATGTAATTGATTTAAATGCATTTTTATAGCTGCAATGTGGTTACAGCTCGCATGCCAAGTACGCAGAGCACAAGCCCATCGAGAAGATCCGTAATATTGGTATCTCAGCTCACATAGACAGCGGCAAGACGACGCTCACGGAACGCATTCTATTCTACACGGGACGCATTGCGGAGATGCACGAGGTGCGCGGCAAGGATAACGTGGGTGCCACAATGGACAGCATGGAGCTGGAGCGTCAGCGTGGCATTACCATTCAATCAGCAGCCACATATACTATGTGGAAAGACACTAATGTCAACATTATCGATACGCCTGGTCACGTGGATTTCACCGTCGAAGTGGAGCGTGCTCTGCGTGTTCTTGATGGCGCTGTGCTGGTTCTCTGCGCTGTAGGTGGTGTGCAGAGTCAAACGTTGACTGTCAATCGTCAAATGAAGCGTTATAATGTGCCCTGTCTGGCGTTCATTAACAAACTGGATCGCTTGGGCTCTAATCCGAACCGGGTGCTATCACAGTTGCGCTCCAAGATGAACCACAATGCCGCCTTTATACAGCTGCCAATTGGCGTAGAGAGTCATTGCAAGGGACTTGTCGATCTAGTGCAGGAACGTGCCATCTACTTTGAGGGAGAGCATGGCGTGGACTTGCGTCTTGATGAGATCCCAAAGGATATGCGGGCTGAGAGCCAGGAACGCCGACAGGAACTAATCGAGCATCTGTCGAATGCGGATGAAACCTTTGGAGAACTGTTTCTTGAGGAGAAGCCCTTCACCGAGGCAGACATTAAAGCGGCCTTAAGACGCACCTGCATCAAGCGCACCTTCACACCTGTCCTGGTCGGAACGGCGCTCAAAAACAAGGGTGTCCAACCACTCCTAGATGCCATTATTGATTACCTGCCCAATCCCGGTGAGGTTGAGAATCTCGCCTACATTGAACACGAAGGCAAGGAAAGGCAGCAAATTATCCTAAATCCCGCACGTGATGGCAAGGATCCATTCATGGGTTTGGCCTTTAAGCTGGAGGCAGGTCGCTTTGGCCAGCTTACCTACTTGCGCTGTTACCAGGGTGTTCTGCGCAAGGGCGATAACATCTTCAATGCCCGCACCAACAAGAAGGTGAGGATCGCCCGCCTGGTACGTCTCCACTCTAATCAAATGGAGGATGTCAATGAGGTGTTTGCTGGTGATATTTTTGCACTGTTTGGCGTCGATTGCGCTTCGGGAGATACGTTTACCACGAATCCCAAGAACAATATGGCCATGGAATCAATATTTGTGCCGGAGCCAGTTGTCTCCATGGCCATCAAGCCAAACAACACCAAGGATCGTGATAACTTCTCCAAAGCTATTGCACGCTTTACCAAGGAGGATCCCACCTTCCACTTCTATTTCGACAACGATGTCAAGGAAACCCTTGTCTCGGGCATGGGTGAACTGCATCTGGAGATCTATGCACAGCGCATGGAGCGCGAATATGGTTGCCCCGTGACGCTAGGAAAGCCTAAAGTGGCGTTCCGTGAGACTCTGGTTGGACCCTGCGAGTTCGACTATCTGCACAAGAAGCAATCGGGTGGTTCGGGACAGTATGCCCGCATCATAGGTCTCATGGAGCCACTGCCTCCAAATCAAAATACACTCCTCGAGTTCATTGACGAAACGGTGGGCACCAATGTGCCCAAACAGTTTGTGCCCGGCGTGGAGAAGGGCTATCGCGAGATGTGTGAAAAGGCATGTTGTCTGGACATAAGCTATCCGGCATTCGCTTCCGTCTCCAGGATGGTGGTCATCACATTGTCGACTCCAGCGAACTGGCATTCATGCTTGCCGCTCATGGTGCCATCAAGGAGGTGTTTCAGAATGGCTCCTGGCAAATACTCGAGCCCATTATGCTTGTGGAGGTCACAGCGCCTGAGGAGTTCCAGGGCGCTGTCATGGGTCATCTGAGCAAACGACATGGCATCATCACAGGCACAGAAGGTACCGAAGGATGGTTTACTGTCTACGCAGAGGTTCCACTGAACGATATGTTTGGCTATGCAAGCGAACTGCGGTAAATTAATTTAAATATCTTTATCTTCTATTTGATACTCATATATCATTCGTTTACAGGTCCAGCACACAGGGCAAGGGTGAGTTCACAATGGAATATTCCCGTTATTCACCATGTCTGCCCGATGTACAGGAACAGATTGTGCGACAATATCAGGAGTCGCAGGGCTCGGGTCAGCCGGAGAAAAAGAAAAGGAAAAACTAAATCACTAGCTCATTTAGTTATAAATCATATTGTTTTTAAGTCGAATGTTTTTTGCATAGTTTAATTTAAATTCGTACGAAAATCTTTAGTTTTTACTGTGATAACCGTTGCATATGTATAATAATCCCAGACAATTTGTAAAGATTTGTAAATTAAACTCCAAATGAATGTCAATATATTGTAAATATTTCAAAATCGAAAAGGTAACATAATTGAGAAAAAGAGCGGTCAACTTTTAAATTGCTGTTGTATTGCGGAAAGTATAATATTCAAAAATAAAATATGCTGCTTTTGGTATTATTTAAAAAATACCGAAAGATTTTGCAACAGCTGGTCGCACTGTGCCTAACAGCCCTTTACATTAACAGTGCCATTTCGAGCACAACATTTTCATAACCTTTTAATGTTGTTTGCCATTGTTGTTGTTGCTTTGACGTCGAGCGAACGAGACGCACGTCGCGGGTGAAATTAAACGAGAATTGTAATAAATATAAAAGAAATCACGGAAGTTGAGTGCGTTTCGCCAAGAAGAAAAGAACGCAAGCATCGAAGTACATTTAAACGCCAGGGAATAGAAAGCAAAGCAACACAACAATAGTTAATTAAGTTTTCCGGCTGAGTACAACAAAAAAATGTAATCATAGAATCTGATGAAAAACCGAGAAAAGTCAAGGCAAACAAAATTGAACGACTTACAAATCCGTGTGAAATGGAAACAGCATACTGCTTCCTCTTCTTGTCCAAGATTAGATGTAGCTTAGGAAACTGCAGGAAAATTGCTGACCAAAGATCGTAAAAGGCGCGCTTGCTCGCGGCGTGGCAAAAATAATTTTGGAAAATTCAATATAAATAAAACGGCGCGACAATAACAAAAGCCAATTTGCACAGTCAAAAGCAGCTGTGTGTTTCTTTGTGTGTGTGTGAGAGAGTGAGTGTGTTTCTACTGCAAATAGCAGAAAGCTGAAGACAGCAACAAATAGAGAAAATACACACAGCAAATTGCAAACAAAAATAAAATAAAACAAACATAAGTAACAACAACAGCGGTAATCAACAACAACAACGCTGACTTCCTCTTTGGGCATTTACACACAGACAAACACACATACACTTACCTGAGCGACGCGACGCAACGCAGCATCTGAGCAGCTGACTGCCTCTCTTGGCAATCTCACATTCTCTCTCTCGCTTCCACACGTTCTGCTCTGGCAAAAATTAATGAATGCCTACGCTGACGTTGACGTTGACGTTGCTGTCACCGCATAATAATGCAAAAGATAACAACAAAAAGTACCAAACCAACAAAAACAACAGTAACGTCTAACTTCCAACCGCTGGCATCTCAACTAGTCAATCCTTTTGCCTAAGGAAACACAGCGACAACATCAACAACAACAACTAAATAACAGCAAACATATCCGTCAAATTAAGTAAAAGTTTTTCTCTAAGTCACTCAGTTAAATTAAATTAAATTAAAAACAAACATAAAATGGATTGGATCATCAGCGATGAATTGGGTCTAACAGTCGGACATGTCGTTGGCTGGGCGGCTGCCTCGGCAATGGTCATCGGCGGCGTTATACCCTATGTTCCACAATATATCGAAATCAAAAAGACGCAGGATGCCGAAGGTTTCTCCTTGTATGTGTGTCTGGCTCTGCTCGTTGCCAATTCGCTAAGAATACTTTTCTGGTAAGTCGACATAAAAACTCAGTAAAAAAAAACCCAAACTTTGTAGTTTCTTTGTTCAGAGATTGAGAGCAGAGAGCTCTCCTCTAGCTAACCACATGACGCACCACAGCTGCTAGCTTATATTTTGTGTCCACAATGTTATCTGGTTAGCCGCTTGGTACTTATAAACTAAGTCGGACGCTTATCATCACCAGCTTATCGGGCAATTCAGTGAATGTTTATAGTTGTGCTCGTATGATCTCATATGGCACATACTATACATACGTCTAGCCATGTCATGGTTCTCAGTCGATTTTTTTGTCGCTTTAAACGTTTATTACGTTAGCCAAGGCCTAAAAGCGTGTTTTTTGGAACAGTCCATCATATCTTTACGCACATAAACAATCTTTATAATACTTTGATTCGATTTCTTTGAGGGGTATCAGCATTAATAGGTTTTTTTTCGGGTTTTATGACTCAATAATGCGAAATTCCATGGGATCTTTAATCTACAACAAAAATAAAGCATTCGAGGCCTGAAAAGTTTTCAATTACAAAGATAAAATCATAAGAATGTAATCAAGTTCTCAGGATTACAACTAAACAATGGGAATGTTTATAAAATTTAACTACACATACGTACAATGTGAATGTTTAAATTACTATATAAAAAAACCGCATTCGAATACGATGCTTGGTCATTTATTTATTTATTCATTTGTTCACACTCTCTTGCATTGATAACGATGACACATTTAATTGCCTTAGAAAAGACGATTCATCGTTTACGCAAATGAATCAAATTCAAACCCAACCAAACCAATTTTTAATTCAATTTGTATAACTGTGCAAATTAGTGGGTCTATGTCAGGGTTCCTTACTCTCAACAGAACCAGTTGTAACTGCCGACTGATCGTCACAATCATACACAGAGAGAAAGTGATAATTATTCATTTTAAAGTCGAATGAATCTATTTAAAGATCAATGGATGGAAACCAATAATGTTTACATAGTGTTTCTTCACGTGAATAAGATCAAACACTTCATTATTTCGCTTTGATATCGTTTTGCATTTTGTTGTCCAAGAACTGGTTGCGTTTTATGCTATTTTTGACCAGCTGATTGAAAGCTGGAAGGCCAACGGCTGTCTGAGCCGACGGAGCATTGGTCAGTGAGGGTCACTGCAATCAGGGTCAACCACTTCCACCTGCCGCGGCTGCTGCTGTTGTGTGGTTATCGCATTGTATATATTAGTTATGCATTTTTAATTCGACTTCCGAGTATGCCGCGAATCCCTCATAAATTGCCCATAAATATATATTGTGGTTGTGCATTAAAAATGTAAGAGAACAACAACGAATTCATACCCTAACAAGCATTGAAAGCTTATAATATTTCATTACAAATTCTGTAATCGGAAAGTCTTATACTTCAAGTATAGAGTATAGCAACAAAAGCAGTTAGCAAGAACTCTTAAAGCAACTGGTGTCTGCCGTCAAATTGTCTGCCACGTTTTTGTTTTAGACAGCAGCAACAATAATCAATAATTGTATGGCTAGAAACTTGGCTAGAAACTATTTTCTTGGCATTTCGCATACCAAGTGAATCAGCTGTTTGCTTTTGCTTTTATTTCCCCTTTTTTAATACTATAATAGAAACTTTTTGAATTTTCAATGCCATGCGACAGTTAGTCTGTGGGTGCTGCGCACACACACTAAATACCTACCTCCTGCTCCATAGTTTTGAGTATTTATAGCGTGCCGCTGCGGGTGGCAAGTTGGGTCACGCGATTCCATTGGTCACCGAGGCGCCAGCATTATGTGGGCTGTCTATATATATTGCGGGTGTGCTATGATTAACAATCAAGAAGAAAACTAAACAGCATGTTAATGATTAATATACATTTTGCCGGGCAGAAATCGTATTCATTATTCGATTTTCTTTTTATACTTTTAAAGAGCAAAAATCAAAAATAAATTCTCAACACAAAAGCTATTTTTAACCAACTTTATTGCATTTAATTTCACACTTTATTTGAGCCAATTTTCATTTTCTATCTAAGTGCCAATTAAATTAAAGATTTTACAACACGCTTTAAGTTATGCATCTTTATGTGCTTTTGTTTTTGAGTTGTTATAGTGCAATCTGTAACTTGCCTTGTGACACTGACAAGTTAATTATCATTATTTTTTTTTTGTCTAATCGCTGTCACATTGACATTCCCCTCACACCCAGACTATACCCACAAACAGCCTTGGCGAACCTCAATTTGTGGAACGCTTCAAATGAAAACTCGTAAAAAACAAAAGTATAATATGTGTGTGTTGTAGCTTATGCATTTCAGCAGTTTAAACAGCAACAAATTGTTATTACTCAGAATGCAAAACATACATAATTCAAAGCGTGTTGAATACATAACAGGGAAACAATTTTAATTACGACTATGCGACTTTGTAAATTGAAAATGATTGCAATGCACACGGAAAGTTAAGTTTTTGTTGTGTCTGGGGCTTCACTTTCGTTCGCATATTAAACATTGTTTAATATAATACTATGTATTATTTTTCACACCCACAATCACACAGCTGCCTTATGTTCGTAGGGTTGAATGAGCTCATCGATTCATTGTTATTAATCATGTACAACAACAACAATGTCATATAGAAACTGAGAGTGGAAAAAGTATTATTGTTATGGTGTTTTTAATTTATGTAAATTAAATTCGTCATGGCTTTAAATATAACAAAACGAGCTTAACTTGAAACGTTTATATGAGATAATACTGCAAGATTCGTATAAGGATTTGTATAAGTCGGTTGTTGTCCTGACTAATTGCCTTAACTATTGCATTTCGATTATATTATCGATTGCCCATTAGCACAATTCCATTCACGTTTTGTAGGCGTTATTTCTCGCCTAGCCCCTTATGGATTTTGTTTAGCTTTTGCTTTGATAGCTGACACTTACATATTTGCTCACTTTGTTCACACCCAACAACAGGCGGTGCGAAGGGAGTTTGAGCGTCAGATTTCCAGTTATAGGGAACCCAGACAAATGCCCAAACCAACACACAGAGACCCCAAAAATTATAATTGCTACACTTTGTGAATGTTATTATTGTGTATGTATTTGTGCTATGAGTCAATTCGCGGTTTGAAGCGTCAAACGAGGCATGACCATAATAAAATTTGATTAAAGTGCAATCAATTTGCATAATAATAATACATTTTAACGATAGTTGTGCTACACTCTATATGCATAAGCATATGTCCGATAGTGTTAACTATGCCTAAATAGTTTAATTAAAGCAAAAAGAAGGACAATACATATTATCAAGTAATGAGCCAAACGAAAAGTTTGATTAAAGTACAGTAGAATCCGGTTATAGCGACTTTCAAGGGACCGACGATTTTACGTCGTTATACCCGGAAGACGCACTAACCGAAAGGAGCAAAAAAAAATTATTTCTTTTAATTTTATGGTTGCTATTTTCGTAATAGGTTTTAAAATCAAACAAATAAAATTTTTAATCAAAACAAAAATTTTAATAAATTTAATTCAATAACATGGGTTTTTCATAAGTCAAATACATATAATGTATACCAAGATTAATTTCTATATGTGGGTTTTATTTTTATACCCTTAACCCATAAAATGGGTAAATAAGGGTATAATGGTTTTGTGCAAATGTATGTAACAGACAGAAGGAAGGATCTCCGACCCTATAAAGTATATATATTCTTGATCAGCATCAACAGCCGAGTCGATCTAGCCATGTCCGTCTGTCCGTCTGTCTGTATGAACGCGTGGATCTCAGAGACTAAAAGAGCTAGAGACTTCAAACTTGGAACTTAAGCTCTCCTATACCATAAGCAGATCAAGTTTGTTTTAGATTATCGATAACACTTCTGGTTTCCGATATACAATGTGATCGAAAACAAAAAATAGTAGATTTTCAAAATTGTAAAAAGTTTAAAACTATGGATAAAATAATGAACATTATAAAAAATTTCATCAAAATCGGTTGAAAAACACCGAAGATATCGTAATTTGAAGTTTGGTCATATTGGGCACTAGATAAATACACACAAATGACTGTACGGATTACATATGGGGTTAAGGGTATGTCCTAGTCGGGATTTCTCGACTAGAGCCTTCTTACTTGTTAATTTAAATATTCAGTGATTTTTGATTATTTACCAGTAGTTTTGACAAATAAAAACTGTCGCGCACATCATGTTTAAACGAGACATGCTGTGCGTTAAACTCCGTCAGTAAAATTTGAATAAACAATTCCATTCAGAACTTTTGCAGCCTAGAATGGCTTCAAAACGCTAGGTGCTGACAAAGCTTTATTTTGATCTCTCTAGAGCTCTTGCCCAAACCGATTTCAATATCATTTGAGAATGAGCTGCTGGGACGAACTAAATTTTCTTCGGCAAGCCCAGAATGCTTAAAACAATTCGCAATTGTCAATGGCGAAAGTTGTTGCCATGATTAATTTATCAATAAAATGGCATAAAGGATGGAAATTTTCGGATAATTTTTATCTTTGTTTTCATCCATATTGCTGATTATTTTAAGTACGAGATTTTTCCGAAATGTTGGCATTATTTCGCCGTATTTTTTTTTCGGCACGTCGCAATATCCGGTTGAATTGTGAAAAATCTCGTCGGTATAAGCGGTTTGTCGCTAAAAGCGGAGACGTTCTAAGCGGAGGCCCTTTCATATATGTTTGTATGGGGACCAACCAAGGCATCGAGTTTTCGTCGCAATAACCGGACGGACGCTATAAGCAGAGTCGTTATAGCCGGATTCTACTGTACTTGTAAACTAAATGTAGTATTTAATTGTTATACCCTTTACGCGCTTAGGTAATATGGCTGACTATCTTAACTTCCCTTTACTCATAAACATTTTTTCATAAGTTTCATTCCTTAAAAGATCTTTCTACAGGGCATCTCTAGGTTTGCCCTGTCCAACCTGTTATATATCATCATGTTTATAAGTATTGTGCGCTGTACTTATATTAATTGTGTGTGTTGTATAAAAATATAATTTTTAAGTACACGAGCTTCCACTTAAACATTTTTTTGAGTGCAGTTGGCAAATGTTGGCAAATGTGCAAAGTTAAAAGCCGCTTTTGTTGTGAAAGGCCAAAAGCGGGGCATATACAATTTTTTATTATGCTTTTTTTTTTCTTGCCAACAATTTCGTATTACAGCAATTTGATGAGCGTTTGGGGGTGTGTTTGTGGCGCGTTGCGGGGGGTTGGGGTTCAATGAACGCATTGCTCGTGTGGCAAATGTGGCATTCAAGTTTTATTGCGCTAGAGCTTGAAGTATGTGTGTGTGTGTGTTGTATAAAGATGGTAGAAGCGTGTTTGCCATTGCAGATATAATTGCTAATTAGAATGGAAACGGAAAAAGGAAATGAGGAAAATGTAATAAGAAAAAAGTTATCAAAGGAAAAAAGGCTGCATAAGTCGAAAATATATTCCAGGAACTGAATTTTGCTTTACATAAGAATAAATGAGTTTTTTAAATAACATTAAAAGTGTGCAAAATTTAATAAAAAGCTTGAATCTTTCACAAAACTCATAAGAAATTACATTTATTATTCACTCCCTTAACTTTTTTCACATGAATCAATCTTAAACTTTGTAATCTCTGCCAATTGTTTTGAAGCATACTCAACATTCCAACTAATCAATTATTTTCTCATTCCCCGGAACGTTGTCCAGTGCTTCCTCAATTGATAAGCCCAACTCTCAAGAGGTCTCTCTCTCCGACTACTCTTTACGCTCCCTACTCTACTGTTACTGATACGCCCTCATTCATATTTATGATGTTTGCAGAGAGCAGCAGCCAGAAAAAAACAGCAAACATTAAAATTCACTTGAGTTAAGAGGCTTTCTTATCGCCCACCATGCCAATGACAACCACGTTCCCACTCTTCATAATAGATTATTTAAGGTAGATAACTAAAGCCTCTTATAATAATTATATTATTTACGTAGAGTTTAACAATAATGCTGACAAAACGTGGCTTTTCATGAGTCTAAATAATGCCAATGGTATATTTAAATATTAAAAGCTTTCGGCAATGCCAAATTAGCAATTAATAATTGTCAATATATATATGTTAATATGTTGTATGACATAAATGGAACGCATATCTATTTATATGCACATAGCTTGGCTATAAATGTTAACAATGACAACTCAATGTCTTATGATTAGATATTGATACCATTAGCTTTCGCATTCCAACTTTCTTATCAGCCATATAATGTAAAATTATATTGCTTTTCAATATACCTATCTAACCTATCTTATCTAACAGACAAAATAAACCAACTTTGACATTATTTGTTTATAATTTTTGACCTACTTATACATGTATTTATTTTTAATGGCTACTTAAAGTAGCTGCCCAAAAATGTTTGTTTTTGTAGCCAAGTAAACAAAGTCGCTAAAAATACCCACAGCAAGGTCAGCGTGCATGAGAGGTGTTTTGTTTGGGGGGGCGGAGATTTGAGTATTCTTGTTAATGTCGTGTGTTGTTGTCGGCGGATTCCATTTAATTTTGTGACCCAATCCATGTTCACCGGACGACTTGCTTTTGGGCAAACAAATGTTGGCAAATTCTTGCTTAGCCATTTATGTTGATGGCATTTTTGGCGTTTTTTTTTTTTGGGGATGTGGCATTTTGCATGCAAATTAGCGTTTAGCACATTTTAAACCGGTTTTTGCTGTTGTTGTTAAAAATAATGATGATGATAATGGTTCTTGGGTTCTTGTTTTATTTATTATATTATACTTGAAGTTCCACTTGACTTATTCTGTTTGACGCTGATGTTTTTAGCCAAAAGTTTGATTTAACTTTTAGCTTCTTCAAAACAGTATCATCATCATTCAAATTGTGAAATATAATTTAACGAATTACTTTTTAATGCATATTTTGTATGAATTCATTAAAAATATAAAGTTCTACTTTGTAGATTAGTTTTAAAAGCAAACTTTGATTCTATTTTCTATAATCTTTTTAAAACATTTCACAAAAAAACTATCAGCTTTTGAGGCCTGACCTGCTTTGAGCGTTATCTGAATCACTTTGGTGTTTGGCTTAGAATTTTCAATGCATAGCACACATTTAATGCCATTACTCAGCGTAGAAGCTTTTAAGGCTGCGACTCTTGTCTTGATAGCCCCTTTGGGTGCGGTCAGTTGTTGTTGTTGGGGCCAAACCCAAAAGGTTAACATCGAGGCTATCACAGTGCGCAACTTATCTCCCACAGACAGCTAGCATTTAAGCTGAAGACTTTTGCGTAATTAAAAAGAAAGGAAAGTAAAAGTGTCTTCAAAAGTGAAGAAAAAACACGTCATGTTTCGTGCCTGGATGCAATCCCTGGATAAAAAGGACACAAGCATGGGGGCGAGCTGAAGCTCAGCAATTTTGTTTCGCTTTTCTAATTGAATTTTAATGCTTGGCTTGCAAAAGTCGGCCCTCAAGTGATTTAAGGGTCTTCCTGAACATTCTGTTTTTGGCCAATTTTCTTGCGCAGACTTTAAGCTCTTAGCTGCGTGGCATTTAATTTGCTTGCGTTTGCCAAATGCGGTAGGCCATAAAACTAATCGAATTGCCTAAACAACAATAAGAAACTAACAACGAAAACCTCAGCAAGAACAACAAATCGCTGTTTTGTTGCTTCTTTTGAATGTTTACAGTTTTGGTCTGATGAAAGCACAAACAGAAACAGAAACAAGCACATGCTTCTCTCCTCCCCGCACAACACACACATTACTAGAACCGCCCAGTTTCTAGACACGCTCCAAATGTGGCACAACAAATGTGCAAAACGGCGATTGACGCAAATGTTTTGCTTAGCGATCAGATTTTGATGTGCCAAATGTGGAATGGCAAAAAAAAAAAATCGTATTGCTTATCTATTGCAAAACGTAAAGTAATGAATGATTTATAAATGCCATAGTTTATTCAAATGTAAAGTAATTCAATTTGTATAACAGATTTTTATAGCAACAGTACAGTATAAGAGTTTATAGTATAGCAAAATACAGTATAATATTTAAGATTTATGGTAATTTTTCTTATAACATATGCTTAAGTTTTTAAGTCATCTCAGACAAACTTTAATCTCCAGATACTAGTAAAAGTTACACTCTTGCCACAAATCGAGAAGTTTTCAAGCTTTCAACCCTTATCGAGTGTAGTTTTATAATTCATGTTTGGGGAGGCGTATATTCTATTAAAATGTATGTGCTGCTTACACTGTTTTATTCCCTATCTGACATGAACTTTGCCAACAATATTTATGTCTATATGCAAATCCCAAAGCTCTCTCTCTCTGTGTTTTTTTTTGTCTCTTTCCGCACAGCATCCAATCGACAACAATTGCGACATTGCTTTTTATTTTGCGCATTTTTTCTTCTTTTCTTGCTTTTGTGGTCTTGTTATTCAGTCCTTTTGTTTGCCATCTGCTTTCCGTCTCTTCTGTTCTGTTATCACTTATGGATGCTACCGTAGCTTCTGCTGCTGCTGCTGCTCAACCGTAAATTGGAATTGCTTTACCACCCACCGTTGTTGTTGTTGTTCTTAATGCGTAGAATATATATTATCTTTTTTCTTGCCTTGATGAGCAGCTTAGCGCCATGTGAGAGGCGTATAAGCACAGTATTCATTTACGTTGAGCAAATAAAGCAACTTCATTTGGGACTTATCTAAACTTTGCTAGCAACAGCGTTTACTGGTTAGATACTCTTTCGAAATGCCCTTCTGGCCACAACTGTATTAATACAAAAGTTTCGTGTCGATAGTTTCATTCGACGCCTATCAATTTCGACCGCAAGGTCACCCCAAAGAGCTTAGCAAAAAAGCCAATGCAAAGCGAAATACGACCCAGTTTCTGGCCCACTCAATGGCTCGCCTCAAAATAAAAGAGAAACGGTGTCGAGCCTTTCGCTTTTCAAGGATAATTACTATGGTTTGTCGACGAACTGGCTGCTTCGTAGCATGCTTTCTTGGCTCATCAGTAACGCCTTATTTACACAAATCTTGCCGGTCACACACACACAAACACACACATAAAGCCGCTAAATAGGCGCATTCAATGGAACGTACATAGTCTTATACTTACACATATTTCATATTCATATGTACCTTGTTGTATTCTTCATAGCCATATTCAGGCTTAAGTGCCTGAACATTCAGTTCGTTAGAAGGCCTCTTCACACGACGGATGATGACATGTACTCAATTGGTTTGAGTGCCAGCCGGTCTGCCTGCCCCCTGTGTAGCCTACTTCCAGGCAAAATTAAATTTCACTGTATGTCTGTGTGCGTGTATGTGTGTGTGTGTGTGTGTGTTTATGACCAAACAAAACGGCGCACACACTCGAGCACACATAGTGCATTAAAGCCGGCACAGTTTTAATTATATACACACATAAATTCATCTGTCTACAGGACGGACGAACATCCTGTAAGTTACGGCGGGGGTGGCAAGGGCATTGCAGGATACACAAACCTAACAAATAAGCAAACATATATAAATTGTCCCAACTGAATGTGACTTCATTTGCCAAAGCAACAAGGCGAAAGAGCAAAGTGAAAAGCAGACACAAAAAAATGAAAAATAAATGACTCAAATTTATCAATAAAAACTTCATCAGCATTAAGTGACATTTTGTATGCATTGTATCCTCTAAAAAAAATACATGTAAGGGGTATTATGAACTTTGGAAAATTTGTATAAAAGCAAACCCTTCAACATTACATTTTTGTAGTCAAAAATTTATGCTTTCAAGTTTGGCTTTTGCCTTATTTTTGGATAAATGATTTTTACTGCTTCCTCAATCTTCGCTCGTTTCACTTACCGCAAACCGTTGCGGCTATTTGCACAAATTGCCCATGAAAAAAACCAAGCAACTGCACATGTGTGGCATGTGGCAAGAGTCAGACGTCTGTGGTGCAGGCGTCGGGTGGCATGGGTGGCATGCATAACAAAAATTGTTTACATCATATACGGAAAAAGCGAGTGAGAACATTCCGTTTGTAGTCGTAGTTGAGCCATTCAGCCGAATATGAAGCCGCCAAAGCGTTTGCAGTTTCATTTTTTTATTGATTTTTTACGACTTTTACATACATTTTAACACGCTCAAACAGTGTGCAAAATGGATTTGTGCTAGTGTGTGTGTGCGAGCGTTGTTGGCTTGCTTTTTCGTTGTTTTTTGGCAATTTAAAAGTTAAACGCAACAAAGTGGAAAAAAGCTGTGGAAACAACGGAAACTAGTAATAAACGCCCTTAAAGGTATTTGGATACACTTTAAGAAAGAAATCGAGTCAAGTTTGAACGTTATTTTATGCTGTTGTCCTTAACTCTTCTTGCTTGTTTATTCCGCTACTCTGTGCATAGTTTGTTCTGCCTTTTACAACACTATCCGGTTTAGTGCTCATGGCAAATGCGTTTTAATATTCCTAGTCTCTGCCAAGATAGTATACTATAAAAAAAAACGAGTCAAACAATTGAAGAGGAAAGAGAGGGTGTTGCATTTATGCAAGTGCACTCATGTTGAATGGGGGGAGGGGGATGAAACGTTTACTCTTTGGATATGTCAACAGTGCTGCAAATTGCAGTTTGTGTGTGTTATACGGGGTCGCACAACCAACAACAAACTGCCACATTTGATTAGAGCTGATCATAAAAAATAAAAAAACAAGTAAGAAGGTTCTAGTCGAGAAATTCATACCTATATTAACCCATTTTATGTGTTATATATATATAGATTATTATCTTTTAATTTCATTAATTTTTAATTCGTGCAGAAGTATGTTATAGACATAGGAAAGCATTTCCGACCCCATAATGTATATATATTCTTGATCAGCATCAACAGCTGTGTTGATATAAGCGTCGATCTCAGAGACTCGATACTCAATATTTTAAACTTAAGCTCGCCCAAGTCCTAGATCCTCAATATTTTAAACTTAAGCTGGGTAAAACATGTTTGTATTAAATTATCGATAACAGCGTTTTCCGATATACACGACTGATCGATAACAAGAAAAGCTGAAATTTCAAAACTGTGTGGTTGGAAACCATGGATAAATAAATAATTTGATCAAAATTGGTAAAGTAAAAAAGGAGATATTGAATACATATATACACTTACTAACTAACTATCTGTATACAATAACTTGAGTAGATTTTTAATAGTGTTTCACTGAAATTTAATTTTGTCAAAATTTTATAATTTGTAACACATTTATAATTATTAAATAAACACTGACGACGACGACTCGCTGCTCGCGAACGTAGGATCTGTCTGTATCGTTGGTTGCATGGGTGTAACCGCGTTGCAGATATCTGAATCTGGCACAACCGACATCGCAATTAGTGGTGGCCTTTGTGGTGCGCCCATGCACTCTGGACAGCTGTGGGCATCGCAGTGTAGCGTTGTCTTGAATTGTACAATAGAAGGGTTAAGAAAATACACTTACCCCACATCTTCAATTTCAGGACTAGGTTTAATGGTATTGTAAAGACACATCAATTGGTGGGCTACATACAGCACGGGAATCAAGAGGAGGCTACTCAAAAGCATGCCAACCCAGAACATATTCTGAAGGCACACAAAGGCAATGTTATATTAAAAATAAATGAGAATACTCAAGTTAAATATGTGTGTTTGTTTATCAACCGAAATCTAGTTTCAATGAACTTACCAAAGGATTAATTAATCGACCGCAAACTATATCCGAAACACGGTTGTAAATACCGGCAATCGGGGCATTAATTCCGACTTTAGTGCGACATTCAATTTTTACCATTTCTATATATTTTGAAACATACATGCGTACAGGAATAGGGACCTTGTTTCGCTCCACTTTATAAATGGCTTCAAAATTCTTCCATACCCAATCTTCTCTCTTGTCTACATTGTCTCCTAAATCCTTAACAAATGACCCAAATGTCGTTGTAATATTAAGCTTAAGAAGTTCATCAACTTTGGCTAGTCTTCGTAGAATCTCATCCATAGTCAACAAGATTTTATCAGCAAACTCATTCTGCCAAATCCGCAAGTTCTCAGCCTCGGACTGCAGGGCTATTCTGGCCCAATCATAAATACCCCACTGAGTCCACAGGGTGGAACGCAACATCATAAGTTTATCGGCCAATATTTTTAAGTCCAAGGGCACCAGTTCTTTGCATATAATTGATGTGAATTTCGTACTATTGTACTCATTTAAGTCAGTATTTTTTTCCAAACTTTTCCAACCTTCAATGACTCCTGGTTGAACACCAACACGATAATAACCTTTTGTATAATCGTCACCAAACATTTTGTTTTGTGGCCAGTCATGTTCTTTTACAATAAGTATTGTCGATATGTCATCAATATTATACAATCCGTTTGCGTCAAGAAAGTCAAACATAGACTGGTTGGCCTGGAAAGCCCTAATTATGTTCGACATACGCAACGGTGGTGTTGTCGGATTAAGTGAACTTTTTGGTCGATACTGATTTAAATCAATACCTGCGTCTAAGAAACGAAATATCGCATTTGATTGATGTTCCCTTAGAGGCGCACAGGCACCCTGATAGGTAAGGACCCCGATAACTAGGTAAAATATTCCAATCAAAACAATAAATGAAAATATACAAAATATCAACAATATTGCCCTACAATAAATAAAAATTCATTTAATAAGCAATCTATATCTTAATGAACTTTGTTTACTTACATTAAGAGGAAAATAGATCCTATGCCTTTGCTGCAGCCATGGTTATTGCCTGTTCGATGCTTTCCACAACATCCAAAAATGAGACCAATTATTAGAAATAGTATTATCTTAAAGAAAATATATTGTTTTTGAGATAAATAGCTTTTTTACATTCAGTTTTTTTAAGCATACTTACAAACGATAGAATCGAGCAAAGAGTAATGGTGACTAATCTACGCGCATCACCGAATTTGGTGACAACATCTTCAAACGAGTTGGTTGCCTTACGACTTTTTAGATGAATGTCACTTATCACCGAATCAATAATGGAGCGAGTGGTGTCAGCTATCGAGCGAAAGGTTTCTTTTCCAGCGTTTAAATCGTCGGTTAAGTAATTTATGACATTTTCCATATACCGAGTCATATACCTTTTAAAAGCATACGTTAAATTTTTGTACCAGTTTTTGATAGTCATATAGCCATTGCTATCAGCAGTCCATTGCATAGCCTTTGCGTACTTTGCAGGGTCCGGCATCTATTAAAAAAAATATATATTAAGACTGGATGCCATCGTTGATTTGACTGTTACTGTTGTTTTCCCTCCCCCATTCATCATATAAGTATATTCATGTCCAGTACTAACTGCCTAGTTGTATAGCTGTTTCCGTCTTTCGTCGGCCATTCCGTCTGTATGGTCACATCTATCTCAAAGACTTTACGAGCTAGATACTTAAAACTTCCTCTGCCACGAGCAGTTAAAATAATCGATAACCCATGTCTTAGATAACAAAGAATATCTCGATTTCGGAAATTCTTAAAATCGGACCTACACCTTTAGATAAACATTATTAAAGATTGAACTTTGGTCAACATGCAGTAGTGTTTGTTTTTTTTTAAGGTATAGCACTTGAAAATCTGATACAATTTTCCAAAGTTATGGCAGCAGAAAGTATTGTCTAACTCCATTCACAATCACTAAGTTTTTTGATATACTGTTACCAGTTCATAAAGAATCTGACAAAGAGTGTGCTTGCTAATCTGTGTATGGGGTCTAGGGATACCATGATGTTAAACTTCGTTCAGCAACTCTTACCTCGTCAAAGTGAAGACACTTTGAGTTATCAATGGTCTCAATCTGCGACATTTTTAAAAAACGCAGACATTCTGGACTGCCACAAAGCACGGTCAAGATGTAATTAATGTCTTTCTTAAGGGATCGCAGGCCTAAGAAGCGTTAAAAATACTTAGTATCTTGATTATTATTAAAAACTGAAACTTTTTACCATCACGAAGTTGGGATCCATAAAAGTGTAGGTCTTTAATCAATCTGGTCACAGCATTCATTTGAGTAATAGACTGTTCGAGGTTCTCTATACTTTCAATAAGGTCGGGAATGAATCGCAGTTTAGCTTCACCAAGCATATTCATGAACATTGTATCTCCCACATCTGGCAAATTGCAGTGATTACTTTTTAGATAAGGTGGAACTTGAAAATTTTACATACTATTTTTTAAGTCATATATTAATTGAGAACATAACTCGTCATAGTTATTTATGAACAGATGGCGAATGTGGTCTTGAACATCCCGTACATATTTGCAGGTGTCCGTGGTAGCCCAATTAATTTCAGCAGATGTTCGATCAAGACTCCGCTCCAATTTATGATTGCTTGCAAGACAAACAGCGACGCCAAAGCTGCGATGATTTATTAAAAAAATTGACTATGACTAGCTTAAATCGGACTTACATTAAACCACTTATAAGAAATACAAGGACATAGCCCAAAATGCATCGCTTGCGAGTGTTCTTTTCAATATCACACGTGGGACATCCCTCCTTGTTACATCGAAAGCAGCATAAGCAAAAATAACATAACCTGTCAAACAACAAATTACTTTAGAAAGAAATGCTTTGATCTACTTACGCTATAAAAGGCATTATGATTACAAGGCCAAGCAGAAAGATAACACAGATTAGTAGACCCCAGTAGTGATGAAGAAGGTCATCCCATTTGTTGACCTCAATCATTGATCCCAAGCGTAAGGTGCTATCGTTCTTGACCATAACGTATCCTGAAGCAAAAAATGTTCATTATATACATTGGTCAGGGAGACATCGTGCTTAATCACCTGGTGGTAGTCCTTGGCCATCCGGTATGAAGGTGTCAAACAAGTAATGAGTGAATCTATTGATCAAATTCTCAAGACTTGTTGTTGTGTTGGTATTAGGTTCACCTGTGTACTTAACTTCAGACTTATACTTGGTATACTGTGGATCAGATGCATAAGCGTCATATGCTAAGGCTGTGGAAAATATTGCTGTACAAAAGAAGCACGTTATAAAAATAGCAACGTGACGCAGCAGTAAATTGTTCGAGTTTCGTTTTTTAGGGTTTCTTTTGCTTCTAAGATTATCAAAAAGTAAAATGTCTTTCATTTTTGTGATTTTTTGTATATACATGTGTCTTTGGTTGTGTTGAGTTATTGTCTTTTGTATAAAGAATTTTCTTATATATTGGATAAAACAAATGTACAAGTAAATCGATGACTGCTTTTTGACTTAACGTTCTCATAATAAAACTGATTCTTCTATTAAATCTTGTTTTACGGATTAACTTATTGACTAACACTTTATACGTTCGAACCATAGACATTTATAGCCTCAAATATTTTGCAAATATTTATGTGATATATTTTTTCAAGAGTAGTAAAAGGGAATTACTTTTGGCCGCGGAAAAAGACCATAATAGTTGCCACAAAACTTAAATTTGTTTCAGGCATACAAAAGTCTCTCATACCCTTAACCCCATGTTATGTGTTAAGGGTATAAAATGGCAAGCGATAGGGTTGAGTTTACTATGTATCTGATTCGTTTCGATACAATAATACAAATGTTCTTTTATGTAGCAGGAAACTGTTTAACTCAAAGCACTTTAATCATGTTAGCTGCATGTTTTTTTCGTTTTTGCGAGACCTTCAAGTACTCTGCTGTATTTGATTTCAGTTTCAATGCAATTGGTATCTTTAAAGAGAACTTTAAACTTGTTCTCAATCCCAAAACTTTCTGTAAACATTAACTGCTCTACCTTGACGATACTTATCGCGTTATAAGCCATAGCTACTATGTATAATATGTACATAAATCGACTAATAATACTTTGTCACTCGCAATCTGCACAAACAATTTACGCATATTTCGCACTGTCGCCCAGTTTATGCATGTCATTAAATGGCCCATGGTGTGTGGGTTTGGCAGCCAAAAATGGGAACGGCATTAAATGGCAAAACTTGTAATTCAATTTCGACATGGCAAACAAAACTGGCCAGAAACCAAAGCACCAAACTAGTTGCCAAACTTGTTATCGTTTGTAATGGAAAAAACGTTGTCTGCTTTTAGGGGGTTTCACTTGATTTGAATGCCCATAAATGACAGTTTGCGATGACGCAGAACTATATATGTATCATGTGTTATGGACTGTGAGAGTATGTTGTTGTTTGGCTGCCACAGGGACTTATCACAAATCGCCACCCTCAACATTCATTTGGAGCTTTTAATAGCCACTTCCTATCGGCGCAGCAACAGAATAACAAATCCCCAACAAATGCGTTGCGGCTTAGAGCTTTACATTTTGGTGCTTTGCCAAATGTTCAACACGTTCCAGTTCCATTGTTGGCTTATTTACACTTTTTAGTTGTTCTCGGCCCCTTTTTTCTCTATGCCCCAAACAATACTTGGCCATTATGTTTGTGGGTTGACAGGTTCACTTGACACTGACACTAAGAACAGCAGCAGTTGCCCATTTTGAGAGCACACAATCGATTTTTTAGGCTCAAGATATTTGGTCTATTTATAAATCATTTTTTTCCGAATGATTCTCGATTTATTTTTAGGGCACATCGTTAAGCTTCTTATTAAAACGAATTCATTGAACATTAATCATTTTAATATGCAAAATACATTCTCAATAATTGACTTTGTCTAACAATATTATAATTCGCTTAAAAATAAACTCGAGGCAATCAAAATTCATACTTGGGTAAAAAAAAAAAAAACGCAAAGAAATTCCCCAAGCTACAATTATATCAAACAGATGTTGAGAAAAGCAAATAAGTCAAAACCAAATTATTTCTGGGTATAACGAAGTAACAAATACTGACAAAAAATCAGGTTAGTTTTAAGGAAGTAATGGCAATCGGAGGTTCTGTTCCAACCCCAAGTCTGTTATTGTCAGAAAAATTAGACATGAAAATCGAGTAAAAAAAGTTTCTAGATTCAAATGTAGTTAGGGCGTACAAGATTTATGGTGTATTTAATTTGAAAATCGGATAAATGTTTACAAAGTAATGGCAACCGAAAGATTCGTCCAAGTCCCAAATCGATTTTTTGTCATAGATTTTAGTGAAGAAAATTAAGTAAAAATCGTGTTTTTAGATTTAAATTCAGTTTTTTGCTAGAGATTAAAACCACATTTTTGAGATATTACACATGAAATTCGGTTGATTTTTGACGAAGCTATTGCATGTATTTTTTATAGTCATTTGGGAATAAAATAGAAAAGTTGTTTTTAGTTTCAGTTCGCCTGAGAACCTTTTGACCTTTTAACTTTTTTAGTTGGTGAACAAGCGGAAAATAATTTTTATTTTGTGTCTAGCAAGCGTTTTAAGTGTGCGAAAGTTTTTGGAGCACCGAGCTTGAAACTTTTACTAACTGACAATTTTACGGTTTTAATTAAAAGCTAAAATAATTAAACATAATAAATATAATATTCAAAGATTTATCTGAAGAATAACATATCTACACATATTTTATAACACAGCTTAGCATTGATTTCTTAATGGTGTGTCCCGAAAGGGATTTGAAGTTAATTCATTTCCGTAAATTGCATACTTCGAATTCAATGCCAATTATAATGCCATTTGCCATTGATTAAAGCAATACTAATGTGATATGTATTAACCTTTTGCAGGTTCTCCAGCCGATATGAGCTTCCACTGTTGGTGCAGAGCGTCGTCATGAATGTCACCATGTTCCTAATGATACACCTGTGCGTCAAGGTGAAGCGCATGAATGCCACTAACACACGAGACCATACGCTCCGTGGTGAGTGAGAACTTTGCCTTGGGTGTCTATCATAAATTCGATTAAACGACTGACAAAAAAACACATTTATCCTTTTAGGCGATGAACTGCACTTGCCAAAAGTGCTAACGGACACGGATACGGGCGCCTCCGTCTCCATCAGCGATGCCGGCGTACTGAAACGTGCACGTTCCAGGCATTATTTGAATGGTAAGATGGCCAAACTGAAAACGATAAAGGTTCAAACCACCGACAACATTTAAGGTGCAGTTCTTGTTCCGACAATTGAAAAGTTTTCGCTGCTCGATTTCGTGACGGCGACAGTTGATGGCAATTTCCTTTTTGGCCCAAAGCTAGCTGGCAACCACCATATCATGTTATAGCCACTCCCATATCCATTTTCAGTTCGCATTTTAATGGCACTTTATCTTAACGCGTGCCATTTTCTTGCAACCTTATTAATCTGCCCTCGCACACAAATGGCACAAATACAATACAACTGGGTTAGATGGCGGAAATGGAAATGGTGTGGGGCTATAAATTGATCAATGAACGAACAAGCGCCAAAGGCATTCAGAAAAATACAACATTGAGCTAATTATAGAGGCACGCCTTGGGCTTCTTTGCTTATCTCCTTTTGCCTGTGAGAGCGCACAAAAGTAGGCAACAATAATAGCGATTGATTTTGGTACAAGTATTTATTTATATAGTGACAATCTAATACTTAAGAAAAGCTAGTTAGTGTACAGTATAACAGTATTATACTCCAAACTTGTATAACAGTTTTATTTTGCTTCGATTGCAGATTTGGACTTCAAGTACTTTTGGAACTGGACAGATTTTCAATCGTATTTGGACATGATGCTCGTCGTTTGGGCCGTTGGCGCCGCCATAACATATCTAATGCTGCCCATTCATTGGTTCATGGAGGCCATGGGTTTTGTGGCCGTATTCACAGAGGCCATGTTGGGTAAAGTGTTAAAAAACCCTTAAAAAATAATCCAATATAAATATCACAATTTTTGTTACTTTCCAGGTGCGCCGCAATTTTTGCGCAACTTTAAGAATAAATCAACATATGGTATGAGCATACACATGGTGATTATGTGGACGCTCGGTGATATGTTCAAGACTGGTTACTTTATTGCTAGAAATGCACCATCGCAGTTCTGGATATGTGGCACGCTGCAGGTGTGTACAAAAACAAATAAACACACATGGGAAATAAATGAAAATGAACAATAAATAATTACATTATAAATCGATTATTAATAACCGAAGCACAGGCAATTTCATCATATTTAATTGCGTTTTTAATACCTCATATAACAAAGAACGCAATACACCTTCCGCTAAACAAAAAGCCACAAAAGATTTCCAGAAATAAATCGAAACGTTACGCTAAAATCTTTTCTCACATTTTCAAGCTTTCAAGACCAAAAACATTTTGTATATCGCGAAACGCTTTAAGATGTTTTTGCTGCCAAAGAAAATAGACAAAAGCATTTCAATTTTGAGTGATGTTAAATCAAAGACCTGTCACCGACCTTACTCATACCCTCTCCTCTTCTTCCTCTTTGTCACAGGTCAGCCTGGATATTGCCATATTGCTGCAGGTGTGGATCTATCGCAACAATACAAAGCCACGTGATATGAGACGCGGCGATTAGCAGTTTGCCCCCGAAGAGCAACAACAGCAACATAACCAACAACAACAACAAGAACAACAACTAGGTGCAGCAACAACAACAACAACAATAGCATCAGCACATCAGCACCAACAACAACAACAGCACGAACTGCACATTTCGCATTCCGAGGAGCGACAATTATCGCTACCAATTACCATCAGCAGCAGCGGCGATGATCATCTATTGACGGCACGAGCCGACGACGAACACTTCAAGTGTCACGACAATCGAGCCTTCCAATATCATCACAATCATCATCATCACAACAACAACAACAACAATAACAAATTGTTGCTAACACGTTCAGCGGGCAGCGGCAAGAGTCAAAGCCAAAAGCATGAGAGCAGCAATGCCACAGCCGCCGTTGCCGTTGCTCTCGATGATCTCCAGGTGGTCATTGTGCATAAGCCGCACAGTGGTCATGCCATCAGCAATGGCCAGGAGCAGCACCAGCATAGTCGCAGCTGTTGTCATCGTCGCAAGCGACACAATGCCACACAGACGCCAGTGGAGCAACAACATGGCAATTGCTGCTGCTGCTGCTGCACGAGCAGCTGTCATCACCACTGCCATCATCATCATCATCACTGCCATCATCATGATGGCAGCAACAAACGACGTCATCATCGCCATCGTCATGGCCACTCGCAATCCCGCCAGCCGTTGCATTCCAAGCGCAGTCCGCTTCCAGCCAACAACCAGGCCAATCATAAGTCTTCCGTGGACTCGAGCGAGGATCAGCAGCAGCAGCAACGACAACGACAGCAACAGCTGAAGCAGCATTCGGCCATCATTGCCATTGAGATTGATGCGGCAACTGTAACGGAGAACAACAGCAGCACTGCCACCTCCAATTTTCCGTACAAGGTTGCCAGCGAAGGTGGAGGAGCGCCCATGAATCTGATTCCATTGTGTGAGCAGCATCGTCAGCGACGGCGTCGTGGATCCATCAATTCCAATACGACTATCGAAACGGATGAGTTGTCCCATGACGATGATGCCGACAACGATGACGACGACGAGGAGGATGATGATGATGATGATGTGCGTTTGGGCGTGCAGCCCGAGGATGAGGAGCAACTAACACCATCCACAGCCAAAAGGCGCAGCAGCAGCTCCAGCAGCACAGCTCGAGCCTTTGCCGGCGTAGCTCCACCACGCAATGAGTGTGTGAGGATTAAGAGGAAACGTTTTGTCCCAGATGCCATGCATGATTATTGCAGCAGTTGCTCAAGATGTTCCAGCTGCAGCTGTGATCAGGCTCGGACCAGCTCCTGCAGCAGCCTGGACGATGATCTGGCCCATGAGATGACCGTCGCTGTCGATTGTCATCGCCAACAACAACAACTGCAGGAGAGGAGCAGCTTGAAGAGCTTCTGCTCGTGCCGCACCAACAGTTGCTGCTGTCTCCGTTACAGCGATGAGGATTATGTGGGTGATGAGGAGGCGGACGATGATGAAGATGATGATGATGAGACAACGGGACAGCGTGAATCCTTCCGCACTGCAGCAGATCACACACTAATGAGCACACCCACACCGGATGCAGATGCTCATAGCAGCACCCTGACCCCATTGAGCACACAGGAGCACACAATGCGCAGCGAACTGGGCGATGTGGATGTGGATGCCATTACGGATGCCGATGCATCCTCCCTAAGTCAATCTGCCGAATACTTTTCACTCTCCTCTGCCGTGGGTGGCTGCAAGCCCGGCGCCGAGGAGGCCGCTGCCCATTCCACCAACGCAAGCAATGCCAGCTGGAGCAAGCACATAAGACTCAAACGCAGCTCCTCGCCGCTCGACTCGCATTTATGACGAAGCGTTTCGCTGGTCGCTTGGCCAGCCATCGATGTCAATGCCCTGCTGCAGCAAACCATCCGCAAGTCCGCCGTGCTGCATGAGCTGCAGCAATCCGTGCCGGCGGCGCCACGCACACCGCTGCCAGCACCCAAGGCCGCTCAGCTGCAATGTCCAGGCTCAGGCTCAGCTGCATCCGCCGCCGGCAGCAATGATAGCTCCACCGCCACCCTAACGCCCAGCAGCATCATCAGTGTGGTTAAGCAGCCGCGAACTCGCACCGCTGTCATCTCTCACAATGGCATTACGAACACCACCACAACCACATTGCCCGTATTGAGAGTGAAACGCAATTCCAAGTACTCACCGGTGGGGGGTGGTGCTGGTGGAGATGGCAGCTATAGCTGTGATCCGCTGCAGCGACGCTCCACAGAGATAATACTTTAAAGATGTGCAAACATTTTGGTTAACCTCAAAAAGATATGATTTAAGCTGTTCATTATGTTGTTATTCGGGGGTTAATCCTTAACCCAAACCCAAACAAAATTAAATGTAAATTATCTATATATATATTATAATGATTTGTGAGCCTCTTAGCAAAATTAGCAATAATTTTGATATATGTGTAATATTATTTTTAAGTTTTGTGACTATTTGAATTTATTATGCCTTAGCTGTTGAGAAATCATTTGCCAATTGCTTAAACTAAAACTAGTTAAAACGACTAAACATATCCCATTCTAATCTTATGTTTTAGCTAAGGCAAACGATCTTGTTTCATTTATGTTCGTACAATATTTTGTGTGTTTTTTTAGTCAATTCCTCTTAGCCAAGTAAGTGAATGCATGCCTAAATAATGGTAACAAAAACCAGATACTTTACATATAATCTCGATATTGAAAACGTAAAAGAAAAAAAGCACATATTGTACATTATTTTCTTTTTTTTATGATTTTCTAGCTGAATTTATTAGCTAAGGTTTAAAACGAAATAAAACCAAAAAACAAAAAAACGACAGTTTATGATTTTCTTTTTGATTTCTTTGATTTTTTATCTATTATAGCTACAATAAATGCACCCAATACTATATATATTTCTATAGCTGTTTAGAGCAAAGTTTCATAAGTTTAAGCCAATTATATATATATTACAAATCAAGTATATATATATATAGAGAGAGGGTTAACGCCTCCAAATATCTTCCTTGCAATGTTGAGATTCCGTTGAAAATGCTACACACAATTTATTAACCAATATAACTTAATTTCTTTTTAAGCTAAACTATACGTCAAGTGCTTGAAAATATTTCAAAAATATTATAAAAAAAAAAACCAAAAACTAAACTAAAAACCCAAAAAACTTTACAACTCCACGAGTTAAACCATATGTTTAAAAACAAAAAATTGCCTAAAAAATTTGTTGATTAGTTCGTAGCCGATATCTTGTTTGCATATACATAAATATACATACATATATATGAATGTATAATATAATTATAAACAATTAAGTATCTGTATTTAAACCATGAGTTGCCGCCTGTTACAGATTTTGTCTAAAATTCTTTCATTTTGAGATATTTAACTTCAATTTGTAACTCCAAAAAATACTCATAATCATTAACTAAATATAACGATTAAACTATACAATCTATGTCGAAAATTGTCCGCATTTCAAGGTAGAACTTTTTAATAATCTCAAAAAGTACTCTACAACTATAAAATTCTATTCATATACTATATACATATATATTCGTAATACTAAGTATATAATACAAAAGCAATATTTGCAAAAATATACAATATATATTTAAATTAAATCAATTATTACAAATACAAATACAAGTATAAAAAACAATGCGTATTTGTTTGTTTATCTTGCGCAATATTAACTTTATTCTTAAAATTGGTAGTGTGTTTTTTGTAAAAGATTCAATAAAATTATTATGAGTAAAAACAAATTATTTGTTTATCCAAATTCAAATTTTAGTACAGCGCGCGTTTGACATTTTTGGTATTTTTTTTACATTTGCGAGCACTGGTTAAGGTGACCATGACTTGATTACACAAATGTTAACCGGTTGGCCATTTTAATGTAAATTCTATTGCTCAATAACAACCATCGGCTCTTAATGTTATTTATGAACAAGATAAAATATATAAATTAAAATAACTGGCTACTTAAACTGCTGCAGTGCATTTAATTTGCCTATGTATAAAACTGCAATTTTAATCCGTTTGCCAACACCCAAACTGTCACCTTTAACAGCTGTTCAACAGCGACGACCTATCGATACATCTCTGTTTGCTCACTTTGTGAAGGAAATGTCACAGCGTTTGCTGGTGCTAACATTAATGGGTCGTGCATCGCTCGGACTCAAAACAATTAAAAAAAAACTTACAAGCCCTTTGCCTGTTTTTTTTTTCGTGCGAGTTGCAGCAAAGTTCTGCTAGCGCTTGCGTTCGCTCAATAAATAATTGTTAAATTCATTTGAAAAGTGTGGTAGTGTTAACTGCTGGCTTAAGCTGCGAATGACTTGAATTTTGCGCACAAAGTGAACAAACGTCAAGACGGGCCCGCAGGTGTAGCTGCAAAAACTTAGACAAATAGTTTATAATAAAAAGACAGGGGATTTCTTGTTGATTGATAAGAACGAGCTGACAGACGAGAAGATAAATTGCAATTGCGCTTGGTAAGTGTAAGCTGGTGTAGCCCCAGAACTAAAAATAAATTCTGTGTATGCATGCATACTTGCTCGTATGTGTATGTGTATGTACATGTGTTTCAAGTGTTTGTGTGAGTGTGCGTAAGAGTGCCGTTATCTATCCCTTTGTTGGTCCGGTCGGTCGGTCTGCTCTGCTCTGCTCTTTTAGTCCAGCAACTGAACTGAAGCAATTGTCAACATCAATTTGTCCAATTTGTGAGCTTTTGACCCGAACACATCTTTGAGTATTCTATTTTTATTATGATTCTATGAATTCAATAGAACAACTTACACTTGCGCCATTGTTGTTGTCATTCACCCAGCTCACCAGCAGCGCATGCATGCACATCTGTGTGAATGTTTGTATGTGTCTCTGTAACTGTATTATTTTGTGTATTGCACTTTAGCTTTTGACATAGCAGTTTTGATGCGCTGCTGCTGCATGTGTGTGAGCAGGGTGGCAATAGAATGCTTCCTCGTCCATTCAATGTCAGTTTTTCATTGAACTTGATATTGAAAATTTGAGTGGGTTTCTATGTGCATATCTGACCGAAGGTTAAAATCTAGGGCCAAGGCCTCAAGGCCCTTTTGCGACCCAATTGAAATATTTGATCAATTAATTTCATTTACAGAAAACTATTTGCTAACAAGTAAAACTTATTTGTCTGATAAAAAGATTGTAGTTTTCTTTATGAAGCGATTAATCAAGACTTTTTTGTTTACACTTGGAAATATCTTGTGCAAGGTCCGGCTTGGCATTAGTAGCCCAGTTTCATTATATTTATCAGCTCGCACACACACACACATGCACATGTAAATAACTGATGTACATGCTTTTGTTAATAATTGCCTTGAAGCTTGTTGTTTGTGGCCCCATTTGAAATCAGCTAGCTTTATCAGCAGAAACTTATTTGTTTTTAAATTGCAAAATAACTAAAATGCACTCGTAAATAAAAGTGAAAACATTTGTTTACGAACAAAGTTAATTGAAAATCAACAGATAAGCTCTGAAACTAGTGCACTTGATCGCATTCAGCGTTAAAAGCTTCATATCCAGAGCAGATGCATTGCAATCTTAAAGCTTTAAAGAAAATCCTCTCTTTCTCTGAGAAATGAACTATGTAAAATAAACCGGCAGAAGCGAAAAGAGAAATTGCGCCAATTTGTATTTACTGCTTGCTGACATTTCGACGCCCACACGCAACTTGAAAGCGTCAAGAAGCTAAAGTTCGCCTTCCAATTGTGTGTGCGTGTGTGTATGTGTGTGGGAGTGTATGTTATTCATGAATGAATGTAAGCAGGAATTAGGGTTACCAACTCTGACCGAAGTCCAACCCGGAGATTTGATTTAAAGGGTTGGGTGTCACTTCCACCGTATACTACAATATATTATTTTAAAAAAACCGTAATCAAGTTCGATTTTCACTAATTTAATAAATTCTGTAATATATCAATAATACATATATATAGATATATACTCAGTCACGCGTTCCCTTTCTTCGGGCTTTCTATATTAAAGTATCGCCGCTTTTTCCTCCATGCTGTAACAATGAAAATGCACAAATAGTTTATTGTTCTCAAATATTTATTATTAATATATGGATATTTAATGTCATTTACCTTATTTGCTTTTATCCAGGAATATTTTTCCTGTGTCATGGATTTTTTGAGGAAAGGAATTTGTTCCGGCTGTGACAAAAATTTCTCGAACTCGTCACAACTCATGTCGTAGTTTAATTTGATGGCCAGTTCAGCTTTGACGAGATCCACACGCAAGCGATTCCTTAAGTCAGTCCACACATTACCCATTATGGAAAAGACTTTCTCCACATAGGCGTTGCTGATTGGAATCGATAGAATTTTACCAACGATTTTCGGCAATTCCTTGAATCCATCGCAGCTCCGAAACATCTCGACATACTTTTGATCCAAGCAAAGCTGAAGATCCTTAATTTTTGGATAAACCGAAGCAAGTAGAATTGCTTCGTTATACAATGCATCTTCGTCTACTTTGACTTTGACAGCTTTTGCAGCATTCAATAGATCCTGGTATGCCGGTACGTTTTTCAAACTTATAATGGAGAAATGTTGAAATGGGCTGTTCTCATAGTCGTACCATTTACGGAGATACTCAAGGGCTCTTTTATAAACCTTTTTGGCTTCTTCTTCGAATTTGGTCCTTTTTCCTCGGTCGAGATGATCCAAGCTATTGTTTACTTTGCTGCCGTAAAATCCATCATTCAGTCTTGACTGAATTTGATCTGCCAATGTCACCATGATATCATGTATATCACAGCTCATCACAGCATCAGCCTCCAAGGATTTTATACTTGTTGTCAATACATTCATAAAGTGGTGCACAAAATACAAATAACATTCCGACACGGTCAAAGGGACGTATAAGTCGTCATTGATTTCATTTGCCTGATCTCCCACAAACTTCCATACAGTTTTGTCTACTTCATCTTCTCCTTGACTTATGAAGTATTTTTTGATGGCTGGCCATTTTGCGATGATTCTTTCCACAGCGGGAAATAGAGACAACCACCTCGTGACGACATGTCTCAAAATGTCTTGAAATTCCATGTCAAAATCGTCAAAGCATTTTTTCAGTTGTTCAATATTTTTTGCACTCGAGGAGAATTCAGAATATGTTCTCAAGACCAAAGTTTCAACATCATAAGGTAACAACTTACAAGCGTGTCTGCCAGCATTATGAATGATATGGGCGTTGCAATTGCTTTTGATAATGTCCGGATGTATATCGGAAAGTTTTTGAAAAACTGAGTTGTGCTCGCCATAATTTACAGCAGCATTATCTGCAGAATAGGAGCTAACGTTTTCCACATCGAGACCGTGCGTGTCCAAGCAATTCGTCATCTGGTTAAAAATAGCGTTAGAAGATTCCTTACTATCTTGGTAAAAGTCCAGAATTCGATTCCTCACTCCGTAATTAATATCGAAATATCTAACAGCGATGGGGTACAACTTTCGATTTCCCTTGTTGGATGCATCTGTTGCAATAGAAAATGAAATTGGTGACTCGCTATTTACTCTCATTTCTGCAAGAACCATTTCGATGCTTTTGGGTGCCAAAATATTTTCCACGAGCATTTCCGCCTTCGTTCTGCCACATTGTAGCTTCCTCGCAATGCTGCTATCACCGTATAATTTGCTGCATAACTTCATACCACAATCCATACTGAGGTAACTGTGGTGGTGATTGATACCATGGTAAACTTGGACAAGTTCAGCCTTCGCGATTTTTAATTCTTCCGGCGTACCTATTAAAATTATTCTTTTTTTATTTCTAGAATTCTAGGGTTATTCTACGTTTCAATGTAGTGAAACAATTGTTAACACATAATTCTTTCATACAGCAAGTACTTACGAATCACGAAATTAATATATAAATAAATATATATATAATTATATATATATAAATAAATCAAATAATAAATTGTTTACCTTTAACAGGCATAAAAGCTGTCATAAGTTGATTATTCTGAATCGTTTGCGTAGTTTTGACGTGAGAAACACTTTTCAGATGGGCTTTAATAGCTTTTTCCCCATCATGCTTAACTGTAAATATAACATTACACTTCCTGCACTCCGCCGTGTCAGTATCTTTTTTATTCAACCACTCTTTATAAGCTTCAACTTTTAACCATACGTCTAAAAATTTACAAGAATATTTCTTTTTTTTCGGATGTCCACCGTCCTCACAGGCCCGTTTCGACATTTTTATATATGTTTACACAGTACAAGAATGATAGAGACCAATTTGCAACATACCGAGCTCAAAATGGCGGTGTGTGTTTTCTTTAGGGTTACCAAACAACAAAAAATTCACTCGTTTTGTTTATAATTTGTATGGTCTAACGGGAACGCACTAGGATGTCCCAATCTGGTCTCTATCATTATTGTACACTGTAGACATATAACCTCTATATAATACATAAATTGATTTACAACATATATCATACATATGTCTTATTTAAATATGACTATGTGTTGATGAACGAAATTCATATTATGTTAAATGTTAGCGATTGTTTTGTTTGAATTTGAATATCAACGATAGTTTAAGTAAGTTGGCATTTCTACTTTGAACCAGGTGGCAATGTCGCTATTTTTCGAGCGAGCAGCACAAAGTTGTGGCGGTAAATTTGAAAAAATAACAAACCCGGAGAAATTCACGTTTTCCCCGGAGACCCGTAGATCATCCTTGAAACCCGGAGACTCCGGGTGAAACCCGGAGAGTTGGTAACCCTAGCAGGAATGCGGAAGTGTGGACAAGTTAGAATGAGATGGCAACAGCAACTGTCTGTCTGTCTGTCTTTGGCGCTTGCAGTGCCTTTTAGCTTTTGGGCTGACTAACTGTTTCAGTTACTATTGCTGTTGTTGTTGTTAGGGCACATCATGAATAACCCACTCGGGGGTTGACTTTTACGCTTTGTGCATTTAAATTGTCGTTGATCAGTTGAAATTTTTTTCTTTGTTGTTTTGGGGTCTTTATATGTGTGTAATAATGTGCATACATAGACAATTTTACTTTCATGGGCCAAGTTAAATGAATTCCTCGATTTACAAAGTCGTAAATTGATTATGCATGCACATGATTGCCACCCTACACCATTTACCTTACCTCTATCCGTGTGTGTGTGTGTGTGGGAGTCTATAAATAGAAAAGGCTGCGACGATTAGATGATGTTGAGTGCGGATTTATGAATATTGCATGAGTATGCGAGTGAATCGATGTGATAAACAATTTCCATCCAACATGAGCCATATGTCAGGACAGGTGGCTTCAAGGACCTACACTTAACTGTCTCTCAGCAATCCTGTCTCATTGACGTCAGCAGTTGTGGTTCCCAAATGACACTTTTTGTTGTTAACCATTGCGATAAGCATGAATGATTGCATTTCTTGGTAAAAATGCGTAAAATCAGTTTGATGGCAGTTAATTAAAGTTTGAAGGCTGGCATGTCCTTCAGTTATCCTTTTTTTCTGCTTAAATATTATTTGATGACAGTCTTTGACACCTTGCAGCTCATCTTCTCTTTAATGACACTTGACACAACACTCGCCCCTCTATCCTGCCCAATCAAGCTGATATCCTTTAGCACTCGTCACATCTGACACGAGCCATAATCGTATCGCTATCTAAACCCAACCTAAATGGGCGAACAAGCGACCCGTTGCCGTCATCATATGACGACAAGCGTCAGCATGTCGCCCCGAGTCCAAAGTATCCATCCTGTATATATTGTTTGTTGTTCTTGCTACTTGCTGCTCTGCTCTTCTCTTGTTGAAAGCAATTTTATAAATGGCTTCCCTTTGCAAAGGGACACGCGCAGCGGCAACGGCGCAAAACGCTGCCATCGAGAGGCCCATCCAAAATAGCTTTGCAACCTTTTCTCGCACCAAAAGCAAAAAATTATGAAAAACAATATCGAAACAAACAAGGCAGAAACAGGCCTTGTAATTAAATGTGTGTGTGATTGCCAGATACCCTGTAGCAATGTTTAATGAGTAAAACTTAGACAAACACAAAAATTAAACTCCCTTTTTATACACACAGAGTATGGCAAAGCATAAAAAGCATATTGTGTTGCCTACTTTAGGACGCTGCGGCTGCTTCTACGTGCCAAAAACCGAATTCAAAGAACATAAACAAAAAAGCGGAATAGCTGCGTGGGAGAGAACAAGCTTTGCCGACGCACATAAGAGTGATAAATAAACAGAAGCACATCAAGGTCAAAGTTGAGCCAAAGAGTGAGCAAACAAGCTTTTTTACTCTGAGCGAAGCAAGCAATTTAAAGTTGATCTGCCGTTGCAGACGAAGCTTTTTGAAAAGCTCTCATGATGCATGTTGTTTTAAAAGTCAACGAACTAGCGATCAACCCGGAAGTTAAGGATGTTGATTTATCTGAATATATGTACATATATTTGAAACCGTGCTTAATTCAATTAGCTTATATTAACCAGTGCGGGTGTTTATAAATAAAAAAGAACAAAGCTAAAAAGAAGAGCAGCAGCAGCAGCAGCCGATGAGCAAGTAGAACAATGGCAAAAAATAAAAAGCACAGCACCCACCCACAAGCACAACAAGCGCACAAACAGCAATGCATTTTTTCTGAACGAGAGTGATTGATTGAGAGGGGGTGAAGGAGGAGCCAGCTGACGACAATGGCTCGTGGCAGCAGCAACAGCAAAAACAACAACAACAAATTGCCATGACAGGCGCAAAGTGCAAAGAGAGTGAAAAAAAAAAAACTGAAAAACAATTCACTGCCAAAGGCAAACAAAGAAACTGTTGAGCAAGAGCAAGCAAACAAATGCCAACGCTCAACGCTCTCTCACTCACTCTCCTGGTTGCGCCCTGTTTCTCTCACACCTAGCAAATTGCGTAGAAATGCTGCTGCGCTTTTAATAACTGTTCTTGTGCATTACATTGGCGCTGAGCCCGATGATGGCAGTGTTGATTAATGGCGCGTATACAAAAATTTGCATATCATTTGAATGTTGCAATTAAAACTCACTACAAACAGCAATAAAAATCAATATACCGCGAAAGAAAATGCAAGTAATGTACAATAAGGAAGTTATGTACATACATATGTATGTATGTATGGTAGAGTAGGTGAATCTGACATAGTTTTTGGTTTTTCGTGCTGTTTTCATTATGACGCTGTTTCGTGTGTTTGCTCTTGTGATTTGCATGCAACGACAAAAACAACAATAACAACAGCAGCCAGAAATTTGCATGGCAGTACAACAACAATAAAACGCTGCTGGCCAAGTTGTTTACCAGCCAAAACATGCACATATATATTGAATATATAAAAACAGAATGTTGTTTACTTTAGTTTTGTTTTTCTGTGTATATTCGTACAGTTTTCCCACGCTCAATTACAGCATGTAACAAACGCCAGTGTTGTTAAACGCATAAAAACAATGCGCTAATAAATATTCAACGAAACTTTGTATGTACATTTCTTACGCTCTTAAAAAGTATATCGCAGAGCATCTGCATCTACTGAATAATTAGCTCTCGAATCACCCTGCAATTGAATTCTATAGTTCAATTAAAAGCTAATTTAACTATGTCGCTGCCTTTTTAACGGCCAGCACTTTGTTATAAGCCCTGCCCACAACAGTTTTTATGGCTGCCCCATTTGGCCTGACCTTCGCGTATACGACAACGGTATGTGATCTAAAATTATCATTTATTATGCCAGGGCTGTTATTTATACGTATTCAACGTCAGGGATAGGTCAGTGTTTATCCCCAAAGTGAAACACAGGGTGGAGGGCGGAATCTTATCGATTTTAGCGGCGCCAGATAAGATACAATAGAGAGCTCAAATTTCCAATTTGCGCCAACCATTTGTATCAGTTGCTGACAGTTAAATTACATTTTATTTGAATAATATATTTTTGAGTTTTTTTCTTTATCTAAAGTCATGTTCGTCATTGTTAGTCCATTTGTTTGAATGCCAACGCAGCTGGATGCCAAAAGAAAATGTTTAAACAAGTCCTAACTTGCCTTAGCCCCTGCACCCTCTTCCCTCCTAGTTGTTGCTTTTATGGCTGTCTCTTGGAACTTGTTTCTCCTTTTGCTTGCTGTCTGGCGCCTTGTTGCCTTTTAGCCATTTCACCTACCCGTTTACGGTATTGAAAGCAAAAGTGTAAAACTTGCATCCATATATAAATAGTCGTCGTTGAGACAGGAAATATTCGATACTATATGTATATATATATGTATATATAACGACCTTTGATGAACCATCAAACTCATCCAGCTGTCTCTTAATGACTTTTTTTCGGCCAGCTATTAATAGTTGACTCTTTTTTTCAGCTAGCATATGTCTGGCTATCTATTGACCAAAGCTAAAGCTTCACCCCATCAATCAATCAATCATAATTTGTTATTCTCTGACACAGACAAGCTTTGGCAACAAGTTTTTGTCTATTTCTGGATTCGAGTTGCAACAAAATTGCCAAGTTAAGCTTAGTTAGCCATTCACCCTAACCACGATTCACCTTATTATAACCAAATAATATAATCATAAATAAGCATAGTATTAGGCTGATCCCTGTGCGCTCGGCATCTGCCATCCGGATAGGACCCTCGGAGGGGTCGCCTTGGCAACACAGCTCACAGCTAATTATGCGCAAGTGGAACAATTTAGGCCCATGGTCAACACCTAAGCTGCTCTGGCATCCACGTGCAACAGAATCCGCTACCCACCTCCCTCGTTCCGCCCCCCTTAGCAAAAGTTTTACACATAAAAGTTGAGAAAATTCCCCCCTTAAGCCTCCTCGTCACGCCTCTCTTTCACTCGCTCTCTCTATCTCTGTCTCGTCTGAGTGCCTGGTAACTGTTGGCTACGTCGCAATAAGTTTTTTTTTTTGCCTTTTTGTTATACTTTACGAGCTTTTTGCTGTTGTTCGTTGTTGGCTACGAATATTTAACGTTTTTTCTTGTTGTGTTGTCAAGGATGTTGTCAGGATGTGCTCTGAATTTATTCTGTGCTTAAATGTAAAGTGGTTTTTAAGTTCATTGCTATACGGCTATAAGCCAGAGAGATTTTTGTTAATTAAAAAGTCACAAACTACAAGATATTTGTATACAACTTTAAGCAAAGATTACAGAGTATTTTGCTAGTCTGGCAACTATCACTCACACACACACACATGTATACAGACTTTAGCTTTCATTACGGCTCTCAAGGTCACTTGGAAAAAAAATCAGTATACCATAAAACGGGGCGTAGGTCAGGGACATTTCTATGTGCCAATAAAAGGCAGAAAAATGTTTTTTGTTAATAAATTATATATTTATATCTTCTTATTCTACTTGCAGCACAAATTACATACATATATAAAATAGAAGAAAGACTGAAAACTTAAGCTCTCACACGCGCGCACACATACACACACGCACACTACACTACAAGAAAAACTTGTAACCAGAAAAGCAAGGAAATTCATCTCTAGAGCAAACAAAAGACAACAGCGTCAAGATGTCGTCACGTTCCAAAGAAAGGGTTGTCACCGTTTTTCGCAAAATCTTTCACAAGTCCAGCAACAATAACAATAACAACAACAATAACAACCATAATAACAACCACAACAACAACACTAGCAATAGTATTAATAACAACAACAACAACGAGAAGAGCATCGATAAAATCGATGCCGCTGACAACAGTAGCAGCAGCAGCAGCAACAACAACAACAATAATAATCTGAACAACAATCCGGTTATTGAAGCCGCTGCCGCTGGTCCAGCAGTAGTAGCCCCAGCAGCCGCAGCAGCTGGAGCTGGAGTTGTAGTTGTGGCAAATGATGGTGCAGCAGGAGCTGGAGTAAATGGTGGAGCTCAAGCAGCACAGCCAAGCTCGAAGAATGCCGTCGTTCGTGTTGCCGCCGAGCAGCCAGTTTGTGAGTCGCCAGGCAAACGACGTCGCCAGGATCACAAGTATGTTAAACTGCAATAACGATAAAAACAGAAACTAATTTTACTTTTGTATAGAGTGGCACCAACAACTGGACGCACGCTGCTATTGCCACCTGATGCGACAATACGCTCGCGTCGCCTCATGAAGGAGTATCGCGAAATGGAGCGCCTGCAGACCAAGAACGATGCCGTTTTTACGGTAATGTCCAACATACTAGAGAATGATACAATCAGACCATAAGCATTTGTGACATTTCCTTTCAAGTTCCCAAATTAAATGTTTACCAACACTAAACTTATACATTTTCCATTCTTATTTGCAGGTGGAACTGGTCAATGATAGTCTATTTGAATGGCATGTGCGACTGCATGTCATCGATCCGGACTCACCACTGGCCGGCGACATGGTTGAGATGAATGTGCCAGCGATTCTGTTGCATTTGAGCTTTCCCGATAACTTTCCATTTGCGCCGCCCTTTATGCGTGTGGTGGAACCACGCATTGAGAAGGGCTATGTGATGGAGGGTGGCGCCATATGCATGGAGTTGCTCACACCAAGGGGCTGGGCCAGTGCCTACACCGTGGAGGCAGTGATTATGCAGTTTGCGGCCAGTGTTGTCAAGGGACAGGGTCGCATTGCACGCAAACCAAAAAGTACAAAAGAGTTTAGTCGGTGCGTCTACTAAGTTAAAGTAATTGCTGTTTGAACGAGTTTGTAATTTATTTTATTTTTTAATCTTGCAGCCGCCAGGCAGAGGAGTCGTTTCGCTCATTGGTTAAGACACACGAGAAATATGGCTGGGTTACGCCCGCCCTGGCCGATGGTTAAGGATGCAGTCAACAACTTGCTGACAAGCCCGCCGCACGCCATAGCAGCTCATGCGTTTGCCAACTTAGTCAACTAAAAAACAAAAAAAAAAAAAAAAAAAACAAGAAAATTTAAATGAAATGAAAGCAAAAGTGAAGTGCAAATCTCGATTTACATTTGACGTTTACCACACACACACACGCCGCTCATTATAATACATACTACAAAATAGTTGTAGGTTGCTTCTCTAATGTATACTGATTTCATTACTCCTCTATTTAAGTCAAGTAAATGACACATGTAAACGATTTCAATTGTCGCAAATGAATACCATCCAAAGGTGAAGAAGAGAAGATGAAAAAAACCAAGAAGAGAAACTGGCGTCAACTAACAAGAAGAAATTTAGCTTAAAATAAATTTAGCTGTAGAACACCCATTAAATTTTCGCAAAAAAAAAAACAATATTAACATAATATGAAAAAAAGTATTATAAATTCAGTAAGTTGGGAACAAAACCCGCAGTTCCGCATTACTAACATATATATGTATATTATAATATTATTTACGGCATAATTGAGTTTATGCAAACTACACAAATGAAGTATCTCGGAGTGTGTTATTACAATTAGTTGTGATTTTCTGTTAAGTTAATTACCAAAATACAATTTAGCTCGTACACACACATACACAATGGTGTGATCATTTTCTTAAGTTTTGCATATAGTAAATATATATATATATATTAAATGTCTTAATCTGTATTCTTGTTTTTCTAATTGTGGATGATTTTCAACTGAAATCGCACAGTATAACACGAATTTTAAATGCCCGCTCACTTAGTGCTGCGCAACGCCGAAACACAAAATGTTAGTGGTCTAGCATAGGAGTGCAACTCATCAGGCAGAGACGACCAGAACGACGCTGCGCGTTTTACAATTCAGCAAATGTCAGCAAAATTATTTGTTCGCTCTTAAAATAAGTATATTTTTGAACATATTTATCACAAAAGTGCATGAAGTACTTGATGTTTAGACCCAAGCAACATAATATTCTTTGCAGCTGAGATTGCTTTTGCTTGAATGTCTGACCGTAGCTGGCTACCAGCCCGGTGTCGTTACTCAACACTAAGAAAAAACTAAAACTGGCTGCATAAAATTGTAATCACAGGATATAACTTTGTAAGTAAATAAAAGCATTATAATAACAAGTAAAGCCACAAAAGGTAGCCCAAAAGTTTCCACAAACTGTTGTTCCACTTAATTGTGCAACATTTGCATGCGTTGAATGTAAACAGACGGTGTAAAAATCAAGCAAAAAACTTGCCACTCGCAGAGCACGCAGTTGCTTGAGGGAGAAAAATATTGACGCCGACGCTGACGTCGACGGCAACGACAACGACGACGCCGACGTTAACATCATCGATGAGCTGCATTGGCGGCTGTATGAGAATTTACGGACAAATCCTAACTTGGAGTTTCTGGTTAACTGCGCCACATGCATCTCGAGCTCCCCAGGTGAACCAAACGACCCAAAAACTGAACCAGCGCCACCAGCAGAGAGCGAGCGAGTCAGCAAGAACAAAAATATTTGTGTGTATTGTTGTTGTTTTTCGTCGTAGTAGTATGTACGTATGTATGTACATATGTGCATGTTTGTGTGTGTTTCTGTATGTTGACAGGCATTTTTGTAGCAACTAAAAACCCACAAAACATTAAAAATACCCTCAGCGTGGCATATAGCGAAAAAAATCAACTAAAATAGTAAAGCACAAAGTTTTGTATTTATTTATAGACGCCGACTCGTTTCAATGGATACGAACGCCAGCAGTAGTAGTAGCAGCAACAGCAGCAGCAGCACTAACAGCAACAGCAGTAGTAGCAGCAGCAGCAGCAATGATGAGCTGCCCATGAACAGCAAGACACCACCAGCAGAGGAAGGCGGAGGAGGAGATGCTGCCATACCCATGGATACACTCGAACCGCCGCCAACGGCAGGCAGCAGCAGCTCCAAAACACTCAAACGTTGCCTCAGTGTGCCCCTAATACGCACGGTGACGGGCAAGCCGACGCCCACGACAATGACAACACGAGCCGCAGCTGCAGCAGCTGCAGCCGCCAAGGAGCATGAGCAAACACCAAAGAAGAACCAAGGGCAGCACAAACCGCGGCCAGAGTTCAGCCTCAGCACAGCTGCAGGCATCGATTGCTTTGGCAAGACAATACACATCCGTTCGCAGCCCAACTCGCGTGAGGTGTCGCCGGCTCCGATGTTTAATCTGTTCACGACACGTGCACGCCGCTACTCGGCCAGTTACAGTCCAGCTTTTAGTGGCAATGGAGCAGCGGCGTCTGGTACAATTGGACAGTCTGCGCTCTGTTTGACGCCACGCGTCTCCCAGCTGCGGCAGGAGGAGTGTGCGGATCTAAACAGTCGCGAGGTCAATCATGAGCGTGAGGTGCATCGCGAGATACAGATCTCACAGAGCTGGGAGGATCTAACACTGGTTGCCGAGAATTGGTCTTGCAAATCGGATGAGTTCTCCAATCCGCTGCAAGTGGTTCTGCCACCAACGGGCAGTAGCAACAGCACCAGTTGCTCCAGTCCCAGCCCCACCAGCACTCGTGCCGGCATGCGTCTGCCCTATTCACCGTCGCCGACGCGTCGCACCACATTCTCCACACGACGCTCCATGTCACCCATTCCGATGCGACCCTCGTCGTTGGGTCCGGTCAAGCGCAAATTTGAGCTAGATGACAATAATACGGGTGTGAGCAATTGGAGCATCTATTCGCCACCGCCAAAAAAGATCTTTACAGATAGGTGAGTTGGGTCGAGTGCTAAGGCACGTGCAAAGCCGAGTAATATCAGCTTGTGTTGGCGAAAATTTTCCACCCAGAAAGCGCGAATTTATGAATGCAATTAAAAATCTGTATGTCTGATATTCCATAACAAATCGATTCGTCAGACATGATTAGTAAATGTATATATGTATGTATAACATATTATAAAATATTCTAATTACAGTCGTGGCTCATCGCCCGTATGCCAATCACCGTCTTCGGTTTGCCCCAGCCCCGATTCGGGTACCTACGATGGACGCAATACACCCAAGCTGTTCATATCGAAACTGTGCACCAATAACAACAATGCTGGTGGCAATAACAACAACAACAACAATAGCAGCAGCAGTGGCTGTCCCTCACCCGTCTCAGCCTCACCGAGCAGCATTTTGCCAGCAAATGGGCTAGATGGCATTTGCCTGGCGGGCAACAGTCAGAGCCAGAGCATCGATGAGGGCATCTCGATAGCGGAGCATGAGCCAAACACATGTCGCAGTCGCACCTCATCCATATTATCGACAGCATCGTCGAGCAGTGTGCTTGGTGGTGGTCCACAGTTGCTTGTCAACGATATGGTTGATGATGCCACGCTGATGGATGATGCCAAGAGTGAGACGTCATCGATTGGTGGCTGTTCGACAATCAGCATTGAATCCTCCTCCTGCGACAGTGGCGCCAAGACGGCAGCTACGTTTCTTAATCGACTGGCAGTCGATGATGGCGGCTCACCCGTTGCCCAAAAGAGTTTCTACATTAATAAGCAGGGCTTTTCCGGCGCCAAGAAATTCATAGTGAACCATGAGAAATTAAGCACATCGCTGGAGCCGAGCAAGATCAACAAAATTGATGTGCAGCAAAAGCTTTAAGTGTTATAACTCATGGAAACGGAAACGGATTCATAATTGTACCATAGATGGAACTGTAGCTGCTTTATATACCCTATAATCTGCTGCTGACCATAGTTATTATTATATTATTTTTAACATATAGGATAGCACCAATCCCAAACCAAACCAAGCGTTATTCTTACCCAGCACCCACCCAATGTCCCGAGCTTTATTGAGTTCGCCTTAGTTCTAAGCTTTGTACATATGTACATTAAGTTTTGTTAAATAACGCTACATCTTTTACACATTGCATATCATCTCAAGAACTATAACTTTTTGCCTTTCGCCCCCCCTCTTTTCTAATATAGTAGTAGTACATATGTATTTTGTAATTCATTATATGCAAACGTAGAGCAACATGTGTTTTTAATATGTTTTTTGCGCAATACCTATTCTCGATTCTTTACGTACATGTCTCAATAAGCCGTTCAATTTACCAATAGATAAATATGTATATGATTATGATTATAATACTTATATAATTAAAAGCTATATTTAGCCTTGTAGTTTTTAGAGCGCTTAGAAGTTAACATCAATCCAATTTTTGCCAAATATGTTTCTTATCTATCTATGTATGTATATTTACGTATATGTATGTATATGTGCGATTGACTTATAACCGATATATATTTATAGATATATATCTGTATATATAAGATATTAGCTACAGTTTGTCTTGTGATTCAAGTAAACATCGCATGCAAATTTAATAATCTAGCTTGAAAAAAACATTTAAAAAAAACCAATGTTATTTTAGAATGAACAAGAAAAAATATAATAAATACCAAGTTTTTTTCCAATGGATTAAAAACAAAATGTTAATGTGCTTAATGATTTCTACAGTTATTCCTCATTTATCTTACGATTTTTGTTTTAAAATTGCAAAGCGTTTAATTTTAGCAACCTCCCATGCGGTTTAATGTTTATACGTCTTATACAAGTATACGAGTACATGCTGTGGCTCTAAAAAAGATCGAACACCTGGCTGGGAGCGCCGAGCATTGCTCCACCAGGCAGACACACTTCTAGTGCCGTGGTGTCAAGTGGGCGGATGACGTATCTACATATGTACATGCTTACATATGTATGTATGTACGGGAAGAATAAAAACAAGTTTTACCAGGCACACTTAAAGTCGTTTCGTACTTGCAGTCACGATCACTACACTTTTCGCCTGGCAAAAAGGGGGAAAAGGAGATGAAATAGCGTTCATGCTAGCTGCTTAGAACAGAAACACACCCACGCATAATGCATACAAATGAGTGATACAAGCCGAACGAACTGGTCACCATCAGAAAAGGGCTCACCACATTTGTGGCGTTGCTCAACACTGGTCTAAGGCTGACGCAGCGACTATATGTATGCATGTATGTACATACATACATAACGCTATTGTTGGCGACGCCAGCGGCCAAACAATACAACAAAACATACAAAACATGGCATATAATTAAAGATGTTGTTTTTGTTGTCGCAACGCTAAAAAGGAAAGAAGAGAGAAAAAAAACAGCAACACGAAATGGTTGCGCACGGAACTTACGCTGCTCGACAGCCACTTCTGTCTTTGGTTGCTCTGGCTGATGTTGTTCTTGTTGACATTGTTTTTGTTGTTGTTGTTGGGACCACGATTCGTTTCGCTTCGGTCGTGCTTTAATGGAGCTTGCCATCGTCGTCTTTCGCCCCGCTATTGTCAGCGTCCGCTTCACTGCTCGCTGCTCGAAGTAATCTTGAAAATCGTGAGTTGAGTTTTGCGCGACGCTAGCTGGTTGTTGGCTTTTTTTGCGCTCTCTCACTGTGTACGCGATCTTTGTTGTTGCTGTTGTATGCATGTACATATCTTTGGGGCCTTACATACTTGCTTTTGGTTCGCCCTGCGCATTTTCTTTGTTATTCGTAGTGGTTGTGGTTGCCAAAGAAAAATCAAGTTAACATCCAACGCACGCAACGGTACAGGGTATGGGCACGAACACGGGCAAAGAGGGCAAAGCAGCAGCAGTAACAGCAGCTTGCCGGGTCGCCAACGCTCTTTCTTTTTATTTTTTCCAACATGCGCGTGCATTAAAAATAAAAAGCCTGCGGCGCAGTCGACGCCGCTATCGTCTTGCCTGTTGCTGCTGGTGGTTGTTGTTGTTGTTATTGTTGTTGCTTCGCTTCGTTGATTCAGACTGAGCAGCGACAGAGGCAGCGAGCTGACTGAAACTCGACTTTTGGCGTTTGCCGAGGTTGCTGAGCCCGGGCAAGCGCGATGCGAATCCAGTTTCTTCTTCACTCGGCCTCGGCGAACATCGCAAAACGGCCACGGACAAAAACAATAAAAAAAAACAACAACAGAGAAAAGAGCTGCGCACCATTCACAAACTACGTTTCCCTCATCTTGTTTGCCAATTGTTTCCAGCGTTCCAATGTACTGCGGCAAGGTATTTGTTTTTGTTTTTGTTGACGCTGCTTGCGCAAGGATGTAATCGGCAATTAGCATAGCATATGTCATGGCGCAAAAGCTCTCTCTTTTTTCGCGGCTTAGTTCTCTTTTATTTAAATTCTCTTTTTGCATTTCCTTTATGGTTTCTCTTTTATTTTGTAGGGCATGGAGCTTGGGCCCAACGCCTGCGCCGACTGCTGCACCGACTGCGCCAGCGCTGCACCTGCTTGCTGCTGCACGGCTGCTGTGTGCTGTGACGTCAACTGTCAGCTGTTGCGTCCGCCCGATCCCAATAGCTATGTTTATAACGAGCCAGAAGAGAACTTTGTATCAATCGATGATGTCAAGATCAAGAGTTTGCTTCTTAAAATTGGACAGCAGCAACTACAAGAGCGACAACTACTGCAACAAAAGAAACTACTACAACAACAACAACAGCAACAACAACAGATTATTGAGCTGCTGGACGATGATGAGGCAATTGTTGAGCAACAACAAGAGCCACCAGCGCTGGCGATCGGTGCACCGCGTAGCTTAAAACAAAATAAAAAACGCAAATCACTCGAAATCCAACCCGTTGCCTTGGAAGTGGAGCAGCCACAACGAATTGTGGCAAGGATTGAGCTAAGTGACAGCGAATGTGAGGATGTCCAGGCGGAGAACGAGGAGGAGGAGCAAAATGTGGCCACTGTTAGCTGTGAGTTGCAACATGCGCAACCTGCCCAAATCATTGTACTGCAGTCGGATGACGAAGAACAGCCGCAACTCCAGCAGCTGCAACTGCAACAAAAGCCAACGACAAAACGAAAAGCAACAAATAAGAAACGTGCCACACGACCATATAGGAAACGCAGCGGCAGTCATTACTATCAGTGTCAAGCATGTGGCAAGAAGGTGCAATCCAACTACAATCTGCGTCGTCACATGATGATACACACAGGTAAATTATTCTGCTCAAATTGAATGCAGAAGTTAGAGGACAGATCAGCCAAGTCATAAATATATATATATTTCAATCTTTCAGGTGAACGACCCTTTCCATGTGATTTGTGCGATCGCCGGTTTCGGGAGTTTAGTGATCTTAAAAAGCATAGACGCCGGCATATGGGTGATCCTCGATATACATGCATGATCTGTCATCAGAATTCACCCGCAGACTTTATACGCTGCACGAAGTGTGAGGGCAAGAATTTGGTGTTTGAAGAACAATCCGAGGATGATCTTGAGCTAAGGCCAGATCTCGAGTTAAATGATGATGATGAGTATCAAGAAGTGGAGCAACAAGATGAATTTCAAATGGAAGAGCCGGCTCAAACAGCTGCAAAGGCTATTGAATCAGAGCGACCCACATTGATGGTGACTCTGGTACCTCCAGCAGCAACTGCATTAGCAACTGCTCCAGCATCCACATCTGCTCCAGCTACACTATTGCGCCCGCCACTGCCAAGAAGCGGTAGCAGCGCCAACTCCTCATCATCGCTGAGCAACGATGTGACGTCCAGTCGACATGCATCCAGAACCCGCAGCACCTACCCCTGTCCACTGTGCCAGCGTGTCTTTGGCACACGCCACAATCTCAAGCGTCACTATATGATCCACACTGGCGAGAAGCCGTTTAGTTGCAGCAAATGCCGCAAGCCGTTTCGCGAGTGCTCCACCTTGAAAAAGCATATGGTGACACATGCGCGTGAACGCTGGTACAAGTGTGACCATTGTGCGGCCAAATATCAAGATTATCTGCACTTTACAGAGCATAGGGCTGCACATCTCCCAAAACAGTCGGGGGATTCACCGAGTAAGCATAGGAGGCGTTCATCGGATACCGATGATGGCGACAGTTCTGTGGAGGATTGGCTAGAGTGCTGCGAGTGTCAGGTTCGTTTCACTGAACTGGATGCATACACGGATCATTTGAAACAGCACGACTTGGAATTGTACGGTCTGGCTGTTGATGATCTCGATATAGAGGAGCCGGATGTAGATGTGGCCTAGTAGGGCATTAAAGCTAGACTTATATAATCATTCCAATTGTTAGAAAGCCTGCCATCCACTATGAAATATAATTTCCCGATGGAATAATAAACTTTAGATTTTTGTAACGATTGAGGTTTTAATTGAAAAACATTTCAAATTGGTTGTTGAGATGTTTTTTTTTTTTTTATAAATATTATCATTTAGTATATTTTCAAAACGTATTAAGTAAACAGCAGATTTTTTTTTTAAAAAATTCCATTAAATATACAAAAAAAAAAAAAAAACGCAATACAAAACTAACTTTTGGGGTATAACATATAAATAGCGAAAGGTATCCAAAAGGTTTGGTTAGTTAGCAATGTTAAAAATTCCCTAAAGTTAAGTTCTTCAATACGCGTTTTACAGTCAACATAAATAGGAGCAAGCGTAAGAGAAATGACTAAGAAGCGCGCTTTGAGCACTGGATAAACGGGAATCCATAATAATAACAAACGATTTGGCAGTTGTTCTAGATATCCAAAAGAACGGGTTTTGTTTCCTTGGCACATTTAAAGACCGAACGCATCATTTTAAGAAAGCCCGTATCCTTGGGTTTTTCTAAGCCTCGTTGTACACGGTTCTTCATGACCGATATAAATTCTTTGTTGCTCAGTTGATTATCATCTGTAAAGAAAAAATTTAGCTATCAACTTGAGTTCATAGAATTATTTTTACTTAACTTACTATTTTCATCGAATATAGTAAAGACGACATCGACAACGTGATCGGACAGATTGACCATGGCTACCGTTTTGGCCACATGTTGTAGCGTTTGCTGATCAATTGAGGCGCCCGCAATATGATAAAAAGTCAGCGCTGTGTCCACATCATTGATGTTGTTCAGAAAGTGAAAGAAGTCAAGATAATCCTGCTCGGAAATGCCTGTACCGTGATCACGAAAACGTCGCTTGACACGCTTCAGTTTCTTTTGCTTCTTTTTGGGTGGATAACCGGCATAGGCGAGCAACAGTTCGGCAAAGTCAGCCTCAGTGATTTTACCCTCCTCATTCGGTTCCTTGCGCTCAAACTCTAGAGATAGAATTTCACGTTGCAGCTGCTCCTGAAAGTCCAGGAACTTTTCGATTGTCAGCTTCTCATCCATATTTGGGCCAAAAAAATATGTTATCAAGGCCGAGTTAACGCCCTAGGAATGCAAAAAAACCATTTTACTTCAGCTCTATAGCAAAAAATTTATGATATTTTTGAACAAAGAGAAAAAAGTGTAGGCATGTTTTGGTTTTCCAACTGGATGCAATATGGGTGCACATACATTATACATATATATAAATGATATTAATTTGGTTAAAAAGTGAGTGTGTGGGGTATGTTTGCAAAGAAAAGAAAGCTTAAAGCGTTTGAGGTTGGAAATCACAAAAGTACCTTCAAGGACTGTTAGTAGTCAAATAAAGGAAGTGAAGTATTTATATACACAGTTAGACACGCAATTAACGGACACGCGTTGTCAAAAGGATTAAAGCCAAAAGACATAGAGAATATACAATACAATACAATTTAGTACATTTCGCATTCTTAAAACCCAATCTCTCTCATTCGATTGATTGCTTAGATTAATCAGAGAAATTGGGAGAGCCACAAAGCATTGATTTAAACAATAATTACTTTGAAAGTGTTGCCAGTGTTTGCATGATCGCGATGCCGTGTGCCCATGCTGGTCTGTTGGCGCACCAGTGTTGCCACCATCTCGAATTCCTCGCAATCCACATCGCCATCACCGTTCAAATCGAACATGCGGAATGCAATCTCAAAGTGACGACGTGAGACTAAATGGTAATGTAATATTTAAATATATGTATGTAATACTATGGTCCATCGAGTACTTATACTTACTGGAAAGTACGGTGAGCAGAAATATATAATCGGAGAAGGTTATAAGACCATAGGAGCCCAGTTTATAAAATATGCTGTTCTTTTCCAACTGCAAATTTAATTGTTCCCCCACCGACTGTTGGAACAAGAAGTAATACGCAAAACTTAAACAAATCCATAAAGACGAAAATTAACATCTTCTCACCTTGGGATCATAGCGACGATATTGATCTAGACCAAGACCTGTAAATAGAAAACTTTTAGTCACATTTGATAACAAAGTAGTATATTAAATGATTAGTTTGGCTTAATTCTTTTTGGCAAATCGATGGTGGATTTGTTAACGGAGGGTTAAAGCCACATACCATCTGGTTGTTTCATGCCTGGCGTCATGCTAGTCAAGAAATCGGTTGGTGTCATGTAGACTTCATGGCGATCATCGGCAACCGGCACTTGGATGGTGGCAAAGTAGCGAAATACTTTATCTGGCGTCGAGAATTGCCTTATGCGATTCTCATACTCTATGATCTAAGCAATAAGCGTTTCGGGAAGAAAACATTTATATTGTTTCTCTATTGTTATTAAGCTAAAAGCGTTTTCAAACGCGGGCAGTGCAAAAAAAAAAATCGAAAATGATAGGAAATTGTAAAAATTTTAAACTAAGCGCTGACGCCAACATAAAACTAAGACGCAATCACATGATCAGTTTGTGTTAGTATTTAAAAACTATTGAAGTAAGTTAAGCCTAAAACACATCAATTACCATCTGGCTGCTTAATGCCTGGATAAATAGAGCGCAAAAAGTCCTCAGGTGTCATGCATACAACGGTCTGTGTGGCATCCTGTAGACGCACCGTGGCAAAGTAACGAAAGATCTTATCGGGCGTCGAGAATTGACGAATGCGATTCTCATATTCGATTATCTTTTGATTTTTGTGTGTGTGTTCGGTATCGGTATCGTTTTTGATGTTGTGAATGTGTATATAAACAGCAAAAGAAAATGTGATAGGCAACATAAGGAGAAACGAGAGTCATAAAAAAAATTAAGTAAATAATTGAATAGTTATGTATGTATATAGATGAAATAATAACAAACTATATAGAGCATCGCATAGTCACGCCGCAAATAAGTAGAAGGCACTTCAGTTGCTTGGATTAAGCTTGCATACCTTGCGCTCGCGAAAACCAACTTTTTCTTTAAGCTTTTTGCCATCGCGCACATTGATTTGTGCTTCATCCTCGTCGGATTCATCGCTGTCGCTATCGGTGTCTGAGCTACTGTCACTATTAACGCCGGCCGCATTGGTTGGCCGCTGACCCGCATCGGCATTCACTTTTGGCACGAGCAATCGTTTCACTCTAAAAATAGATTTGCAATTAAGATACCAAGCCATATATTTATAATATGGTTTTTTGCTACTCACTTGCCCCAGTCAAGCACCGAGATCACAAACAAACCAATAACCATCAGGTGAAAATATTTTGTTACCCGAGGTGTCTTCTCCTCGCCATGGCCAAAACGCTTGTGTCCCCGTGTTTGTTGTAATTGCGTTTGGCAAGAAACATCACCTGCTATAGATGTTGTAGTTGTGCTCTTGATGTTTTTAGCCAAAGATGAAAGAGTGCGGCTGTGTTTTACCGTTGATACAGTTGGACGCCCTATTAATGACGCTAAAGCCTGTCGCGTTACCAAGAAACGCAAAACAGACATTTTATTAGAGTTTTATTTTAGGCAATTGCGTATTTTTTCACATTTATTTTATGCGCATTTTCGCATTTGCTTATGAGTTAGTTACTTTTTAATAAGAACAGATGATTTCACTGGTTCCAACAAAAAGTCGACGCTTAACAACACTGTAAATAGAACAGCTGTTAAAACAGGCTGTGTCGCAGCAACGAGAATGAATATAATATATATATATATAATATATATTCATTCTCGTTGGTCGCAGTTAAGTGTGTAAGTTTTAGCTCAGTATTAAAAATATTACAATTTGTATATTTTCTATTATTTATTTTATTATTTTTAACAAAACAGTGAGTAATGAATCCATGCCAAATAACCTTAAGCAGTTTATACATTGGTATTTAAGCTTGTAGCTCATTTGTGTTTTAGATCATTTAATAAAAACCTAAAAGGATAGATTCGCGGGAATTAAGTACAAATGTTTCTGGTAAAGGGTTTTGAATGTCTAAAGTATTTTTTAACAATGATTGAAAGTCATAAATTTTATACCAACTACAACCACCAACAGCTTGGAAAATATATCAAAACCATATAAAATATTTTCATTCTCATTGGTGCTTGCTGCTGTTGCTTAAAAACCTGTCTTTGTTGCCAGTTCCTTATTACATATTACATGAGCAGCCTGCTGAATCCTGTTGCATTGTGTATGTATTAAATGTATTTGCGGCATCAGATGGTGGCGCAAATGGATCGGCTGTGCAGACAGGGCACCTGTGGATATATGTTTATATAAATATATATGTATATATACATATGTATATTAAAGCAGTTAACTTACTGAATGGCGTTGACAGGATGTTCCACATCTGGTAAAATGTTCTTGTAAAGACACATCAAGCAGTGAGCCAAATAGACAATGGGAATCAATAGAAGGCTACTGAAAAGCAGGCCCACCCAGATCCTGTTCTGAAATCATACAACAACGGTTATAAAACCAAGTGAAAAGGCTCTACTCGAGAGAATCCGACTCGAAGATACTCCGAGCTGATACATAGGACAGGCAATTTAACTTTTTGTGTGGCTTCTTACCATAGGATTAATAAGGCGATCGCAAACTATATCCACACCGCGTTTATAAATACTATCGATTGGTGCACGCGTTCCTACATTCGAGCAAAACTCTTTTTTCGCATATTTTTTTATATAATTCAACGAAATCACCCATATATGTTGTAAGTTTTAACCTCTGCTCTAGGTAATAATCGTCACAATGATCCCACATTACTCTTTCGGCTTTACCAATTATTGCTGGTAAATCTTTTACGGCTTGCTTGTATGTAAAAGAACTATTTAACAAAATAAGTCCATCAATCTGCGCTAGTTTATCTCTGATCAAATCAATATTTGACTTGACTTTAATAGCGACCTCATTGTGCAATTTCATTAAAAGTTCAGCCTCATCAACAAGAGATATTCACGCCCAGTCATAAATACCCCACTCAGTCCATAGACTAGAGCGCACCAGCTTTAGTTGATCCGCTAATACGCTCAAATCAAGAGGTGTCAGTTTCTTGCATAATCTCATAGTAAACTCCGTACTATTATAGTTCATCATATCATTGTCAATTAAAAATGGATATTTGTCTTGATGGGGGTTACCAAAATTCATTCCTGTTACATTTCCAGTAGTAAATGTAAGTTCCTTTGGATCTTTTGACATATCATCTTTATGATCTTTAATAACATTTACTTTGTCCAATTCTTCAATATCATACAAGCCGCTCGTTTTGAGCAGGTCGCACATAGACTGGTTGGCATGGTACGCCTTAAAAACGTTCGACATACGCAATGGCGGTAACGGCGGCTCATGTGAATTCCTTGGCAGGTATTTATTAATATCAATAGGTGGGTCTAAAAAGCGGAAAAGTGAATTTTCTTGCTGATCTCGACGAGGTGCACAGGCACTGTAAAAGTCTTTGCTTTTAAAACATAATTAATTTTATTTCAATATTGTCTATCACATCTGCGTGTGCTTTCTTTCACATTTTATTCACAACTAACTCTTAATACTAAAAAATACCAAATACCATAAAATAACTTATGGTCATTTTTAGCAACTTATTACACGCTTCTTTTTTCTTTTTTTTCTTTTTTAATTCATTACTGTTATTTTAATTCCAACCATATCTTTCAGGAGGTTTTACTCTACGTCCACTTCTAGTTATATAATTTTGTGGTTCATCATTCTCTGTACTATTTGCATTTGATTCACTATTTTCAAAACTTATACTAGATTCAATACTTTCTGCTGTTTCATAATCTAAATCTGAAGCACTTATTTGTTCATCAATTTCTAGTGAATCATCCGCAATTACATTTTCCACAGGAATAATATTTTGATTTAATGGATTAACCAATTGAATTTCTGGCAAATTATTTTCATTACTTATTTTAACGTTTTCTTCAAATGATAAGTTACTGTCATGGGAATTACTTTTTGTCTTAGCAATAAGTCGGCGATTTCGTCTATAATAATTTTCACATGAGTCTTTAATTATATATGAACGATCATTAACAATTTTAGCAATTTCTCCATGATACCATTCTTTTCCATTTTTTTTAAATATAACCCTATCCCCAACTTTTAATACTGGCGACAATTTTGCATTTCTGTCATAGTAATATTTCTGCTTTTCTTTTTTCTTTTTAATTTTTTCTTGAATGCTTTCCTCCAATATATTATTTCTTTTTAATAACTCCTGCTTAATAGGTAATTTGGTCTTAACCAGCCTACCAAAGAAAAGTTCAGTAGGTGTCACCCCCAAACTAGCTATTGGTGATGTATTGTATTCCAGTATTCTATATTGGAATTCACCTCTCTCCTGTCCTTCATAGCACCGCTTTAAAATTCCCTTTGCTATAGCTACCCCCTTTTCAGCCAATCCATTACTTTGAGGATACCTAGGGCTAGAATAGCGAAACTGCATATTATACTCCTTCGAAAACTCTTGAAATTCACTAGAATTGAACGGACTATTATCACATTTTATAATTGATGGAAATCCCAGTAAGTTAAATGCTTGCGTAATAACTTCAATTATGTGCTTCGATGTTTTATTATTTATCTTAAATGCCATAAGATAATTGGAATATGCATCAATGATTGATGCATAGTCGCAGCCCGCATATTCAAACAAGTCCATTGCTACAATATGAAATGGATACAAAGGACTTTGCTCCTGGACTAATGGCTCCTTTTGATTGTTCCTTTTAAACTTTTCACAAATATGACATTCTAGTATCAGTTCCTTTAACTGTTTTCCCATTTTAGGCCAGTAGTATAGTTTTCTAGCCCTTGCCAAAGTTTTCTCAATCCCCAGATGTGAATCATGAAGCCTCTTGGCCATTTTCCTTTGAAGCTTACTAGGAATTACCAATCGATGATCCACAAATAGAAGACCATCTTCGAAATGCAGCTCTGGTTTGAATTTATAAAAATGCTTGCTAATATCATTTAAATGATGAAATCCAGGCCACCCATTTTCAACAAATTTACAGATTCTGTTGTAGTCCTCATCCTCACTCATTATTTTTTTATAAAGTTCATTATCATCCTCACATATACACACTGACTTACTCAGTGCATGAATGAAGCCTTCTGTTCCTTTTATTTCAGTAATATCTGGTAGCTGTGCCCTTGACAAGCAATCTGCTATAAACATATTCTTCCCTGGCTTATACACTATTTTTATTTGTGGATACTTTAACAGAGTCATAAACATTCTTTGTAATCTTGGAGTCACAGTATCTATGTCCCTTTTGACCAATGTCTCCAATGGCTTATGATCACTTTCAACAACAAAATCCCTTCCATAAATAAAATAATGATAACGTTGACAGGCAAATACAACAGCTAGCAATTCCTTCTCAATCTGCGCCCACTTTTGTTCACTTTTGCTTAATGTCCTCGACATATATGCTACTGGATGCCCTTCTTGTATTAACACTGATCCTAATCCATCTTTTGATGCATCTGTTTGAATTGTTACTGGCTTAGCCGGGTCATAAGTGCATAAAATAGGATCAGATGTTATCAGTTTCAGTAAGTAATCCAATTCATCTTCATGTTTTTCCTGCCATTCAAATGGTACATCTTTTCCCGTTAATCTACGCATTTCCACTGTTAATTTAGACAAATTTGGAATAAATCTTGCCACGTATTTAAACAGTCCAAGCAAACGCATTACACCCTTTTTATCCATTGGTCTTCCCAATTTCAGAATTGCTTCCTTATACTTTTCTGCAGGCTTTATTGACTGTCCTGATATTATATGACCCATGAATTTTACCTCAGATTTACGATACTGCATTTTCTTTGCATTGAATTTAACATTGTTTAACCGTGCACGATGAAGAACCTTATTCAATATTTCATCATGCTCCTGTTCATTACTTGCTGCAATACCAATGTCATCAAAATAGATAAATACGCCCGGAATGTCCCCAAAGCATTGCACCATTCTTCTTTGAAAAATTTCCGGGGAACAATTCAATCCAAATGGAAGCCGATTAAATTTATATCTCCCAAATGGTGACATAAATGTTGTCAGTTCTGAGCTTTTCTCATCTAGTTCTAGCTGCCAAAATCCACTAGTGCAATCAAGAACTGTAAATACCCGCTTATTACTAATCTCAGACATAAAATCGTTCATTGTTGGAATAAGGAAATGTTCCCTTCTAATACAAGTATTCAGGGGCTTAGGGTCCAGACAAAGACGGATGTCCCCATCTGATTTTTCCTCTATCTGTAGATTATTTACCCAATCCGTTGGATGATTCACAGATGAAATGATTCCATCATGCACCATTTGTTCAAGTTTTTGCTTAAGTTTAACCACAATGGATTGTGGGAACCGCTTTCTATAATGAACTACTGGCTTCGAACCCGGCTGTAAATAAATTGTAACCTGTCCTGGAAACTTTCCAACTCCATTAAATAAATCTCTATTAGTATCCAAGAACTCATTATTACTTAGCTCTAGTGACTTAATATCAATTCGTTTAATTAGTTCCCAGTCAACACATGTTATTCTTCCTAATATTGGCTCACATTTATCATCTACTACTACAAATTTAGCTATTTTCTCCTTGCCTGTAGATATATCATATAATTTTAACTCAGCTGATCCATGAACTTTTATTTTATTATTACTGTAATCATAAACAGAAAATGCATCACCATTCATTTGGCCTTTAAATTTTTTCATAATTTTAAGCGGAATACAATTAACATCCGCACCAGAATCCATTTTAAATTTAACAACTTCATTTTCAATCTTATAGTCTTTATACCAGTGATCCATATTTTCTCCAACTGAGCTTATTCTATAATTAGAATTATTACTTATACTTGCAATTCCCTTATTAGCTTTTACATTACCTAATTTATTCTTTAATTTTTCATCAGTATCCCGTTTACAATCACCAGCTCTGATTTCTTTGCGACGACACATCTTTTGTAGATGACCCTTTTTTCCACATTTGCAGATGACCTCCTTCGCTAGGCATTTTTTATTGTGTTCCTTATTCCAATCTTCACCACAATTGTAACAAAAACGCTTTTTTATCGCCATCACAGCCTCAGCATGGTCAGATTCTCTTATTGTCATTACTCTCTGCTCCTTTGCATCCAAAATTCCTTTGTTAACACTTGCCAGCTCAAATGACTTACAAGTTTGCACCACGTTGTTCAGCGTTTTGTCACTGCAATCCAGCAGCTTCAGTTGCAGATTTTTATCAAACACTCCCGTAACAATGCGGTCACGAAGCATTCTCTCATCATATTTTAGACCACATGCACACACAAAATCACAACGATCTATTTGCATGCGCAGTTGAGTTAAAAATGCATTAAAAGATTGCTGCTCCTTCTGAATCATACTATTGAATTTATATGTTTCCATTGCGACGTTCTTTTGAGGCAGACAATGTTCATCAAACTTTTGCAACACCTCATCTAACAACCTCTGCGACTGTACATATGATTCCATTTCCACTGCAGTTGTCTCAGTTGCCGCTCTTTTAACACGTTGAACAACGACTGTCCCCAGTAAAGATGCTTGAGTTCCATCATTTGGAAATATAGTATTATATATGTCCGCTCCCTTTGTTCCTATAAGCCATAAAAAGGTAGCAATTTTGGTAGCTTCAGACTGTGTATTTTTTCCATTTGCAATCATATACACCACAAAGTCACGCTTCCAGTTTTTCCAATCCTCCGCAATATTTAAACAATCCAGTTCGCGTAAGGCCCGTGAAGAATCCATGTTAATTTAATCCAATGATTTTTTTTTTTTTTAGAACATACAATGATTGCATTTCAATTGGTGATGATAGTCTTCGCGATCGATATGTTTTACTAAACACATCGATGTTTACAACTTTTTGTAGAGCTATCGATATTAATTTTTTTTCAACGTCTGTATGTATATATGCGTATGCCAAAAAAAAACAATTGTGTATGCATGTATGAACACATACAACACAATTTACGCATTTACTTTTTCATTTGCAGTGACTACAAATTTACACACCACAGTCACTCCAGCTTAACTTGATATAGCTGTAATTAATGTTTCGTTTTGCTTCTGACACCATGTAAAAGTCTTTGCTTTTAAAACATAATTAATTTTATTTCAATATTGTCTATCACATCTGCGTGTGCTTTCTTTCACATTTTATTCACAACTAACTCTTAATACTAAAAAATACCAAATACCATAAAATAACTTATGGTCATTTTTAGCAACTTATTACAGGCACCCTGGTAGGTGAGTAATCCAATAACTAAGTAAAATATTCCAACCAATAAAATAAACGAAAACACACAAAATATTATCATAATGGCACTAAAAAAAAAAGCAAATTATAATAGAATCTGATCCTACCATGCCGATCGGTTTTCACTTACATTAAGAGGAAAACAGATCCTGTTCGTTTGTTACAGCAACCTCTGCGATTGGGACGCAGATGCCGTCCACAGCATCCGCATATGATACCAATTATTAAAAACAGAACTATCTAAAATATAAAATATTATTTTGGATAAATAACTTTTTGTGAGTTTTGACTTTGTTATTTAACTTACGATCGTTAAAAATACGCAGACTAAGATACTTATTGAGCTACGAGAGTTGCCAAATTTGGTGACAACATCATCAAACGAGTTGGTTGAAGAATAAGTACTCATGTGAATGTCACCGATAACTGATTCGATGATGGACCTCGTTTTATCTGCATGCGAGCGGAACACTTCTTTTCCAAGGTTTAGATCTTGAATAATAAGGTTCACCATGGGCTTGTAATAAGGTTCGACACCTCTGGTATTAAACCAGTAATCTGTTTGAGACAATATTCCTGTAAAAAATAAGCCAGCCTCTTTTTCAATTATATGTTGCATGGCCGCAGTAAAGTCTTTTGGGTTCGGCAGCTGTAGGACAGTATTAACATGCTGTTCAACTTAAATGAGAAACTCTCTTACCTCGTCAAAGTGAAGACATTTTGAACTTTCAAGTGTCTCAATCTGTGATAGCTTTAAATATCGTAGGCATTCTGAATTGCCACAAAGCACGGTCATAGTGTAAGTAATATCACGCCTAATGGCTCGCAAACCTAACAACACTTAAGGTATTACCTGTCTATTTAAGAATTTAAGTCACTTACCATCACGATACTGGGCTCCCCAAAAACGTAAATCATCAATCGCACTGGATACTTCTTTCATAAGCGCCATAGCCTTGGGCATGTTGTCAAACCTACTAACTAGTTGTCTTAGGAATTCTATTTTTACATCTTTTAGAAACGTAGTGTAGCTTGTATCATGTGCAACTAGCCAAATTGGTAGAGGATGGGGTTTAATTAACAGAACAGCGAGATCTTAATCTTGGATATCTTACTTTTTAAAACAGAAATTATATGATCACACAATTCTTCATAGTTATTTACAAGCAAGTGGTGGATGTGGTCAGAAACGTCCTTAAGATACTTGCAGGTATCATCAGAAGCCATTTTCATTTCAATGGATGTACGCTTAATGGCCTGATTCAATGAATTATTGCTTGCTAGTGATATGATGATCCCAAATCTGCGAGTAATATTATAAGAAAGTAATCTTTAAATGGCTTTGCTTCAACCTACATAATGGCAACGATTAGCAATACAAGAATATAACCCAAGCAGCATCGTTTGCGAGCGTTCTTTTCAGCATCACACGGAGGACATCCTTCCTTGTTACACCGACAACAGCAGAAGCAACAATAGCATACCCTATACAAATAACAACAAATAACCTGACACTACAAATAGTACATATTACTTACGCTACGAAGGGTATTATGATTAATAATGCCAGCAGAAAGAGCATAATTAAAAGTAGTAACCAGTAGTGAGTAAGGAGATCGTCCCAGTCATTGGTCTCCACCCTTGGACCCAAGTTCAGTGTGTTATTGTTTGTTGCCACAATGTACCCTGAATTCAAAAATGGGTTTATATTTCTTGTCCATCCAGCTAAAATTGTCTCTTACCCGACGGTAATGCTTTAAAATCCGGTGCCAGTGTATCAAACACGGAGTGAGTGAATCTATTGACCATCTCTTCAACGTTTGATGTGGAATAGCTCGGCTTTGGTGGGTAAGAAGCATCGGATTTGTAGAGGGTAAAGTTTGGGCGCGGATAATAGTTTGTATATTAAAGAAGAGACATTTTGTAGTCCTCTTCTGTTTACTATCAATTTATATTCACTTTCAAACTTTTCTCATGCTGTGTTTCGTCTTTTTCACATACGTCAGACCCCCTTAACAAAAATCCCTAATCATGTAATCTTTCCATTACATGTTCAGTATATTTCATGTGACATTGTGAAATTGCGGTTAACGTTATTCGTTTCTTATCAGTTAAATTGGAAACCATCAAAACAATCACGGTTATTGTGCAAATTTTTATTAAATTTTAACTTCAGGCATTTATATTTAAGGTGGTAAGTTGAACTGTGTAAATTATGTGGATGGTGCATTTGAGGTAAAATTCACCAGTCTGTCCATAGTCTAAAATGCCTAGAGGACGACGTGCGAGCTTATGTGAATTGGCTGAATTGTGCTGCGCAAGTTTAAAAGTCAAACCAAAACATTGTTCGATGGAAGTGAACCCGATTCACGAAAAAAACGAGGTGGCGTAACGTAGCTCGCCAGGTTGTCTAGTCAAGCTATAGAAATTTTCCATGAATAACAAAATATTTTGAGACATACGAACCTTGAGAAACCAATCCCTTTTTATACCCTTGACCCATAAAATGGGTAAATAGGGGTATAATGGTTTTGTGCAAATGTGTGTAACAGACAGAAGGAATCACCACCGACCCCATAAAGAATATATATATTCTTGATCAGCATCTACAGCCGAGTCGATCTAGCCATGTCTGTCCATCTGTCCGTCTTTCTGTATGAACGCACCGATCTCAGAGACGTTAAGAGCTAGAGAGTTCAAACAAGAGCTCAGTACAAGTTTGATTCACATTATCGATAACACTTCTGGTTTCCTATATACACACGTGATCGATAACAAAAAATCTTGAACTTCAAAACTATAAGTAAAATAATGAACATGTCAGAGATTAATTTGCAAATTTGGAAGATTTATGTTAAAACTATTTTAGGCGGTTAAATAACATTATGTGAATGTTAAGTTTATGTTAAGTAACAGAACGACTATGAAAATAAAGCGAAGCATAGGCTAAGGAATGTGGTTGGAATATAAATAGGGTGACCACCTGGGACTCAGGGCATTCCGAGACGGTTGACTACCACCCCCCACCCCCTCTTCGAAAAAGCATAACGACAATTACAAAAATAAACAAATATAATATTCATATTTATTCATTAGAAATTAAACAAATTTAATACTCATATTTTTGTAGTCATTACAAACTTCTAACTGAAATAACTTAACAGGCCAGGTCGTTAAAACTACGTATATACAGACGACGGCATAAATATTTTGCAAATGTTTTTCCCCGGGCTTAAGCAAAATAAGTTTTGATGCAAAAAGTTACTTCAATCAATTCTAGTAGAAAATAAAAAAAAAATATTTTTCAAAAATCTCTTCGCATGTATTTCCTATTATTTTTTGAAAGTTGCTAAATATGACTATTTCGAATGAAAAGTGTTGAAAATTGTCATATATGTATACAGCAATAATCATTTTGTTACATAACTTATTATTATACTTCTCCGCACTTCCCAATTTTTTATACACTAACATTCTTTTTGTCCATCAATTCTTTACAAAAGTCCACAAAACTCATGTGAACAAAATTAAATTGAGCAATCATTAAATTCTTAACGCTCTCCACCAATAACCTATTTCTTTCGTCAGACCACTGCGTATTTACTAACGAAAAAAGCCTTTCGCAATTTGCATTGTTCGGAGGAATTGCATAGATGTTCAGCAATTAGACTCAAAATTATGAACTTGTTCTTTTGAGTTGCTTTTTATCGCTTGTTATCAAAATGCCGATATTTTTATCGAAACAATAGAAAACCGGGACAATTTCGTGTCGCGACGGGACACCGGGACATGTCCCGGAATTACAGGACGGATGGCAATCCTAAATATAAAAGACGGAGCGAGGTTCGAGAGCGATGCGGAAGCAGTGCTGCCAACTTCAAGAAGATAGCTAAATTGGCAACGCTGTACTGAAGCCTCAACCGCGCGAGTTATGTATAATCCCTCTAATAAGAATATGTCAAATAAGAATAATATAAGTATACAAGTACAAGAGTTGTTGAACTCTTTAAATTCGTAATAATTAACAACAACAAGAAATGCAAGAATTGCATATTTTGGCAATAACAGGAAATGTGCCTGCACATGCCATCAAGTAGGTCATTAGCCAGAAGTTTGTGTCAGCAGTAATATTAAGGTAAATTAAGCTTTCATGTAAACTAATTGAAACAATAAAATTCAGTTTGATTCTCGAAGCTTAAAGATACTGACTAGTGTCTTTATGCTGATAATAAATATATTTTTTTATATAACCGCGATCAACCTTACAAAATTCGTGTGGCGCAATTGGTTGTCGAAGACAAAGTAAAGGAAGAAAAGAATGCAAGCAGTGCAAATGGCACGAGCAGAAAGACAAGGCTAAAACGACGCTGAGTGAGAAGAGGTCAAGTCAGTTGAACTGTAAAAGTAGAAGTGAAAACACAAATTGCGACTCGCGGCGTTCATAATTTATATTTTCGGCTATAAACCAACGACAATAAGATGACTGACGATAGAATAAACTACTCTCCGACAAACATTTAAAAATTTTATCAAAATCGGTTAAGAAACACCGGAGATATTTCAGTTTGAAGTTTGGTCATATTGGTCACTGTGTAAATACACACAAATGACTCTACGCGTTACGTATGGGGCTAAAGGTATATCCTAGTCGGGATTTCTCGACTAGAGCCTTCTAACTTGTTTTCCAATATGTATGTTTGTTTCTGACATAAGTTAGAAAACATTTGCAACCAATTAAATGTAATTTTGTATACTTTTTGCATTAGACTCTGGGGCCATATTTAGCACATTATAAACTGATTCAAAGCCATACATTTTAGACCAACTACAACCACCACCAACTTGGAAAATACCAAATCCATATAACATATTCTCATTCTCATTGGTGCTTGCTGCTGTTGCTTAAAAACCTGTCTTTGTTGCCAGTTCCTTATTACATATTACATGAGCAGCCTGCTGAATCCTGTTGCATTGTGTATGTATTAAATGTATTTGCGGCATCAGATGGTGGCGCACATGGATCGGCTGTGCAGACAGGGCACCTGTGGATATATGTTTATATAAATATATATGTATATATACATATGTATATTAAAGCAGTTAACTTACTGAATGGCGTTGACAGGATGTTCCACATCTGGTAACACATCTGGTAAAATGTTCTTGTAAAGACACATCAAGCGGTGAGCCAAATAGACAATGGGAATCAATAGAAGGCTACTGAAAAGCAGGCCCACCCAGATCCTGTTCTGAAATCATACAACAACGGTTATAAAACCAAGTGAAAAGGCTCTACTCGAGAGAATCCGACTCGAAGATACTCCGAGCTGATACATAGGACAGGCAATTTAACTTTTTATGTGGTTTCTTACCATAGGATTAATAAGGCGATCGCAAACTATATCCACACCGCGTTTATAAATACTATCGATTGGTGCACGCGTTCCTACATTCGAGCAAAACTCTTTTTTCGCATATTTTTTATATAATTCAACGAAATCACCCATATATGTTGTAAGTTTTAACCTCTGCTCTATGTAATAATCGTCACAATGATCCCACATTTGTGTTTCGGCTTTACGAAGTATTCCTGGTAAATCTTTTACTTCTTGCTTGTATGTAAAAGAACTATTTAACAAAATAAGTCCATCAATCTGCGCTAGTTTATCTCTGATCAAATCAATATTTGACATGACTTTAATAGCGACCTCATTGTGCAATTTCATTAAAAGTTCAGCCTCATCAACAAGAGATATTCTCGCCCAGTCATAAATACCCCACTCAGTCCATAGACTAGAGCGCACCAGCTTTAGTTGATCCGCTAATACGCTCAAATCAAGAGGTGTCAGTTTCTTGCATAATCTCATAGTAAACTCCGTACTATTATAGTTCATCATATCATTGTCAATTAAAAATGGATATTTGTCTTGATGGTCGTTAGAAAAATACTTTCCTGATACATTTCCACTAGTAAATGTAAGTTTCTTTGGATCTTTTGACATATCATCTTTATGATCTTTAATAACATTTACTTTGTCCAATTCTTCAATATCATACAAGCCGCTCGTTTTGAGCAGGTCGCACATAGACTGGTTGGCATGGTACGCCTTAAAAACGTTCGACATACGCAATGGCGGTAACGGCGGCTCATGTGAATTCCTTGGCAGGTATTTATTAATATCAATAGGTGGGTCTAAAAAGCGGAAAAGTGAATTTTCTTGCTGATCTCGACGAGGTGCACAGGCACCCTGGTAGGTGAGTAATCCAATAACTAAGTAAAATATTCCAACCAATAAAATAAACGAAAACACACAAAATATTATCATAATGGCACTAAAAAAAAAGCAAATTATAATAGAATCTGATCCTACCATGCCGATCGGTTTTCACTTACATTAAGAGGAAAACAGATCCTGTTCGTTTGTTACAGCAACCTCTGCGATTGGGACGCAGATGCCGTCCACAGCATCCGCATATGATACCAATTATTAAAAACAGAACTATCTAAAATATAAAATATTATTTTGGATAAATAACTTTTTGTGAGTTTTGACTTTGTTATTTAACTTACGATCGTTAAAAATACGCAGACTAAGATACTTATTGAGCTACGAGAGTTGCCAAATTTGGTGACAACATCATCAAACGAGTTGGTTGAAGAATAAGTACTCATGTGAATGTCACCGATAACTGATTCGATGATGGACCTCGTTTTTTCTGCATGCGAGCGGAACACTTCTTTTCCAAGGTTTAGATCTTGAATAATAAGGTTCACCATGGGCTTGTAATAAGGTTCGACACCTCTGTCATTAAACCACCAATCTGTTTGATCCAATATTCCTGTAAAATATAAGCCAGCCTCTTTTTCAATTACATGTTGCATGGCCGCAGTAAAGTTATTTGGGTTCGGCAGCTGTAGGACAGTATTAACATGCTGTTCAACTTAAATGAGCAACTCTCTTACCTCGTCAAAGTGAAGACATTTTGAACTTTCAAGTGTCTCAATCTGTGATAGCTTTAAATATCTTAGGCATTCAGAATTGCCACAAAGCACGGTCATAGTGTAAGTAATATCACGCCTAATGGCTCGCAAACCTAACAACACTTAAGGTATTACCTGTCTATTTAAGAATTTAAGTCACTTACCATCACGATACTGGGCTCCCCAAAAACGTAAATCATCAATCGCACTGGATACTTCTTTCATAAGCGCCATAGCCTTGGGCATGTTGTCAAACCTACTAACTAGTTGTCTTAGGAATTCTATTTTTACATCTTTTAGAAACGTAGTGTAGCTTGTATCATGTGCAACTAGCCAAATTGGTAGAGGATGGGGTTTAATTAACAGAACAGCGAGATCTTAATCTTGGATATCTTACTTTTTAAAACAGAAATTATATGATCACACAATTCTTCATAGTTATTTACAAGCAAGTGGTGGATGTGGTCAGAAACGTCCTTAAGATACTTGCAGGTATCATCAGAAGCCATTTTCATTTCAATGGATGTACGCTTAATGGCCTGATTCAATGAATTATTGCTTGCTAGTGATATGATGATCCCAAATCTGCGAGTAATATTATAAGAAAGTAATCTTTAAATGGCTTTGCTTCAACCTACATAATGGCAACGATTAGCAATACAAGAATATAACCCAAGCAGCATCGTTTGCGAGCGTTCTTTTCAGCATCACACGGAGGACATCCTTCCTTGTTACACCGACAACAGCAGAAGCAACAATAGCATACCCTATACAAATAACAACAAATAACCTGACACTACAAATAGTACATATTACTTACGCTACGAAGGGTATTATGATTAATAATGCCAGCAGAAAGAGCATAATTAAAAGTAGTAACCAGTAGTGAGTAAGGAGATCGTCCCAGTCATTGGTCTCCACCCTTGGACCCAAGTTCAGTGTGTTATTGTTTGTTGCCACAATGTACCCTGAATTCAAAAATGGGTTTATATTTCTTGTCCATCCAGCTAAAATTGTCTCTTACCCGACGGTAATGCTTTAAAATCCGGTGCCAGTGTATCAAACACGGAGTGAGTGAATCTATTGACCATCTCTTCAACGTTTGATGTGGAATAGCTCGGCTTTGGTGGGTAAGAAGCATCGGATTTGTAGAGGGTAAAGTTTGGGCGCGGATAATAGTTTGTATATTGAAGAAGAGACATTTTGTAGTCCTCTTCTGTTTACTATCAATTTATATTCACTTTCAAACTTTTCTTATGCTGTGTTTCGTCTTATTATTTTGTATTCCTTGTAGATTTCTTTGATAAAAAACTTGATGTTTTACACATAAACATCATTTCCATGGACTACGTTGTTGACAATTCGTTTATTAATCTATATATGTAAGTTATCACGTAACGGCGTGAAAGAAACGCGCATGTGGCCGCTAAACCGTGGGAACGCTGTGTCAGCGAATTCCTGGTCAGCGGGCCGAATGCAGCCGCGCAGTCAAGTGCCGTTGCAACGGATGCAACATAACACCGCACACGCGCAGCTGAGGAGTTGGCGCTGGCAGCGCTGCTGACGACGAAGGCTAGCTTTAAGTTCTTTTCATTGTTTAGAAATCAGTTTTTAATTTGTAACGAATGGAAGCGCAGCGTATCGCTCCTTCTAAGTTCTATAAACTCAAACATCTATTAACTTCAAGTTATGTTAATAAACTTTGTGGTCTTTGACCAGTGAATAATAATTCATTTAATCGCGTTTTTACTAATTGGCACCCAACAAGGAAAAACCCGCGACTTTAAAACTCGCTAGTAAACGCAACAAAAAAAAAAAAAAAGAGAACAGTAAAATAGAAACGCGCTAGTTAGTGGAATAATCGCAACAAAAAAAAAAAAAAAAACATACAAGTAAAACGCGCTGGCTAGTGAGATAAACACAGCTTAAATAAAGAATAATACAAAAAACAACAAAAAACAAAAAATATAAAACTGCACCAAACGCAAAAATAAAACTCAATAAGTGCTGAAAAATTAACAGAATTTTTTTCCTGTTCACTGTGGCGTCACTCAATCAAAAAAAAAAAAAAACCTGGCAACTAAATACTCCAAGAAAAACAAGCGGCATCTTCAAGACGTTAACACGACTGCGGCGAAGGGAACCTATCGATGCAATATTTTTTGAGAAACATGTAAGTGACTTGTGAACGTGAGAATTAAAATAAAAAAAAAAATTTTTTTAAAAGAAAGGAAAAGATTTTTTCCAAATTTGTAAAATTCTGATTACTAAGAGCAAAGATATCCTATTTTAAAAAAAAAAAAAAATTTTTTTTTTTGCGAAATCTTTAGTACTACAATTGTTGACTTTTGTTCGCTCTGTGAGACTTTAAGTAGAATATTATTTTCGGTCGAATGAGTGATAGTGACTCCGGTAGCGAAGAACACGAACAAGAGCACTGTGACAGTGACGACAGCGCTTATTTGGGTTTGGTAGAAAATTTTGATACGCTCCAAGTAGCGGAGGTCGATAGTGCGCTTACGCGTGACAAAACAGACATGGACCCGAAACAGCTTAACGCAATGGTCGAGGCCATTGTGCAGAACGCACTCGTGGCGCAATCGCGAGAAGCTGTAAACAGGGAAACCATCCTTAGACAAGACTTTGAGAAACAAGTACAGCAGATAACAGCCAGATTCAGGGACTCTAATATATCAGTGCCCCAAGTCAAAGTTTACAAGGACACAGAAATTGTAGACGGAGTCAAGTGTGATGAACCACTTGACGCAGTTAAATGCCTGCCTGAGTTCAATGGGACTCAAGAGGCATACGTGTCGTGGAGACAGGCCGCTCACGCCGCGTATAAAATCTTCGCGAAATTCAATGGTAGCTCTCGCCATTATCAGGCGATCATAATAATTAGAAGCAAGATACGGGGCCCAGCAGACGCAGTACTCGCGTCATTTAACACGCCTTTAAACTTTGAAGCTTTCATTGCAAGGCTTGACTTCACTTACAGTGACAAGCGGCCCATACATGTAATCGAGCAAGAAATGGGTACGCTAAGGCAGGGTGGCATGTCCATCCTACAATACTATGACGAGGTTGAGAAGAAACTCACCTTGTTGACAAACAAAGCCCACATGGCTTATGACAAGGGTTTGGCCATGGGCATGTGCGAAAAGTTCAGAGGTGATGCGCTTCGCATATTTATCTCTGGGCTGAAGCGTAACCTGACCGACGTTTTGTTCGCGGCTCAGCCGCCGGATCTGCCCACAGCGCTTGCTTTGGCCCAAGAGATTGAGGCAAACCACGATAGGTACGCATTCGCAGCAAATTTTGCTAGAGGGCAGGAAGATAAGGGTCGGTCAGAACAACGCCCACAAGGGCGGCAGCAGCCACAGTCGCAAGACAAGAGACAGTTTTCACAGACTAATCAGGGTAAAAACCCCCATTTCAAAAAACAATATGGCCAACAGGCAGAGAAGACGCACGTTAAAGAGGGGACTGAGAATGCTCCAGTTCCCATGGACATAGATCCTTCCTCCTCAAAGTTTAGGCAGAACACTAGCTTTCAGCGCGGCCAAGGCTCAGCAAGGTTTAACGATAACCGAGGCCAGGCGAACAAGCGCCCCGCCGGGTCTGACCGTGCGACAGGCCAGAGGCGACAGAGGGTAGATCACATACAAGCCGGGGCTGAAGACGGTGTTGGTTATGCCGACGCTGCACAAGAGGCAGCGGCGGAAATAGAGGAAGAAAATAGCCCAGACTATGAAAGTGATAACGCCAATTTTTAGGGGAAAGTCCCTGCTGCCGTTCATTCGGCGCAGAATAGCGGGGAGAGATATGACGTTTCTAATCGACACGGGTGCGTCCAAAAACTACATCAAGCCACACAGGTGCCTCAGAGGCGTCATCCCGGTCGATACCCCTTTCGTTGTTCACTCCATTCATGGATCCAACAACATTGCAAAGAAATGCAAGTTGCCCATCCTCGGTTGCAACGCATTTTTTTCTTGCTCGATTCTTTGTCCACATTTGACGGAATCGTGGGCCTGGACCTGCTTAAACAAGTGGGTGCAGTCCTTTGCCTCAAGGAAGGCACGTTACAAGTCAATTCGACTTTAGAAAAATTACAATACCATGAGTGCACGAATGTCAATCACACTAAAAACAAAGAGATTGACGCACCACCTGCGGTGAAGGCAGATTTTCTGCGAGTTCTTCATCGAAACAACAAGGCATTTGCGGACTCTAACGAGGCGCTGCCTTATAACACGGCTGTGGTGGCCACAATCCGCACAGTTGATGATAACGTTGTCTATTCAAAACTTTACCCCTATCCTAGGGGTGTTGAGGACTTCGTTGCCGCAGAGGTCGGCGACCTTCTGAAAAACGGCATCATCAGAAAATCAAAATCACCCTATAACAATCCAGTTTGGGTGGTTGACAAGAAGGGCACAGACAGTTTGGGCAACAGAAATAAACGTCTAGTAATAGACTTTAGGAAGCTCAACTTAAAAACGGTTGCCGACAAGTACCCGATGCCGAGCATCGCAATGATACTGGCAAATCTGGGTAAAGCAAAATTTTTCACTACGCTCGACCTGAAGTCAGGTTACCACCAGATTACTCTGGCTGAGCAGGATCGTGAAAAAACAGCTTTTTCCATTAGCGGCGGGAAGTTTGAGTTCTGCCGACTCCCCTTTGGTCTAAAAAATGCAGCAAGCATTTTTCAGAGGGCCATTGACGACGTTCTGCGAGAGCAGATCGGAAAATCCTGTTACGTCTACGTCGACGACGTGATTATCTTCTCGGAAAATGAGTCGGATCACGTTAGGCACGTAGACTGGGTTTTAAAGAGCTTGTTAGACGCAAATATGCGCGTGGCGCATGAGAAGTCACAGTTTTTTAAGGAAAGCGTTGAGTATCTGGGTTTTATAGTAACCAAAGATGGTGCAAAATCAGACCCAGAGAAGGTAAGGGCAATACAGGAGTACGCCGAGCCAACTACGGTGTTTGGCGTTAGGTCATTCTTGGGCTTAGCGAGTTATTACCGCTGTTTTATTAAGGATTTCGCGGCAATCGCAAAACCAGTCACCGACATTCTGAAAGGGGAAAACGGGCTAATCAGCAAATATAAGTCTAAAAAAGTGCCAGTCCAGTTTGATGAGGTTCAGCGCAACGCTTTCCAGAAATTAAGAAACATTTTGGCATCCGAGGACGTCATATTAATGTACCCGGACTATAAAAAGCCATTTGACCTAACTACGGACGCATCGGCTTTCGGGATAGGCGCCGTCTTATCGCAAAACGGCCGTCCCATAACAATGATTTCCAGGGCTTTAAAGGATCGAGAGGCTAACTACGCTACTAACGAGCGGGAGTTGCTCGCGATCGTGTGGGCGTTAGGGAAATTGAGACATTTTCTGTACGGGGTCAGGGAGATAAACATTTACACCGACCACCAGCCGCTTACGTTTTCGGTATCCGAAAACAACCCGAACGCAAAAATTAAGCGTTGGAAGGCGCGCATTGACGAGACGGGAGCAAAACTCTTTTACAAGCCTGGTAAAGAAAACCACGTAGCTGACGCACTCTCGCGTCAGAACGTGAATGCCCTTCAGGGCGACCGCATTGATTCTGCGTCTGACGCGGCTACAATCCACAGCGAGGCCTCCCTAACTTACACAATCGAATCGACCGATAAGCCATTAAACTGCTTTCGGAATCAGATTGTATTAGAGGAGGCGCGCTTCCCTTTAAAAAGAAGGTTTATAATTTTCGGCGAAAAGACGCGCCATTTAGTAAGCTTCACCGATAAAGACACCCTTATCGAGACACTTAAGCCACTCGTTAACCAAAATGTGGTTAATGCCATTCACTGTAGCCTTCCGGTCTTAGCCAGCTTCCAGCACGAGCTAGTGAAAGCTTTCCCCTCCACAAAGTTTTGGCACAGTAAAAATTTTGTGGCTGACGTGTTTAACATCAGTGACAGAATAGAGATCGTCACTAAAGAGCACAATCGGGCCCACAGGGCAGCGCAGGAGAATATTAAACAAGTTTTAAAAGAGTATTTCTTCCCAAATATGACCAAACTAGTGAACGAGGTGGTTCTTAATTGTAGGATCTGTACGAAGGCAAAGTATGATAGGCATCCAAGGAGACAGGAACTTGGCCAGACGCCAATTCCCTCTCAGGTTGGAGAAATGTTACACATTGACATTTTCTCCACGGATAAAAAGTACTTCCTCACTTGCGTCGACAAGTTTTCAAAGTTCGCCGTGGTCCAGCACATAGCGTCTCGATCGATAGAAGACACGAGACCGCCTCTGCTTGTATTAATGAACGTCTTCCCGTCGGCAAAACAGTTGTATTGTGACAATGAACTTGCGTTCAAGTCAGAGGCTATCAGGTCATTACTTTTGAATAACTACGGCGTAAGCGTCGTAAATTCCCCACCCCTCCATAGCACGTCTAATGGGCAGGTGGAGCGGTTTCATAGCACCCTTTTGGAGATAGCCAGGTGCCTGAAGCTTCAAAGGGGAATAGTAGACACGGTTAACCTTATGTTACAGGCAACGATCGAGTACAATAGTTCTATTCACTCGGTCATCGGAAAAAAGCCGAAGGACGTCTTAACTAATCCTTCACCAGAATGCATCAGCGATGTTGAGCAAAAAATATGCAGGGCCCAATCCAAACAAAATGCCAGGGAAAATGAAAAACGGCAGAATAGGGTATTTGAAGTAGGTGAGGAGGTATTAGTAAAGTCGAATCGCAGATTGGGCAATAAGCTGTCGCCACTATGTGTAGCGAAAAAGGTCGCAGCGGACTTGGGGACAACGGTCCTCATTGAGGGGAGGGTGGTCCATAAGGACAACCTCCGTTAGAATAAAAAAATATATGAAAAACCTTTGATGGTACGAATTCCACTTATTACTTCGCATTTTAGGATTACGTTTTACATACTTTTAACGGTGACAGTGACAACCGCACGAATTACGGACTACACGCACTCGGACTACGTACCGATAATGGACGGAGACATACTACTTTGGAACAGTTTTGGATACCTACGGCACACAACCAACCTTACGAATTACAAGACAATGACGGAAGAGACGCAGAAATTAACAGACATGTTTCCACATTCCCATATGAGGAAACTGTTAGACATTGACACCGGACATGTACTAGACATGTTGTCCGCTCTTGACGTGCACCATCGCAGGGTAAGAAGCCTTGACTTTTTAGGCACGGCCCTTAAGGTCGTGGCGGGCACTCCGGACGCAAACGACTTTAGGAATTTAGAGACGACGCAGACGCAACTGGTCACTGCAAACAATAGGCAAATTTCACTCAACTCAAAAATGCAGGAAAAAATAAACCAATTAACCGAGACCGTAAATAAAATTCTCAAGTTCTCAAAAAATAAGCAGGCTGACACAGGTCACCTTTTCGAAACCCTTGCAACTCGCAATAGAATGCTAATAACGGAAATAGGAAATCTCATGCTTACATTGACATTAGAAAAAATTAACGTAATCAATCCAGCAATTATAGATCACTCGGATCTGATAAATATTCTCACTGACCAAGTCACAGGGACCCCAATCACTGACATTTTAAAAGTATCTAGCATTAAGGTAGAGCGTAAGGATAATATAATCAGTTTTGTAATCCAATTTCCTATCATAAGCAAGCAATGCAGAAAGGTGACGATTTTCCCAGTTGCCCACAACGGTAATGTTCTTCAGCTTCACGACAACCTGGTAGCCGATTGCGATGGCCAAATGCTGGCCGTAGCAAATTGCTCATTCACCGCCACGGCAACGTTCTGCAGGCAGTCCGAAACCAGCAGCTGCGCCCAAGGTCTCCACTCAGGAGGCACGGCGCATTGCCAAACGCAGCCGAGCCATCTCGACCCCGTCACAGTAGTGGATGACGGCATCGTGATCATAAACGACCGCAGCGCCACACTTTCATACGACGACCATGCCGTCGTCAAGGTGAGCGGGACCAACCTCGTCGTTTTCAAGACGCGCGCCATCATTAATGGCACGCGGTATTTTAACCGCAACAGCGTGCAAAGCCGGTTCCCGGCAGTTGCAGCCGCACCGCTACTTAACATCAGCGGCCATGACACGCTGCTTAGCCTACCTTACATCCATCGGCTAAGTGAAGATAATCTCAACTACATCAGAGAGGTTAGAGAGAGCGTCACGAGCGGAAACAGATCAATGTTTTCTGCCATCATCTTGCTGTTAGTTTGTGCTACCGGCGCGGGACTTTATTGCTGTTATCGATCGGCGGTCAATCGCCGGAACGCTCGCCAAGTCTTGGAGGGTTTGAGTAACTTCAACGCGACCGAGGACGGTCGGTCTTTGAGAGGGGGAGTAGTTATCACGTAACGGCGTGAAAGAAACGCGCATGTGGCCGCTAAACCGTGGGAACGCTGTGTCAGCGAATTCCTGGTCAGCGGGCCGAATGCAGCCGCGCAGTCAAGTGCCGTTGCAACGGATGCAACATAACACCGCACACGCGCAGCTGAGGAGTTGGCGCTGGCAGCGCTGCTGACGACGAAGGCTAGCTTTAAGTTCTTTTCATTGTTTAGAAATCAGTTTTTAATTTGTAACGAATGGAAGCGCAGCGTATCGCTCCTTCTAAGTTCTATAAACTCAAACATCTATTAACTTCAAGTTATGTTAATAAACTTTGTGGTCTTTGACCAGTGAATAATAATTCATTTAATCGCGTTTTTACTAATTTGTATATTAAACATTTTTCACATACGTCAGACCCCCTTAACAAAAATCCCTAATCATGTAATCTTTCCATTACATGTTCAGTATATTTCATGTGACATTGTGAAATTGCTGTTAACGTTATTCGTTTCTTATCAGTTAAATTGGAAACCATCAAAACAATCACGGTTATTGTGCAAATTTTTATTAAAGTTTAACTTCAGGCATTTATATTTAAGGTGGTAAGTTGAACTGTGTAAATTATGTGGATGGTGCATTTGAGGTAAAATTCACCAGTCTGTCCATAGTCTAAAATGCCTAGAGGACGACGTGCGAGCTTATGTGAATTGGCTGAATTGTGCTGCGCAAGTTTAAAAGTCAAACCAAAAGCATTGTTCGATGGAAGTGAACCCGATTCACGAAAAAAACGAGGTGGCGTAACGTAGCTCGCCAGGTTTTCTAGTCAAGCTATAGAAATTTTCCATGAATAACAAAATATTTTGAGACATACGAACCTTGAGAAACCAATCCCTTTTTATACCCTTGACCCATAAAATGGGTAAATAGGGGTATAATGGTTTTGTGCAAATGTGTGTAACAGACAGAAGGAATCACCACCGACCCCATAAAGAATATATATATTCTTGATCAGCATCTACAGCCGAGTCGATTTAGCCATGTCTGTCCATCTGTCCGTCTTTCTGTATGAACGCACCGATCTCAGAGACGTTAAGAGCTAGAGAGTTCAAACAAGAGCTCAGTACAAGTTTGATTCACATTATCGATAACACTTCTGGTTTCCTATATACACACGTGATCGATAACAAAAAATCTTGAACTTCAAAACTATAAGTAAAATAATGAACATGTCAGAGATTAATTTGCAAATTTGGAAGATTTATGTTAAAACTATTTTAGGCGGTTAAATAACATTATGTGAATGTTAAGTTTATGTTAAGTAACAGAACGACTATGAAAATAAAGCGAAGCATAGGCTAAGGAATGTGGTTGGAATATAAATAGGGTGACCACCTGGGACTCAGGGCATTCCGAGACGGTTGACTACCACCCCCCACCCCCTCTTCGAAAAAGCATAACGACAATTACAAAAATAAATAAAAATATAATATTCATATTTATTCATTAGAAATTAAACAAATTTAATACTCATATTTTTGTAGTCATTACAAACTTCTAACTGAAATAACTTAACAGGCCAGGTCGTTAAAACTACGTATATACAGACGACGGCATAAATATTTTGCAAATGTTTTTCCCCGGGCTTAAGCAAAATAAGTTTTGATGCAAAAAGTTACTTCAATCAATTCTAGTAGAAACTAAAAAAAAAATATTTTTCAAAAATCTCTTCGCATGTATTTCCTATTATTTTTTGAAAGTTGCTAAATATGACTATTTCGAATGAAAAGTGTTGAAAATTGTCATATATGTATACAGCAATAATCATTTTGTTACATAACTTATTATTATACTTCTCCGCACTTCCCAATTTTTTATACACTAACATTCTTTTTGTCCATCAATTCTTTACAAAAGTCCACAAAACTCATGTGAACAAAATTAAATTGAGCAATCATTAAATTCTTAACGCTCTCCACCAATAACCTATTTCTTTCGTCAGACCACTGCGTATTTACTAACGAAAAAAGCCTTTCGCAATTTGCATTGTTCGGAGGAATTGCATAGATGTTCACCAATTAGACTCAAAATTGTGAACTTGTTTTTTTGAGTTGCTTTTTATCGCTTGTTATCAAAATGCCGATATTTTTATCGAAACAATAGAAAACCGGGACAATTTCGTGTCGCGACGGGACACCGGGACATGTCCCGGAATTACAGGACGGATGGCAATCCTAAATATAAAAGACGGAGCGAGGTTCGAGAGCGATGCGGAAGCAGTGCTGCCAACTTCAAGAAGATAGCTAAATTGGCAACGCTGTACTGAAGCCTCAACCGCGCGAGTTATGTATAATCCCTCTAATAAGAATATGTCAAATAAGAATAATATAAGTATACAAGTACAAGAGTTGTTGAACTCTTTAAATTCGTAATAAGTTAACAACAACAAGAAATGCAAGAATTGCATATTTTGGCAATAACAGGAAATGTACCTGCACATGCCATCAAGTAGGTCATTAGCCAGAAGTTTGTGTCAGCAGTAATATTAAGGTAAATTAAGCTTTCATGTAAACTAATTGAAACAATAAAATTCAGTTTGATTCTCGAAGCTTAAAGATACTGACTAGTGTCTTTATGCTGATAATAAATATATTTTTTTATATAACCGCGATCACCCTTACAAAATTCGCGTGGCGCAATTGGTTGTCGAAGACAAAGTAAAGGAAGAAAAGAATGCAAGCAGTGCAAATGGCACGAGCAGAAAGACAAGGCTAAAACGACGCTGAGTGAGAAGAGGTCAAGTCAGTTGAACTGTAAAAGTAGAAGTGAAAACACAAATTGCGACTCGCGGCGTTCATAATTTATATTTTCGGCTATAAACCAACGACAATAAGATGACTGACGATAGAATAAACTACTCTCCGACAAACATTTAAAAATTTTATCAAAATCGGTTAAGAAACACCGGAGATATTTCAGTTTGAAGTTTGGTCATATTGGTCACTGTGTAAATACACACAAATGACTCTACGCGTTACGTATGGGGCTAAAGGTATATCCTAGTCGGGATTTCTCGACTAGAGCCTTCTAACTTGTTTTCCAATATGTATGTTTGTTTCTGACATAAGTTAGAAAACATTTGCAACCAATTAAATGTAATTTTGTATACTTTTTGCATTAGACTCTGGGGCCATATTTAGCACATTATAAACTGATTCAAAGCCGTACATTTTAGACCAACTACAACCACCAACAGCTTGGAAAATATATCAAAACCATATAAAATATTTTCATTCTCATTGGTGCTTGCTGCTGTTGCTTAAAAACCTGTCTTTGTTGCCAGTTCCTTATTACATATTACATGAGCAGCCTGCTGAATCCTGTTGCATTGTGTATGTATTAAATGTATTTGCGGCATCAGATGGTGGCGCAAATGGATCGGCTGTGCAGACAGGGCACCTGTGGATATATGTTTATATAAATATATATGTATATATACATATGTATATTAAAGCAGTTAACTTACTGAATGGCGTTGACAGGATGTTCCACATCTGGTAAAATGTTCTTGTAAAGACACATCAAGCAGTGAGCCAAATAGACAATGGGAATCAATAGAAGGCTACTGAAAAGCAGGCCCACCCAGATCCTGTTCTGAAATCATACAACAACGGTTATAAAACCAAGTGAAAAGGCTCTACTCGAGAGAATCCGACTCGAAGATACTCCGAGCTGATACATAGGACAGGCAATTTAACTTTGTGTGTGGCTTCTTACCAAAGGATTAATAAGGCGATCGCAAACTATATCCACACCGCGTTTATAAATACTATCGATTGGTGCACGCGTTCCTACATTCGAGCAAAACTCTTTTTTCGCATATTTTTTATATAATTCAACGAAATCACCCATATATGTTGTAAGTTTTAACCTCTGCTCTAGGTAATAATCGTCACAATGATCCCACATTATTCTTTCGGCTTTACGAAGTATTTCTGGTAAATCTTTTACGGCTTGCTTGTATGTAAAAGAACTATTTAACAAAATAAGTCCATCAATCTGCGCTAGTTTATCTCTGATCAAATCAATATTTGACTCAACTTTAATAGCGACCTCATTGTGCAATTTCATCAAAAGTTCAGCCTCATCAACAAGAGATATTCTCGCCCAGTCATAAATACCCCACTCAGTCCATAGACTAGAGCGCACCAGCTTTAGTTGATCCGCTAATACGCTCAAATCAAGAGGTGTCAGTTTCTTGCATAATCTCATAGTAAACTCCGTACTATTATAGTTCATCATATCATTGTCAATTAAAAATGGATATTTGTCTTTATGGGGGTTACCAAAACCCATTCCTGATACATTTCCAGTAGTAAATGTAAGTTCCTTTGGATCTTTTGACATATCATCTTTATGATCTTTAATAACATTTACTTTGTCCAATTCTTCAATATCATACAAGCCGCTCGTTTTGAGCAGGTCGCACATAGACTGGTTGGCATGGTACGCCTTAAAAACGTTCGACATACGCAATGGCGGTAACGGCGGCTCATGTGAATTCCTTGGCAGGTATTTATTAATATCAATAGGTGGGTCTAAAAAGCGGAAAAGTGAATTTTCTTGCTGATCTCGACGAGGTGCACAGGCACCCTGGTAGGTGAGTAATCCAATAACTAAGTAAAATATTCCAACCAATAAAATAAACGAAAACACACAAAATATTATCATAATGGCACTAAAAAAAAAAGCAAATTATAATAGAATCTGATCCTACCATGCCGATCGGTTTTCACTTACATTAAGAGGAAAACAGATCCTGTTCGTTTGTTACAGCAACCTCTGCGATTGGGACGCAGATGCCGTCCACAGCATCCGCATATGATACCAATTATTAAAAACAGAACTATCTAAAATATAAAATATTATTTTGGATAAATAACTTTTTGTGAGTTTTGACTTTGTTATTTAACTTACGATCGTTAAAAATACGCAGACTAAGATACTTATTGAGCTACGAGAGTTGCCAAATTTGGTGACAACATCATCAAACGAGTTGGTTGAAGAATAAGTACTCATGTGAATGTCACCGATAACTGATTCGATGATGGACCTCGTTTTTTCTGCATGCGAGCGGAACACTTCTTTTCCAAGGTTTAGATCTTGAATAATAAGGTTCACCATGGGCTTGTAATAAGGTTCGACACCTCTGTTATTAAACCACCAATCTGATTGAGACAATATTCCTTTAAAATATAAGCCAGCCTCTTTTTCAATTACATGTTGCATGGCCGCAGTAAAGTTATTTGGGTTCGGCAGCTGTAGGACAGTATTAACATGCTGTTCAACTTAAATGAGCAACTCTCTTACCTCGTCAAAGTGAAGACATTTTGAACTTTCAAGTGTCTCAATCTGTGATAGCTTTAAATATCGTAGGCATTCTGAATTGCCACAAAGCACGGTCATAGTGTAAGTAATATCACGTCTAATGGCTCGCAAACCTAACAACACTTAAGGTATTACCTGTCTATTTAAGAATTTAAGTCACTTACCATCACGATACTGGGCTCCCCAAAAACGTAAATCATCAATCGCATTGGATACTTCTCTCATAAGCGCCATAGCCTTGGGCATGTTTTCAAATTTACCAATTAGTTGTCTTAGAAATTCTATTTTAACATCTTTTAGAAATATAGTGTAGCTTGTATCATGTGCAACTAGCCAAATTGGTCGAGGATGGGGTTTAATTAACAGAACAGCGAGATCTTAATCTTGGATATCTTACTTTTTAAAACAGAAATTATATGATCACACAATTCTTCATAGTTATTTACAAGCAAGTGGTGGATGTGGTCAGAAACGTCCTTAAGATACTTGCAGGTATCATCAGAAGCCATTTTCATTTCAATGGATGTACGCTTAATGGCCTGATTCAATGAATTATTGCTTGCTAGTGATATGATGATCCCAAATCTGCGAGTAATATTATAAGAAAGTAATCTTTAAATGGCTTTGCTTCAACCTACATAATGGCAACGATTAGCAATACAAGAATATAACCCAAGCAGCATCGTTTGCGAGCGTTCTTTTCAGCATCACACGGAGGACATCCTTCCTTGTTACACCGACAACAGCAGAAGCAACAATAGCATACCCTATACAAATAACAACAAATAACCTGACACTACAAATAGTACATATTACTTACGCTACGAAGGGTATTATGATTAATAATGCCAGCAGAAAGAGCATAATTAAAAGTAGTAACCAGTAGTGAGTAAGGAGATCGTCCCAGTCATTGGTCTCCACCCTTGGACCCAAGTTCAGTGTGTTATTGTTTGTTGCCACAATGTACCCTGAATTCAAAAATGGGTTTATATTTCTTGTCCATCCAGCTAAAATTGTCTCTTACCCGACGGTAATGCTTTAAAATCCGGTGCCAGTGTATCAAACACGGAGTGAGTGAATCTATTGACCATCTCTTCAACGTTTGATGTGGAATAGCTCGGCTTTGGTGGGTAAGAAGCATCGGATTTGTAGAGGGTAAAGTTTGGGCGCGGATAATAGTTTGTATATTGAAGAAGAGACATTTTGTAGTCCTCTTCTGTTTACTATCAATTTATATTCACTTTCAAACTTTTCTTATGCTGTGTTTCGTCTTATTATTTTGTATTCCTTGTAGATTTCTTTGATAAAAAACTTGATGTTTTACACATAAACATCATTTCCATGGACTACGTTGTTGACAATTCGTTTATTAATCAAACTATAAAAAATTTACCTAAAATAACAAAATATTTAGAGATATACGAACCATGAAAAACCATTCCCTTTTTTTTTCCAATATGTATGTTGGTAAATACATCGCTTGTTATCAAAGGGCTTCAGGGCAAAATTCAAACCGCTAATAACTCGCATCCTATAATGACTTCTGACTACAGTCAGATCTTAGTGCGATGTCTGATTGGTGCAGCTTAAACCTACAATATGAATCTTGAGTGTGATCTTTGCAATACAGGTTTTACTGGGATAAAGTTAAATCTGTTTAGAAAAAAATTATCTTGTTTGCACTTTTTAGTTTTATACCCCGATTCCACTGCAAGAAAAATGCATGCATGCAATTGCAACTCGGGAATGCTGCATATATTGAGTTTAAATCTTGTTTCTAGAATGGGAATGATGTTTAAATTTTCACCGTTGGTAGCCTTTTTTGCCAGTTGGTCGGTTTTCTACCAACGGGGAAAAAAGGCAACCAACAGGAAAAATGTTAATGTTAACGTTACAGAGCACTTTAACAGAAGCGATATCAACAAATTGTTAATCGATATTGGTTTAAGCAGTGCCATTTTGAGTATTACAGCTGACAAGCATGTGTAAAAATAAAAATCCATTCAAACGTACCAGACTCTGTTAAAATAATATGCTGAAACCAGTTGGTTGTGTAGTGAAATCGCCTACATTCTCGACTTGCTGTTAATGACAAATTCTGATTAATGGAACGCATTTGCAGCCAATCAAATTAGACTCTGGGCTATATTTACCTCATTATAAACCAGTGATGGGCACGCACACATACCGTCACACTTTTCACACGCATACAAGCACACGACGCGACGAAAAAAAATTCCTGCTTATAGCGTACGTGTGATTTTGTGCAGTCGGCCGCGGCAGAGGCCCTATGCACACGCGCTGCCTAATGTGCATGGAAAAGTCGCGACGCGCCCATCACTGTTATAAACTGACACTGTCCAACTGGTTGTCGGAGATGGAATATTTTGTGGGCATTATAAATGCACTTTTTGCCCTTCTGAACTTTATGCATTTAATGTATTCCAGTTGCTTACGTAATTTACATTCCTCTTTGCGCACGTTGTCAATTGGTTTTACGAGCAAGCGTTAATCAAATGTCAACTTACTTGTGGATTTCAAAATTATGCCGCTTTGTTGACTTCTTTAAACACGAAACTAGATTAGCTGACGGAACGACAATTTGCACTCCTTGGGTTTCTTTTGAGCGACAATTTATTGGCAGGAAACAAAAGCACTCTATGCTTGGTCCCATACAGCGGAAGCCCGGTTCCTGCCTTATTTTTTATTCAATTTGGTTGAACGTGCTCCTTTTGTGGCATCATGGCTGCGGCCTTAAACGTTTAAGTGTTAACAATTATAAGCGAGCTATTTAACGCTTTTTTTTACTTTATATAAAACTAGCGGCCCGGTACGTGCTTCGCTACGTATATGTTGAAAAGTTTAAAATAAAAAATAATTTCATGCATGTGGTCATCTTTCTGCTCAATTAATTTATTACAGAATGTCTTTATATACTCTGGCTCTCTGTATTTGATGTCTTACCCTATCTCGGCTGCGGCGAACCCCACGCTCTACTGAAGATTCTCTCTCCATCTCAGCTTCATATCTATCCCGAGACTGACTAAGGCGAGCCTCATGTTCCGTAGACGATTCTTCATTTCTTGTTAAACGTAATCTTTTGGCGTTCACAGTACTACGACCTAAGTTCGAACGACTACGTCCAGGCATGACTTTATAATTTCTGAATGAACAAAATTTAGTCAGTTCTATATGTATCACAAACAATACAAATAATAATTTTTTCTGTCAACTCTGTAAAAAGTTGAAATTTGACAGCAAAATCCCGGCGTACTATGATATTTGAAATTTTTATTTTCATTACAAAAAATGAGATAAATGAAGAATCGCTCGACCACTATTAATTGGGTTTTTTAACATTAAAACCTTCCTTTTCAATCACTCTATCTATTAAAAAAAACCGCATCAAAATCCGTTGCGTAGTTTTGAAGATCTGTTCAGTCAAGGGGACAGAAAAATCGACTTTATTTTATACTATGTAGTGATACCTGTTGCATCAAAAATCTGTTTTAATTGCACTTTGTCAACTATTTTATATGTGTACATTTAGCTTGAAAGCTTTTGTTGGGTAACTGTCTGTTTAGTTAACATGTTGTTCCCCATATTGATGGACACTCAGCAACTGAATTATGTTTTGATGGACCTCTTACTCGAATGCTTCTCTATGGATGATGACCCCTTATGCACATTCGGGTTCAATTCGCTTCAATTTTGGAACTCTAAAAGCTTTGCGTGTGAAATTTTCCGATTGCAGCATAGTGCACTAAAGTTTAATGGCTGCAAATTGTTGCCGAAGTTCACATTTAGCGAAGTGTAGTAATAACAAGAAAACATGTGGTATGATATATTAATGAATATATAGAGAAAAGATGTATTACACTTGCTTAGCCTTAAGCCGTATTCTTTTTTCCCTTTTTCTTTTGCAATCTCAAATAGACAGATAATGTAATTGTGTACATTTTGTATAAGTCATTTAAAAATGACAATCCTCAATAGGGCATGGTCCTGTTTGACTAATGCTCAACTTATGGGCATGTCTAGTGATGCGGTTCATTTGGACAATAAATGTAAGAAGTTAGCAAAAAAAACCAAATAAAATGAAATAATTAATTTATTTCTTGTATGTCGTGTTGCGTGTTGAAAGTAAAATGGGAAAGTCACGCCACAAAGTCATTACAAATTTACAATGTTTCTGGGCACTCGTTGGTCAGTGTTGGCTAACAGATGTGTGTCTGACATGCAACAAAAACTGGGTGCAAAAATGTTAATCAATCTCAGATATTAAAAAATCAAGCAAATGACTCTTCGGCGTTTAAGCTAGAACCAGCAGTTTAAACACCTTTCTGGCTTACATGTGCAGCCTTCTATATACAAAACTGTATTTTAAGTCAAAATACTCTGCCATTGTGTAATTATAAAGCGGAAAGAAACACAGCTACGGGCATTCACTTTAAGCAATCATTCACCTGCTGTAAGACATTTACTTGGTCAAATACAGCTGCTGCCAGAGGGTACTAGAGTAATTTCTACTTGGCGCTCGCTTTGATGTATATTTAGTATTAATGTAAGCAAATATAGTTAAATTAGTTGTTGTGCAACTTTATTAAAAAATTTATATAAAAGCTTTGTTCGCACCATAGCTTAATACAAATGTTGCAACTTGTGGCTACTGCTGGCCACAGACTAAAATTAACGTATTGCCAAGTTGTTTGCTGTCGATGGTATTGTTGTGAATGCAAGTCGATTATTTATTGCTGACCCATTTAGTTGAGTTGAGTTGACGGCTTTTATTTATTGGTTTTCGCATGTTGTTCATTATTAAAAGAAATTAATTGCCATGTGGCAAGTATTAGTGAACTTGTTCTTGCAGACGTGACAACAAATTCTCTTAAATTTTGTTTGTTTATTTTTTAAGCATGAGAAACTCGCACTGCCACTGTAAGCGTGTACCATATTTAAATCTAGCTTCGTCCCCTTAAGGCAATGACAATGTGTGAAAATGTGCATGTCCTGCTGTGTCAGCTCCTTCGCAGCTGTGAATCCTTTGACACTTTGGAGAAAAGGAGGTTTTGCCAGCAGTGCCAACTGCGATGTGCAAAATATGCTGACTTTTCCACCAAAGCTTGGATTATGTTTATAAATGTTGTATGCTTCACTTGGCTAGATTAGTTATGCGTATTTTGCTAAAATGTCCGCGCAATACTCTGCTTATGAGTTGTTTATTGTAAAGTACTTTGCCTCTTAAAATTGTCTAAAATTTATGAATTTGCTTTCTAACATAGTTGCTTTAAATTTTTTGTTTAAATTTAATATATGTTATTTTTAATATTACTACTCAACCCAGGTCAAGGACATTTCTGGATACCTGCTTTAAGCTGCAAAGCAATCACAAATCTTCTCATTTGCTTTGTGCTCTTATTTGCCAAGTCAACTGTTCACGCATTCACTTTTGGCCTTCAGTGCGGTGCGCCCGTTCTCGGCGCATTCAGTCAAACACGTATTTATTGTGCATTCATGCGTTTCATGACCCACTGCCGGCCAAAACTTTTGACTTTGCAGCAGTACAGCCAGTTTGAGTCCTGGCTTCCACACAACTGACCCATTGGCCCTTGCCGCTTGTTAACCTTGCCAGTGGCTATTCCGGGCACAATAACCGCAAGGCATATTTATTAACACACATACTAAAAACAGAGTTAAAGACTGGCTTATATATTTTAACGCTTCAGCTAGTTATTTGGGCATAATATGTAGCTACATATTGGCCATTGTCACAATCTTTTTGTTCAGCACATCAAATAAGACACTTAAAGCCTACATTGATTTTATGATAAATATTTAATAATCTACTAAAGCTCACAAATTAAGAATATTTTATGGTTTTCACTTTCTCTAATGTTTTAAATTTTAAACAGCAAACAGAGTTAATTTGCATTGGCTGTTACTATAAATCAGTGGTTTTGCCTGGCATAAGCCCAAAAATGTTAGGGAATTCTGTAATGCTGCTTTCGGGCCAACAGTTAAGTAATTTTGGGTGTCAAATTTAATGGGCAGCGACCATTACTCATTTGTTAAGTTCTAAATGAACTTGCCCTTAAAGCCCCAAATGGCGAATTGACCACTTTAAATTAAATGACAGAGCTTTTTGCTCACTTTAATAGTGTATCAATGTAAATGGATTTTCAATTTTGTTTTTATTTTGTCTGCAAAGTCAAAGATTGCGGAACAATTCTTTCGCTTGGTTAGCAAAGTATTTAATTAAACCCTTTGTGATTTGCACAACAAGAGCACAGCTGGAAAAGACACTTCGAACAAAGTGCTGCGTTTGAATAGCGCAAAAGCGAATTGCAAACACTCGAATCAAATCGATTGAATAATTAATCATTTTTCGTCTTGTACGTCTGGTATCTGGGCTGGAACCAAGCTACACATACTACAAATACTCTAATTGCGAGCTCTAAAAAATTGAACGTGTTTTATCTTTTTCTTTTTTTTGTATGCTCTCGAGGCTTTCATGCTTTTTCGATGGGTGGGTGCAACACAAACAAGTTACAAGGTATGCTGAGCTCACTATTTGGCATTGGTTTATATTACAGCGCACGTTTTTAACATAAATTGCTGAAATTGGGATCAATATGTACGTATATGAACATACAGTTTCATTCGTCAAGCAACACAGATAAAATCCATACGATACAAAAATGCAAAGCCAGCAAGCTTCTTCTTTTTTTCCATTTCCTCATGCTTTGAGCCACATTTGTGGCATAAGCATAATCAATGGATTGAGACTGAAACGGATTCTGGATGGCGTTTGGCAACTTGTGCGTAGATGTGTGTGAGTCGCTTTTTTTACATTGCTGCATCATTAAGTAGCTGAGCATGTCGAGAATATGCTAATAACTGGATAAAATGATACACACGAACTTTGCAAATACTCAGCATGATGCCATATTAAGCATACGCCGTGTGTGCACTTGTTTGATTGTGTATGTATCGTGCATAGTGTATATTTTTATTTTATTCTATTTTTTGAAAGACAATGTCAAAGCTCTTGAGCGCTGTATCTTTCGAAATCGCCTTAAAGGATGCATCATTTAAATCTACATTAGGTCTTTAAGGATCCATTGAACACCACTTTATGGCATAGAACTAACAAAATATTAAAAGCTATAGTTTACTGAGTTGTGTGTGTTTAAAGAGATGTGATTTTAAATTTTCAGAGTTAAATTCAAATTCAAAAAGCGCCAATAAATACGATACGTATCAGAAGCAATTCAATGAATTGATTCATTGAAAAAATTGAGTGCCCTCATTAGCTGGCTTTCACTTATCATGAAACGATTCTGCAGTATTGAGTTTCGTTTCACGTTTACATATTTATTAATAACTACTTTGCTGCCCAGCTCATTCCTTGTCCAGTGCAGCCAGCAATATCGGGATATGTCAATATTAAAATGCAATCCACGACAACAGCAAACTCATTAAGAGGCGTCGACTTGCTGAAGCACATTTTGTTATTAATATATCGAGTGCAAGCAAATTACTTGCAATAAAAATGAAAGGCTGACGACACACTTCGTTGCCAGATGGTTGGTTGTGCTTGAAAAAATTGATTGATTGAAAAAACTGTACACAAAATATAAATGATTTTTAAATCTTTAACTTATAAAATCTTCAGAGCACGTTAAAGCAGATGGCCAAAATTAAGAGCTGAGCTGTTAGTAAATATGGAATGTGAGTTTGTGTATTCAATACGTTTGCTTTCGCTTTTGCTGCCCGTGTCAGTGTCTGTGTCTGTGTATGTGTGCTGTGTGCTTACACATTTGTAGAGACAACAGAAATGGGCAGCTGTTTCGGCAACCATTTTGACCATCTGAGCAAGCACAATGCCGGATATCAATTCGTTACTGCTTGCATTGAGAGGCATCTTTTGTTTAAGTTGACCATTGGCAACATGAATTCGCCTTACCTTCACCACAAGCCACCTCTCAGATGTGCTGTGCCAATTAGCGCGGTTTATGCCCCAGGCATGAACTTGTCAACGTGTTTGCAATACCGCAATTGCCAACAACTCGCAAAGCATCCTTGCAGGCAAATGAGTAATTGACATTTTAATGAGGGTTATGTGACAGAGGCATCATATTTCAAGGTAGTGACCGTTGTGTGCTTTAGGTGTTTCAAATAAGTTTAAATGCAATACAAAATCGAGCTTATTTATGAATTCCAGGCAAATATGGATTTAGTATCATCGAAATCACTTGACAATTTAAATCACATTTAACAAAAACTTCTTCAGATGAATCCCGTAAAAGTAAAGATGCGATAGACAGACGGTTGAAGAAAATAATATATTTTAATTGTGGCGGGAATGTGAGCAACTGACGAACGGTAACCCGGATTGTACCTATCCCACAGCCGCACTTTAAAACACACATATTTCCGCATATCGATTCTGCATTTTGCTCCACACAACATTTATTTACAATATATATCTTAAGAGTGATGAGAGGCGTTGTGCGAAGTAGCTTCTGATAAATATCAAACTGGAAATGCATTTATTACATTTTTATTGCATCCAAAAATCAAAATAAGAAATTGTCTTGTCTTGTTATTAAAAATATTCTACCATGAAAATGTTCAGCTTTTCATTTCCTTTTAACTAAAAACAAATGTCCTTTCTTTTGAATATCTATTCTTTGTGCTCTAGGAAATGAAAGCAATTAAAAAGCAATTTCAGTACGAAATAAGAGCAGAAATCCATAAGAATCAAATATAGTTTCTGCTGATTTGAATTTAATCTGTATTATTGTGGCTTGCCATTTAATAGGCATGAAAAAAACAGACATGTTTATTATTATTATTATTTATTATTATTATATTTATTATTATTATTATGCACAGACAATAAGTCGAGTTTAATACTTTTGTGCAACGAAATTTTTGACATAGAAATCGAGTAAAAATATAGTTTCCAGATTTAAATGCTGTATTATTAAGGAGCGTTATACAAGACTTTCGATGTAATACATTTGGAAATTGGATAAACATTGACAAAGTTATGGCAATCGAAAGTTTCGTAAAATTCGCAAGTAGATTTTTTCTCAAAAATTTTTGACATGAAAATCGATTAAAAATAAAGTTTCCAAAATTAAATGCAGTATTAATATAGAGCGTTATACAAGACTTTCGATGTTTAACATTTGAAAATCGGATAAACATTGACGAAATTATGGCAATCGAAAGTTTCGTAAAATTCGCAAGTAGATTTTTTCTCACAAATTTTTGACATGAAAATCGAGTAAAAAATAGAGTTTCCAGATTTTAATGCAGTTTAAATTAAGAGCGTAATACAAAACTTGTGATATATAACATTTGATAATCGAGCTGATTTTATAAGTTCGTTGTTAGCAAAGTAATGCCAATCGAAAGTTTGGTACAACTTCCAAGTTAATTCCATGTAAAAAGATTGCTTGCTGTTACGTTCAGGGAATCCTGTAGTCGGTATTTCTCGACAAGAGCCCTTTTACTTGTAACTTCTAAACATCGAACCAAAACTTTTCCTGACTTTTGAGCTGAGTCCCTTTTTCTGCAACTCCAGAAGGCTGCATTTTTGTTTCTTTGCCCGTAGCAAACATCAATCGAGAAAACCAACTAACACAGATACTCACATGGCACCAAACAACACATAAAGTTGTTTTATGTCCAAAGTGCATTTGTTTGCACTGTCGTACCGTCGAATCGGCAGTTGACAGTTGTTTATTTATTTCTTTTGGGCACCAGGGAGAGCCGTGGCCAACTTGAGCTCAGCTTAGCTATGGCAACCGAAAAATTTCATTAAAATTCAATTGAACTTTGGCAGCATCCAGGAGAATTCAATTACTTTATGCTACGTGCCACATGAGAGTGGTATAGCGCACCAAGCTATGCCACAGTTTTCAGATGCACTTCTGTTTGTGTTGTGCCAAAAATGAATGATGGCCTTCTGTGTATGCAACACCCACAGATCATATGTGGCAGCCAGTAAAGTTGCATCCAGCTTAACTACTTCGGCTTAATGACTTTGCAACGGCGATCCAACCAAATGTGCTTTTGCAAAAATATTGCGCGGTTAAAAACGAGATGAGTTAATGCACATGCCTTATATTTATTTTTTATGTCGGCTATGATGCTCTTTACACATTGAGCAATAAAGTTTTGTTGGCGTACTAATAATTGATTCATTTAGATGCTGGTGCTCAAGTATTTTGATGAATTTAAAACTAGCCGTGGCTAAAGTAACTTTCTTCCTTAAAGTCAATGCAAAAACAAAAGATTTACTATTATGAGAGTGCAATGATTCAAGCTCAATAGCTGATTACGTGCCTGGTATTGCCAAATAAGCTGGAAAATCCTCTTGGTTTTGTGTGCAAGAAGTGCAGTCGATAGCACCCTTAAGGGAAAACTATGCCTTACATTGATGCACACTGTTTACTTTTGCACAAATACTTAAATATGTATCGTCATTTTCTGGTCGAGTAAGTTTTACAACTTTGGCAAACTGTTAAAACTATCTTGCTGCAGCTGCGGACATGAAATAGGCGAAAAGTTTAAACGTAAGTCGAGAGAGACTTTAACAGCAACGTGATCGAGTTTGTCCTGAAGCGTTGTTGTATTATACTCAATTGGGGTATACAGTGAAAGGGTTTGCTTTAATTAGAAAACGTAATTTAAAATCCTGATGAATTCTTAAAAAGGGTTGGCAAATATTAACGAAATGAATAGCAGCAGCAGCAGCAGAGTAGATTAAAATTTAAATCAAGATTAAGCATACTATAAACCAGATAGGCAAATCACAAGCACAGACTTACACTCAATGTTGAAATTGACTCCAGGCTATTGGCCTTCGTCAAAACTTGGACACTTTACGTGACTTCCTTGAGATAAACAATTTGTGTGTGCTGGAATTTGTGCTAAGAGCACGGGACAACATGGCACATCCTTGTGCTTTTTTTTTTTTCCACAGACACGACAGGACATCCGGTGATCACTAAGACAAAAGCCTGACTGCGAAATGCTGTGAAGGACAATGCGACGGACCATTGACAGCTGTCGGCCAAAATGTTTGTGAAATCATAACAAGCTGATAAAGTTTGCTGCTGGAAGTAGTAGTGCATGACATCTAGCACTTGGTAAGAGGCCGCATTAAGCATTTAACGCCCTCAAATAAAACTGACAGTTTGCTACCGACAAAGTTCTTTACTGCTCTTTGTGGCACTTCCGTGACAGCCATTTCCTGTACACAATTCTGACATACAACAAAGGCCACTTAGCAAGTGCTTTGCATGCAATTGCCACTAGTCAGGTTAACTAATATCCAGCGCTGCTTAAATGTAGTTGTGAATGTTTAAAGTTTAACATGCACTTTAACCTTATAATGTTGTTATAAAAGCATTTAAATAAAGTAGCAAACAAGTGAATAGGATTGGCCTCAAACGATTACTAAAGTTACCCTAGGAATTGTCTGCAAATCTGTTCTAGTTGCTAAGTATACAGCTTTAATAGATCCTTTCAACATGATTGGGTCTTGTATCAGTCCATATTTCGACATAGTTTCGATTGAGAGGGAACTTTATATGCAAGCAAATGTTTGACTTGAAGAAAATGCAAAAGCAATCAAAAGTGAACTAAATGGAAACAAAGTGCGCAATTGGAAATGTACTCAATGTGGGAGCGAGCGTATCTTATAACCGCCAGCAGCCACTCCAAGTTTGTAAAAGCTGCGCGAAAAAGCCACAAAAAGGCAACACATAAAGAAAAATTGTATGCTGGATAAGAAGAGGACGAGTGCAGCAAAAGACCAACGTCGACAACGGCGAAGCCTTCTTCATTCATATCTGTTTGCCAGCCATTCCAATTGCCATGAAAAGCACCAATGCTAAAGCCAAAAGGAGGCCATGCTGGCTTGTACTCCATACCAGGCGGCAGTGGCAATAGGGGCTGCAACGCGTTGGCAGCATTTTGGGAAACCGCAGCTTAATTGACATTTGATTAACGAACAGTTCAACCCCGCGATTCCCCAAGTCAGCTGGGACAATGGCACAACGAGGAACGTTAATCACGTCAACAACAGCAAAAACAACAACAAGCATCAGTGAGACAATGAAAAGCACACGGATAGCGAGATAGATAAATTGAAAACGGGGACTTTGGCTCAGACCACATGAAACACAGCCACGACAGCGACATGGACAGTGTCAAATTTTAATGAGTCTAATGGTGCCATAGAATAATGCAATAATGGTAACAAATTTGACATTTTAATGGATGAAAATGTTTACATAATATATTTTTTTCTAATTTTATTAACGGAATTTGATTGTTTTGCTTTTAGATAAAATGTGTAATTATTTTATAAACATGAATTCTTTAATTTAATTTTAATTGTTAAATATATTTACCTACATCGCTTTAATATTAATTGTAAGTCACAACTTTTTTGACTAAGCTACTTCAGTTCTCGTCAAATGCAAGTCAAGCGCACATGAATAAATCTGAACATATGCATATATATTTATGTACATATGTAGATTAACAAGCAAAAGCCAATTCCTACACGCGAAAAGTGTCGAAAAAGTCAAAAGCGGAAACGGAAGCAGAGCAAAGCAAAGCGAAGAAATATTTATTGAACAAAAAAAAACAGCATAACAGTAACAAGTTGTACGTCAGATTGATGCTTAATGCTTGCCGATGCGAGCTTTAAATTTAAATAAAATACGTTATGGCAACTTTATCATTAAACAAATTCATCTTAACTTAATCATTGCATGTTTGGAACGCATAAATTTCGTTTTTCCTGCCATAATTTAACGTCCTTTTGCAAGATACGATTTTCTAATTAAATTTGATGGCTTGAAGCACTTTGCTTGAATTTAATTAACACGCTCATTGTTTTTGGCCACAAAATGGAAAACAATCAGCACAAAGGCAACAATGGCTAAAGCCAAATGAAACAAAAGGCAGCAAAAGAATACGCAAAAAATAAGTCCGAGCAATGCCTAAAGAGCAAAGTCCATGAAGACCAACTTAAGACAATAAAATATTATTTTATGATTGTTCAGTCATCAAGTTGACAAAAAAAGTTTTTATATGACTGTTTTTTTCTTTGTTTTCGGCTTTTTGTGCGGCGTCCGGAAAAGAGCGGTTAATAAATAATAATTTCTTTGCACTGAGAACAAGGAACTTGTCGCAGTTAGGTGTGTAAATTTGTAAGCGCTTATTTCCAGACGCTATGCAGACAAATGGAAAAAATTCCCTTTGCCACACTCAATTAAGGCCATCTGAGGGCATTGCCATCATTTTTATGTGAAGTCGTAAGAGGAACTTTGGCTTTCATCATTGCCGCAATTTTGTGGCCTTTTTTTTGCTGCTGCTTCTGCTGCTGCTGTTTCCGACTGCTGCTACTTCTTGCCGTCCTTAAAATAAATTGTAAAACTTTTTGTTTGGTCTTTACATATTTATACAACTCTCACATACATACATACATGTGCATACTTATATATATTTAATTCAACAATTTGCAAAAGGGCAGCGTGTCTTCTTCATCCGCAAAATCATTCCTTTGCGCTCTCATCACATTCCCCCAAGGCGAAAGATGCATGTCAAAATGGCGACTGGAAAAGGGGAATATTTGAGTGAGTTTCATTTTATATGCTCAGCCCTGGTTCGTAAATTATTTTTGGGTCTCCTTAAGTGTTCAAGTTTGAGTGAAATACTGCAGTAATTTGCATAAATTAAAATTGAATTTCTTACTAATTGTTTGCCCTTGGCGCATGCCAAAGAAATTTTAAGAAATTTCTTTACATTTAATAGCATAAGAACTTGTATTTTAAAAATGTTATAAAAGAGATTTGATAAGTGGTTTTTTCAGTTACTTACCACAAAAACATACTAATACCAATAACAATGTTTAAATCAAATACAAAACACAAACCACAACTTATTCTAAAGCCAATTAATGTGTTTAATTAAAACACAAAGCTTCAACCGCAACTTGGGACAACTTTTTTTTATAATCTCTAAAATGCCACAAAATTTAATTACTATTTGCACTAAACATTTATTTTTTCAATCAATACAGCAAAAATTTAATTTGTCAAGCGACAATTTGCTCGAATTAGTAAAATTTTAAAATTGCTTGTTCACTGCTGTAACTGCTTCGTGCTTCACATAAGATGAGTCTGAAAATGCAAAAGGGCTATCAAGAAATTGCTAGAAATTGCACACCAAGGAACAAAACTAATGTTTGCAAAAAATTCTTTTTGACAAAATTTATGCAAATCCGTAAAAAGCAAAATTACTTAAGCTGAATGCCTAACGCATGTACATCAATGCAGTTATTAGAGATTGAGTAAAGTTTCAACGCGTTATCGAATTTGCTTTTACAATTCAATGGGAAAATACATGTAGGACGAGAGAATCCATTAGGAAATGATGACGAAAATCGTTCTTACAGCTGAGTAAATACTCGGTATATTAGATTTGGGCCTGGCTAAGCTCACAGCTTACAGAATTCATCACAATAAAATCAGCTAAAATAAAACTGCTAAAAGGCCAAGTGAAAATGCTTTGTAAATAGCCAACACTAAGAAATTGCACAAAAAGGCTCAAACACAAAGGCTAACAGAAATTGCTGCGGCTAATAACATTATTTAATGGAAAAGTGGTCCACGTGGTAGCCCCAAAAACTCTGCCAACCTTCAGCCCATCGACTTTGAGTTTGTTGCTTGCACAACCTTAGAAACCAATTTACTTGTGCGTGGAACAAAACAAACAATGAACTTGGGCTAAAAGCCAAATCAATTGTATTACAAGAGAATAAGAAATGAGAAATAAGAAACTGTTCATTCAAGCAAAACGCCAAAAGAAACAAGCTTAGCAACATTTTATTTCATATCGTTTACTTTAATATGATTTTAATTACAATTGAAAAGTTTTCCCATTTCCTTTAATTGGGCTTTGATCAAAATCAAACCATCAAATCCAACTAAAAGTTTTATTGTCACTAAGTAGATCAAATCTCAAAAAAACGGCCAGACACCAAGTATTTAATCAAACAATACCCACGCATAAGTATTGTACCCACAAACATATACATATCCTATTGAGTTTGGGCTACAAATGAAATTTGTAACGCTTCGCATTTGCGACATGTGCGGTTTATGAATGTCAGCTAACGATCAGAAAGTTTTCACCCGATGCTTTTATATATATTTAAACTTGTTAAAGTTTACATTTAAACGTTTTAACATTTTAACAAGAGAATACCCTTTATTGGCATTTTACATTGGTTTCAATTTAATACACAACACTTAATCGGTGATGACTTTTTTGCATATAATGCGAATCATTTTTCATAAGCTCTTTTCTTGTTGCAGGGTGTTCATTTATATGCATTCGTGTACGGTTTTTTTTTTGTTTCCGGACAGATACATAGCGTATGTCAATCCTTATATGTTTTTCCACTCCTGTTCTCGTTTTTTTTTTCTGATTTTTTACATCTGTTTGTGCAAGTCGGCTTGTTGCACTGTAGTTGAAGGTTTATTTAAAAGTTGTCCATTATAATGAAGCTTGTACATACATACTATACATATATATAAGAACTTACAACAATATGTATCTTGTTGCCACAGTTGAAAGTTGTAAGGCCGGCTGAACTTTCAATTAACAACTGTATCGCAGGGGAAAGTTTATTAATTAGCAGATGTTAATGTAAATTGAAATAAAATATAATAATTACTTGTAAATATTTTGTGTCCTGTTTTTTTAATATTAAAAACTCACACTTCAAGTGTGAAGCTTAACTTTTTACATTACTTGCTTTAAATTTTAAAGCTTTTCGTTTGATTTTTCACGTGCTTTAGGAGACTTTGTCAGCTAAGGTAATATGTTACTTCAGTATAAAAGTTGTACAAAGATGGGAGTAAAAAGCATCTTGTGTCAGTCGAATGGTTTGCCATTTGCTTCAGGCCGCAGCTGTTATCGTAAAATACTCAAAACTTTGCCAGCCAGGTGTCTTTTGTTCTTTGAACTTGTTAAATGAATTCATGTAAGTATTGACGTGGATGATGCTACAGCTTGTAAGCGGATTTAACGTTATACTTATAAGCAGAACTTTCAGTTGTTGAACAGTTTTGGTAATTATAATTCAATGCATTGATTAAGAACGTTTATACACAAACAAGAAAAAAGCTTGTTATCGCTTGTGTTACAGATTTCAATCTTAAGAGCGAGCTCATTTTCCAATTCACGCCTTAGAGCACACACACTCACATGTTTATATATATTTAAGTAAGTATAATGTTGCTGACTTGTAAGTGCAATGACAACATTAAAAGAACAACAACAAGTACAACTTTGACGCTGTTTGCCATGAATGAAGAAGACGAGGCCAGGGACAGCAGCCGAAGTCTGTGTGTTTTGGAAGCTAAGTGCGTGACATTAACTTGCTTTTAAATACTTTCTGAAAAAGAAATTTCGTAAAACGAGGACATGAACGTTGCATTAAACTGCAGCATATAATTTAAATGCGCTTTTGTAGGCAAACACTTCTCAAATTTCATCACCGTTGATGAGAGCTTAAAAGGTGCGATGGAAAAACGGAAGCAAATGTAAAGAATTTACAAAGTAATCAAGTTTCAGCGTGTATGAGTCTATGATTAATTTACTTTACGATCAGTGTTGAATCTGAGCAATCAAAAAACTATGCCAAATACATGCAACAACTATAAAACTACAGTAATAATAAAGTGGTCAACTTTAAATTGAAATGCTAGCATTTCAGTACGCAGTTAACTCAACTTTATTTGTCATTTTTGATGGAGTTGAAGTTTCTTGGTGCAGCTTAAAATACAATTGCACTACAACTTGTTGTGTACTTTATGTATGTATGTTTGTGTGTGTGCCGGTTGCGCAGACGAAGCATTTAAAGTGTGTGCTACGGTGCGTAAGGATCGTTGAGCATTAACCCACCAGTTGACAGGCGTCTTGCGACTTCGCTCTTAGTGTCACTCATGCTGGATAAAGCCATTGAAATTGGATTAGACATCGAGCCAAGTGGGTAACTCAAGTATCTACATACGTATGTATGGTATGTATGTACATTTGCATAAGTGAATTACATTTGAGGCTTACACTTGAGAAAGTCTTACAAATTGTTGTAATTTATCGAAATAAATAAATTTGAAGCTTTGGATTTAAAACGTTTTATTATTTATTTAAATGCATGATTTGTAATATATCGATGTTATTTTATGGAAATATTCTAAAGTTGTTTGCTCATTTAACCAAAAAATGTAAAAAAACATACAATTTAAGCTACTATTTGTTGAAACTTTTGCTGCGTTCAAGTTTAGCTCAGCAATTTCCCAAATGACCTCACAAAATGTTTGCACCACAACTATTTCAGCTGTGTGTGTGTATGTGGGTGTGGTTGTGCGTGTTAAAGACTGGCAGCCCAAAGCCAAAGAAAAGTTGGCCACTCTCGACAAAATTCTCAAATTGATTTCGTTAATTTGTTGTGTGAACTTTTGTGGCCCAGACATTTAGGGCATTTAAATATAGATTTGAAAGCCAAGTAAGCATAACACAAGCTTTTTTAGACGCATAATTGGCCATAATTCACGAAAAAACAACGAAGAATACCACATACATTTGGTAATGTCTATGCATGCATATACAAGAAGGTTTTTTTTTTTTGTCATCCCTAAAGACATCGGTGAGTTTGGTGGGTCATTAGACGTGTACAGAAATAAAGCCCTAGACAACAGCATATTTACTTAGCATACTTTCAGCGAAGGTAATTTATGAGCTACATACATTTGTGCGTATGTATGATGTGGAAAGAACATTCCTGCAATTTGTACTATCTGTCTACTTGAATTTCCTGAATAATTGCTGACACCAAACACAAGAAACATACAAGTTGGGCTCATGTTCGATGTGCAACATGTTGCTAGAAATGCAAATGTTGCGACTGTAAAATCCTTTATAAAGGGAAATTTGTTGCTATAAACTAACAGTGATGCTGCTCTGTTAACACTATCTCTAACATCCTAGCGATATCTGAAGATACATTTTAGTTCACAACGGATGTTCGGCGCGTGCGGTTTAGAAGGCGCATTACAAATATTTTTCATACAATATTTTGCTTGCTTACATTTAACGTAACTAACGTTGTTTGTTTAAATGCAAAAGTTTCAATCCAACTAAAGAATCAAAATAGATAATAAAAAATTAAATTAAAGTGAAATTAAGCGATTTAGCTTAGAAAGTGAAAAATGTTAAAATTAGAAAATAAATATAGAAATACAAATAAAATAAGTGTAACAAATCTGTGAAAGTGTTTACTTCAATATTTTGGTTTAAAAGCAAGCCATATTGTTAAAAAAAGTTAAAAATTGAAAATGATGTAACTAACTCCAAAAAATAATGGTTTTCATGTATATATTCAAAAAAGAAATACAATTTAATGTGGAACATGTTGCCAACACCATATAGGAAATTTATGTGCTTGAGGAAGTAAAAAAATTCAAGGCCCTTATCAAAATACTACTTTCGAATCAAAAGATCAGGAATAACAACGCCTAAAATCTGCAACATTTGTAGGTTGAAAGATGACTTAATAAAAATATTACTTATACGCCTTATACAACGGACAACAGCCACAACAATCGCAATACTTAAAATATCTTTAAAGTATATCTTGAAACCAAGTTCATGCTTGCAATTCTTTTCACTAAAGTTACAAGATGTCTTTTTAAAGCAAAAGCTCCGTTAAAAAGATCTGAAAAAATTTCAAAAGGACACAAGATAAAAGCGTGAACAAATGCTAATTAAATCTAATGCAATTGACAATTTTGCAAAACAAGTCGTGAAAAAGAAATCAATATATTTAATTAGGGTATCGCAGTGCTTGCTTGGGATTTGTTGTTGTTATCGGACATTTCTGTTTAAACAGCTGCGACATAAAACAAGTGTTTATTTATGTATATTGTGCACAGAAGTAGCTCATTATTTTGGGCTAAAAATTCATGTTTTTGCACATTTAAACTTTTGGGCAAACAAATTTGAGCGCAACGATAAAAATAGCTTGGAACATAAAAACAGAAAATGATTTCAAGCAGACGATCCATCAATAGCACATCCACCTCTGTTTTGGTCTTGGGTTAAGTGCTTCATTACAAGCACAAAAAAAAACAAACCAAAAAGCGACCTTTTTTCTGTTTTTATACCCTTTACCCACACTCAATCCCAATAGTGGCTAATATTGATATAAAATTCCTGGCACCCTTTGAGTGAAAACACTGATGCAAATCAATAAATTGTTGAGTAGAGGGTATCTATCAGTAGGCCACTCTGTTTTCAAAGTGCTCTTCATATTCCTATCTTCTTAAGTGCTGACAATGTCAAAGGCGTTCAAGGGCCACTGAAAGGGCATCAAATATTTCAAGCGTGCCAAAGTTTCTCTTTTTTGTTTAACCAATCGACCAAAAAAAGCAAAAATAATTTCAAGCATTGAGAAGGGATTGATATGGCAACAACCTTTGCGCTGTCAATATACAAATTGAAAATATTTTAGCAATATTGCTTGTCATCGTTAACATTTGTAACGAAAAATTTAAAAGTTTATGCTTACTTTAGATTACGCGGCGTATGAGTAATGGTGTAATGATTATTCGCATCGTCTAAATTTGTTCATTGTTTCCAGTCCACACATAAACACGATGAAAGCATTACAAAACACAGCAGTCGACTTCCATTTCCATGGTCTGTCACCTGTTTGGAGCGTGTCGGTGCGTTAATCAACACACACACTATATAGTTATCCATTCGTTTGTGGAATCAGTTGAGCAGCAGACACATGAACGCGTCACGAACGACCACAAAAACGTGACACATGGCTATGTACTTTTATGCCAGTAAGATATCAGCCATTGCCTGCGGCACGCGTTCCAAGAAAACCGTTCTGCAAAAATCGCGCGGTCAACGGGATCGCGATAAGGACATTTATCGCCGACGACGAGGATGTCTGCAACAGAGCTCCGATAGCGAGACAAGCACGGAAGATCCTGTTTCAATTAAAGCTTCTCAATTCACGAACGTTGGCATTTTTTCGCTTGATGTCTGCGATTCAGCTGTTCAAATGGCGCAACCATCCAGCCTGCAACAGGAAAAAGACAGCGCCACAGAATTAAATGCACGTGATTTGGAATTGGGGTTTCAGCAACTTGAGGTGCGATTGTCCCTTAATTTAATGGCATGAAAACCAAATGACATTTCATTTAACATTACAGCTTTCAACTGTACAATCTGGCAATGAGACAAGTCAATATGATGTGCCCAAAAATATGCAAGAGCTTAGACAATGTGATATCAATTTTGAGGCAATTATTAAGAATATATTTTTAAAGGCCCACAATTAATTGCCTCCTATAGTTTTTATTAACTGTTAACTTTTTTGTAATTATCTGCAGAGCTCTGTTTTGGGTGTCGGTGGCATTATGTATATAAATGGTAAAATAGTTTCCGGGCCGCTGGACTCATTCATTGATGTTCTCATGCCAAAGAATGTCAATGACTTGGATAAGGTAATCAATGACAAAGGGAACACTGCTACATTTACAATAAATATTGCAATATAAAAATAAATAAACTGACAAATGCAGCATATTAAAAATGCATTGAGGCATATGCGAGTAATAAATACGAAAAATTGTGTAATGCATTTGAAATTGAACTAAAATGAAAATACAAATGTATTTGAATATTTCACACGTGATCCGCAACATATAAATTATTTATGATTACAAATTGAATGCATGAAAACAAGTACATATTCAAATTTACTAACAAAAAAAAGAAACAAAGCTATGACAATGCATTTTAAATGCTTTGTTGTGCGAATTCTTTGCATTTGACCAATTTGTAAAATGTGATAGTTTGATTAAAAACATAAGCATTATTTTATATATTGAGTTAAAAATCTTGCAAATTACATCGTTAAGGGAGCGTTCAAATATTACGTAACGCAATTTTTGAAGATTTTTGACCCCCCCTCCCCCCCTTGTAACGCACCGTAACGTTTTTCTTAACCCCTCCCCCCCCAATTAAGCGTTACGTAACACTCAAGTGACAATTTTTTTTTTGAATTTTTTATCCGCAGCACCTGCGTTTTTTGTTAATTTTTAATACATTTTTGGCTTCACATTTTTCTATTTTAGCTATTTTTTTAATAATGAACTCTTGAAATAAAATAAAATTATTATTTATTTTTTGTTTAATATTTGTAATTTACGAATAATTTAGCTTTTTTTTTATAACCGAAGTATGGCAGAATGTTACGTAACGTGTTGAGAAAGACCCCCCCCTCCCCCTTGTAACGCATCGTAACGTTTGACGAGACCCCCCCCCCCCCCCAAATTGCGTTACGTAATACTTGAACGCTCCCTAATTCTGTTTTTTTTTTTTTTTTTTTAGGAATTTTTGTTTTCATTTTTATTATCCTCACGTTTGTTTCTGCGCCCACACGAGCTGCTGGGCAAACTGTTGGACTCGGTACCTGATAGCGAATGCTTGGATACATTGGTTGCATTGCTAGCCGAATGGACGCAGAAAATTCCATACGATTATCGTGACGAGCGCATGATGAATCATATTAAACATATCGTTGCTAGGTAACTGATTTTCTAAGCCTCATTCTGAGCAACATAAGAACGCATCACCATTGACTTCTAGGTGTTCCAATTCACATTTAGAAGTTGTAGTCTCAAAAGTATTAAGTGCCTTACTCAACCGTTTGACTGATTTAGAGAGCCATGAGGCGGAGCTGCGTGCCTGCCAGATCAATAATGATGATAAGGTGCGACTGAAAACTAATTCGAATAGCTTTAAAATTATACTTAAGCCGCGTTTTTTAATCTTTAAGCTTGTTGCATCACTCAATTGTACAACTGCCACGCAATATGCGCAAATCTTGTGCCGTCTGGAAAAGAAACTGGCCAAGCACATTGGACCAGAGGAGTTTCTACAGTGCAGCAGCATGGTGCTCCTTGATAAACAGGTAAGATATGTCAGCTGTATTGCCATCAATGTTGCCACAGTGTCAGATGTACTTACAGAAGAAGTGGGACCAACCATTGTCAGCCAGTGGACCACAAGGTGTACAGGACCCAAAGAAGACGTGCAACCTGGAAACGTATTTGGACTGGTCGGCACGTTTGCGTCTATTTGTCTGCAATGACATACTGCAGGTGAGAACTACCCAAAGAATTTCTAGACCATGTGCATTAAACATAACAATGTTTAGTACACTTAGTTAAATATATAAAAGCTACGTGCTTGCCAAGGGCTCTGGTGACATTTTCATAGTCAAACATGTAAACATTTTCGACTTCAGTTTGCTAGTTTTGCTGGTCACGTGAGCCGGCATGTTGTAAACCTGGCCCGCTTGTTTCTTGTGACAATGCCTAACTAGCTTCCGTTAGTTTGTTTATTTGTTTGAGTAATCAAACATATCCCTTGTCCAAATTCATACAAATATACATGTATTTACAGTGCAAGGGCATTGAGGAGCGCAGCCGAACAGTGGAGGTGTGGAGCGGCGTGGCCCAATATTGTCTGCTGGTTGGCAACTATAATAGTGCGACGGCCATCTTAGAATCACTGGAATCGCCGGCCATAGCCAGGCTTAAAGTGACGGTAAGTCCAAGAATAACATCCTATGCTATTTAGTCAATATAAATACTACGCTGGAAAATGTATTCAAATTTATGCATTCGATGTTTACCTGATTGCAGTGGAGTAAATTGCAAGGGACATGTCAGCAATTGGATTGCATGCAACGGCATGCCGAAGGATATGGAAATTTATGGCATAAGCAGGCAATCGTCTTAAATGAGCAGCAGCCAACAGATTGTTCAACAAATGAGCCATCATTATCAACAACAACAACAGCATCAATGGCTAATGAAGCAACAGCAACATACTGTCCATCTGCAGGCGAAGTTAACAGTGGCCGTCCAGAAACTTCTGGCTTAATTTTAAGGCTGACATCAACGGCAGCAAGTAGTTGTGACAAACCAAACGATTGGGTTGTTATTCCTGTGTTTGCGGATATTGTTAAATTGGCATTGGCCGAACGCGAAAACTGTTTGTATGTTAACTCATTTTGGTCACTTAAGCTGCTTAGTCCGATTTGATCAATATAAAAAAGTTTAGTTAACTTAATTTGTGTAAACTTTTTGCTTGCAGTTTACCAAATGGTCACATCAATATCAATACATTTCAGCGGATGTCTGCAATGGTTGGAGCCTTTACAAAGCATATGCATTCAATGAAATCAACACAGGAGCCGTCTAATGGCGAGTACGCACGCTTTTGTTTCCACATGCAACAAACTACCAAACTCAGCGAACCAGGTAAGCTTCGTATAACGAAGTTCGTAAGCATAAGATATTAAGATGTTGAAGACACACATGTTATTAAATGGCTTAAGGGTAAGAATTGGACAACAAGCAAATGAGCCCCTCATTAGCCCGGCATTTTGCGGGAGTTTCCTTATTCTCAGGAGAGCCAGGCACGACAGCAAAACAAATTGCACATAAGTTATTCAATGCTACTTCGAAAGCCACAAGCTGTTAAATGCCCTGCAATAAGCAAGGTATTTAAGATGCATTTAATGCTATACAAGGATGTTCACTGAAGGCTATCAACAGTGTGATTAAAAGAATTTGTTGCAAGTCCAAAACACTTTCTTTTTCTTCCACGAAACGCTGACAGTCTCGTTGGTTATCGATGTTTTCAATATCGTGTATTTGTTGCATAAATGTCAACTATTTCAATAATAAATAACTTTTCTATTGCAGAATTGATGATGGCCTCATTTGCTTGTGAGGTACCCAACAATGCCGAAAAGCTGATGTATGACTTGAATTAATGGGAATTACCAAACATAAAAACGTTGCTAGTTCAAAGTAGCGCATTTTAATCCATTTGTTCGTGCCGAAATATCTGTTCAATGTTGGTTTATATGTACATATTTATATTGAAATAGATAAGAATAAGCTACAAATAATTATAATAAAATTGCATTGAATACAAAATCAATTTATGTTGGTTTTAATTTATCAAAATATAAAACATATAATGATTTTGTATAAAGCATATCAAAATCCCTCCAATGATGTTATTTTTGTTTTGCGAATATATCAGAGGGACTTTATTTTATACTTATTTTATTTTCATTCTACACGTGAGTAATGATTTAAACAAAAATCCAATTCTACTTGGAAAAATTGAAATTTTCAGCAAAGTCATATATCATTTTCATGTGTCTACTGTGAGCATAAAATGTTTTTTTGATTGCGAACAATGGCACCCGCATTCACAAAAAAAAATCAAACTAAACACATTCGAGTAAAAAACACAAATCAATTGTAAGCGAATACATAGCACACAAAACCAGGTGAAATAATTCATTTCCCTTGCATTCTCTTTGATATTTTATCGCAACTTGGACTGTGTGCTAAATTTTGGTCAAACAACATTCATAAACAAAATCTAAGCGAAAAACAATAACTGTTGTTATAAAGGCCAATCATGGATTAAAAAATATAACTACAGAAGATGGCTGTGTGATAACAGTTTGGTATGTAATTGATTGCTTCTCTCCTATTTTTGCGTGTGGATGCAGCTTGCATTCGCTTCTAAAGTTTTGGTTGGAAAAGCACCCCGAACAGCTTCTGAAATATTTTTAGATCTATATGTTAATGAAGGGCGCGACACCACCATGGTGGTGTGCCGTAAACTGTTTTAAATTATTCGCATTTTTTTCCCCCTGGATTCTTTGTTACAACAAAATGCATTAGATCGGAGCAATTTTATGACAAGAATATGCTGTTCGCACGACAGTCTTAACTTTTTATACTTTTTTTTAAATATATTATTTGTTACTTTTTATATGAGCGCAGCAAGCATCAATACAAATATGAAATGAAATGCTGCTAAAATATTAGACTTGAGTAAAGAAAATTTAAGAAAGCATTAAGAATTAGAGAAAAGCTCTAAGCTTAACTTGGCGAAATTTAAGTTGTAGTCAAGAATCCGAATCAGCATTTGTGTCCGTGACTTAGAAACGATTGAAAGAAAATTCCAAGTGAACACACCAATAAAGACGAAGACATAGCCGAACCAAATCCAATTACAATGTGTACATGCCAAAATCATTTTATGTCAGCCTTCGTGGCTAGTTTCAATAACGGATTTTTAATTAAGTGCAAATTTTTTGAATGTGAGTGTAGTGTGGCCCACAAATTTAATAGCTAGCGCTCATGGGAACTCTTCAGATGCAGATCCAATTTGCTAAACTTGTCTTTCACTTTGACAAACCAGTTGTTGGTCTTATGATACATTTTGGTTCCATTAGCGCCGTACTTTATAACCTTGCTGAGTTTAACAAGATGCAATTTTTTTTTTGCTTAAAAACTTCAGCCTTTTTGTCTGTTAAACGTATTATAGCATTATGTTACCATCAATTTTATTAAGTCATAAATTCACTTATCTAGTTTTGCCACCTCCTTCTGTCCCACTTCTGTCGAGCACACACATGACGTGCACAGTTTGCCACATCAGGTAAATATTTTTGTCACAGGCACATAACGAACAAAAAATATACTGAGAATGGCTAAAGTCACATAAATTCCAGCTATCAACACTTTGGGAGGCAGCCGCACCTCTGTGGGTTGCATGTACATAGTTCTAGTTGAGGCAAGTGTGGGTTACCACAAGCATATATATTATCAGGCGTTGAATTTTTCTCTTATTCTTTTTGTCTACAAAATTAGCGCATACGACGCAAAACTAATCTTAATGTATGGAATTTAAATTTGTTGCAAAAAACAAGAACAACGGGAATATACTAAAAAAGTGAATTTTCTCATGCCTGTTGGAAAATAATTCGAAAGGCATACAATAAATAACTCATACGCAACATTCGCGCCCAGCACTTGAGTTTGAATATGCAAGAGTTATCCACTCAAGTGTAGCGTACAATATTCGTGTACAAGACGAATTTGCAGACAAGGCAGCACTTTGCCCATTTAACCCTTTGGGATCATGTCTCGCTAACACTTAAAATGCCTATTGCTTTCTTTTATGCTTTGATGCCCAAAGGATTTAAGCTCAAGGCAAACTTTAACTCGAGAACATATTCCTTGCCTTGCTATTACAATTGGAGCCAGCGGTATATTAAATTATATACATTTAGGAATGAGCAAACTTTCGTGATTACTATAATTAATGATTACTATAATTAATTCAAGTCTATGGTTCCGTTGCCTCAGATAGATATTATAAACTGAGTTCCGAATTTCAATAACACAAAATTTATTAGTGAAATGACTGATTTTGAAATGAAACAGTATCACAATCGCATGCTGAGGCCGTTTTATCCATATAATCATTGTAGAGTGCCTCCACATACCGGGCAGCTGGGGATAGAACGATTAATCCCTAACTGTAGCACAACAAAAAAGCAAATCATTATTCTTACCCATCAAAATCTGTTTCAATTGGCGAAATAGTTCTATAGATCCTGAGAACACACATTAGTTGGTGGGCCAAGTAGAGCACGGGAATCAAAAGAAGGCTACTAAAAAGTACGCCCACCCAGTACCTGTTCTGAAATTCAGCAAGAATATTATAAGCTTGTTAGTTGGGTGCTGTTTGTACAGGAGTTTTACATATTAGATGTGACTTAACCTTTAATATCTAATGTAATGTTAATAGGCCATAAGCAGGAACTAAGACAGAAAGTTTTAAGTTTCGCATTTATACTTACCAAAGGATTAATTAGGCGGTCGCAAACAATATCTGCACCGCGGTTATAAATACTTTCGATTGGAGCATTTTTGCCAATTTTAGTGCAAAAATCATTTATCGCTTTTTTTTTATATGCTAGAATAAATTCGTCCATAAAACCTGGAAGCTTTATAGCCTCGCTTTGGTAATGGACCTCGCTCCAATCCCATAGGTATGGTTCCCTACCTTTCATATATTCTAATAATTTGTCGACGGATTTTCCATATAAATATGAACTGTTCAATAAAATAAGCTTATCAATCTGCGATAGTTTGTTTGCAATTTCATCCATATTCGACGTTATTTTCTTAGAAAACAAATCGTTCAATTGCCGTAAATTGGAAGCCTCGGTATATAGCGATATTCTGGCCCAGTCATATATGCCCCATTGGGTCCACAGAGTAGACCGCACCAACATAACTTGATTGGCCAATACGTTCAAGTCAAGGGGCGTCAGTTCCTTGCATAAATGCTTTGTAAAATTTAAACTTTCATATTTCATCATATCATTGTCCGACAAATATTGAAAACGGTCTGTGTTTGATGGACCCAAACTCAGGCCATGACCTGATTTATTGCCATGGAAAAATACGACTATAGGTACGTTTTCATGCTTGTGAATGATTTCCACACTCAATAATTCATTAATATCATACAAGCCGCTTAACTTGAGTATGTCGCACATAGACTGGTTGGCTTGGAACGCCTTAAGAACGTTCGACAAACGCATTGGCGGTAACGGCGGCTTATCTATATCCCGTAAAATGAATCGATTAACATCAATATTTTTGTCAAAATAGCGGAAGAGTGAATTTTCTTGCTGATCTCGACGAGGTGCACAGGCACCCTGGTAGGTAAGTAGTCCTATGACTAAGTATAATATTCCAACCAATAAAATAAACGAAAACACACAAAATATCAACAATATGGCCCTACAAAAAGAACACATATTATTTTATAAGCAGCTGATAGTAATTCACTTACAATAACAGGAAACCAGCTCCAGTTCCCTTGTTACAGCAACCAGTGCGATTGGGCTTCCGATCCCGTCCACAGCACCCGCATATGACACCAATAATTAAAAATATAATTATCTTAAATATAAGATATTATTTTGGATATGAAGCTGGTGTGTGCATTGACTTTGTCATTCTACTTACAGCCGTTAGAAAAAAGCATACAACGATACTAATAACGTTACGAGCGCTACCGAATTTGCTGACAGCATCATCAAACGAGTTAGTTGAGCGACGACTGCTCAGATGGATACCACCCAATTACGTAATCAATGATGGCCTTTGTTTTGTCTGCACGCAAGCGAAATGCGGCTTTTCCAGCGTTTATATCTTCAACGGCAAGATCTTTTCGTGGTTCAATTGTCTCCTTGACATCCTTCAAGAAAGTACCAGCAATTCTGTTCATATACGTTCTGGGACCAAGTGGACCATCTTTCACAATGATATGTTCCATGGCCGTAGCAAACTTCGCTGCGTCGGGTAGCTGTAGGACATTATTAACATGCTGTTCAACCTAAATGCGCAACTCTCTCACCTCGTCAAAGTGAAGACACTTTGAGATATCAAGTGTCTCAATCTGTGACGTCTTTAAAAATCGTAGACATTCAAAATTGCCACAAAGCACGGTCAAGGCGTAAACAATATCTCTTTTTATGGAACGTAGACCTAAAAGCCATAAAAAATACTTATAAGTCGACTTGAGAACACAACCCACTTACCATCACGATATTGCGCCCCATAAAACCGTAAGTCTTTTATCAATCGGGCCACATCTTTCATAAGCGGTAGAGCTTTAGGCATATTTTCTAACTTATCACAAAGTGGGTAAATATGCCCATATCCAGCATTATCCAAAAATGCATAGTATATATTGTCGTGTGCATCTGAAAAAATAAGTTGAAGTTCGAGTTCACTTATAATAATGGAAACAACTAAATGCTTGAAATAATTTGTAAGACGTCTATCAATTGTACACTTAATTCTTCATAGTTATTAACAAGCACGTACTGAATGTGATTAGAAATGTCCTTAAGATACGTGCAGGTATCCTTAGTGGCAAAAGACATTTCAGTGGATGTACGGTCAATGGCGTTATTCAACGAACTATTGCTAGCTAGTGATATAATGACTCCAAATCTGCAAGCAATATAGTTAAAAAGCTTCCTATGAATGGCTTTGATTCGACTTACAATAAAGCGACAATTAGCATTACTAAAAGGTAGCTCAAGCAGCATCGCTTGCGAGCGTTTTTTTTAGTATCACAATGTGGACATCCTTGATTGCTGCATCGACAATGGCAGAAGCAACAATAACATACCCTGTAAAACAACAAATTACATCAGACTATAAAAGTTGTATACTACGCACGCTATAAAGGGTATTATGATTATAAGGAACAGCAAAAAGCCAATGACGATTGCAAGCAGCCAGTAGTGATTAAGAAAATCTTTCCAGTCATTGATCTCCACCTTTGGACCCAAGTTTAGGGTTTTATCGTCATTCGATACAACGTACCCTAAAGTAAACATCGTCTGTTATATGGCTAACACAACCAGTGTTTTCTTACCCGTCGGTATTGCAGTATAATTAGGTGACAGTGTCTTAAACAGGTATTGGGTGAATGAGTTGATCCACGCCTCAACAGTTGAAGGTGTGATGTTTGGCTTCACTGAGTATTTAGCAGCGGACACGTACGCTGAATAGTTTGGCGCAGGAAAATAATTGGTGTCCGTAATATGCATTTTGTATTAGATGTTAATTAGTTAGGAAGGGCCAAATATATATAAAATACTCTCTTGTTTTTTTCTCTAAATATTTTCTATTCTGGTTTAAATTGTTATATTAGTAGATTGTTAAAAGAATACGAATGTAAAAACATACGAACAGAAGATGCGTAGACAGCTTTGTTATCGAATTTATTTATTATACTTTGATACCAAAGGTATCATAGTATATTGGGTTTGTGCAAGTTCCGTCATGGTGTCTGTCCGTCTGTCCGTCCGTCCGTCTGTCCGTATGAACGCAACTTTTTTCGACACCCTTAAAGCTAGAGCCTTGCAACTTTGCAAATATCTTGGTACATGTCTTCGTCAGACAAAGTGTTAAATGTAGGGCTCTACGACCTCAGGGGGCCCGAGAAATCGATAACAAGTCGATACACCTCGATGTGCAAATCGATAAAACACAAATATATCCCACATTTTAGCAGCTAGAGTCACCAAATTTGATAGCAAGATAGCTGGTGACATTCCTCAAAAAATTGCATCAAAAGTTTGGAAGCCACGCCCACCTATTTCGCCCCCAGCCCCCCTCCAATTATAAACAAAAATGCCTGTATCTTCTACAGTTTTGAAGCTATAGCCACCAAAATTGACATGAAGGTAGATACTGACATCTGACAAAGTTATGCATCAAAACATTGGATGCCACGCCCCCAAACAACGGGATATGCCCCACCGCCCTAAAAAAAACCGGAAGGCATGTATCTTCGCCAGCTTTTAAGCTAGAGTCACCAAATTTGGTATGAACATTGGTAGTGACATCCGTAGCAGGTGTACATCAATGTTTTGGATGCCACGCCCACTTATTCCGCCCACCGCTATATCTCTCTCAGTTTTTGAGCTAGGCTCTTCAAATTTTTGATGAACATTGTTAGTGGCATCCGTAACAGATCTGCATCAATGTTTTGGATGCCACGCCCACTTATACCACCCACCTCTATATCTTTGTCAGTTTTTGAGCTAGAGTCTCCAATTTTATACCCAAAACCCTCATATATTACTATTTGCACTCAGAATCCTTAACACAGCTATGTGAACTGGTATCAAAGTATATCGCAGTCGGTTGCGTCCGACTGCAACGTTTTTACTTGTTTTTTTTTGATATTATACAAAGCAACGTTTAATGTCACTAAGACTTCCTAACCACACAACAGTTGGAAAAAGCATCTTTGAATTTCCAACTACACAATACAATGAGGTTTAGTGAACCTGGGACTGTTGTAAATTACGTCATCCATTTATAAACGGATCATCGGTGTCCCACTTGTCGTACTATTTTTATGAATTAACGCCTGGATCTTAGAGACTATAAAAGCTAAAGACATCAGGTTCAGAACATAAGCTCGCTTAAGCCCTAGGCAGGACAAGTTTGCTTTAAATTATCGATAAGTTTTCCCTTTTTCGATACACAAATAGGATCAAAACCAACAAATTTAAATTTTTGAGTTGCATAATGAAAATTTGATAATTTGATAAAAATCGGTTAATAAACACCGGACATATCGCAATATGAAGCTTTGGTCATTGTGTCAATACTCAGTCAAGATCTCTCGACTATAGCCTTCTTACTTGCTTTTATATCGTACACGTTTGTGTTAGAAAAATTATTGAGACAACTGATTTTTTTTACAGTAATTCATTTAAGACATCGTTTCTTAATTTTTTAAATATTTATAAATACGTATTAAATCAACTTTGTTCACGATTAAATAAATATCGTTATTCTTCTTTGGGCTTGCTGTTGCTGCTCGCGAACGTAGGATCTGTCTGTATCGTCGGTTGCATGGGTGTATCCGCGTTGCAGAAACAGTTATCTGAATCTGGCACAACCGACTTCGCAATTAGTGGTGGCCTTTGTGGTTCGCCCATGCACTCTGGACAGCTGTGGGCATCGCAGTGTAGTGTTGACTTGAATTGTACAATAGAAGGGTTAAAAAAATACACTTACCCCACATCTTCAATTTCTGGACTAGGCTTAATAGTATTGTAAAGACACATCAATTGGTGGGCCACATACAGCACGGGAATCAAGAGAAGGCTACTCAAAAGCACGCCAACCCAGAACATATTCTGAAGACACACAAAGGCAATGTTATATTAAAAATAAATGAGAATACTCTAGTCACAGTTTTCCGAATAGGAGTTAAATATGTGTGTTTTTTTATCAACCGAAATCTAGTTTCAATGAACTTACCAAAGGATTAATTAATCGATCGCAAACTATATCCACACCATGGTTATAAATACCGGCAATCGGGGCATTAATTCCGACTTTAGTGCGACATTCAATTTTTACCATTTCTATATATTTTGAAACATACACGCGTACAGGAATAGGGAGCTTGTTTCGCTCGTCTCTATAAATGATTTCAAAATTCTTCCATACCCAATCTTCTCTATCGTCTACATTTTGTTCTATATCTTTTACAAATGACCCAAATGTCGTTGATATATTAAGCTTAAGAAGCTCATCAACTTTTGATAGTCTTCGTATAATCTCATCCATAGTCCACAAGATTTTATCAGCAAACTCATTCTGCCAACTTCGCAAGTTCTCAGCCTCGTACTGCAGGGCTATTCTGGCCCAATCATAAACGCCCCACTGACTCCACAGAGTGGACCGCAATACCATAAGGTTATCGGCCAGTTTTTGGATGTCCAAGGGCATCAGTTCTTTGCATAAAATTGATGTGAATTTCGTACTATTGAACTCATTTAAGTCTGTATTTTTTTCCAAGCTTTTCCAACCCTCCGGGACTCCTGGTTTAACACCAAGACGCATTTTCGTCTGTGTATAATCTTCTGGAAACATTTGACCTTGTGGCCAGTCATGTTCTTTTACAATATGAATAGACGAAATTTCATCAATATCATACAATCCGTTTGCGTCAAGAAAATCAAAAATAGACTGGTTGGCCTGGAAAGCCCTAATTATGTTCGACATACGCAACGGTGGTGTTGTCGGATTAAGTGAACTTTTTGGTCGATACTGATTGAAATCAATACCTGCGTCTAAGAAACGAAATATCGCATTTACTTGATGTTCCCTAACAGGCGCACAGGCACCCTGATAGGTAAGGACCCCGATAACTAGGTAAAATATTCCAACCAAAACAATAAATGAAAATATACAAAATATTAACAATATTGCCCTACAATAAATAAAAATTCATTGAATAAGCAGTCTATATCTTAATGAACTTTGTTTACTTACATTAAGAGGAAAATAGATCCTATGCCTTTGCTGCAGAAGCCATGGTTATTGCCTGTTCGATGCTTTCCACAACATCCAAAAATGAGACCAATTACTAGAAATAGTATTATCTTAAAGGAAATATATTGTTTTTGAGATAAATAGCTTTTTATATTCAGTTTTTCGAAGCATACTTACAACCGATAGAAGCAAGCAAAGAGTAATGGTTACTACGCTACGGGCATCACCGAATTTGGTGACAACATCTTCAAACGAGTTGGTTGCCTTTCGACTTTTTAGATGAATGTCACTTATCACCGAATCAATAATGGAGCGAGTGGTGTCTGCTATCGAGCGAAAGGTTTCTTTTCCAGCATTTAAATCGTCGATTAGGAAATTTTGGACCTTTTCGACATACCGAGCCATATACCTTTTAAAACAATACGTTAAATTTGCCCAAAAGCTTTTGACGGTCAGATGGCCATTGCTATCAGCAGTCCATTGCATAGCCTTCGCGTATTTTGCAGGGTCCGGCATCTATAAAAAAAAAAATCATATAAGTATATTCATGTTCACTACTAACAGCCTAGTTGTATAGCTGTTTTCCGTCTTTCGTCGGTCATTCCGTCTGTATGGTCACATCGATCTAAAATTCTTTACGAGCAGTTAAAATAATCGATAACCCTTCTAATTATCAGCAAATCTAATAAAATGTTCCGAAATTATGGCAGCAGATGTTTGGTTTGTCTAACTCCATTCACAATCACTAAGTTTTTTAATATACTGTTACCAGTTCATAAAGAATCTGACAAAGAGTGTGCTTGCTAATCTGTGTATGAGGTCTAGGGATACCATGATGTTAAACTTCGTTCAGCAACTCTTACCTCGTCAAAGTGAAGACACTTTGAGTTATCAATGGTCTCAATTTGCGACATTTTTAAAAAACGCAGACATTCTGAATTTCCACAAAGCACGGTCAAGATGTACCTAAGGTCTTTCTTAAGAGATCGCAGGCCTAAAAAGCGTTAAAAATGCTAAGTATCTTGCTTATTATTAAGAACTGAAACTTTTTACCATCACGAAGTTGGGATCCATAAAAACGTAGGTCTTTAATCAATCCGGTCACAACATTCATTTGGATAATAGACTGTTCGAGGTTCTCGACACTTTCAATAAGGTCGGGCAAGAATCGCAGTTTACCTCTAGACATCAAATTCAAGTACATTGTATCTGCCACATCTGGCAAATTGCAGTTGTTACTTTTTAGATAAGGTGAACTTGAAGATTTTACATACTATTTTTTAAGTCAGATATTAATTGAGAACATAACTCGTCATAGTTATTTATGAACAGATGGCGAATGTGGTCTTCAACATCCCGTACATATTTGCAGGTGTCCGTGGTAGCCCAATTAATTTCAGCAGATGTTTGATCAAGACCCCGCTCCAATTTATGATTGCTTGCAAGACAAACAGCGACGCCAAAGCTGCGATGATTTATTAAAAAAATTGACTATGACTAGCTTAAATCGGACTTACATTAAACCACTTATAAGAAATACAAGGACATAGCCCAAAATGCATCGCTTGCGAGTGTTCTTTTCAATATCACACGTGGGACATCCCTCCTTGTTACATCGACAGCAGCATAAGCAACAATAACATACCCTGTCAAACAACAAATTACTTATGAAAGAAAAGGCTTGATCTACTTACGCTATAAGAGGCATTATGATTACAAGGGCAAGCAGAAAGGTAACGCAGATTAGTAGCACCCAGTACTGTTCAAGAAGGTCATCCCACTTATTGATCTTAATCTTTGGTCCCAAGCCTAAGGTGCTATCGTTCTTGACCACAACGTATCCTGAAGCAAAAAATGTTCATTATATACATTGGTCAGGGAGACATCGTGCTTAATCACCTGGTGGTAGTCCATGACCATCCGGTATAAAGGTGTCAAACAAGTAATGAGTGAATCTATTGATCAAATTCTCAAGACTTGTTGTTGTGTAGGTAGGTTTACCTGTGTACTTAACTTCAGACTTATACTTGGTATACTGTGGATCAGATGCATAAGCGTCATCCGCTGAGGCTGTGGAAAATATTGCTGTACAGAAGAAGCACGTAATAAAAATTGCAACGCGACGCAGCAGTAAATTGTTCGAGTTTCGTTTTTTAGGGTTTCTTTTGCTTCTAAGATTATCAAAAAGTAAAATGTCTTTCATTTTTTCGATCTTTTGTATGCACATGTGTCTTTGGTTGTATTGAGTTATTGTCTTTTATATAAAGAATTTTCTTATATATATTGGATAAAACAAATGTACAAGGAAATCGATGACTGCTTTCTGACTTAACGTTCTCATAATAAAACGGATTTTTTTATTAAATCTTGTTTTATTCGTTCAACTTGTTTTAGGATAAGCTTATTGACTAACACTTAATATATTTAACACATAGACATTTAAAGCCTCAAATATTTTGCAAATATCTCGAAAAGATTAAATTTTGAATAGGCTATACATATGAGATATATTTTTCCAAGAGTAGTAAAAGGCATTAGCTTTTGGTCGCGGACAAAAACAATCAAAGTCTTTTTGCACCATGATAGGTTAAGATGACGTAGTCTTTCGCCATTCGCTTCTTACAGGGACACCAAGTAATTGTATTCCAACGCCGGGTCTCGCAAGTTTACATGCATCTTAAAGAATATTTTGGCCAACTGCAGTATAGCAAAAATCGAGGTTAAATCAAGTCAAATTAATGAAATAGGCGAATAGAATCAGTCTATTAAGGCTGTAAGTTTTTAATAGTATTCTTCTAGGTGTAATCTGCATGTTTGACAATCCTACAAGGCCAAACTCATATACCATATGGCAAGAATTACATCAAGGTGTTAACAAGCTGCTTGACATTTATAACTGAAAGCTCAAAAATGCGAGCTTTGTTATGAGAATGATTGCGGCAAACAATATTTGGCAAGAAAATTTCTATTTTGACATTTGTCTAGTGCCATGGTAATGGCCAAAATGATGGCAAATAGCAATTCAATGCTTTTATAATTCAATGTCCTGTATTTTTTTTTTGCAGCAGGGATTCTCTGATTTGTGAACAACAGAATACACCTGATGACCTGATTAAGTTATTTGAAAAATATTCAGTATTCAGCAACCAATTGATCTTTTTATTGCCTTGCGTATGCATTTATGTTTGCCCTGTAAGTACTAGCTCGTATAAAATTCAGCACACACATGACTTTAAGAAATGGCAAAGAGGTCTTAGCGGTCTATCCTTTTATTCGGCTTAAGCGACAGAGTGATTAAAGGCTTTTCCAATGCCACAAACGAGATGCTACACAAATATTCTCTTCACACGCACAGACACAGCGGGTCGTATGCGTAATGTCTCACCATGCAGTGTTATTCAGAAGAACTCAGTAAGAGTAAGATTTCCAGCCATAAGCATATTCTCGACATGCTGAGCTACTTAATGATGCTGTAGTGCTAAAAACAAAGCCAAGAAGGAAGCAAATATATAAAAATCTGTGCCACTGTCATTCATCGGTTATGTGTAAAAAGCTCATCGGACTCGGGATTGAGGCAACAGCTTTTTTCCTTTCGATGTGATGCGGTTGACAAATGGATTCGTGCATTTTGTTTCCATCTAATTTCATTTATATGTTTAAAAATAATAATAATAATATATATTGAGCACAATGCAAATACAAAGTATTTAAATGATTGAAACTGGCATACTGGGGTCAATTATAAGTTTGTGTGTGTGTGAAAACAGTTGACTGGTTTAACATGGGCGCAAGGCACTTGAATGGCCAACTGCAGCAAGTGCTGTGTCCATGACCCAGTTCGTCAATAAAGATTTGTTTAAACGTTGTGCATATTATACAATAAAAAGGTAACTAAATGAATAAATAACTCTTAAGAGTTGTGACAAAAACCATGTTAGGAACAAGACAACACCTAACTTCTGATCTTCACTTTCAGTTGCTTTAACATAACGGGCAATGCAGGTAAGAACCCATTGTCACCTATAAATTAGCAATAATTTCTATGCAAGTTTTGGCACTCGTTCTGCGAATCATATTTCATTCTTGGCATAATTCGAGCTGACGCTTAGCCAGCAAATTCACAACTGGCAATTTATTTGTGCGCAGGTAAGAGAATCTGGCAATGAATAATAACAGCTAACAGTCAACTTCACTTAAATCTATTCTCTTTATATCGTGTCATATATTAAATCGCTGCATTCTCTGCTAACGACATCCATACATAAGTGAATGTGAGTTTAACAGCTGTTGACATCCCTCTGGAATTTTCGCGCCACGCATTTAAATGCAAAGTTGATATCAGTCGGTGTGTGGTTGTCCTCTCAGGGTACTTTGCATTATAAACTACTGACAGATGCAGCTCGCTGAACAAAGTTAGATACTAATTATGCACAAACCAAAACAGAGCAGAACAAAACAGACAAAGGCCAACAAGCTGGACGGTGAATTTGTCAAGGATATTTACAGCTTGTGTGTGTTTGGTCCTTTTAAAATTAAATCTTAATTAAATGCAAATGTTAGTAATTATATTGTCTATTTGTAACGCAATGTAACAACTTTTTTCAGCCTCTTTGTAACAGTTGCTACACAAGGTGGTAAATTTAAAATATTCATGAATGTAAGCAAAATTCAAATTCTCAACTTTTTCACTTTTTTCACTTTTTTGGTGGAGTTTTTTTTGCTTATGAAAAGAGAGTTTTTGCAATAACTTTTGTCAAAAGTGATTCGATTTTGGAATGTTATACTTCAAAAGTCTTGTATTTACTTCTAGAAAAATACTGCATTCAAAACTCAATTTTTTTTTTTTCACTTTTTTGGCGGAGTTTTTTTTGCTAGCGCCATCTAGCGCCGGCTGGACGCGAATTTGTTCGTTTCAAACCAATATGTTGCGGCCAGCTGTGCGCTTCAAACCTTTAAAACCAAACCAAAGCAAAGCAAAGACAATGAAATCTAGATTTCATCGTCTTTGCAGAATCGAACTAGTTGTTTTGCTCAAGCAAAAAGTTTGAACGAGCCGCAGATAACAACGCATCGGTATGAGCTGCGTGCTATGAAACATTTGTGGCTCGAGTTGACATCGAACAAGTTGGTGTCGTGTTCGAAACACTTCACGTCCCCAAAAAGGCATAAATAAATGTTTGAAGTTCGCACGAGCAATAGGTCTGATATGATATGATATTTTATAATAGTTTTTAATAAGTTTCTATAAATCTAAATAAATAAATGTGGTAACAACTTAAATCCCATAAAATTATACAAATTCAAAGCACTTTCATCGTTTTGCAGGTTGTCGCCACAACTCACCCCATTTATTTATGAAGACCAAACTGGCTGTCAGGATGTGCCCAGGAGGAGTTTTGTATGCAACAGCTTTAAGCTTACTAGGAGACAAAAGTCGTTTGACAGACGCCTTCAACTGTTGGCCATCATTGTTCTACACTCTCTCTTTCTCTCTGGTGCTGTTGAGGCGCCAATGAATTGCCGTTTATACTTGGGGCGCCAGTCTGTTGTCATTGCAAGCGTTTCCACAGTTAAGCGCAAATTTGCACTATTTAGCCCACAGCTGTAAGACAATGGCACAGCGTTGATTTTTTCTGCCTTTTGTGTTGCATCTCTCATTGTTGGATTTATTTTTCAAGCTTAAGCAAGGTATTTGCTATGATTTTAATGATTGTATTTGCCAGAAGAAGAATTATGTTAGCAAATTAGTAGAAAAAGTAGCTAAGAAAATATATTTTTAAATCGTTTCAACTGGCCAACAGTGCTGGCAGGCTAACGCAATCAAGAATCACAATGGCCACCTCTCCAGCTCATCGTCTGAAGCATAGGGATTAGTCTGCTGGCACGTAGGGATTGTCATCATGGCTGGTCCTGCTGCAGTGCATTCTGCCTTCAATCAAATGTCAGGTCTTTTGTATCCTAGTCGTCAGCCGTTGGGATTGGCCTGTCAATTCTTCTGTGTTTGTGGTTCATTCTGATGGTCTTTTATGCTCTCTTTACCTAGTGCTTGCGGCACACACACACAAACATTGTTAATTATCCAAAATATTCCAAAACGTTTAAAGGCACTCACTTCAACCAGAGCTCAACGCCTTTAATAAGTGCCTTTTACAGTTTTGCACTTTCAAATGGCAACAACAAATGCCAATTTGTGATGAACGTAATAAAATTCTTAACTGGACTTGCGGAATACTTTTCAGCTTTATTATCAATTCTATACGTTCTACAATGCTTTCAATTGCATCTTCTTCTTCTTCTTTACACCAAGCACTTTGCTGTGCTTATTTTGAAAAGTATTTTCCATTTGTGTTTGATGTTATCGGATTGCAAGTTGTTTGCTTTCACTTTGTTTAAATTGTGGAAATTGATTTGAGGTATCTAAAATCAATCTTGCCTTGTTCTTTTCCTCTTTCATTTCAGTAGAGTAATTTGTTGTTGATCCCATTTTGATGTGGGCAATGTGCATATAAATATTGAGCTCGTTTCATGTCTTGTTGCAAATAGTTTGAAGTTTCTTTTAATTATTTTCTTTTAATTTCACATTCAAATGAGACAGTCGACTAAATAAACATTATGTTTGTTGTTGCTGTCAAAAAATATTTAAATTCCATAGAAACTGTCTTGGCATCAAATATTCTATTATTTTATGGGCGGCAATAAAAATGTCAATGTACAACGTGCCACAAGATAAATTGGTTGAAGCTATCAGCTATTGGCGCATTATCAATCTTTAGACGGAAATCCGATGAGTGTTTTGCTTTAGCAATTCACAAATCGTTTTAAGGCTAAAGGATTCAATTTGTATGCCAATCGAGAGCTGCTCATCGTTCTCAAAGTAAGGTCATAAAACATACCTATGCTTGATAAATGGCCACAACAGCTGGATCTCAGTGGGGTAGGTTAAGCGCAATAAAATTGTTTTGTGTGCCTATTATGATCTTAAAAAAAAGAAAGAAATAGGAGCAGGTGTTCAACTCAGGCTAGTTAAATCTATAACGAATTTGGAAAAGATTTTAAGAATTCATTTCTCAAAAAGTAATTTATTGGTTAATTCTATTTTGCACGCTTCGCATTCATAACAGATGTTGCACAACAATGCTAGCAATTATCAGCAATAGAAATGGAACAAAAAGAAATGCAAAATGAGAGATACAGAGAGAAAAGACACTAACGATAAAAAAACCCCCCTTAGTAAGACAATTAAACTAATTGACAGCAATTTATACGGAAAAACAAGAATAAAGTTTTGCAAGGGAACATTGGCAGTGGTAAAGTTAATGTTTTTTGTGTTCTCTGCACGAAAAGCGATGAAAATGGGAAATGGAAAAGAACTAGTCATTCCTTTAAAATTTTATTTGTTTTCGGAAAATAAAATCATTTCCCATGAAAATATTATTAATATCGCTATTTTCAATTTGTAAACAAGTTAAAAAAAGAAACCTTTTGTTTCTCCCCGACGGGGAATTGAACCCCGGTCTCCCGCGTGACAGGCGGGGATACTAACCACTATACTATCGAGGACGCTGATGTAGCCGTCGCTAAAACCAACATTTATTTATATTCAGCATTTTATTTTCAAGTACTTATGTATTATCGCTAAGTGTGCTAAAAATAGTAAATATTAAGCATGCTTATTTAAAAAAAATTCATTGAGTTATTAATCTCTGTTGTGTACCGTTGGCAGCCACTGTAAAGGTTCGACATGCAATTATGAGTGCTAATCTGTGATGTCCTGTTTGCATGCCTGGCATATAGTCACGGTTGAATGTGTTCAAATTCATGGCCGCCGTCCTTGCATACATGTATGTGTCCAGCACAAAGTACACACTACACATGGACATCTCTCATAATTCAGAACGGTTTCACACCATTCATTAGCATGCAAATTTGAAAATATTTCAGTTAGCTCTCGCTCTCTCGTTCTGTTCTATAGTCTAGCAGTTTTTGGAACAGGCAGCAAGGAGCGAGGAACCGCTGCACAAACTGCATTAGCCTCGCATGACAAACTTTGTCACACAAATTATACACAGTTGCTATCAGAGGCGCTCCTGCAGAGCTTTGAGTTCAGTTGGTGGTTAGCTGTAAATTACTGTGGGTAGCATATGCCGTTATAACAACTTATTGTCAAAAGCCAAAGTATTTCAAAGTGCATTGGTAACAAATTGAACTTGGCGAAGAGCTTTTACTAACGGGAATTGATGTGTTAATAACGTTTCTCCACTTTCAAAATAGCCTAAATATTGTGCTTTAAATAGCATTTGTGTTTGTTACCATAGTATCTTTAATCCTGTCAATGTTTACAGAAATTGCAAAAAAAATATAATCGCAGTGTTGCTTACAGGACACATATCGGCAATTGCCAAATGTCTTAAGGCATCCAGCTAACAATATTATTAAAAACACCAAAGTGCACTTAAACAAAATGCTCAAGGCAATTTGCATTTGCTCCTTGGATATACAAGAAACTGGGGAAGCATTATAAAAATGTACATTATAAAATATATATATATATATATATACAGCTAAAGATTTTAATGAGTTTTTGTTAGAATGAGTATGTTATCGTATGCAATAATAATCCCCTTGGCAATATCAACAATGTTTACAAATTGCCTGCCGTTTATTTAATACAAGTGACAAAGATGATGAAAGATGATGAGAAAAACACTATACTTGTCACTTTTGAGTACAAAATTATTTAAGATATGGGTTTAGTATCACAGCGTTCAAATTTCAAGCATATCCTTAAATCTGCCATATTAGTTTGTTTTGCACTTAAAGAAAGTTTTGCCGAAAATAAGATTTTTAGCTTTGCCAAGTTTTGTTGATGAAAAATAAAAACCATAAACAATTATTCACTCATAAGGTCTGTGGCATAATATGAGCTGTACTTACACAAGTTCTCTGTCTCTTGCGGAAAGTAATTAAATTTTCTAGTCCGACGTGCACATTAAACCCAAATAGCACTGTGTAACATAAGTGAGCCGTCATTTATTTGCACTCTCGAGCAGCGAGAAACTTTTTACCCACTAAAACACTTTGCTACACACATGATATAACCCAACAAACAATTGTACTTGAAAAAACGGTTGAAACAAGCTTTATCTCCAGCTGTGGAATCAAGTGTAACACTTGAATCTAGCCTTGAAAAACACTTTAATTACTCATGAGAAACACCCCTTTCTCAAGCAAAAAAGACCTTGTAGAACAAGCTGTGAAGCTAATTTTGAAGTAACTAATGGATTAAATACAGCCCAACGAGCTATATCGTTCACGTTCTTATATATGAAATTTTAGAATTAATTCAGCCAAGCATTATACTTATAAATTTGAATTTACACATTCTAGTAGAGCGCTTTACTTTGAATTGTTGCATCAATACCTTTGACTATCGTCACCAGTTCATCTACGGCGATAGGCCTGCTGACATCGATGGATTTTAAAAAGTAATGAGGTTGAAGGTACGGCATAGCCGGATGTAGTTTTATCAAAATATGCAGTAGTGTAAAGTAAAGCGCCCAAAATGTAGATAGTGTTTAATTTAGAAATCATTAGTAAGACAAAATGAATGCGATCATACGCTTATAAAAGTAACGTTAACTAAATTTAATTGTTTGAAGGTTAAATTAATGCAAATACAAGTTGCTACCTATCTTTCTATTCGAAATTATGTTATATCATACAGAAATGAAATAATTTTCTTCATTTAAAGGTACCTTAAGTTGTCAGTACCGCAGGCATGTTTAGGGTAGGATCAAATAATAATTGATTGATCCCTACAGGTTGGGTGGGTATAGATGGAGAACAATACCATCTCAGTTCTCCGAATAAAGATAGGGAATTACACATATTGGTTTGGATAAATACTCACTGGTTTCCTATCCCTCTTTTGTAGTTTCTGTCGACATTTTTTTTTCGGTAGCATCGTTGGTTTAGGCAGCACAAGACCCACGCCACTTTCCCTGATCAAGGCCGGAACAATAATAGACAGAGTGTGCGAGCCGAAAAGACTTTGTAAGTGTACGTTACAATGTTCAAAGTTGTGTTTAAAACCTAGTTGTCTTGGAACTTTTTGTATAACTTTTTGAATAACTTTGTGTATAACTTTGTGTATAACTTTTCAATCCATTTAGTACTTCCAATGGAAACACAAGCAGCTAAACTCATAAAAAAAAACTCTAAAAAACTTAGCCAGCATCAATTTGCCTTTTTGGCAATATGCAGCTTACAGTTTTTTATAATGTCGTCTTACGCTGGTTACACAAGAAACAAGGAAGCGGCTGAACATTACCCATACCCAACCTACACCAAGTACATTCCACACGCTAATTACGTAGAAGAGCCCGGAAACTTTAAGAATACAATTAAATTCGTGTCGAAAATAACACATTTCGTATTGGATACGTTTATAGAGGATGCAACTGGTTTACCTGAAGGTGAGCCATTATGGAATTTGACATTGCAATAAAATTGAATAATCTACATTTCATTGTTGCAGGCTATATCAAAACGAACAACGGCTCGATGAGTCTAGGGCCTAAAGTTGATATAAATGACTGAAGTGATATGTTGAAACATTACTGGCTGTTCGCTCTATTTGTGGCTTTGATGATGGTTCTTCTAATTACAATGCCCTTTATAGCGTAAGTTATCTGGTGCATATATTTTCAAATGTGGAAATCATATTTCTGCTTCAGGACACTAACTTTTCAAAAAGCTAGATCCTTGATCGAAATATTTGCAAACATTTGTTTGCTGATACATGCATTTGTTTTTGTTACCGACACACACATATAATGTCGGTGCTTTCTTGTACACACACACACACACACACACACACACAACATGTACGAGCATACATTTGGACGAACAGTATAACCCACATCAAACATCCCACAAATGTTGTGTCAGAATAAAACTAATGCATTTTCACAGTGTGTGCTATTATTGCTTTAAAGCGCATCGATGTTCCAATGGATGTCCACCATGTGATTTCAACAAGGACGCTCGCGGACGCTGCTGTTATGGTTTTATTCTCGCATTGATCCTTATTATCATACTGTAGGCGCAAATAACTTGACAAAAAGGCAAAATAATCTAATTAAATTGTCTTAGATTTTGTGCCACCATTGGGTTTCAGAGCAATGTTACGTTAAATCGTGGTCTTGGAGAAGCAGACGGTATCATACGACGAGCCGGTCAGACTTCTTGTATGTTTCTGAGTTCAACCAAGGAAAACGTTAACTATATGTTTAGACACAATTGCGAAGAGTTGGTTTCAAATTTAGAACATGTCATTCAAAGTATGCGTGTATCATTCAATGAAAACTACAAACTGAACCTAATGTTTTTACTTCCACAGACTTAAATCGTTATTTTTACAATGCGACAATGGAAAAAAATGATCCGGCTAAAAATTTAACACGCTCATTTGCTAACATGTTAGAAGCAGCTAATCTTATGAAAGAGGTGGAACTTTGGCAAAAAGATTTGATATTCTATGGCGGACAGTTACGGGATGGTATATAGTTCTAAGTTCCTTCAATTTCCTAATCTTTTAGTTCACTTTAACTTTTTAAGGTTTGCGTACGATTAAGCGTGATATAGTTTATGCGTGTACCGTACTCTGTGGCAGTGAACCATGTCTTCGGTTCCTTCGTAAATCGAATGTCCAACAACTTGATGACTCCAAATGTCTTCACTTTGACATGGTATGAGCAAAATTATGAAATCGGAAAAGTTTTAATATCGACTTTGATCTTTATTACAGCTACCTGATCCCAGCATTTTTGCGAGTGCCATGTATCAAATAAATGAAGGTGATTACGATTCAGGGAGGACAGGCTGTTACGAATGGGATAAGACTAATTCGTGGAGTTATGGTACAAATCCCCTCAAGGCCCCTTTGCTTCAATATGCAATGCAGGGAAAAGAATATTTTCGTAAGCAGGGCGATATCATAAACGACATTATTGATGAGGTGGTCAGTGAGCTGCATGCTAACACTGTGAAATCGACCGGATCATTTTCCGATATTGGTGGAAGGTACAATACCCATCGCAACATAATTAATGCCATTGCCTGTGGCCTTCTTTTGTTGGTAAGCACTATATAAAACATATCTGAATAGAAATCCTGAAATGCTATTCAATACATATAAGGTTATTTTGTCATTTGGCATTGCTCTGTGTTTTGGATACTGTGGACGACGTAGACGTATCTCTGACAACGGTTTCTGTAGCAAATCTTCAGGAGCCAAATGCCTTTTTATGTAAGTGCATTACAGACCTTAAAATGTGCAGGTTATATCACTGATGCTAATTCATTGTTTTTTAGAGGTATATTGCTTATATTTTGCGTATTCTCGTTTATAATCTTGGTTGGATTATTTTACTTGGTATTGGGACTTATTACTTACATGGGTGCTTGTGCACCAATTAAGAATCAGAATGCGATCTCGATGTTGCCCCAACTAGATGCACCGATTTATCTCAATCAATCGGAACGCACGTTAAAAGTAACTAAGCAATGTCAATACAACCATACTATCTTTGAATTACTTAAAGAAATTGGGCTATACGATATTGATAGCTTATTTAACCATAAAGTGTTTGGTAAAATACCAATACCGGATGACGGATTTTTTAAACCTAACTACCAAGTTGATGGTTTGAGTTGCTTGGTAAAATCATCGGATGGTTATAAGAACATTATAAAGCTTAAAGATTCCGCATTGGGCCCCTACACAGGCAAAAGCTTTACGGATCATTTGTGCACCAATGTGACAACTGTTCCGTTGCCCCAAGTGATCGCTCAACTAAAGGACTTACGCTCTAGTCTTTGGACGCAATGGGGAGTCTATGACTGGGCCAGAATTGCAATATTTGACCAGATCGAAACACTTCAATATATGCAAGATGCGTTCTTTTTTAAAGTCATAGATTTAATTGAAAAAATTATAAAGAATATAATTACGATTGATGAATATCTTTTATATGACCGCAAACCATATGGCGAATCGATTGAAGAAATGTTAAATGATGCATATGACACAGAGGCAAAGGGTCGTAAAATCGCTAAAGAGGTTTGCATCGACCTTCGAAAAAAACTTACTGGCCATTTGGAGGATCAGTTTGTGGAGTTTATAAATATGATTGTAAGAGAATGCAAAGAAAATGTTGGAAAATGTGATCCGCTTGATAGGAGTTATAGCATTGGCGTCAAAAAGATATGTGAAAGCATTGTTGATCCCCTGGTAAGAAATTACAAGTACATACTAAATACTTAACTTAAATACTTATATTACTTAACTTTTTAGAATAGTTTAGCGTTTGGTGTGCTATTGGGCGGTCTCCTTCTTTTGCCAGCACTTTTTGTTGCCCACCGTTTAAGTTGCTTGTACTATAAAGTTTATACTGTAGAGTCGGTATCTGAGGATAGGTAAATATGATGCCGTTTTTACACTAATCTTTTCATTTCAACAATACTTCCTTATAGTTTCCAAGGCTGTCCAGAATGCTCGGGCGTCGCCTTCGAGCCGCCATTAAATAATGTCGATGATGAGACAGCCGGCTGTTAACATAAATAACATACACATGGTGCTCCATTGGCATATTGCAACTAAACATTTATTAGTGTTTATTTAAGATTTAGCAATTTTATAATATATAATTGTTGGATACACATACTTCTATATCTAACCTCTCTTGCGCTAAGCATGGGTAAGCGGAAAAGGGACAAGCATCGAAAAGGGAATAGAGATAAAGAGAGCAGTAACTGTAAAGCTGCCTTCACACGATCGGTTTTTCTGTAGCTTTTTTTAACCGACCAAAAATGTTGCCATTCACATTCTTCGCATCGGTTAAATCCAAAATCCCGCCACTTTCTGTTATGTCACAAAATCTGGTCACTTTCTCCAGTTAATTGCTTGAATTTGTGCCAAAAATTCCTTGAAAACACCAAAAACGCATTTTTCACGTATACATGTTAGTGGCTCAAATAAACCGACGCAAAATAGAACGCGTTCTATTTTTCTCATTTTTACGTCGGTTTTTGATCGGTCCTGAAAAATTTTGTGTGTTCACACGAGAGCGCTGGCTTTTTTAAAACAAAAACCGATGAAAAACCGACCGTGTGAAGGCAGCTTAAATGTTCTCTCGGTTTGCATTCGATCGCTCTTGTTCGACTCACTCTCGTTCGCTCTGTTCATTCGTGTGTGTATAGTTAAAGTGGCAAGACGCAACAAGTATAAAAGAAATAAAATATCATTTTATTGAACAATAACCAAAACCAAATCAAACTGCCTTTTCTCTATTTGTTACTCTATTTTTTAGCAATAACTAACAATTACAAATATAACAAATATAGCTTTTACTTCAACGGTTAACTGTCTGTAAAAAATTTGTTGAATGTTTATGTCCTATTGACACATCGAAAGCAAGCGGCCGCAATGTCCGACTGGTTTTACGAACAACGAACAGCTGTGTTGGCAGGAATGAAGAGTCACTAAGTCAGTTGGAGCTCCTTGCCCTTTCTTACTTTCTGTCCGTCTGTCTGTCTGTATGAACGCATAGATCTCAGAGACTATAAGAGCAGAGCTAGAAACTTTAACACTCCTATACCATAAGCAGATCAAGTTTGCTTTAAATTTTCGATAACACTTCTGTTTTCCGATATACACGTGTGATCGATAAAAACAAATTCTTGAATTTCAAAATTGCGAAAACGAGGTTTTAAACTAATGATGAAATATTGACCATTTGAAAAAATTAAAATAATTAAAATCGGTTAAGAAACATTGGAGATATCGCAGTTTAAAATTTGGCCATTTTGGTCATATTGGTCACTGGGTAAATACACACAATATTTTTTCCAAGTGTTTACATTGTCTGCGCAACCGCAAGGACAAGGCCGAAGCCAGGACGCACCCCCCCCCCTCCACCCAAACACACCAAGCGAAAGAGAGAAAGATAGATTTTATGACCAGTTCAAGTCGAAGCCATCATTATCATTATTCTCTCATGCCCAAGCATCATAATCAACATCATCATCATTGGCCAAGACAGGAGCAGCAGGACTTAGGCCGCTGGCTGTTTTGTGCCTCGGCTCTGTGATCTGTGGCCAGCGATAAGTTTTGTTCGTTCTCTTCGTTTTGTGTGTGTGTTGGTAAATTTCATAAATGCTCGCGCGCCTGTAAAAAGGATTACGGGAGCACACAAGTGCCTCCTTACTCGTGTGTGTGTTTGTGTCAATATTTGGCCACATGTGCAGCGTAGCGTTGGGTAATTTATTGTTAAAATGTAAACTTTATTTGCCACCCCAATTTTTAAGGGGGGTGAAGGGCTGGAGCCTAAGCTAAAAAGCAGTAAAGAAAGTGCCAATAAAATAAGAAAAGAAGTACAAGAAAAGCTTTAATTTTCTTTGGGTCTACTGAAGATTTAATATCCTAATAAAAAAATGCATAAATATGAGCTAAAGAAATAACAGAAAGCAAAAAAAACCTACTAAAAATAATTTAGTTTCCTTTGAACTCTTTCACAAAAATAATTAAATTATTTAAAAATCGCTTAAGAATTATTTTTTAAATTTGTCTTATATAATTACTAGTAAGCCCCGCTTGCTTCGCTGCGCCGATAGTTTTTACAAAATTTTAGCAATACATATAAATTAAGTAAATTAGTTAAGGCTTAACAACATATTAGCAAAATATTTAATATAAACATATACCATCACGGACTTTTTTGTAGACGCATTTAATGCCAATATAACTTGACTTTATTGGTTCCTCAAAAAAGTCTTTTAAGTTTAAAATTTCCTTGCTTTCTATTGTGATTTTTCCGTTGTCCTCTTTTAAGTTAAATATTTTAAAAATTGTATTTTTAATTGAATAACAATTATTTGGTTTTTTTAATGATAAATAGAAATTTGATGTGCGCACAAAGTACACCGTGCCATCTTTTTTTCTTCCAACTGGTTGGTCCTTTTCTTTGTTATTATTTTTATGCAAACTTTCTTCGACTAATCGGTTGTACATTTGAGCCGCATAGTTGTTTTTTTTTTTGCACTTTAATTTAAGTCTCCCAAGGTAATTTTCAAAAGGGAAGGCGCTTATCCCTTCTAAACATCCGAAATGTTCTGCGTCATTAGCGAGATGCGTTAGGCAGTGAAAGTTGAACGTCAAGTACGATTTTGAATAATATTTCGGCACGTCTTTTACAAAATCAAATAAAAGTGATTCCGCAAATTTATTGTTTTTCATGCAGTCAACGGGATGAAGCAAAATTCTCAATGCTATTGATAGTTTTAAGAAATGGTGGTATCGATCTTGGTGCAGTATGTTTCTCAACGCAATAGGACCTGTATACAGTAAAAACTGTCTGCATTCGGTGGCCTTGTAACGTTCCATTTCGTTCAGAGACCGCTGTTTTCTAGCGAATTCCTTTGGCATTTGGCTGCTTATATATAAGATGCTGCAGTCTAAGCTTTTAATTTTCTGCGATGATAGTGAGTAGTCTTGCATGCGCACTTTAATCCAACATGTGAGGAGTGTTTTAACAACTCCAAGACAAACAACATGCATATAATCATATGGAAATGATTTAACTAAATCTATTGGAATTTTCTCGATTGCCATTTTTTCCATAATTTTGTGATGATTGGCATCTTTCTTTGTTCGGAAGTCCTGGTCGCAACGTGCTTCGTTATTTTGCGCAATGAAAATAACTTTTCTACCAAAATACTCCCCAACCTGATTGCATTTGATGCAGCTTGAATATCCAGAGTGCCCCTTGGTGCCAAGAACGAAGGATTTCGCCGGTGCGTCGCATATAAATGATCTGCAAGTAATTTTGAACAACTTGCCCCTATATACCATTCCTTCGCTCATTAAAATGACCAACTCATCAACAAATTGTGACAAATAAACGTTTGCACATTTTGGTTTGCTTTGACCACAATATGCGGCAACGGTGAAAACGCTTTTGGTGTTGAAAACATTTAATAAAATTGGCCATGTTTGTTGGTTTGAGCTTTTAGCCAAAGGAAGTCCATCTACATTAAAATTGAGCTCAAGTACATTTTCGGAAAAAGCATTATTTTCCAAAAAATCCGTAAGGCAGTCGGCAATGCCGTAGTAAAAAAATTCACCACCTTCCATTTTTTGCAGCGGCTTCTCTAATGGTGTACCTCTTAGCGTCCGCGCATCTTTTGGTAAAAATGTATGTTTTTTACGCAAGATCCTTAGCAATTCGTTTGTTGCGGTATTTGTATTGTATTTGTATTTATTTTTTCAGAGTCACTGTCTCTATCAGCACTTTTTTTCCCGAAATCCGGATTCATAAGTAAATTAATAATGCCACTGCACTCATTATTAATTTTAATTCTTTTATTTGAGCTCATTTTCGTTTCACTTTTTCACCTTTTCTCGAACACTTCAAAATCACAATTAAAGTAAACGTCAGTTCAGTGCTCTATATATAGAGAAATTATACTTGATTTTAACAAAATCTCAAGCGTAAACTCAAGTGCCAGATAAACTTTTTATCTTAAACTATGTGGCTTGAGAAAAGGCTTAGTTCAGAATTGATTCAAGCGCTGGACATCAAGTGTTAAATTCAAGTACTTGACAAAATTTTAGCAACACTGTTCAACTCCAGCGTTTTGATGAAAACTTCCAGCGCTTGATATTTCAAGCTTGATTCACTCTTAAATCCAGCGCTAGAGTTACAGTTTTTTTTTCCAGCGCTTGAATCATTGTTTGTTGGGAAGTACGTATGCTATGTATGTAAGTATGTATGTGTGTCTGTTCGTAGGTGGCTGTGTTTGCTCTTAAAATTGTAGCAGCCTTGGGGCTGCCTTTGTGGAGGGAAGCATAAAAAGTAAGGGGGATTAAATAGTAGAAAGTACATGCATTACGCATTTCAGCTGACAACATATTTATCCACTTACATATATAGTTTGGATCTACTCATATATATCAATTAAAAATCTAACAGCAAGCCGCATTTTAACAACTTGTTTCAATTGAGTAAAAAAAGTTAAGAGTACGGGCATGAAAAGCGCTTTAAGGTTAACGACTTTAAAGTATTATTACACATGTCATCCAAATTGCTTCTGTTGTTGCTGAACCAAATGAAAGCTAAACAGATCAAAAGAGCAGTTGCATCAATTGCCTGCTGTCGCGTCGTCTAACATCGTCTGCTTAGGGCGTTGATGGGAAACTTGAAGTGAAAGGTAAACAAATTTCAAGCTCAGCAGCCAAACTGACAACTGACAACTGGTAGCAAGCAACAAGGAGCCGAACAAGCAGCTGAATAAAAGAAGCCGATAGCAAAATCAACGTACGTGCAAAAATTCGATTTTACGCTTATTTACATTACGCACGATATGTGCAAACACCTGGTATTCAATGTTTATATATGAACGTATGTGTGTACGTATAAATACATATATATAATATTACGTTAACAACTTGTGCATGTGTGTGTGTTGCATTGAAGCAATGAGACTTTAAATAACAACGTTTTATTATCCTTACACAGAGTCCTTATCACAGCCATATTTGTTAGCTTTAAAGTTTCAACTTAAGCATTTCAAATGCTTTTATACTTTCAAAAATGCTGTTGAGTATCCCACCTAATTGACGTTTGATTGATGACACAATGTTAGAGACCTGACACTGAGATGACTTTCGGAAGATTCTGGCCCATTGCCGTTGCCACATATGTATGTATGGGGAACAACATGAGGTAACCAGGTCGAGTCAATCCCATGGGATTCAAACAACAATACTTTGTCGTCTGTTCCCGTGACCTGATGTCTTCCCATTTGTTGTTGGCCCCAGACATGAGCGCAGTTGCACGTAGCAACCAGAACGTGCCACAGAACGTTATACCTTTGTCCCAGTTGTGTATTAACCATTTGCCTATGACACTGTTGCCAAGCAGTCTGTAGAATGTATGATGTGCTCTAAAGAAAAGGGTAACAATTTGACAGCTAGACGGGTAATAATAGAAATAGCTTGTGGCCACAAGATATGCTAAAAATGATACGGAAAAGTAGAAAATTATGAAGCCAATTTTAAGGCATGCAAACTTTTATACCATGCCATAGAAATGTTTACAAATCCAACAATGTATTTTTTTTATTAAGGCATGTGTTTGTTTTTTTATTTAATTTCTGGCAACTTTGGCCTTATCATTATCTGCACTGATTGCAGGGTATATCCCGGTCCCTGCCACTCATCCCAATAAATGCCGTATTCGGAATTATCATAATAATCATCGCGCTGTGTATACGGCCCGTTGAGATTACTACAAAAGAAAAAAAAAGGAAGATAAGAGCTATATGTAAAAATAATCAAATCAATTACGTTTTATTGACCAACCTTAAGCCACAGTTGTTGTACCACCAACCACCTAAGCAGGTTTCGGCGCAGTTAAATTCGCTCATGTCGTTATCCCTGTCAAAGGTGGTGAACTTCTGATGCTCATTATCGCGCATCGAGTCGCCAGCGTTGCCAGAGTACTCGCCAAGGGCGCTCAGTGCATATTGCTCACTCTCGGCGCCAACAATTATATTATCATAATACGCATGGCTGCTCTCGTTGTTAAAATCGATTAGGTGTATGTATAGTTCATGGGGTAAGGCCGTTGTCATGCGATGTAACTTGTCAAGACCTATGAAGAACTCGCCACTCAAGTTGCCAAAGCCTTCACTGTACTCCAACCAGGTTCGATTGAACTTAACAGTTCCATCGAGACGACGCTGCACAACGGTCCAACCGGGTCCGTTAAGTTGCGAATCACAGGGCACGGGGAATGCATCTAGCTCGTCCACAGTTATCAAATGTATATCATTCGAGTCTCCAAATGGTAGACAGCTGCTGGCTACAAAGTCAAGCTGTGTGCTAGTTTCGAAATCTTCCAAATTGTTCAACTTATCAGCAATGACGTTTGTTTTGATTTGCATATTTAGAATTATTTGAGATTTAACTGAAACATCGTCTTTAAGCAGCTCAATTTGCTTGGCCTGCTCATTGATAATTGTCGTAAAGGTGGCAATTGTTGCTAGTCCTTCTTCAATCTGACGATCCTTCTCCTGCAAGTCGGGACACTTCTTGTTCTGTAACTCGCCGATTTGCTCAGCGTAAATCTTGTTTAATACTTCGAAAGCGGAATTCTGTTCTCGGCACTTTGACAACTCATCGTTTATTTTGATTTTCAGATCCTGCATTGTAGATTCTTTTTCCATTAAAATTGCTTCTTCGATTTTGCTCTTATACTTTGCTTGCAACTTTTCAATATCATAGTAAGAGTTTTTCAACTGATTTTGTATGCGCAAAATTTCTAATAGATTTGCCTGAGCGCAAATTGTATAAAAAATTGTCACTAGTAAAAGTATAAGTAACTTTTTCATTATTTTCGCTGTTCTTTTTGTCACGCACGAGTTTTGTCAACCGTTGTTCGGATCTCGCAACACAAAACTAAATATTCATAATCAAAACAACCAAAATCATGCTCACATTTTTATTTTTTTGGAATAAATCAACGGGACATACTCTTCTCGCAGATAAGAGACGACAAAACGAGAGAGCTTAAAATGCTGTGCCACACTTTCACAGAATGTGGTTCAAGTGTCATGTGTTGTTATCAGTGAGTGCTTGTAATGTTTGTACAAAATTAATTAGGGTGTAATTTACATGTGTTTATATTTATTAATTGGTAAAACAAGGAATACATTTTCGATATATAGACGAACTGATGCACTACTTTATAAGTTTAACGAAAAGAATCCTATAGTACTTAGTTTAATGTTTAATGCACAGATTAATCTATTAAATCTTTATAAATATTTTTTAAATATTGCTGCACATGTGTAGCAGCCATTTAAACCTGGTTCGTATGTGGTTTTAGCTTGCCCTTTTAAGCTTCTAACCACAAACTGAAATTGAAGTATGGCAAACAGCTGGCTTTCATAGCAGTTGGTGTTGGTATGTTGTTGATATGGTTGTTGTTTGTTGCTGTGTTGCACTGGCAGTTGTATGCATTTTTGTTAATTGCTTTCTGTTTCGTTGACGTGTTTTATTTATCGCCGTTCCTCATGTTAAGCATTTGTATTCAACCGGAAAAAATTCCCAGTTGACGCGAATATATGAATGTACTGTTCTGCATCAAATGAGAGGTCGTAGCTCGTAGCACGTTGTCATCGGTATATGGCAGCAAGACTTGAATTTCGCAGCAATTTTATGATGATTTTTACCTACCGAAAAAGTGCAGAAATTGAGTTTGCAGCTACGAACAGAGCTTGTAAACTTGAAACTGCATGTGAACCCTTTGGACAAATAAAAATGACAATTTCGACAACGAACGAAAATGGAAATGCAGATAAAACAGATGGTTGATGGAGTTTGTACATTGAGATGCTTGGCAACTATTTGACAACGCAATTCGGTGTACTTCTATTTTTCATAACTTACGTTTTATTTATTTATCGTTTGTTTTAAACAAGTTTTAAAACTCTCTAAGCATAAGAATATACACATGTTTATTAAGCTCGGCATATGTCAAGGACATTATGTATTTGTCGTTAAATGCTTTGTACACTTGTTCAACAAGTTAAATATTAACGTATTCCACATTGGCTCAACTGTGTTCTACTATACCATCCGTTTGTTGAAAAACACATGACATTTAAAATGCACTCGCATTGTGCATTCATGTGTTTCATGGCCTACTGCTGGGGAACTTTTGACTTTTAGCCACAGTCATGGCAAGTAAGAGAACTTACACTTGACCGATGTCCTTTGACATTGTTAACCCTGTCAGCAGCCTGCGGCTCCAGTGCGCATACAAACACACATAGCTTAGACTGGGTTAAGAGTTCTGGTCACCTTGTTTTAGATGCTGTTGTGTGGCTAAGTTTAAGGAAGCTTTAGTATCAATTTTTAAACATGAACAGAGAGCGACAGCTATCTTTGCTGATAAAGCTTTTATTAAATACAAAGACCTTGGTCTCTAAACGATTCAAATATATTTTCTGTTGCATACTTTTGAGCGAATTTCTTTTCATGCGACAAAAATGTTCCCAATTCTTTTTGAACTCAGCAAAGTCGCCAACAATTTAATAGAATTTTGTTTTACAAAATTGAACTTAAGCTTGTTCTAAGCCAAAAACAATTTTTGGCAGCGTTTGTCAAATGTAATTTCACGATTGCAAAAGCAAATTGCAGATAGGAGAGGGTTTGGAAAGCTGCAGCAAATACATAAAGATGATTACTTTGGGTGTCTTTGATTGCTTTTAAATCATATTGAAGGCCCAAGGTTTTCATGCAACACGCACCACGTTGCACTGCAATTATCCAGATGACTTAGCCAGAAAGCTGCACACAAAAGCCTAACCATGAATAGTATGTCGTCTACCGTTTTTTGTTTTCAAATGTCACTGTGCCACACTTGACAGTCTCGTTGTGGCGGCAACTTGGAATAGCGAGTGCCTTTGGAATAGCAAATATGTGAATAAAGACATTTGAAATATATGGCAGCGGCTTTGCTGAGGTTGTGGCAACAATTTTAGCTAGCTCTATTCATGTCACGTTGTGGCTCGGCACACGGCGTGCAGTCTACACGATGTGGCAACATTTCATATCAAAATGAATTTGGTTGCACTCACTTTAAGTACAACACAGACAATCAAAACTAAACTACTGCATACTAGCAGATAAATATTATTAGTTCACATACGAAAGCATTATATAATCTTCTTTCGTTTTGGGTCAAGTTTACTTCAAAGCAGTCATACCAAAATCGTAATTCATCTCCACTAGAAGGCCGCACAAAGCAAGTGGACGAAATGTCAATTAAAATAATTAAAAGCTTCAATTTGGTTTTTTTCTTACTTTTGCCATAGCAATGCGCCACAAATTTTATAAAATTATCTCTTGCTCGTTTAGGATTCGTTGAGTACTTGGCCCTTAGTGACCCAATTTGGATTTGGGCCAGCATTGTCAATTAGTTTGTCTCTGTCTTTCTCTTTCTCTCTCTCTCTATGTCTGTTTGTCTCTTTTTCGTTTTGCTTTTAATTTTGTTGTGGTGCATTGTGGTTTCATTAGTGGTTTGTAAGCTGACAACAACAAGCTGCTCACATCACCTTAGTTTCATTAACGAATTAAATGGAATTTCAATTCGAATTTTATCTCCGTATATTTGCGTTGCACTGTCAATCAGGCAAATATTTAGAGCAGCTCGGATTGTTTTCTTGCGTAATTGAATTTTTAAAAGCTGTTTTAGTTGCCTTCTTTTCTAAACAATCTTGCTAAAATACATTGTCTGTTAAGGTAGATCTCACTTTAAAAATTCAATTCAAATTTTCTGCCACTGCAGTTAGTTATAGCTCGTATTTTTTCTCGATTTTGCCAATTTTTTTGCGCTTCCAGCGGTTAGAAAGTTATTCAGATTGGCCCAAAAATCAAAAACAAACAACCACAAAAAAAACTTGGTTAAAAAAATTGTTATTGCATTTGCTTATAAAAAATTTGTCATTGGTTTTTGCTGCGGTCAACAAAAGCCTTTTTCCAGTCTCTCTGCATGTGTGTGTTTTGCGTGTTTTGTGTCCATTCGATTTGGCTGCCTTTTGGCGTTCTGGCCTATTTGCATAGCCAGCAGAAATGGGCAGCTGTCCCGGCAACTGTTAGACGCACTTTGGCGCCCAATAACGCATGCTGAGCTGGCGCATTGAGCAAGGACATTGCAGTTTTGCATGAATTCATTGAGTGCCACTTGCAGCTACCTTTGAGGTGTGCAGATCATGCATTTATCAGCTTTATCGTGCAACATGCTGGGACACCACTTAGTGTCCGTTGACAACTTGACTTTAGCTAAGCCAGCTAAATGGGCTGCACCAATTGGAGCTGTTACAGACACAGGAGTCATTGTGGCTTGTAAAAGCTAAGCACTTTGTCTTTTGCACAAGTACACTTAAGCCGCCTAAGCACAGGTGTCGGAAGCAAAATAATCTTAAATAATTCATCAGTTTTTGTGTTAAAGAAATAAATCAATATTTATGTTGCTTTTTAAGCAAACAAGAAAAAATTAAATTCTGCTTTTATCTTGTTTGTTTTCTTGTTCTCCAACTCCACCACAGATATCATTTATACGCTCGATTAATATTTTATAATGCGGCACTTAATTGGAACAAGCGAACTTTTACAACTCTCAATTTTAGAAATCCTCGACAGCTTGCGGTCTCATGTGACCCATTTTTGCCATACACTCATTAAAATTGTGGCTATTATTATTTATGTGAGTTTATTGTTATGACAACACACATATTTTGTGCTCATTAAAATAATATTTCTATGTCTATGCATTAATAAAAGTACACTTGAGCACACAACATGAATTATAAGTATGTAAACATGGCATACAAATATATTTTAGCTAAACACTTTTAGATATTATGTAGAAAAATACTTTCATCATAACGAATCATTTTTTTTATAGTTTTAAAAATTAATTTCAATATATTGTTGTCAACTTGCTCTCAAGAGCTTTAACTACAACACTCTCATGCGACAGACACAAAAGCGACACAAATTCGTTTTTAGGGGAAAGAGAGCGCCATTTATCACATTATGTCAAACTAGCTTGGAGTGGAGATGCTTCCTGCAGCTGCTGCTACTGCTGCTGTTGTGTTGATCTAAAAATGCTATATAATGTTGCAACAGCTTTATCAAAACTTGCCACACACACACACACGCGAGCTCAACTTTAAGTGACAAATTTGTGTGCATTTAATTTTGCTGTTGGCACTTTGTTCCTCTCCAAAGAAAAGGAAAAACTTTAATAATCTCCATTTATTTTTGTTGGAAAAATAAATTGGTGTTGGCTTTAGTTACATATTTAGTTGTCATATTACGCATTCCCCAAAATAGAACAGAACAAACAAACAAACTTTGGCTAAGCACCTGATCTAAGAAGTCCTTACGCATTGTTAAAACATGCTGTGGGACAGGTTAGGTGTTGATGCCAACTGTGTAAACAAGCCTATCAGTTACAGCTACTCAGATCTCTCGAGCAGAGAGCATCTTTTCTCTTTGGACAAAGGCAACAAATAAAACCCTTGGGTTGGCATTTATGAAATGTTTCGTTGTGAAGCGGCACTTTTAATTATGCAAACTGAAACAGCTCGACAAAGCGTTAATTTGGACAACCATAAAGTGTGGGCAACACGTGCGTCATGCCCAAGGAAAGGCTACAAAAGGGTTACCACAACTTTTGCAACTCTGCTTAATGTAATTAATGTCAAGTCCTTAAACATTACAGGTTGAGACTTTTCAACTAGCTTTAATGGCCAATAGCAGCTGTGCTTTCATTTCTATAGTTTTAACAATATGTAGTTAAAGCTTTTACTTTATATTTGTGTGGAGATACATGCGGGATGTACTTACGAGTATTGTTTGCTCTTTTTGGTCATTCGTACACATGTGTATGCATTTGTGACATTTGCCAAGAACCTGCATAAAACGTTAAATGTGATTTTGCCAAATACTACAGTGCCAAAGACAAATACTTACATTTTTGAGCGCCAGCAAAGTTTTTGAAAACACTTTGCTGCAGTTTCATTTCAGAGATAGAAAAGGCTTTTAATTTATTAATAATTCTATTCACATAAGCATAAATTGTTTTCAGCTATATGTTATGGTCCATTAAAAATATCATTAAAATTAAAAAAAATAGATTCCAAACTTTGAATTAACTCATAAAAATCGAATATAAAGCCTAAGCCAAAGTGCTATCTAATCAAATAAAAATTCAAATTTGGAAATTTGCATTTTTATTGAGTGAAAATGATTTGAAACTTTAACCGTCTGCTCAATAACTTTGACTTATGCCCTTTGGCTTAAGTGAGTTAGAGACAGGCAAAGAGATTTAATATAAAGTTAAGTACCTGTCATAATAGTCGAGTTTAAGACTTGGAAAATAGAACCTAACAGAAGCCGCATGAAAATACTTGAAAGTTACATTCTTGCAGTGGAGAGGAGCAGGGCAGGTGAAAAAGTTGACAGCTCACCAAAACTTTTGGTTGAACCTTTAGGTAATCAATATTTCATAGAAAGCAACATTAAACTTTTTGGCTTTCGTCTGCCTGAATTTGGCACATAAAATACATGTGAATCCAACACACACACACAAACACACGCACATACATACATGTACTGTATGTAAATGATTTGGTGAGCGTGCTGGTCAATTTGTACGAATCAAATTGAATTTTTATGTATTTGGGTTAGGTTTGGGCTTGGGTTTCGGTGAAGGTAACTGCGACCTGAGAGCCCTTTAAGTATTCTGTAACCCAGCTCTAGCTAGCCAACAACAATCAGTGTGTGTCAACACAATCAACATAACAACCAAGGGTCGCAAACCCCAAAGCCAAAGCATAAAACTGGATTAAATGCGCACATTCTGCCTCAAGATTATGCCCATGACGCGTCGTATCCTTTGGCTGCCAATGCCAAATGGCCATGTCAAACTCAATAGCAAGGCCTAATGCTTTTCGTACATGCCAAATTATGTAGAAAAAAATCATAGCTATACTCTAGCTAGAGTAATTGGTGTTCGAAGCTTAAATGAACTTGACCAAAATGTGTGGCCAATTGGGTTAGGCCGAAGGCATTTTACTTTACACTTTTAGGCTATTGTGTGTAAATGGATAGAAAATAAATTATTTAAACTTAATTTGGCTGGAATGTATTTTTCAATATAATGGAAATGTTTTAAGTAATTAAAGTAACAAAATATATATAAGTTTAAGAGCATTCACTAAGTTGAACACACTTCTCGATAGGCATATAAACAAACGGAACTGCAATTTGACTCTGAACTACTTGTTGGCAATTGAAGTTCAGAACGTTGTTTGCGACCATAACGAAACTTAAAACGCTGCCAGATGGGATGCAGTATGCCACTCTTATTGCTGTTGCTGTTGCTGTTTATGCAAACTTCGTTTGCTTCCTTTTTGGCAAAGGGTTTGCCCAGTCGCTTGAGCAGTTTTCGAAACAATTTTCGGGACTTGGCTTTGTGCTTGGGCATTTCCTGGGCCAACACAGGCGTTAATGACTGCTCGGATAATTTATGCAAATGTGAAGCATTGCAGAGTGAGAGCGACAACGATGGTGGTGGTGAGGGCCTGGGTGGTGGAGTACGAGAAGGAGGCGGTGGAGGAAGAGGACGTAGAGCTAAGTGCTGTGGCTGTTGCAATCCTTCTAGCACACGTTCTAGATTTTTGCGTAGGCTCTGGTATTGATCCGGATGAAGACAGACCTGCATTGTTTTAAATGGAGTCTCAAGCGTTGGACAAGTTGAAGGAGGCTTTGGCGCTGTGCGTCGCTTGCAACGTGGTGGTGGCAAGGGTGGCCTCTCACTCTCTGTCGTCGTTTTTGTAATTAAGGCTCTTGCAAGCGATAATCTACGCTCTCTCGGCTTAAGCATCAATAGCAATCGTTTGGCACGGCACGAAGCACTCTTGTGAAGACGATAGCTATCAAAAGGCAGAACTTAAGTTGTTAATGTTGATTGCCAATTGAAGTTCAACGCTTACCCAATCAAAATAAGCGCCAAGTTGTAGACGAGCAGCGTCACAAGACTGTGAAGTAACAGTTTCATGAAAGGACATTGCGCACTTTGCAGTTGGACGAGCAGCAGCCAGCAGTAGGAGTTGGCATCAAAGCCATGTGGCTGTTGCAACATGGCCAAAGGCATTTCGCTGTGATTGTGCAAGCCCAGCAAAAACAGCTCATTCCGCACTGTCAACGGCCACGCATTGATCCAAAATGCCATCAAGGAGAGCATAAGCGTGGCCCACAAAAACATCCTTAATGCCTCGTTTCAAGTTTCAGTCATGAAATATGTTTTAACGTACGTTCATGCTGTGAAACTTGTAGAACAAAGTTAACTATGATTTTCGCATTGTTTTATCGCCCCTATCATTATTTAAAATATGTCTTTCAATTACTGCCTGTAATTAGAGTGTTAGCCTCAAACCGCTAACTCAACACAATCTAAAACTCAACATTGATTCACCTAAACACACACATGCATAAGTCTGTAATTACAGTTCATTGCGAATTTAATTCAATAGACAAAGTCACGCTTTTGTGCATTCTAAATAAACGCTGACAAGGGGATTGCTTACCACGTTCCGGCAATAATTCGACACGATTTTAATTAAAACGAAACAACAATTAAACTGAATAGCAGCCGCTTTTAATTTTCAGTGACTCTAGAGATGCATTTATCTACTATTTTGGGTAACATTAACATTCCTAAATGTGTATTTGGTGTGGTGGAAACGAGTTACGCGCACCCTAAAAACTATACTATTTATATATCACTTTCGAACAATAAGCACAGTCTATTAACCTCCCAAGACCTCAATCATATAGCCGCTAATGCGATTGCTTAAAGACACTAATGGTTGTTTATCTTTATGATTGATGTGCGACTGTGTGAAATTTATGTCGTTCGGTTAGAGAGTGTGTGTGTGTGTGTGAATAGATGATTATGTTTGCTTCATTGGTTAAGCTTTTGGCTAAACTTTTGTGGCAAGAGTTTGAACATTATTTATTGACAATATAGCTTGTGATTTATTTGATATAATTGACTTATACATTATCAAAATGAACGCCATTCAGTTCTGCTTTAAAATAGAAATTAAATGTTACATTTAAATATATATTAACACTTTTAAATGGGGCTTCGTTAGTCGACTTTTGTGGCGTTTTCTCAAGCAATTAATGCCAATTGTAATTTAAAAAGGGAATTTTTATTACAACTCGTTCAACGACAGCAAAAACCAATAAATTTACATATAAGAGACAGCAAAAAGAGCCGAAATAAAATAAAAAAAGAGACATTTTTAATTTAATTAATTCAATTGCAGGGCGACGATGCGATGGCCAATGCGACAGAGTCCACGCTACAAGCTCTCCTGTATAATTTGGTCCTCTTTTATTGGATTTCTCATGCGAGGTTCATCTGAGCAGCTCGTCTGTCACAGTCTTTACGTGAGCTTAAAACGGAAGCCGTTAACTATTTTAAATAATTCATTTAACTGTAACTGCAACAAGAGAAGAAGTAGGCTTTAACTAGCCAATGTCCCCCTTCGAAAAGTTTTCTTCTTCATTTATTTGTTAAAGAATTTATTCACGTAACGTATTTACACATGTATTCATTTTGTGTGTGTTGACAGTGAAACATCCGCTGCTTTCTATATGCAACAACAGGAATACTTCCGCCTTAAATTAGCTGCTGGCATCAGGAAGTCAGAGCGACAACCATACTTCCGTTGTGCATAGCTGTTCTAGCAATTCTAGGTTAGAATCGACATTGAATAGACGACAAATATCATGTACAACAGCAATTATTGTTGGTGGATATTCATAAACTTTCATAGCTAATGATATAACAAATTTAACTAGAAAATCTTTAAATCTGCTAAGTTTTTGCCAAAAGCAGCTGTAGCCTTCTCAAGATTAACTTCTATCTCTGCCTAATTATAAAAAACTTTTGGGCTGTCGTGAAATGTGCAACTTTCTTAGCTGCAAGATAGCTCATTAAAATGAGCCAAGACATGCATTTAATGTTTTTGGCCTTTTTGAAGAAACTTTTACACCTTTTGATGTGCATTTGGTAGCCGGTTAGAACTTTTGTTAGCATTTTCACATGACTAAACCCATTTTGGGGATGCGTCAGCAGCCGTGCAACATTGAGCGAAAGGATGGCGCCGATGAAAGGCGAAACTTTTGCCGCCACAGCTGCTGACATTTGTTTTGGTAGTTTGCTGATGACAAATTTACAGGCCAGTTGTAAAATTATGCAAATGCCAACAGCACTAACAGCAGCTGCTGTAGTCTTTTGAATTTCTAACGACGCAAACACAGCAACAACAAAAATAAACTCAAAAAATTCATTGAGATTCAATTTTTAATGCTCTTGCACATTAAAGTCAGAAAATATGGTTTTTTGACAGATGCCACAAGAAAAAATCATAAGATTTTTCAGGCAAACGACTTTATCGCTCAAATACTTAATCTCTTTTCTGGTCTTTTGACTTTCCATTTTGAATGCTTATGGTTGACATTATGTTCAACGTCAGTTCGGTAAGCCCCTAAAATGTTGCCATTAGCATTCTATTTGAAGTTTGAAGATTTTTTCAACATAAACATTATCAGATTTTTCAAGATTTTAAAGCTTTTTGACCTTTTGCCGTGTGCTAATTATATACTATACATTAATTATTTCCTGTTCGGGCTTTGCGTGATTAGCATTCGAGTCTTGTCCCATTGTTTCAATTAGCAGGACTTTAATTTCCGCTTCCTCTAACAAGTTGAGTCATTAGCTTACCATTTCCGGTCGACAATTGAAGAATGCCACTAAGCATTCAATGATTGAATACTATTTAGTACGGAATACACGGCGTATAAGTTATTAGACTGTTTCTTTATTTGAAATGGCTTTAAATCATGGTTTTAAATAAAACGCATATTTCAGCGTTGAAAGGCTTTTCCACTGTCTCACCACACACACACACACTGTGGCATATTTAAAACGCAAACTCATTTCCCATTTAACACTTTGGTCGACGGCTGCAAAAATTAATTAAAAATTTAATCATGTTGCTGCAATGCTTTGAAAGCATAAGAGAGACACAACAGTGTCTCATTTCCGCAACTTATCAAAAAATAATACTTCAAAAAGAGTTTGACTTTAAGATTAGACAAATCATTAACATCAGGTTGTTATTCGTAAGTAAGACTTGAGACAACGAAACTTCAATTAATTCGTACTGTCAACAGTAAGACTTGAATCATGATGATAAATGTGTTCCATGACAATGAAAACCACCAAAATACTAAAGCCAAAGTCAGGCCAAATTATCAGGCCATTTGTCAGCCGTTTGCCAAAAGGTGGAATATAAATTACGCGACACTCGAGAAACAGCCAAGTGTGTGTGTGTGTGAGTGTGTGTTTATGTTGTGTTTGAGTGTAAGTGACATTATTACACACACACACGCAGTTTGGAATTGCCTGCTTTAATTCAAAGTCACGCACCCAAGTAAGTTGTCTGCTGTGGCACGTGCTGTGTCTACTATTTGTTTGTATGCGTTTCGTTTGTGCTGTTGATGCCACTAATTTGTCAGCTCATTATTAGCTCCGGTTGGGCTGCGACTGATGACAGTTGCGGTGCTAATTGAAAATGCATTTTAAATCCCATCAACTGTTTGTTAAGCCCCCTGTCAAGGCTAGAAGACAGACAGAAATATGTTTTCTTAACTTAAAATGTAGCAATTTCGTTGCAAAGGTTAATTTTAATCTTTAAAGGCAAGAGTACATATAACTTTATATTCAATATTATTCACTCAACAAATTGATAATAAACACACGACACAATAACTTGGGGCAAGTAGACTGTACTCTAACATTATGTATTCATAAGACGACACAGAACAGACGCTGAAAAGAGCGAACGTCACACCCAGAATGTGTCCTTTTTGAACTTGGCCACTGAAGGCAAGGACAACTTTGCTGTATTCAATATAATTGATTGATTTTGTGTGCGCTTTTAAGCATAAAAGTGTAGAAAGACTCTGTTTAGAGGCGTTCGTAATGCCATTGAAATGCCATAAAATGTGTCAAATTTTATGATATTCTTCTTGCGCAGCCAATCGTGCAAAGGGGCCAAAAATGGTTAAAATTTGCGCTATTATTGCTCGGCAACGCTGTCGTCAATATTTCAATTGACAACCAAAGCAATACATTTACATACATACAATAAATGTACACAAGTATTGGTCTCGTCTTAGAAATTGAGTCTCCATTTACATGTTTAGAATTTAAATCTAGTTTTGTGACCAATCGTATTATAATGGAATGAACTGAAGGCAAGAAAATACAATATAGTAGAAAGAAACCATTTAACAGCTTTAGCATAGCAACAGCTATTTTTGTCGTAATTTCAAATTATCTAAATCGATAAATCTGATAACGATAATATATATATAAGATGGCAAATGTCAAAAGTATATTTTACTAATTGTTCGCAGTATATTAAATAACAGAAATCTAAAACAAGCTGCGTTCATCATTACTTGCCATTAACTTAATTCACATTCTTAGAGAAGGGATGACAGTAATTCATGCACGTGTTGTTGGTTCAATTTGCATTATGAAATGGTAAAATGTTGCGGCTGACGTCAATCAGGCTGTCAATAAATATGATTACTAAATAGATCAAAAGAGCATTGAGTAGAAAATCAAATAAAAAGCATGCCACGTTTCCGTTCATTTGCAGATGGCATCCCAGTAAATGATATCCATAAATAGAAGTACTTAAGTCTTAGCTTAAAATAGAAAGCACAACAGGAAATCGAACAAAATAGCTTTGGCATAAGCCCAAAAAGCTATAAATCAGTTAGAACAATAGAACATAACTATATCATGCATGCAACAACGTAATAGCTTTAATTGCATATGTAATCAAACAGTATAATATAACCGAAAATAATTTTGTATTCAAGCACCTGTCGACTAGCATTTTGAACAACAATGCAAAGCCACAAAATCGCAGCTAACGTTAAATCAATTTTGGGGCAATAATCAAAAAATTATTATTCAATATTGATTGAATTAATATTTAATATTTGTTTTGTTTGCTTTCCATTTAGCATAAAGTTGTTTGAGTTTGGTTGGATTTATTGTTTCATTACAGCCATATTTGTGCTATTTATCGAGGGCACTAAATAGTTAAATTTTATGTAAGTGAATAATTAATAATATGCAAAACCACATCATATTGTAAACAAATAAACAACCAGATAAATGCAAATGCAAAATCAATTAAAAATTAATTTGCTCAACGGCAAACAATGTAAAATACTCATACAAAATGTTTAAATTAAAAAAAAGACGATGATTTTCGAGTTTTTAGGGAATATTTAAGCATTAAGCAACGGCTTAAACTATAACCGAAAAATGGTAAATAAAAAGAAGTAGCAATAATTTTGATAAAACCAGAACGACCACAAGAAGAAAGTGAAAAAAAACAAATCCTGGGATTAGCGAAAATTTAATGAAGCTGACGCTGCGATGCCCATGACAAAAGGAGCAACACTAAATTAGTCTTTGTCCGAAGCTTATTTGGACTTGTTTATCTCTATCTGTATTAGCACATGGGTGTAGTTTATGTGAGTGTGTTTGTGTGTGTTTCATTCCACTTTTACGTTTGCCTCTCTTGCTTTATTCGAGCTGTTCTAATCTCTCACTTGTGTTTATCTTATGCAGGAATTTCCGTTTCCATTCTTATTATCATCACGTTTGTTGCTGCAGCTTGATTGGACTCGGAAGCTTGTATAGAACTTTAATGATGACAGCATGATTTATAATCTGAGAGCTATAAAATATGTAAATTGCTGTACATGATTATGATTTTATACAAATTGGTGTATTGACTTGTAATCCTTTAATTAACTTAACCATAAAGTGCGAAAATGAATGATATTTGAATGCAAAAAGCGAATATAATTCAATAAGATTAAATGACCTTTGATTTACTTTATTTTCATTGATGATGTAATAAAATGTACGTACACATGCATTCATTTATTTGTTTATATTTATACAATATCATTTTTTCTTCAAATTAAAAATATTTTATTAACTGAGAGTGCAATTGAAGTGTTGGAAAAACACAAATATGTACATGTAATGTATATACATTTACGTCCGTTGCATTGAAGCTCATGAAATTGGCTTAAAAAATATTTGTCTTTATTGCTTTTTTAAATAACTGAAAAAGGTTTCCTTGTGGAACACAATAAAATGAAAACAAAACGACATAAGTATCTTTTACCAAATGTCAAAGCATCACATTGAAATTAATTTAAATACCGCTGACATTTTCCTTGATCGAAATCAATGCTTTTTAAGAGTAAAAAGAGCAAAAATCATGTTCAACTCCGCATTGGATTTGTTGTCAAACGTTGCGAATGCATAAAAGGCCATTTCAATGCGCAAATCAAACACATCATTTGGGTTTGGTTGATGATGATGATGATTTTAATTGCACTGCATAGAAAGGAATACTTTGCATAAAATTGAATACGACAGAGTTTTATTGCCCTGCATAGACTATACCCATTTGTCGTCATAGTAGCTGGCTGTTAACCATTTTCCTTTTTTTTGCCCTGTCTGTCCTGTTTACTGTCTGTCGATTGGAAACATCAATACACGTAATTGCTTTCGATCAGATGGCTTTCAGTGACCATGCAGAGGTGTCATTCTGACGACAATTCACAGTGAGCTTGGCTTTAATATGTTCTGTTTTGTCACTTTTTAAAGGCTCGCATTATTGTTCAAAAGCAGGCTGCGTAAAGTCCTTAAAAAAACCTCTCCAGCTAACATAGCACTCCAAAGAAAAATAAGTCTTCAACCAGAATCGCAAACAATGGCTGCAACAAAGCAGCTAAAGCACCTTGTAGAAAAAGTTTCAAAAAACTGCTTGCAGCTGTTTGCCAAGAGTGCTTGCAACACCGAAAAAGTTGAAAAAATTTCGCACACGGCAAATAACCTGCTCTGAAAATGAAAATAAACTTCATGTTGCTCTTAAATATGTATACAATTTCTTAATTTGGATTAAATGAGCATATCTGTCATTTAAGTGCTTTAAGTTTAAGAATACTTTTCATAACCAGCTGCAAAAAAGTTTCAAATTATTAAAAACAATTTCCAAATGACTTGCTTAACCTCAGATTCCAACAGACTGCAAAGTTGCCACGTTGAAAAAAAATAAGCATAATAATCCATTGAATGCAAACTGTGGCTTTGCGGATTGCGGACTGCAAACTGCGGTGCAGCAGCTAAAGGCCTCTGGGAGTTTAACCAAAAGAAATGCATTGCTGTTGTGCTAATTAATGCGAGATGAGAAAAGGGATGGCTTTAATTAATTATAAATTACATAGCTCTTAATAATAAGATTGACTTTATGCCCGGCTGTCTGCGGTACTTCTGATTGTTGTACAGATAAAATTCCATGGCAAGTAATCCCATGGCATACCGTTCCCTGATTCCCTAAACACTCTTTAATTAATTTTTAAGTATTTAATTGTTTTCATCGTCTACACGTGTCGACTGTGTGTACGCTTTCTTTTTCCCCGCTCCTTTTTTTCTGTCTTTTTGCTGCTTACAGCGGATTTTCCGAAGCTTACCTTGCCTGCATTTTCCACACTTTTCCACCTGCCTCCCCCTGACAAGCACGTGAACATGACCCAAGTAGTTGTATAGAATACAAGTACAACAAAATACACTGTGTAGCTTTCATTTTTATTTATGTTTACTATTCCAAGTATTTTTAATAAAAAGCACTTAATAAAGCAATGGCCGCAGGGAATATGAACCCTGTATACAGATGGTTTGCTTCCAAATATAAAAAAAAGCTTATAAAAATCAAAATTTGTTACAATTTGCAATGTTTTTTGGAAGATAATATAAACTTAATAGGCAGCAAATTATAATATGATATATTCTTGTGAAGTTCTAAATATAACATAATACGAACAAATAAATAACCTGCGTATTAAAATAAATTTTTATTAAATTTTAAGCTCATATTGACAAGCTTTAAAATTTGTTCAATAAAAGTGCACACCACAAAGACCTTTCATTAACTTTTTGATTATCCAGCACTGATTAAACTCATACATAAAACACTTTCTGTAGAAGACAGTTTCTAATTCAAGCTCTTTGTTTAAACTAAACACTGTGTCTAAGCCCAAAGGCTTCAACAAACTCTCAGTTACCACTTTAAAGTGCCATTCAGCCTGCTTGGCCAAGAATTTCCCTTAGAACAACTCTGGAGTTGCTTGTTTTATCTACACACACACACACATACTCACTCTCATGCTGCAAGTTAAATGTCGAGCAGCAATGCCTATTGCAAACTGCACGTCTCTCTAGAGAAACGAAGTGAATGCCAACGTGCTGTGCAAACAGTATGTGAAGGCAGAAAATATTCTGAAAATGCCAATAGAGGTGACAGTACTTGAAAAAAAATAATATTTACCTTGTGGCCTCGAGAATTTTAAATTGAAATATTTACGGTTCAAAAAAAAAAAGATACATAAGATAAAAATATTAAAGTTTTCATTGCAGACAAAAGCAAATAAAACAACTATCTGATAAGGTGTTTCTGGCGCCAATGTCAATATAAATAAATCATTGCGACGGAAGTCTTTGCCGACAGTTTTTTTTTTTTGTCTAGTGTCAGTGTGGTGAAGAAGTGGGGATGCGGGCAGATGGAGAGGTGATTAGCTCACCCACAAAAGATGAACGACATGGCAAAAAAAAAAAAAAAGAAAGAACGATGCGATAGATGGAACATTCCAAGCGTAGTGTCGGACATCAAATAAGGAGCACTCAAAGCAAGGCAAAAGCAAAAACAGACCTTCAATTTAGTCAAACAGACAGCTGGAGCAAAAAAATGCGGATCAATAAAGGCTTATTCTAGCTGAAGTCTAGTGTATTTGTGCCTATATACGGGCGGACATTTACACAAGGTTGCTTGATATTTGACAAAATCTTTAAGCTGTATTAAAGCTTAAGAAAGAATTAACTTTGGTGTGAGACAAAAAACAAAAAATAAAGATGATATACGAAATAAACAATGTCATGAGTTTATTATTGTTGGATACACTTGAAAGTGAAATAATATAAAAGACTATACAATACAATAAGCACACTGTTTCAATGAAAGGTATTTTTAACGAGCCACAGTCATAAAAATGTTTAGAGCCACTTTATTTCATCGACAATGGCTGTGGAGTTTCCGTGTAATATAGTTATCCACACAACCTTGGACATTGTTGAACTCAATTGTTCTCCATTTTCGTACACTTTCTCGTTGTTGAACTTTAAAGTTTAGCGGAAAACACTTAACAAACGATACAACAAATATTTTTACATATTTGAGTTATTAAAAAATATTGTTTTTTTTACATTTAAAACCAATCTAAGCAAACAAACTGCTAACATATTTCAAAACAACTGCACTTTTTTCAGCTCGAAATATATTTATAACAACCAACTGCAAGGCAACCATAAATCGTGTCTAACAGCGCTCGGGAGGCAAGGACGACTCTCTCTGGGCAGTTTGGCAGATCAGAAATCTTTGCAGCATACATACATACATATGTTCATACATAAGTGTAAGCATGTGTATGCGCTCCTTGGACATGTAATATCTCTCCCAATGTGTGTGTTGCCAGTCCGCATTGTGGCTGGTGTTTGTGCAATTGCATTAGGGAATTTTGTGCAATATTTATTACATGCTTGTTTACCAACCAAAAAGGTGTAAAATTCCACAAATATCAAAGCTGTCTCTTCTAAATGTGTGGGGGAAAACAAAAATATTTTGCAACGCTTTACGAAAACAGCTTGGAATGCAATAGAATTTACTTTTAAAGATGTTTTATTGTATAGATCAAAGTTGTAAGGCTTCATAATTTGAAATAATATTTGTGATTAATTTTTTATATTTTCCAGCTAAAAATCTCAATATTTAAACCTGACAACTAACCAGACAAATTAAATTCTCTTTTCTGTTTGCCAAGAAAAGACCAAAAAATAATTTACTGTTGACCGAATTGTTTCCTGCAAACTGTGGCCATCATTGTGTAGTAGACAAACCAGGTTCATTACAATAGAAAATTACTTTTAACCAAGTTTTATAGGGACAAAGGGCAAGTTTTGCAAACACAACCAGATTTTGTTAGCCCAACTGGTTGCCAAAAAACATTCTGACTTTTCAAGTTAAATATTTGCCAAGCTTGTGCAGTTACAAGTTACATATTAAATTGTTGTTTTTTTTATAAAAGTTTATTAAATATTCGCAAAAGCACGTTTTAATTAAAACGTAATTGATGTCATGTAAATGTTTGCAACAAATAATTGTATGGACACATAATGAATCAAAGTCTAACTATCTCTTTGTATGTATTTCAAAATTAAAAAATTATTATTTATTGACATATGCCATCCAATTCCAATTTCATCAACCAAGTTAATCAAGCAACTTAATTATCTTGATTGTCCCTTCTCCTACCAATAAATCACACTACGACCCACTTGCACACATGAACACAATATGAACGCCAGCCTTCGAGGCTACTTATTACACATTCCTTTTACTTAATTTCATCGTGTCAGCTGCCACAGCAGTTTGTTTCATTGTGTGAATAAGTACTTTCATTTCCCATTCTGAGCAAAGTAAATATTGAACACTGCAGACCGTATTTTGCCTGCCGTCAGTTTGGCGGTTATGCGACACTCAGGATGCGTGACGGGTAAGGGTATGAATAATTAATTATTTCCCTCTTGTTTTTTATTTGAGAGTCTCTGTTTGTTTGATTTATTGAATGTGTGCACAACGTGTTTTTGTCAAAATTGCATTTTTTTTTTCTTGCGTACGGACTTTAAAGCAACAGGTACAAATTTAATTGGCATGAAATTGAGCTGAGTATAAATTTATTGATTTCACTTGCTTGACAATCAAATGTTAAAGTTTAAAAAAGTAAAAAATGACTTGTGTTTAGGGCTTTTGGATTAAGGAAAATTTAAAATGTAGTCATTAGCACTTTCATTGTCATATAATATTCATTCCCTTCAACACTTCCTCACAATATGCCGGATGTTTGTTAAACGCCTTAAGCCTTGTTTGAAAACTTTTTGCCACCTCTTAAACTGCAATTGCCAATGGGCAAAGAAAAATGCTCATTATAAGTGCCAAAGTTTTCGTTCAGTTCGTTTGCAGTTTGTCTGGGTTTTTCAGATTCTATTCAGTAACTAAATGGTAAATGCTCGCGAATATATTTTTGGACTAAATTGTCAATACATTAATTCATTCTTTTTAATGTAATCAGAGTTTTTTGTTGCCTGCAGGGCTGGGGTAAATATATTTCGAAGTAACTCATTAGTAGCTTAAGCACTTTAACAGCTTAGAAGTTTATGATATTCAAATAAATATATAAAATTCGTTTAGAAGTTTATTTATACAGTTCATCTGTCTGTTAAAGCCATCAACTTGAAGGCTTGATAATGGCATTGAAAATGTAAAGACAATTTAAGAAAGACAAAGAGCAGCGGAGAGAGGAAGATGTTTAACACATGTCAGCCATCAACACATTTATGTACTTAATCTCATATTGTAATCTGCGTCATAAATTTCAATTAAAAACCTGACAGTGCCAGGCATTAATTGTTGCAACAGTTTACATTATTGGCTCGAACCGTAAACCAACATTTCAATATTGAAATTAACTTGTCTGGCCATAAAATGCCAGTAGCCAAACTCCCCAATCAAAATCAAAAGCACGCACAATCAGCTCCATTAACACATGTTTCTCATATGAACGTTTTCTGAAAAACTCACATTCAGTAAAGTTAATGAAGCTGTATTGCTTTATGACAGGTCGTGTCGCCCACGATTTATTTATGCAGAACATACAGTTTAAGTGCATTTTAAGTATGTTCAATTGTTTGCAAGTGAGTGACAGGAACAATTATAAATATAACCATATTATCTGGCATTTAACTTTTTTATAAATAAACAAACTATATGTTCGAAATTAATACTTAATATATTTGATATAACACCAACATGTTGGATTATAAAAGAGCAACAAGTGTGTCTGTGTGAATTCCTTGTTGAACTTAATGCGTATAAGTATATATATAAGTATATAAAAGATTTAACGCTAAAGAGTTTGACGTTAGAATAAACATGTTGTGACGAACAAGTTGTGACAGCAAGTTGCAAGGCCACTTTTAAGCGCTCCTAAAAAACTTCACGTAAAACTAAATATATACTTGGACTTGACAATCGCAAACTTTTTTTAATTTAAAACAAAACTTTTGATGTATTCGATATGAAAATCGGACAGGTTTTGATAAAGTTTTGGCAATCGGAAGTTCTATCCAACGCCCAAGTCGATTATCGGTCATTAGAAATTTAACATGAAAATCGAGTAAAAAATAAGTTTTTTTATTTCGTATTTATTTAAATGCAGTATTTATATAGATCGTAAAACAAGACTTTTGATGTATTGCATATGTAAATCAACTTAATATTGAGAAAGCTACGGCAATCGGAAGCTCTATCCAACTCCCAAGTCGATTTCTGGTTACAAAAATTTTGCTTGAAAATCGAATAAAAAATAAGATTTAAATGCAGTATTAATTTAGAGCTTAATACAATACTTTTGATGTATTAAATTTGAAAATCGCATAAACATTGACGAAGTTATGGCAATCGAATGTTAAACCCAACTCCCTAGTCTTGGGATGGGTTCAGGGAAACTCCTAGTTGAAATTTCTCGATTGCCGCCCTTGTACTTATTTTAAGTCATGATTGTTATTTTTTTAAGATTACATTACAACATTGTCTTGTGGGACATGTAAGAAAATTGTAGAAACGAGCGATTTCAAATAATAAAATTTTATTGTCTACCTCATGGCGAACGTGTGAATTTACTGAAAGCTTACTCTGACTGCCGTTTAGTTTTATTTACAATGCATGCCAGAGTTACCGCAAGTAAAATAGATAGTTGACGATAAATGGCGACAGCTGCATATTTTTGCCCAAATGCAAAGGTCGAAAATAAAGCAGCCGGCTGCAGGATAACAGGCAAATGTAGCTGAACTTACCCAAAGGCAAAGAAAATATAGTATTATATGTTTGTGGATGTGTGCAATGTTATTGTAAATAATGTTCACTTCAACAGATTGTGTTTACATGTAAAGATTCGAAAACTCCTGCTTAAAAAAGGATATATGGTAACAAAAATAAACGTTTGATATTTCTTGCATAGATAAAGCTTTCAACAACTTAAACATACTCCTTAAACTCCAGACTCATTTAAACAATTCATTTCCGCACTGTTGCATCCAGTTGGGTGCACTTAATGCCCTTCCGGAGTCGGACTAGTTGTTTGGCTTGCCAACAGCCTTAAGATGGCCTGCGGAAGGTCCCTGACGTTTTTTGCGCATAATTAAGAGCAATTTGGAGGACCTCCGACACTTGTTGATCAACACGCAGGATAACTTGTTGGTGGCAGGACATTGTCTGTGCCAAGAAACTTGATTAAATTAGTTATGCAATTGAAAATCGCAATAAATGCAACGAGGGGAGACTCAAGTTTATACAATGCTTTAAAGTCATATATCGAGGGAATTACAATACAAGATTTAAAGCAATTTCTGGTTAAGCAATATTACTACCAAGTAAACACAATTACTGCAAGTCTTCAACTAGGGAACAGTCATTAGTCCGAGGTCATGGTTTTAGGCAAACATGCAAGCAGTTGCTTAAACAAACACGTTCAACATTTGCATTTGGAGCCACAATTATGCCACATGGCAAAGAAGGAGAATAGTGACAGAGTCATTGACGTGTGCTGGGTATTTACCCAAATGTCGCAATATCCTGCAACTACATCCTGTTCATTCTCGAACAATGCGTGCATTCAATTCCCCCGGCAGATGAATTAAAAACTGCATTCGCCTCGTTGCCTGACAACTTCTATATAAAATGTACAAAAAAAAAGAAAGAAATATTCCCATGAAGGATGGCAAACACAAAAGGGCAACCCAACGCAGTGGGGATAAGTGCAAAAAGGGAACGTTTAACCATTGTCTAAACGCTTTAGGCTAAATAGCAGAAGGATGCAGTACTAAACAGTAGAAATCAACAGAATGCACTTGCAACAGCAGCAACAACCAGAGTGCGGCGCCTCCAGTGTTTACAGCAATTCATTTGCGCCTCAACTACCAGAGCGTAGACAATGGCCAACAGTGGCAAAAAAAAAGTTGTGCCTGAAAATCTATTTTTAAAGTCCAGATGAAGTGACTGTGGTCAACGCAACCTGTAAACGAATTGCAACAAGAACAACAACAACAACAACGACAACTCGTTGCCTTTTATTGCATTTGTGCAGTTGTGGCCACATCTATTTTCCTTGCAAACTGCCCAGACACTCGGTCACTGTGTAAATATGAAAGAAAGACAAACAGAGTTGAAGATGGACAGCTCCTGCTCATGGCAATCATTCAACCTGTCAAGGGCATCTGTTTCCCTTTGGCCGGGACACAAACAGAAGCTGACTGGGACTATCAATGTAATTGTACAGTTGCGGCTTCTTTGATGTGGTCCAAGTCTTTCACAAATGTGTAACTATGGTTAGCTTATCTTAAGCTAAGAAACTTGTTGGATCTTTGTTCAGCGTTACTTGTTGGTTAAAAAGGAACAAACTAATAAGACAACGATTAGCGAAAGTTAATGTTAAAAAATGAATTTTGCAAATTCTCGGTATAGTTAATATTCTTAAATAATCTAAAAACTAACAAAACGAGTTTTTCTCTTTTCCGTTGCATGCGAAACTTTATTGAGGAAGTTGCTGTTGCAGTTTGTAGTGGTCTTTCCACTTGCTGATCAAAAGGGACCGCAACCACCTACTGAGAAATTTGCAAATTTGCATCATAATGAGTGTGGAGCGGTTCCACAGTGTTGCAATAAACTTGCTAAATTTATTCAGTCGCGATTTATTCACCATACCACGCGGGCAACACAAGTTTAAAGGGGAACAGCTAAGACTATCTTTATACGAGAATTCCTGATTTTTACAGGAATTCTTGAAAGAAAATCACATTTCTTTTGTACTAAACTAAGTGCTGAGACTTTATTATAGAATTACCTTTAGACTGGCTTACTTTATATCTATGGATTTATATTGTATTTCTTTGTCGCTTATCCTGCCTGCTTTTGCCATTGAGGCTGGAACACCCCCTGTAGGCTTCTACTTGTCGTTATCTTTTATTTAAAGCTATAGTTATGACTGCCACAATACGAAGCAAAATGCTCTCAACTCTCGCAAAATTAAATCCAGTTGCGAATCCTTTGAACAAAAATAAAAAACAATGAATGCCGTGAATATGAGTCTGCAAATAAAAATGTCAGCGGGTGCCAGCTGACGAGTGAGCGAGAGAATTTAATGGCCTATATGTGTGCTCATATTCATGGCTTAGACAAAAGTTTTATGCTGCACTTGGCCAGATTAGCTGGGCGCATTAGAGTCTCAAGTAACGCATAAGCAGCTTTCATATGAGCTATTTATTGTTGGGCTGTACTTTGTTTTCTTTTGCATATAAAAAGAATTTATGACTTGGCAGGGAATCTGAGCTCAACTTTGAGTTAAGCAGATGCAGATGGTGCTATGTAATTTTGAGTTAAAATCTTAAATCAAATGCTATATCGCATAGGCCAAGGACATTCATTCATTCCTTGAGTGTTTTGTGCACTCATTTGTCTAGTTCACTCTGTTAAATGCATTCATTTTACTCATTTGATGTGCACTCATGCGTTTTTATGACCCACAGTTGTAAAGGACCTTAGTATTTGAACAGCTCAGGGATAATTGCACATGGCTATTGAACTTTTTATTTGTTTGGGATGAAATTGAAACTTGACTAGACAACTTTTGCCATTACTTTTGTCTCGTCAATGTCAATTGTCACTCAACTTTGGCCTGAACTAAACAATAAAAATATGTAGATAAAAACATGTCCTTTGTTGCAGCTGTCAACTCTGTCTGGTAGATCCAAAACAAAAAGCAACTGTTGCTGCTGCTACTGTTGAAAGTTAAGTAGGCTCGAACAATCACGAAGTGTAATGAATATCTATAGGCGGACTTACGTCAGTTTGTTTACCAAATTGATTAATAATCCAAGTATTAGATTTCAATAAATATCAATATTTCAATAGGCTTGAAGTGGATAGCCGCCCACTTTCAAGCGGAAAAGTTTATCCACAAATATGCTCAGTGTAAGACATAATCTATGATAAAAGGACTTGTTGAAGGACTCTTTCTCTTCTTCACTCTTATATTGACAATCAAATTGGATTATTCGATTTAGATGGCATGAAAGCAGCCTAACAGCTGCAAGAGAGCACTTTAAGTATTAAGTAAAAGACGATGGCAATCAAATATTGACAAAGAAAGTAAATGAAATTGTTAGAGATTTAAATCCTGAGGTTTGTGTAGCATTTTCAACGATTTAATTAAATTTGTTTATCATAAAATAACATATTTATGCAGAAAGAAACTGAAACTTGGCAATTTTTCCATCTCAAGAATGTAACTCCCCCTGAATAAGAATGCCGCATGCTACACACACAGACGACAAACGGGACCCCTTGTCAGTTGTGGTGGTTAATGCTCAGGTTTTAAATTTGTTGCCATTTCAGTCACTGTTACCACTTCCATTAGCAGACTTTTCGCAGCAGCAGAGGCGTTAATTTACTCCCATCTCGTTGGATGTTTGCATAAATCAGCGCTACAGCACTCCACCTTTGAACCCCAACCAGCCAAACATAACATGAATCGTCCTTTCTTGGCTGCAGCCTCTGACATTGCACACATTTTCGCTAAAGCCACAAGAATCCTGGAAGCTCGTTAAGCGGTTGCCGCGTTATTTTCTAGGTAAACCCGTCCCCTTTCTAAGTACAGCCGGATGGGGAATTTTCACCTGGTTGAGCGTATGCTAGCACACATATTACACGGCTCGAGGATTTACAGCTGCTTTTGGCTGAAGGGCTTAATCCTTTTTAGCTCAGTAATTTTGAGTGTCTTGTACTCATTTGTTGAATTAGGAGTATAATGAGTTGCTTGGCTTTGCTTGCACTTGCATTTTGAGAAACCACAACAATTTTTGCTTTTACCGAATGTAGAAGACCTTGTGTATAATATGCAATTAGTAGTTTCTGATGTTGTACAAGGATTAGATTTCCAAATTTGTACTTATCAATTTCTGTTATGTGATATCATCATTTCCTTTTAATACAAGAACAATGCTAAACTAACTAAATATTTAGATTGTATCTTTGCGCTTGATTAGCAAAGTATTTAATTGAATCCATTGTGATTTGACACAAAAAACGAAAAGATAGTTAAAGTAAGAACAGAAACTGCTTTTGATTAAGACATCAAATCAGTGCATGACATAGCCAGATTTTTAATTGAACAACTTCTAAAAGAAGCAGGCAACACGAAACGATACGACGTGATTGGGTTATCTTATGCTTAGTTAATGTATTCCTTTGTAAGCGAATTCAGCTAAGAAAGTAATGCATGTTTTTGACGTGGCCGGCACTTGTTAAGTTCAGAATTAACCTTAAAACGCTTACACGTATATATGTATTTTTATAATCATCCAGCATATTTATATATTTATTTAATATATTGGTCTGCAAGTCTAGAATTATTTTTTATTTCGCATTGAAATATCCCAGCAGACAGACAGAATTCATGGCGATTATTTTGCATACAATGAACAAAGCAGTGCAATCAGCAGGATACTTCAATAAAGGCTCGACTTAAAAGATGATGAATGAGTAAGGGGCAAAAATATTTCGTGTGAACTCAATGACCAGCAATGCTTTGCAATGGATCATTGTTTTCATTATTTCGAGTGCAAACAAATGAATTGCCGTGCAGGCTCACGTTTTCCGTTCCATTCACTTGTCCGCTTGATGGCTATTGAAAAGCATTGATATTGCGGCTTCATCGCTTTTCCAGTCGGACTCGGACTATTAATAATTTGTTAAATGCTTTCAAAGCGAATAGTGTGAGAGCAGCGTATACATTATTCACACAACAAAGAAATACGAACACAGTAGGCCGTACTACTTAAATTATGAACAGACTGAATTGCAAAACCTCAAATTCAATCAAAAATGATGCAAAAATCAGCGAAATCAGTTTGTTACCATGCCAACAAGAAATGAAAATTGTTTGTCTGACGATAATTTTCTATTAAAATGTTTGCTAACAACTTGATTTTCCATATTCATGTTGTTGTTATAGGCTTAATTTAGCAAACATTTTTGGCAACAACTATTAAATCTTTTGGCAAGTAGACAAACAGCAGAGTGGTCAAAAAGCGTGCCAAATATTTTCTCCTCACTGCAAATTGGCTGGCAAACACAGCCGCCTCCTGTGTTTAAAGAAAGGGTTGGTAAATTGTGCTTCATTAATTTTATCAATAAAATAGTTAACCTCGTGTTATTTGTTCTTCTCTCTTCACGTTTATGATCCGTCCCATCGAATTGAATAGAGCTTTGATTTGAAAATTAAAATAACGTTTTTGTGGTCCGGCTTATAGATTTGGTTAAGCGGCCTTTCAGCAATGTTTAGGCAACAAAAATGTGCAGCTTGTCGTTGAAAATACAATGCTGGAATGCAATATTCAGTTGTGCATTCAAAAAGTGGCACTTGTGTGTGTGGCATGCATGAGCAGGGAATGGGAGAGTTAACAAACATGGCTATTGCATGCAACTAGTGCATGGTCAAACAACTCGTATTTTTAGCCACTTTAATCTAGTTGGGAGTCCGTTTACTTTGACACCAGCTATGGCATTGCTGGAGGGCTTCAGTGCCAATTAGTAGTGTTTATGCTCACGAGTGGCAACTTGTTGATGTGATTTGCAATCCACGCATTGTTAACAGCCTTTGACGCACACGCACAACACTCGAGACGCATAAACAATTGAGTAATTGACATTTCAATAAGTGATACTTGGCAAACTGAAGCGGCGTATCAGCGCATATTAACTGTGCGACAGACAGACGGGCAGGATGCTCAAGGACATGCCTTTACCTGTACAGCAGACAGTAACACGATACACATTGAATGTATTCATAAATAAGATGCGTGTTTGTTGCCGTCAAGCCATTAATACAGTATACATTACATGATGAACACAAAACTGAAATGAAAGACTTTAAGTTGTTAAGACTTTAAGATAAACTTATGAAATAACATTGATTAATGAATCTTCGAGCATTGTATAGAGCACTCTTTAGTCGTATACTTTCATCTGTTCAATTGTCATTCATTTGCATTGGGATTGCCGTTTCCGTCTTCGTCTCCGCTATTGAAATTGGGCTGGCATTGCGAACGTTTCTCACGCTCGATTAATATTTTAAAATGATTGGAGCACAGCACAGAAGCATAAAAAAACCAAAAAATAAAACGAAATATCAACAAAATAAAAACGAAAGCACAGAGAAGTCACTTTGTGTTCGGTGTATTAAAGATTTTAAAAATCAGACGCAAAAAAAAAAAGAAAAATATTTCCATTTTTTATATTGAAATCAAGCGTTTGCCATCGTGTGACACATTTTTCTGTTGCTTCCTTTGTAAGAATCGTTGTTATTATGAGTCTGAGTTTTTTATTGTTGTTGTGACAACGACATACATTTCGCATTTTGGGTATAAATTATGATTGCACTCTGCGGTTGCTCGTTATATAAACGCTTTCAATTATAAAAAATGATTTGAGCTTAATTTATACAAAATCTGTGAATACACGTAAAATATATGAAACGTTGTAAATATTTTTATACACGAAAATAAATCTGTGGGTCAGCACATTGAAATAACATCTGTCTACAAAATTAAAACAGCAAATTAAAGGGTCGAAATATTACTATTTAAGCCCAACTCACTTTCTGTCATTTCGGTTTGTTTGTTTGTGTCCAAAATCGTATATCAACGCAAAATGTGAAATCCACAATTGCATTTGCAAAATGCAAATTGCATACAAATTACAATTTGGCCATGTGGCATGGGTCTTGTAATAATAATCAGGCAACTGCTGTGCTTGCCTGTTTCGATCAAAACTTGTTGCCGAATTAATAACCAGCTGCAATGTAATTGCACTTAAACACTTTAACACAATTCATTTATAATTTAAGCATCGAATTTCTTAAATTGAATATATTAACTTATTACGACTCGTTGGTAAGTGCTTGAATAATTGAGAGTTAATTTATGGATTGGCTTACATTTTTAATGAGAGCATCTAACCTCAGATGCTCGAAAAGTGGTATCATTAAAAATTCAATTAGCCCAACAACTTGTGGCCAAACGTCCGAGAGGACATTGAATGATATGCACATGCAAGCCTCTTGTGTTTTTATAGGGGAACGCCATGGGCCACAGAGAGACTTTGTCAGACCAGACTTGTCCATCTCTGACAAAAATTCCATTAACTGGCAAAACGGTCGACGGGTCGACCTGCAATCGAAGCCTTTGCATTTGTCAACAACAGCAATTGTGTCTTTGCCCAGAGCAAACATCAGCTAGGCAAACTGACATACACAGAGTGAAAGAAAGTACAAAGGACAAGCAGGGGGGCATAAACTCGTGTTTAGTCTAAAGTGCATTTGTTTGCACAGCCGTCGGATGCGTCAGTTGGAAATTCTTGTGTTTATTTATTTCAACTTCTTCTTCTTTTTTTTGGCCTTTGCCAGTCAGGCTTTGGCTTAGCTGGTGGCTTAGCAGCAAGCAAAAACGTTCATTAAAATGCAATTTAACTTTTTGGCATTTAGCAGGTGATTTCATTTATATTCTGGCACATGGATACCAAACGAGCGCTTGAAAGTATGCTACATTTTGTGGTTAGGAACGTGAAATAAAAATGAATGATGGCTTTTTGTGGGAAGCAAGTCATATGGATTTAATATGAGTTCAAATAACGTTTTTGCACCATACACAGCTTTAGCCTAGCATCTTAATGACTTTCAAATTGCCATTGAGGCACATGTGTTTTGTATGTTGAAGCAACAAGATGTGGCAACAAGCGTGTGCTAGCAGTTAGAAAGTGGCACGTTTCCTGTTGCCGCTTTCAGGTAGCGTTCTATTTACGTGATGGTAGCTCTTAACGCAACAGATGATGGTAAATTAATATCCTTAAAACTGTATTGCGAGCAAATTAAGTGGGTTGCAACGAAAGGGTATAAGAGCTTTATGCAAAAGTATGTACAAACAAAAGACACGTTAAGGCTTTCTGGGATAAATTTTAGGGTATATTCAAGACGGTATTTCAAATGTTTGAAATGTTATTAAAGAAAATTAATTAAATTTGTTGTTTTGGCAAACTTTTCATCGTTATCAAATGCATAAATATAAATTTTATCTATTGAGTGTTCAATAAATCGACTTAAGCACCGCATATTTCATCACTTTTATATTCTTTTTTTTCAAAGTAATCCATTTACGATTTATTATGCCAAATGGCGTTTCAATAATCAACATCATCAGCCTGTCAATAATATTTTAACGATTGTTGAGCCTTCTTTGCAGTCTAGACACAAATTTAGATGCCAGACAGCGTTTGCCAACTGTTTGCAGCTTACAGACATGACCAGTAAACACAATTTAATTCGTTTTTGGCTCTAATAAATCGATATGCAAATACGGTTTTACGCAATGTTAACTCGACAAATAAATTTCGTTACAAAATTACAATAAAATGAGCAATAATTTGTGCCAAGAATAATGTGAATTGGGGCAGCATTCAACTCGAATTGATTTCATTACGTGGCCAGAAAAACACAAAATGCCTGAGGCTCAGCATGAAACGAATTTACAAATTGATTGCGCTAATTTGTGGCTAACCATCAAAAAAATGTGGACCATAAAAATAAATTGAAATTAAAATGATAGGTGAAATACGAGCTGAGAAAATCATTAAACTGAAAAAAACAAAACAAAAAGATGTCTATAAAATTAGATTTTGTCCCGTTTGCAATAAATGAATTTATTATGCAATTGTATTAAGGACTCAGCTGGACTTGGATGCCAAATAAAAATAGAGATAAAAATACTTTGCTTAGGCAGCTATGTTTATTTAATGCGCAGCTGCCAAATAATTGTTTGCCTAAGCACTTTGTTCAGATTTCCATAGCTAAAAACACAGAAGTTACTTTGGTTCATAGAATATGGATACAATAGGTTCTTCCCAGAGATGTTTAAACATTGTTTGCCCAATTTGGAGTCTTTAATGGTAGTATAGGCATTTTTGGTACCGTTAAAGTTTATTGATGTGCTTCTTCCGCCAGCAAAACACAACTTCCCCATTAAGATAACGCCATTTGCATCTGTTGTAACGAGTCCCGCAGACTGTTTAACCAAAAGCAGCATCCTGTCCTGCAGCCATCCAAACCAACATTATCATTAGGAAGTTTCGAAGCGTATTTCTGTATTGAATCAAAGTACCAATTAATAATGATCAAATGCAGACTAAATAAAAAGAATGAGTGACATTTATTCTATTTACTTGCAATTTATGTATATATTCAAAGTATTTGTTTTTTTTGTTTTTGCTTAAAACGTTTTTTTTTTACAAACTAAATTAATTGTAAACATAATTAGAAATTTTTATATAATTCATTTCGTGTATTTAAGTACTTGTTTAAAACGGATAAACAATTTTGTTTTAATTTGAACTTGAATTTTTTCCACATAAAACAAAAATTTTATTATCGATATACTTAATTAATTATTTTTTAATTTTTTGTTAGTACATTTAAGAATTTCTAAATAATGCCCACAAAAAGGCAAAACTAATGAAATTTTTAACCAATTATTTATAGACCATATCGTAAATAATATTCAACTGGAAATTGATGTCATTTTGAGTACGTGGCATGCCCAGAGTTCTATACTATTTTTATATATATTTATATTGTATTTGGACAACAAATTAAACAACGTCGTGAAATAAAAGTTCTCATTTTGGGTGTTATTTATCGATTTTCAATACATACATTTATTGTTTATATATATAGTACTATTCGAATTATGAAAGAGAGACGTATGTAGGGGGTACGTTGCTATATATATATGTCTTTATTAGTATGGTTTAGTTTAAGTTGTTTTTTTTTTAGCTTAGTTAGCGTACTTAGCGGTCTGGATATTGTAAGTATGTCAGTTACATTTATACAATTATGCAATACGGTTGTGTGTGTTGGGTTTTTATCGTTAATCGATTATTGTATATGTATGTATGTAGGCTTTATGTAGTTACCTAAAATTTGTTGTTTCTAGAATTTTGTCGCTTCCAATTGTAATCATTATGTGTTTCTTTTGTTGTTTGTAGTAACAATGTCCTTGACAGATATTTTTGTTCATCTTACATCTTGCATCTTGCTTATACTCGTTTGTATTTTGTTTTTGTTTTTGATATTACTTAGGCACTGTGTTCGTATTACATTAAAAAATTAATTAAAAATTTAAATTTAGGTATGTATAAATACATTGTAAAAAATTTTTCATTAAGTTTACCGTAAACTAAAACCTTGCAACTCTCTATATGTATGTATGTATTTCTTCTCATCGTAAGTATGTTTTTTTTCTAGCATTTATTTTGTATTATTTTCTTTTTTCTTTCTTACTTTTGTATTTGGTATTTTTTTTTTGTTGTATTCTCTATGTATGTATATAACTTGTCTGTTTATTACATAACCAATGCATTTTAACGCTGTACCAGGTTCGGTTTTCTTTTTTTAATGTTTTATCTCTAAAAAGTACAAGTAGAAAAGTCTAGAAAGGAAACATAAAAAATCGCATACGCAAATATGTGAGTGTAAATGTGGGTGTGTGTGTGTGTGTGTGTAAAAAACATGCCTGTAGTTAACCCGAAAATCCGCAAAACAAAACATTTACCACACAAGTCGCAACACTTATACGCCTAAAAAACCGTTACAACTGGCTTATAAGTACATGTAAATACTATATGTATGTATGTACATATATGTATGTATGTATGTTCGTGTGTGTGTGTTTGTGTGTGTGAGTACAAACTAACTGTTCTTTTGGTTGTTACAAGCTACAGTTATGGCCTAAAGTAGTTCTCACTTAGCCAAATCAAACAACTATATATGTAAGTATGTAGTATTCTAGTATCTAAATAACTATAGTTGCAACTCTCCTCTATACATACATAGTTAACAAAGAAATCAGCGGTCTGTGTGTGTGTGTTTTTGTGTATGTGAGTGTATTTCTAACGATGCAAAGTGAACGAAAAGTTCTTAACGAAGAACCCGAAACTGTACTGAAAACCAAATGCAAGAAAATCATGAAACAAAATTACAGAAAACCAAAAGATTTGTTCTTTTATGCTTTTTTTTTGTTGTAAAACGTAATCCTTACACGAACTTATGTAGGTAGCCTATTCATCTGAGTTATCTTATTAATCGTATGTTTTATATATTTTTTCTGGTTATTACGAGTTAAGTTAGTTAGTTTTTAAGCTTTAAGTGTTTGTTTTCTTCTTATTCTCTGCTTCATTTGTTGCATGTTAACAGTCTCAATTTTGGTTTTATTTTGGTTATTTTGCATACTTTTTGCTCTTTTTTTGTTTTTTATTTTGTTTTTTGTCTATTATTAGTATTATTATCGTTAAACTACATACAAATCAGTTTCGGTTTGCTTGGTTTATTTGATTTTATTTTAAAATTAACCATATAGATACACATACATACCTTGTGTGTTTTGTGTGTTTATGCTTACGATCGAACCGAAAGCCAAGTAAGAAATCAAAAACAAATTCATCAAAAGACAATCTAGTATGTATAAACAATTTGCTGGCATAACTAACAATCATTAAACGACCTATGCACTTAGTAATTTGTTCTTAATCAATGCTACTATTATAATCTCTTTTTTATTATGTTTCTTATATTATTTCTTCAGTTTACGAAAAAAATCCTATTTAATCGTGAGTGTGTGTGTGTTTTGTCTTTAAGCCTATCATCTGTTAGATCTCTGCCATTATGTCGTTATCTTATTGTGGTTTCGGTATGCCTCGCCTACAAAATTTAGTCATTACAAAAGGTGTCATAGGTGGAATCGTTTTGTCTTAGGAATTTAGCTTAGATATCTGTTAAATTTCCTTATTTCAAATCATTCTAGTTAGTCTTTAAAGGCTAAAAATACGACAGTACTGTTGAATACATAAACAATTGTGGGGGGGTTTGGAAAATTCTCTCGTATTTCTTTAATTGTATATTTATGTATAGCTTTTTAGAAAATCCAGTTGCCCTTAGCTTAACTATGATACCAGTCGAAATTGTTAACCAAAAATCATAATATATATATATTAAACTTGATCTTTAGCAACTACGCTGTGTAAAAACGGTTCATCGTTCTCTCTTCTAAGTATAGATTTTTTTCCATCAGTTTTGTGTTTGGCGCATTATTCGTAAGATATTTTTAGCTTAGATGTATGTTATATTATAAAGATCGATTTTTATAGCTATTTCATTGTCATTTGATTTTATATCGGCATAACCTCAAAACACTTTTACGAATTAGTTAAATTTCCTGTTTCTTTTTTTCAAATACTTAATTTAAATTCATTTCCTATTTTATAAACAAGCACATACTCAAAACCAAACCAAAAATAAATGTATAAATATGATCCGCTAAAAGAAAAAATAATAATCTGTTTATAAAAAGAAAAATCATAAATAAATACACGAAATGACATCAGAACGAACAGAAATCAAAATACGACACAAAAAACAAACAGATCCAATATCATATGCTCTGGATGCGTGGACATACATTATTTCCTTATCTTTTTTCATCTTTTACATTTTTTGTTTATCTTAAATATGTTGCATGGACTTCGCTACAACAACAATATCCTTATGTCACGCTTAAATTTTCTACTCAAATATTTTTAGCATAATTATTTTGTAATCATCTGTTGAAAGTGCAACACTTTATAGTTTGTTTTCTGCGTTTGTTTTGTTTAGTACAATATTTAGATTTATTTTTACTGTTAAATTGATATAATTATGCATATATTTATATGTATGTATATAGTATATATATATATAATTGTATATAGTAGTTGTAATTACGTTTAGATGCATATATATGTAGTTCATTTATTAGGTTTTTTTGTTTTTCTTGTTTATTTAAAAAATGTTTAACTTTAAATCATAATTCGTACGGATTAAAAAAGAAATTGTTTTACAATTAACAGTCAGTGTTTTTTTTTTTTGTAATAATTTTTTTTGTTTTTTTTTTTTTTTGCTTTACGTTTACATTTTGCCATTACTTTAAACCTTGCTTTAACTATTTATGTATATATTTTTACCTTGAATTAGTTATTAATTTTACCATTACTTATTTCAAATTGTTAAACATCACTTTTTTTATATTTTTTTTTTTTTTTTTTTTTCGTGTAATTTTTTTTAAACTGTTTTCTGTGACAAAAAAAAAGGGACAGTTATTGGATAAAATAAAAAACAAAATAAGACATTTTGTATTAAATGTAAGTATGTATGTAATGAATCATAATTATAATAAAAAATAAGTATTCTGTTTATTTATAAAATTACATCAGGTGTTTCTTTTTTTTCATTTGTTTTCTTAACTGCTTTTCTTTTGACCAACACATTTTTTACTTCAATCAACTATTTTTTTTGTTAGGTTATATATAATTTTTTTTTTTCTTTTTTGTATATGCTATTCATACACACACATGTAAGTATATACATGTGTTTTTAATGTCTAGGTTTAAGCTTGATACGTTTTTTTGTTTTTGTTGTTGTTGCACGTTCAGCAATTAGCTAGCTTAAAGTCGGCTGTTGTTGTTGCCAGCTGGAAAAAACACAGAAATATATATATATATATGTATATTGTTTTTAAAGTTACAAGCAGAATTATGATGGATCGAAATATCTTCGTCTCTCACGCCACGTGTATGCGTCCCGTTGGCCAAGCTCTGTGTATTCAAATACAACTACACAACATACAGTTAGAAATATACACACACACACACGCAAAGAAACAAACACACACACACATACACTATCGGCAGCGTTGTTTAAATTAAAGAAAAACAAAAGCAAATTTTTTGTTGGTATTTTTGTTGTTTTTTTTTTCAGAATTCTCAAACGCTTTTCATACGTTTCACTTTACTTTGTTGTTCTTCTTTCTTTTCTTTTTTTTAGTTTACGTTAGGTTTAGTTATTGTTATTGTGGTTTTTTCTTCTTTTTTAAGTGTATAATTATATAAAAAATTTCTTTAAGCATATGTTTATATGTATATTTGTAATTTAAACGAAATTAAATTAGGAATTTTAATTGTAGGATTTGTTGTTTGCTAAGTAGATTTTGTAAAAATTAGACGAAAAAAACACTATGCAATAAATCACCGAAAAATAAAGTAAGGTATAGTATATGTATGTATGTATATGTATGTATATATTGTAATTGTAACAATTTAAAAATTACGTTCTTTGTAGTTGTAGTAGTATGTAGTAGCAAAGAAGTTATTTCTTCATTATAGATGTAGATTACGATAATGTAAATGTGTAGGGTGTATAAATGTATTCTGCTTATCTAAGCATATATGTACTCACACACACATACATATATATATATATATAAAGATATAAAATATGAATATATATACACATATATGTACGTACGTAAGGGTTTGTTTTGTTTGTAATAATAAATTGTAAAATCGCAATTATTTAAAAATTAGTTTACTTGTTGTTGTTGTTTACAAAACACATTCAAATGATCATGTAAGTAATTAAGAGTAAATAATATATGTATATGTATATAAAGTAATTAAAGATTTATATATGTATAATCAATAAAATATGCAATTCGCTTTTTCTCATCCTTTTCTTTGCGTATGTGTGTGTGTGTGTGTTTTAGAAGTTGGTGTTTGTGCGTGTGTGCGTGTTGCTGTTTGTGAGTGTCACACACACTCACACACATACACACACCGACACACACAGAGACATGCTAATTGTTGTTGTTGTTGTTAATGATGTTGTTATTGTTGTCTGCTTGGCAAACGATGAAAATTTTCCAAAAAAAAATGTGCAACGCAACTCAAAGCATCGTTTACTTTTTCTCTCTCTCTCTCTAGCTATGTTTTTCTCTTATGACTTTTGTTTACTATTCTCTGTTTTAACTGTAATTTAAATTTACGTTTTTTGTTTATATATATATATTATATATATATAGAGATGTATATAAGTATGTTTTATGTATATTTTGTTTAGAGCGTTTCGTATTTTTTGTGATTTTTTTCTTCTTATTACTTTTTTCATTAGGTTTTTTTCATCAGAAATTATGTTTATTTGTTTGCGTTTCTCTGTTTTTTTGTTTTTGTTTGTTTGTTTGTTACTCTTCTTTAACTAAATAATAATTTCCAACACTATATAATTCTAGTTTCAAGTTCAACTTTCGCTTACATGCAAACGACATACGACATACGCTTATTAATTAGGTTTCTTTATATATGTAGTTTAACTTTTAGCTAGTTGTTTACTTTACTTGTTTTAGTTTTTTGTTTTTGTTTTTTTGTTTGTTTTAAATGGTAAATTTTGTAACGTGTTGTTTGGCGCAAACAGCCAAAAACAACTAAATGTCCATGCCAGGTCCCCGTTTACTTGTTGTTTTGTTCTTCTTTCTTTCTTTGTCCCGAACAATCCTGCAAACATCTACATGAAGGCTAAGGCGAGCAGGTTCTCTATTTTTTTCTTTCTCTCTATATGTATATATATATCTATAGTAGGTTCTATATATATCTTAAAAACTGTTGTGTTTTCCTGTATGAGCCTTGGCTACTGCTACAACCTTTTCGCCTAAAATGTTTGCAGTTGTTTCGCTAGGGATTTTGCATGTGATTTATGTGTATGTGTGTGTGTTTGTATGTATGTGGGTGTATGTATATGTATGTGTGTGTTAAATTATGGTTTTTAAAATATGTTGTTGTTGTTGTGGGTACACAAGAGTTGTTTTACAATAATTAATTTCAACATCTGATCTCAATTAAAAAATATCCTTTTAAAAATTATGAAACGAACAGACGACGCTTTAGCTTACAATTACCACCATTCTTTTTTTGTCTTCTTCATCATTCACCTCAATCGGTTATTGGGGGAGAGAGGGGCCGCTGGATGACAGGAGACAACACGCGCGCGCACACTTTATATCTCATTGTCGCTGGCTCTCTAAACGGCCTGCGAGGCGGCATACGGCGGCTGTGTTGAGCTGTCGTTGCCGTACGCTGACCGTGGACCGGCGCCATAGTTGGATGCGCCTTCCTGCTTAACATAGTTGCCATAATCATAATCGTAGCCAGAGCCATAGCCGCCATAGTCGTACTCAGAGCCCGATTTGGAGGCCGAGTTGCCGGGTCCGGTGCGCGGCATGCCGCCAACGGTTGTCGATGGTCCGCCCGCTGCCCAGGTCTGAGCACGTGAATACATATCCGTAGCGGTGCTAGCGCCAGCGCCTGGTGCTCCAGTTGGCCCAGCTGAGCTGGGTGGCAAGTTCCATGAGTTCCAGCTACCACCGCCCGATGGTCCCGATGGAGCGCCTGTCGATGTCGAGTTGTACATATCATAACCGCCATAGCCCTGGGTCTGCTGTGGTCCATAGTTCGACCATTGTGGTGGTGGTCCCTGGGGGCCAGGTGGTGCGCCCCATCCCTGGTACGAGCCCGGGCCGCTATTACCATAGCCATAGCCTTGCTGTTGCGGCGATGTACCCCATCCCTGATAGCCAGGCATCATATTAGGTGCCCCAATTGGCATATTCAGTGGAGGTCCACCCATCTGGCCGTTCTGGCCCTGCATCATGTTGATTGGCGCATGATGTGGTCCCCAGTGACTGCACTCGTTACCCAGCTTGCCATAGGCACCACCCACAGCGCTGTTGTTCGAATTCTGGCCACCAGAACCATCGCGAGGCTCCGCCTTCTTAATTTCCACCTGTAAAAACACAAACGCAATATTAGCATGATGATAATTTTCACATTTCGAACTTAATATGATAGATAAATATTTGACTCTTTGCATGTGAAGAAACAGATCGTATTAATGTTTAATTGGCACGATCCGAAGCATACTGAATTAGAATCTACGCACCTGCTTGCCATTCAGATTAATATAACGCTCGTTGGTAACGTGCTCCACAGAGGACTCCTCCTCGAAGGATAAGAATCCAAAGCCACGGGATTTCTTCTTCTCCTGATCGTACATGATGACAACCTCGGTCACCTTGCCATAGCGACCAAAGAAGGTGCGCAGATCAGTTTCCGTCACATTCGACGGCAGACCGCCGAGGAACACCTTGTATCCGCCGCCCTTCTTCGGTTTTTGCAACGTACGAGGATTGCACGGCTTCGGGTCAATGGTGCGACCGTCGAGCGTGTGCGGTCCACTTTGGAGCACATGGTTAACGTTTGCCGGATCAGCGAAGGTGACAAAGCCGAAACCGCGCGATCTGCCGCTCTCATTGTTCTTCATGACAACACAATCAATGATGTCGCCGAAGCGGCAAAAATAGCGGGAGAGATTCTCCTGCGTTGTCTCCCAGGACAGGCCACCAACGAACAGTTTGCCCCTCTCATCTTCTTCCATGATGTTGTTTTGGTGATTGTGAGCTATTGCGCCGGGTAGGTTTTCTATAATTGACGTAATTTTGCTGCTGTTTATGTTACTCTTGTGGACTGAATTTATTATCGGTGTCTGTGTTGTTGTTTCTGCTTTTTGTTTGCACTTTGATTTTTACACAAGTTGCTGTTGTTGTTGCGTGTTTTGGGATTGGTTTAAGTTGCCAAAGTTTTTTTTTTTATTATTATTATTATTTTTCAAAATAATTAAACAAAAGCCACGACGTTTACACGTAACTTTCTGATGGCGCCAGCGTCATTGGTTGCGGAAGTGATGAAAATACAAACATGCAAAGAAAAATACAAATCATTAGCATGAAGAAATACCAACAGTTAAAGGTAAATCTAAACTAACTCTGGCCACATTGGACAAGAGAATAGATGACAGCAATAAAGCAGACACACACACACACACACACACACACACATAAGCACACACTTATGAACCATACAGAAAGCAACCAAAATAGGCACAAATAATTATGAAAGGCAGGTAAGCAGCTACGCAGACAGCTACCGGCCGGTATACGTATCTACGCATATGTATGTATGTAGGAATGCACACATATGTGAAGGCCTGCTTTTGCCGTCTAACTGCTTTTTGTACACGTTCACAAAATGTTCGGCGTTTGCAACGCTCTGCTTGCTCTTTATGAGGTCTCCGAGCGCGCTAGCCGTCGATTGCCGTTTTGTCTATTTACACTTTACTATGAGAAAGTATATTTTAAATTTTTTATTATGGTTTTCTCTTTGCTGTGTAACAACATTGGCTATCGTATGTAGTTGGCGTAGTCATGTCCCAGCCACAGCGTCATTCATTTTTTTACACACACAAACACCTACACGCGCGCACACACCACAAGTGCCTACCGAAGAGTCGTGAGAACAACGAACTTTTTTCTCCAAGGTAAAATGGTGAAAACAGAATGACGAACAGAAGGGCAAGCATAAAGCAAAGTGCCGGTTCACCACATTTGCGCGCCATTTATTCTACATTGCCAGACAAGTTGGGATGAACGGAAAGCAAGAATGTAATTACTTTAAATAACATAATTCAAATCAAATACTTTGATAGCTGTTTATTTCGGAACATAAAATTTTCCAAGTACTAACAAATTATATTAAACCAATTAACATTTACGAGACTGTAGCTACATGCGGACAGTAAAAGATACCCAAGTGGCAACGCCATGTGCTTTGTGAAAGCGAATATAAAACGAAAAGAAAGATACAAAAAGCAATGCCCTCAAAACGTATGTATGTATGCCTGCGTGTATGTACAAAATCAAAGTATAATTATACACTAAATAGCACACTTTTCAAAAGTCTCACGTTTCGTATTTTTTTTATATAAATTTTAAACTTGCGCTGCGCGTTTATTCTGTATTATTACACGAACTCAAAACAAACGCAATGAATTGCATGAAATGTGAGAAATTCACCACGAACAGCAGAAGCAGCAACGGTGGCGGCGCGACGGCAGCAAAATAAAAAACAAAATGGAAGTCGCCGATGACGACAAAATGCTTTAACAAAGAAATCTGAAGAACAGATTTTGTAGACACAAATATAAGCAAAATTATTTGAAGGGAAAACTATGCCACATAATCTATTGCTAAGTAACTTTTAAAATAGCAGAACCTTTGACCGGCAAAAACGCGCACGTTACCAAACAGCACACTTTGGATAAACTATTCCATTTTCATACTACGCAATTTTAAAAATTCGCATGATTTTTGTATTTTGCACCGCAATCTTTAATACATACATTCGCAATTACACTACAAGCTCACACGTGTCTATGTATGCAGCACACACTCAATTGTGTGTGTGTGCGTGCGAATGGCCGATGTGTCTTGTGTGTGTATGTGTAGGTGTGCTGATATACATAGCCTTTTTTTGTATGTATAAAAATATGAATTTTTCCACTCAAATAAAAAAAATTACGTTTGATAAGTTTTTTTAGTTGAACACAAACAAAATAAGTTATTTTGCAGAAGGCGCAGAGTATATCTGTATGGTAAGCGGCATCGTTATTTCACAAAGCATAGTTGTCTTTTACACCAGGCAGCTGCTGCTGTCGCACATTTAATTTTGGAAAGGCAAGCAGAGGCTTGGTTTTTTTTTATTGCACCAAATTTGTTATATAAAATGTATATTTTCATAGTTGTTCAAGCTTACCGTTTGTGCCAAGTGTTCGTCTGTGGTTTTTTAAAGATTTCGCACTGCAAATTCACTAAATTTAAGTGTTTTTTCCTTAAAAAACTAGCTTATAAATAATTGTATGATTTGATGCATACGATATATAACCTAACTTATGATAGAAAACTCGCCACCGCCACGTTTAATGGTGGTAGCCATTCACAATTCACCGCGACACTCTTGTTATCGGTAGCACATGGTTGCATTTTCTATGCATAATTAAGGGCGTCATCGATGTAATTTCAGATTGAACTGGATATTAAACAAACATTTGATGCGTATTTTACAGACAACTATGTGAAATCAGCGTACAAAATAGTAAAAAAGAGTTTTCACCGTCCGTTTATCAACAGTTACAAGAATTTCCAGGCTATCTGACCATAAAATTCTTGTGTAGCCCTGATAGCCATTGTGGAAATTGGTTCATCTACCACTCTATTGTAAATACTAAAATAATTGAATATATACCATTCAGAGTATTTTACATCGATTTACTCTTAGTTGCCTCGATGAAGAGGCTTTGGTTGCTTAAAATAACTATATATTTTTTAATCATTCATTTGGGTGGATTAATACTTTGTTTAAACCCCAACTGTAGCTTGGTACGAAAAAATTCTATAGGAAGAGCGTTGATCATATGCATAATATCGATAGCGAGTAAACTCACCACGGTAACGTAAAGTATTTATTTTAAGAGCTACGGTCATACAATAATCAAAATGGTTCATTGGTTGTTTACATTTTTTTCGCCCTGAACTGAAAAGAGCGAATGAACACCGAGTGCATCGCTCTGTGAACAACTCAGTTTAGTTCACTCACCTAACCATTTTGCGAGTCGGCAAAAACATTTTTTGTGCCGAAAATAATATAGTGCCTAATTTATAAAAAGTTATAAATTATTACAACAAAAGTAATGATAACAAACTTTCATTTTGAATAACCAAATGCAATTTTAACAAAGGTCGACGGTACGCGAAACTTTTGCACTTGAATCGATTTTTTCTGCGCTGCTTGCCATTTTCACAGCGCCCAAGCAACAAAAAACCCAAGCTAGAAAATGTCGCGGCATCCTAGCGACCGGAAAGTATACGTTGGCGATTTGGGCAATAATGCACGCAAAAACGATTTAGAGTATGTATTTGGTGCGTATGGCAGTCTGCGCAGTGTTTGGATTGCACGCAATCCCCCAGGTTTTGCCTTTGTGGAGTTCGAGAGCGCCAGGGATGCAGCTGATGCGGTCCGCGGCCTAGATGGCCGACAATTGTGTGGTCGCAGAGCTCGTGTAGAGTTGTCCACAGGAAAATATGCTCGATCCGGAGGCGGTGGTGGCGGAGGAGGAGGAGGAGGTGGTGGCGGCGGTGGTGGTGGAGGAGGAGGCGGTGGTGGTTTTGGAGGAGGACGTGACCGAGGCGGTGGTCGTAGCGATGATAAATGCTATGAGTGCGGCATGCGTGGTCATTTTGCGCGCCATTGCCGTGAGCGCAAGGCTAGACAACGACGCAGGTTAGTAAACAATTTCATTTATAACTTTTACATTCTTTGCAAATGAACATCAGTGTGTACATATGTATGTATATACATACATTTGTATGTGCCTGGATGTTGCATACAAATTTTGAATTGTTGTGGAGTGCGGTGAGTTTGGCGGTGGTGAATTCATTAAAGTGCGAAAACAACTCAGTTTATATAAATGCGCGCGAATTATCGACAATGCAGAAATAAGTCTTTTATTGTATTTATATATTATAGCCCTAATTAAGCTTACATATGCATTTACAAATTGTGTTATGCATGAAATTGTAATATTTGATAAATACCAAAAATCCGCGACATTTATTTCTTATCGATTTGTGGTGGACGCAACTACTGCTCACTATCGTATCTTTTTCGCGTTAAAAGCAACACTGGCACACGCAGATGCACGTGTTTGCAGGCCTCATTTTGGATTTTTCTTTTACACGCGGCGTTAGACTCAGAAAGGTTAAGTTCGTGTGAGCTGCGCAACAAAAAATATTTTTAACATAAATTGTTGCATTAAGTGTGCACAATGTTTGTGTTATACGAAACGCCGGCGGGCTACGCAATTTTTAAGCTGCTCGATCAAAAGAAACTTGAGCAGGTTGACAATTTATATCTGGAGTTTGAGACACCAGAAAAGGCAAATAAATTGCTTAAATTAAAGCATTTTGAAAAGTTCAATGATACCACAGAAGCATTGGCTGCTGCCACAGCAGCAGTCGAAGGCAAAGTATCAAAGCCGCTAAAGAAAACATTAAAAAAGCTGCTGGTCGATGAAGTGCAGTCATCTCTACTTGTGGCTGATGCCAAGCTCGGTACAGCCATCAAGGAAAAACTGTCTGTGCAGTGTGTTTACAACACGGGCGTGCAGGAGCTTATGCGTTGCATAAGGCAGCAGGCGGACAGTCTGCTCGGTGGTCTGCCCAAGCGCGAAATGACCGCCATGGCATTGGGTCTGGCACATTCTCTATCCCGCTACAAACTAAAATTCTCGCCCGACAAGATTGACACAATGATTGTACAGGCGCAATGTCTGCTTGATGATTTGGACAAGGAGTTGAATAACTATATGATGCGTGCTCGGGAATGGTATGGCTGGCATTTTCCCGAACTTGGCAAGCTGATAACGGACAACGTTGCGTTTGTGAAGACAATTAAACTAGTTGGCACCCGAGATAATATGTCTACAACGGATTTGTCAGACATTTTGCCTGAAGAAGTGGAACAGCAGGTCAAGGAAGCAGCTGAAATTTCCATGGGCACTGAAATCAGTGATGAAGATGTGCTGAACATTCAGTGCTTATGCGATGAAATCATTTCCATCAACGATTATCGTACACATCTCTATGACTACCTCAAGGCACGCATGATGGCAATGGCACCCAACTTAACCGTTTTGGTTGGCGATACTGTTGGCGCTCGTTTAATTGCTCACGCTGGTTCGTTGATAAATCTCGCCAAGCATCCCTCATCCACTGTGCAAATATTGGGCGCTGAAAAAGCACTCTTCCGCGCACTCAAAACGAAGAAGGATACACCGAAATACGGTCTCATCTATCACGCCCAGCTGGTGGGCCAGGCTAGCCAGAAAAACAAGGGCAAAATGTCACGATCACTGGCAGCTAAAGCATCGCTTGCCACACGTGTTGATGCCTTTGGCGAGGAAGCCACATTTGAATTGGGTGCCACACACAAGGTTAAACTGGAGGCACGACTGCGTCTGCTTGAGGAGGGCAATCTGCGCAAGCTGTCTGGCACGGGCAAAGCCAAGGCCAAGTTCGAAAAGTACCAGGCAAAGAGGTTTGTATATTTTTGTAATCCTTGTTCATTTGAGTCAAGTAGAAACTCTTAATGATGATACCACAAAGGTTTCGCAATTTGCTGATTTCACAGTGACGATAAACCTTGGCTGTCTGATTGAGTTTTCAACTTTTCCAAATGATCAACTTAATTTTTGTTGACCATTTATTAATAACACAATTTAAAAATTTCAGTGAGGTGTTCACCTATCAGCCGGAGGCAGATAATACGTTGCAGGTTAAGAAACGCAAACATTCAGAAGCTGAGACGCCTGTCAAACAGGAAGCTGAAGAGGAAGAAACTGCTGCTGCTGATGAGTCCGAATTGAAATCAGAAAAGAAAAAGAAGAAGAAGAAGAATAAGCAAAAGGATGAAGAAGCACCAGAAGCACAAGAAGCAGAGGCACCTGAAGAGGCTTCAACGTCTGCCCAGCCCCCCAAGAAAAAGAAGAAATCCAAACATCAAGAATAAGCTATTGTTGTTTTGGTGCTTAACGATAGGGCTTAGGTTTAAAGTTTTTAGCAGTTTACAATTCTAGTTTTAAATCAAACAAATAACAGTTTTATTTGTTGAGTACTACATTAAAAATAAAAAATGTATCAAAGCCAAACAAAATATAAACATATCTTTTTCTATTCTATATGTTCTTTTGTAAGTTTATATTCATGTTTTTGTTTTAAGTGAAAGGTTTTTGCCCACTGTAAGTTGGAATTAGTTTGATTACGATCTATGCCAACCAAAAAAAAAATAGGTGTTTAAATGCGCGATCAAGCGGAAAACTTACAACAGTTTTCAGGCCCAAAGATGTCTTGCATCACTCGAGTCTGCGGTAAGCTGAAATCCAAATCTGATTAACAATATAAAAGCGCATAAGATGAATGGTCAGAGCGCTCAGTTATTGAACAGAATGAGAGGCCAACTGAAGGTGCTGCTGGTGTTGGCGCTGTTGCTGACCTACGTGGCAGCTAAGAAGAAGGAAGCATCCTCCGAGGAGGAAGAGGAGGGTGGCGAGAAGCATGAGAAGAAGAAATATGGTGCTGAGGAGCACAAAGGCGAACATGGACACAAAGAGCACAAGGAATGGGAGGAGGATGAAAAGAAACATCACGAGGAGGAGGATCATGAGCATCATCATGGCGACAAGGGTGAAAAAAAGAAGAAACACTACGATGAAAAGGATGAACATGGCGAAAAGCATGAACATGGTGCACACAAGAAGGGTGGCAAGCATCATCACAAGAAGAAGCACAAGAAGGGCCACAAAGAGATGGAATACCACAAGAAGTTCAACAAGGACGAATACTACAAGGAGAAGAAGTTCTACGATGACGAGCACAAGGGCGGACATCACAAGAAATACGGCAAGGAGCACAAGCATCATGAGGCCGAACACGGCGAGCACAAGAAGGGTGAAAAGCATGATAGTGGCAAGAAAAAGGGTCACAAGAAGCACGAGGGACACTACAAGAAGGGGCATCATGACGAGGATCACAAGAAGTACAAGAAGGAGCACAAATATGGCGATAGCTATGAGGAGAAGGAGGAGCATGGCAAAAAGGGTGGCAAGAAACATGGTCACAAGCATTACAAGAAAGGTGGCAAAAAACATGGTTAAGCAAGGCTCTACTTAACCCATGTTCACCAATTTTAACTGTATACTAGAATAGAATTCGAGCTCAAAGTTTACAAATAAAGTTTTCTCTTCTTGAATATAAATATTGTCTTGATTATGAGTTTATTATTATGTCATTATCACTTGCAAATTGTATTAATTCCTTTTTAACTCTCAACTCTTTGCAGAAGCAACTCGTTGAGCAGATCTCGCAGCACATCGAGACGTCGTCGCACTCGCTCCAAATCTGCAACTCGTTCGCGCAGCCGTTCACCCGGCTCTGTTGGCCGTCGCTCCGGACGTTCACGTGAGAATGGGCGTGATGAGAACGGTTCGGTGTCACGTTACAGTGACCATGATCGCAACGGTAGCGGTGTGGTAGATTCACCGCCACCAGTGAAGCGACGCTATGATGATGATGAGGATGATAGAGATAGGGGCTCACGATCGCCGTCACCGCCACCACGACGTGGATCACCTGTAAGACGTCGTGGCGACTCATCTGTGTCGCGTTCCATGTCCAGGGATTAGCGATGCAGGATTTAATGAATTTGGCCATAAACCATTTGGGCTCAACCTGCTCCTTCATTCCTCAAATCGAAAAAAAAAATAACATAAAACAAAACAGAACTAAAAAACCAACCCAATTTGCATCTAAATATGTGTTTGAGGCAGTAAATCATTTTAGTTGCCCACATTCTTAGCTTAGAATATAATCTATAGATTAATATACATACATATAAATATAAAGTCATGCATAATCCTTTTTTTCTTGTCCGCCGCACGATTCCCAAACTCAATGGAGCTAAGCACTTTAGTGTATAAATGCCACATAGAACAAATTTCGTTTTGAAGTTTATGTACACAAAGTTTTAGATACCAACAACAACATACAACACAATTCAACAACAACAACAATAGATCGAACCAAATCACATGAGCAGAAGAATTCGATCTAGTCATATTGCTGATTACATTAATGTTTTTTCCACCAAACACACAAACATCCATATACACATACATACATACATATTAACACAGACAAATACATACATAAAAAGAAAAACATATACTATATCAGGCTAAGAATGTTTTGTATTCGAAAAAAAAAAAAGAAAAATTAAATTTATTGAGGCAGCTTGTAGTTTTTTGTAGGGATATTAAACAAGTTTCATTTCGACAACTGAAATTCTATCCTCGTGTCAATTTTAAGATGTAACTTATCACTGAACCCGTTTAAACCTTGAATACAGAATGCCCCAAAATGATATTTCAATTCAAAGTTTGTAAGGTGTTTTTTTTTCTTCTAATATTCATATAAATTAAGCAAACAAAATTGCAAATTCAGATTTCTCATACATTACGTCATAGTTAAGTATTATAATATTAATGTATGACTCCTTTGAAATGCGTATTTGTGTGTACCAGATGCGTTAAAAAACCTACAATACATAATTATTCAATCAATAAATCAAATGCCAAAAATGCTGTTTTTCTTCAACTTCTGGAAAATTCTATTTTCAGACTGCCAAACTTGGCTTAAAAGGAAGCGATTGATCTGATTTAAAAGTTCGCTAATAACAAAATAGAAAGCGAGTATTTCGATTTTAAATGATGCATAAATAAATGGAAAATAATATTCTGTCAAATACTTTTATTAAACTTGAGTAAAATAATATGAAAGATGTGCCCTAACTTAGTACAACCTTTCATTTATTTTAATTGAATCTAACAAGCAATCCAAGATCACTTTTTACTTTCGCATCAAGTAGTCATATTAATTATTAGTTTTGTGAAAATACAAATCAAAATCTAATTTAATGTTTGCGTAAATAATCCAAAGTAACCGTGTGTGTGATCTTTCGTCTATAAAATATCGATAGTTGCCATCGCAGGAAATACCATCTATCGCATAAGTATTGTCACGGTGCAATCGCTTTGATCTTTTCATATATATCGATAAATGATCAATTGCGCTTCGCATTCCTACACTTTACGCTGTTCTGTGTTTTTGTTTTGTTTATTTTTTTTTCTAACTTGATTAAATCGTAGCAAGATTTATAGGAAGTGCAGTTAAACAAATCGGAAAAAGTGCATCGCGAGTTAATAAAAGCTATGGCAATGGCTTTCCGCTTGTCCAAGCACGAAACGAGCGTCATCAGTGCGGAAGACACTTCGCTCGAGCAGCTCGACTCAAGCGTCGAAATGCGATCGCGTTCACCATCGCCGCTCGTATTTAATCCACGCAAACTGCGATTTGCTGACGATGATTTTGACAAGGATTCGCAGGAAAGTCCGCAAAACAACAACAATAACAACAACAACAACAACAAAAAACCAAACACCAATCCACAGCGAGACATGGACATGTCGCCACCCTGCCAGAAAGTTCGAGCACTTCGTTTGTTCAATACACCGGCAACGCCAAAGACGATCCTGCAAAAGTCCACGACGAACTTTAGCAATCATTTGTCCGGCGCTGTTGCCGCTGCAAGTGCTGGCAAACAGCCCGAGAATCTCTTTAAATTGACCGAACGTCCGCGTTCACTGCCGCTGCACAATCACAGAAGCATGCAGCCACAAGACACCGCTAACATTAACCCCTTTACACCTGACAGTAAGTACTTAGTATAAACTATATCCCTTCAACGCTAAAATTCGATCTGCTTCTAGGTTTAATGGCACACAACAAGAAGCGTTGCCGCACTCAATTTGGCCGTGAGAATCTCAATGTGAATGCCATGCAAAAGTTTCTGCTTGGCGAGCCCAGCGACGACGAAGTTGCAACAGACTATGCGGGCCGCGCTGATGCGGCACGAGAAATTCATCAGCAGGCGCCCAAACGTTTGGCACTCCATGACACAAATATCAGTCGCTTTAAGCGCGAATTCATGCAGGTCAGCGTCATTGGTATTGGCGAATTCGGTGTAGTTTTTCAATGCGTTAATCGTTTGGACGGTTGCATCTATGCGATCAAGAAGAGCAAGAAACCTGTTGCGGGCAGTTCATTCGAGTAAGTGGCTTTAGATGCTTTAGAAAACTATGTTTAATTGTTATACATCTCACTTGTTTACACAGAAAGCGCGCCTTGAATGAGGTCTGGGCTCATGCGGTTCTGGGCAAGCACGATAATGTGGTACGTTATTATTCGGCCTGGGCGGAGGATGATCATATGTTGATACAAAATGAATTTTGTGATGGAGGCAGCCTGCATGCTCGTATCCAGGCACACTGTCTGGGTGAATCCGAGCTTAAAATATTGCTTATGCATGTTATCGAAGGCCTACGCTATATACATTCCAATGATCTGGTGCACATGGACATCAAGCCGGAGAACATATTCTCCACACGGAATCCCACAGCACACAAGCAATCCGACGAGCAGCAGCAGTCAGGAGGCAAGGATGATGATGGCATGGCCAGTGTTTACGAGGAGTTGCGCAGATCTGAGAATCTCGTTACCTACAAAATTGGCGATTTGGGTCATGTGACATCTGTTAAGGAACCTCACGTTGAGGAGGGCGACTGTCGTTATCTGCCAAAAGAGATACTTCAGGAGGACTACAGTAATCTCTTCAAGGCCGACATTTTCTCTTTAGGCATAACCCTATTTGAGGTCGCTGGTGGCGGACCATTGCCCAAGAACGGACCCGAATGGCACAAGTTGCGCAATGGTGAAGTGCCTGCAATACCAACACTTAGCAAGGATTTCAATCAACTCATTGCGCAAATGATGCATCCAGAGCCCAATGAGAGGCCCAGCTCCAAGTCCATATATAGTCATCCGTAAGTGATCTTTTATATGGAGCTTCTTGTACTCATGAATTAATCAAACTATTTTATTGTTACAGCATCTTGAGCGCTGTGGACTCCAAGAGCAAATTGCAGCTTGGTTTGGAGCTGACCGTAGAGAAACGCAAAAATGAGATACTGATAAACAAGTTAAAGGAAGCTAAGAAGCATATTAAAATGCTCGAGCAGAGATGTAAGTTTTAATCAAATTTCTCTTTAACAATTTATTTATGATGGTTTTCATTTTAACAGCATTACCGGATCCACTGGACGGTCAGCGTTGCCTACGCTCATTTACGCGACGCATGCGAACACCGTTTGCCTCGCATGCTAAATTTAATAATCTTAGCGATCGAAACAAGAATGTTATTACAAATGTTTGACAATTCGAAACAGCTTAACGCCGGCACTAAAATCTTCCTCATTCAAAGTGAACAAAGCTCACATTCTTGTTAATTTAAGCATGTATCATATTCTTTTAGTTGTTTGCGCACTACGCATTTTCAAAGAGCCTCAATATCGTTGAGGGTTGTTCCTATTTTACATTACAAAAGAAAAACCGAAGGCAGGAATACAAACTTATATTTCTTACAACAGTGAAATTTCTTAAAAATTAATAATAAAAAAATAATATATATTTTTAGTTTTGCGTCATAAGGTATCGCCTTAAATCTTTATTTTTTTTAATAACATATTTTGTATATATAAATCTTCAGTTAACACTGTAAAATAGTATGTTTCGTAATTAAAAAATATTTATTATGTTACATTGAAAGCAACGAATATGTAAGAACTTAACATTCGCGAATAAAACGAATGGTATTCATTAAGCTACTGAGTCAAATTGTTTTATTTGTTCTCTACTATAACAAATTTATCAAATAAAATGGCTTCTCTGTTTCAGTCATAACATATTGTGTTCATTATTGTTAAATGCACGCATGATCATTGTTTCAAATTAACAACCCCCAAAAACAAGCCATGCCGCTGTACACTCAACTATCGATATAATTGTGTTTTAACGATAGTCGCGTGTCTCGATGGATATTGTAGAGTTGACACAGTGCCAAAAATGAATGTTTTATTAAGCAATCCCGCAACACCAAAAACTCATGTGGTTGCAAGTGATCCAAGCTGTTTTTGAAACAGAATGGCTAAAATACTTCAGAAATACGTCAAGTTTACCACTCAAGAGCTGGAAGAGTACGCCGCTAATCCAGAATCATGTGTGCGTTGCGTTCAAACAGATCTTCACCTGTCAATGAATCCATACGGAATGGCCAAATTCAAGCATGCTTTACACGAGCTGCTCATCCGCACAAAAGTGGGCATCTACGATGCTAAGCTGAATGGCATAGTGCTCAGCATAAAGAACATCAAAGTGCTGGGCCAAACAGCAGGCTTACGAGCCGATGATCCAGCCCTGCACTTGGCTATCAATGCCGATTTTTATGTGTTTCGGCCAGTCCCAGGCGCTGTGCTTCATGGCGTTGTGCGACACATATCAAAACATCAAATCAGCGCCATCATATACAGAGTCTTTAACACAACAATAAGATTCAAGAATAAAAAAGAAAACCGAGATGTCTTTGTCATGGATCAGGAAATTAAATTTAGAATAAAAGATTTTAATATAGGCACCGTTATGCCATATATTGAAGGCGAACTGCTGTTAGAGGGAAATGAACCTCAGGTAAGCGTAACGTAAAAACTTTGACAAACAAGTTTTACAAAATCATTTTTTTCCTAGAACACATCTATTAAATTTGAGAACGGTACAGATGTCGAGGAAACAGAGACACCCAATACAGAGCTTGATGCTCTGGTGGATTTGATTAAAATGGAGCCACTAATAGAAGCTGAAGCGTCCCCAAAAAAGAAAAAGTCGGCCAAACGGAAAAGCGTCGTTGAAATAGACCAAGATGTGCATAAATTGAAAAAAGCGAAAAAAATAAAAGTAGAACCCGTTTAGTTTTTAAAAAACTCTTGAGTAGTCCTCACTATAAATTGTACAAAGTATACATTAAGATCCACAGACTCAGGAAATCCTGCAGAGAGGGCAGCTGGATAGCTGGATGGAGAACGATATCTGTTGCTGAAAGGGCTTTTAAAACACTAAAAACCTTATTTTATAGTTGTTAACATTGAAAACAACCTTAACTGATATTCTGTTCCAATATCACCTCATCAAAATGCCGAGTATACATATGTATATTTTATTACATGTGTATTTCATACAAATAGATTCAATATTTTACAATACATTTCATTGTAAATACATTATGTGTATCAGATATATATGTATAATGTGTATATATTTTATTTAGTTGTAATAATTAAAAGCTTGTTACATTTATACTTGTTCACACTTGTTTATTGGTTTTTTTTTGATTTAGCTAATTATTAATTACATAACAAGCAAATATTATAATAAAATATTGTTTTTAAATTCTAACCATAGTCAAAAATAAACATAAACTATACACACACATATATGAAAAAACAATCGATAATAATAATACATACATATATATTTATATAAATAGTTGATGAAGCCTACATACACTTAATTAGTTTATGTACGCGACACGACTACAAGGAACATTTACATAATGTACAAACAGACAATAAGTACATATACACAGATACATCCTTAACACATTTTGATTTTTGTTTTTATTTTTGTTGGACACAAACTACGGCAAAGTAGGGATAAATGTAAGAAAAAGGCAGTGAAGGAGAAAGTAGATAGAAATTCGAAAGTAAAGCTTAAAGTTTCTTTTTCCTTTTTCGTACTATATGTTTTGTATGTTTAGGGATTAAGTACTTGGAGTACTATTGTGTGAGTAGAACTGAAATTCCATTAGCTAAGTATTTGAGAGCCATCTGTTTTTAGACAGAGATTTCCTGAATATGTACACGTTTCTTGCCGCTGCTACCCGATCCACTCGCTGCACCCGCAGCTCCCGCCTGACGCAGTATGCCCATTTGTTGTTGCTGCTGCTGCTGTTGTTGTTGGGCAGCTAGAAAGGAGCGTGGCGGTGGCGGCGGTTCTGGTATATCGTCGTCCCGCATGATATCCGAATCCCCACTGGCTGCCGCTTTGACCGCATCCTCAATGGCCTTGAAGGACATCTGATCGGATGATTGTACAGCGTAATCAAACTGCAGCTGCCCGCTGCTGCTGCCCAGAAAGGAGCCACGTTTGCTGCCCGGCACCGATGTATGGCCAGGACTTGCCTCTAGCACAGTTGCCAGCGGCAGTGCCTTGTAGCTGACCATCTCGATCTGACTGCCACTTGGATGCGCCTGCGGCCGAGTCTTGAGCAGATCCAGCGTGCTGGTCGAGCATGCCTCCCAGCTGTCCATCAGTAGTGTGGTTTGTGCTGCATGTGGCACGGGTGGCAACTCCACCAGCAACTTCTCCTCCTTCAGCTGTTTCGTCTTCTCATCATAGCAACTGTACTCGCCAAAGACCACGCCCATGCCACAACCCTTGCTGTCCACAACGGCACCACTCAACGTATAGGCATCATTGCCATCGCCAGCATTGAGCTTGAGCACACTGGAGTTCTTGCTCGTATCACCATCTTGCAGTTCCTCCTTGGTTTTGGCATCACGTGCTCGCTTCTCCCGCTGATGATAGATGCCCGCAAAGATCAGGACATTGAGTATGAGCAGGAAGCAGCCAACTGCCACTGTAGCTATCAATGCTGTCGTATAGCTTTGGAACTGCTTGCCGCTGAGGCGACGCAACAGCTCCAAATTGCCAATGATGCCAGTTGAGGCAGTGGCCAAATCCTTGTGTGTCTCCACTTTAATGTGCGTCCGATTGTCCTTGGGCGCTTGGGTTGTGGTCAATTCGGATACGGACATGGCGCCATCAATGCCACATTCTGTTGGAAGAGAAGTTGTGCTAAGCAAATTATAAAGTTCAATCTTAAAGTTTAACTCTCTGTCCAATTTTGACAGCTATTGCAATATGATAATAAGAGTTTCAAATGTTATCCTTTGTTTTCATAATACAAAACAAAGAACAACAAAAACTTTTCAAGCTACACGCAGAGATAAAAAGTTTTCTGAAATTAGTTTTTATGTTTTTTGTTATTTTTACCAGTTGTTGCTGTTGCACCTGTGGCGCTTAAAGCATTCGTTGCATTTGTGGTGTCATGCTTAGGGGTTTGTGGTGGCATAGGGGTTGTTGTGGTACGGGTCGTATGTATAATGAGGATATTGTCATCTTCGGCCGGTTTCGTTTGCAGCTGAGGTCGCACAACGCCTAAGGCGATTAAAGATAAGGTTAGTAAAGAGAACGAGTTGCAGCATTTTGTGGCTTACCTTCATAGAGATCCCGATTGTTGAGGTCATCTTGGAACTGATGATGCCGCATGGACTGATCATTGATGTTGAAATGACGATGTAGCTGTGGTATAAGATTCAGCCACATGGACAGCTTATGGCCACGATAATGACTTTGAATATTGGCCTTGTTGCCTGCAAAAAAGTATAGAAATATTTATTCAAGCGTTTTGTTTTTTTCATTTTAAGTAATTAAACACACCCAACTCAATGTACAGCTGATTGACCACATCGTAGGCATCCCAGAAGGGCAACTCATCCCCATCATAGCCACCTGTCTCCAGCTCATTACTCAGACCCGTCTGTGTTGGGAAGCCATCATTGCTACGCAAACGTCGCCTTATATACGAACGTTTCTCATGCATAGCATTGCTGCGACGCTGATTGTAGATGACAGCCAGATTGAGTGCCTCACCAGATGCCATTGCATCCATATAGCGTGTCGAGCGTTTGCGCTGCGAATGGGTTGGAACACGACTTTGGCTTGTGCTGGACAGTGCAGTGCCTGACGACGATTGGTTCGGATTGCTGTTGATTTTGATGACAAATTGCATGGTACTTTACAAATGCAGAAAGGTTAAAGTTAAAGAGGTTATATACCCTGTTTTGGCGAAATTGGCCAGGTAGCGCAGCATTAGTCGCCCAATCTGACGCTCCTGCGTTGTATAGTTGTGTGGAAAGAGGGGTGAGACTGGCAATCCCAGCCAGAAAGGCACATCTTCACCGCGCACGGAACCAGTTCGCTGGAAACGAAACAAATGTAGAGCAACAGGTCAAGGTTATGAGGTCAGAGAGAGAGAGATGATGTTGACCCACCTGTGGATATTCCTCTTCAATGGTGCGATGCTTAAAGTGCACAAAATATGTTCGACCTCCGCGCAAACTGTGCATATAACCCAATTTGATTAGTGGCGCCGCCGTGTGGCCATCGCTCAAAAATTGCAACGTTGCATCCCGTGCACTCAATGGATTCCGTATGGCCTTCTCCCAGTCCGTATACTCGTTCTGCACAGTTGCGAAAAAAAAGAGGAGACGATTAAGCAAATATGTTGTTGTTTAATTAATTGCCAGTGTTTACCTTAAGCACTGCAAATATTTCATTTAAATGATAGTGAAAATTGTTGCGCACAAATGTACGCAGAATGCGATCCCTGCGGGTTTCATTAAAACCAAATTCGAGATCCTGTGCACTTAAGTCCAGATAGGATTCCACCGATGTTAAACAAAAGATAAGGTCACGTTTGGGAAAGTTGGCATATTCAATTCCTGAAGTACTGTAGACCACATGTCGTTTAATAAAGAAACTTTTGAAAGTGGAAGTTATCTTACCTAACAATAGCTGAGCCCAGGGGCAATGCAGTGCTGGACATGGCATCCGTGTTGGGCGATATGACAGTGCCATCCACAAAAGGTGCAAAGCCAACCAGAAAACTGTTAAAAGAAGAAGGTTTATTAGATTAATTCTATGTAAGTGAAAGTAATATTTACCGCGGATGATCGATTTTAACTGATAGCAATTCCGCAACGCTTTTGGTGCGCAAACAGGGCGCCAGATCATCGTACAGCATATCGCCATGGCAACCAGTTTGCTCTGCCACACGGCGCTTGACAAACAGCGGATTCTTCTGTATGGCCCAGGAGGAGAGAGCAGTGCCGCTAATCAGCACAGCGCGTTGTATGAGATCTAGAAACAAAACAAACAAACATTTAAGCAATCTATACAAAGTTGTTAAACTTATAAAACTTACCACTTGCAACTGGTGAGACGGCTAATATATTGGCAAGAGAAGCTCCTGTGCCATAGCCAAGCAGCGTAATGCTTTGCGGATTACCACCAAATGCGGGTAAGTTCTCCTTAAGCCAGTGAAGGCCAGCAACCAGATCCATTAGACCAAAGTTACCCTGCGCACTCTCCTTGCCGCCGGTCTTGAGGAAACCAAAGATGCCAAGACGAAAATTGATTGTCACAACAATGACGTTGCCATGTGCAGCTAGCTCCGAGCCATCATAGGGATTGCCCGAGTTCCATTCGTACGATTCGCCATGTACAAACACCACAGTTGAAAGCAATGATTGCGACGAACTCGAACTCCAACTCGAACTTGAGCTCGAACTCGAACTATCATTAGCGCCCTCATTATCAGCTGTAAACAAAAAGAGAGAGATGGAGAGAGAGTGCGTATTATTGCATGCGATAACTGTATATAGATGCCATTATTTATTTATTATAGTGTATTTATGTTGTGTGTGGTTAACATAGCTGCCAATTCTGCAGAGCATGCAGTATTTGCTTAAATCAACTGCAATGCACTACGGAATTGAAAGTTACGTTGCCATCCGCGTTTCATGCTTTGCTTCATCAACTTTTCACCGGTTCACATTGCTTGACTGTTTGTTCAATTCGAAAGTTGTATTAAAACAAAAAAAAAAAAAGGGAAATGAAAAATATTTGTATTCTTAATTTCCCTTAGGACTGCGGGGCTAGTTACGTTTGAGCATTAATTAAACTGTCAATGGAATCACTTTCGCATAAAGTTTTAACTTTTAATCGATTATGTCGTTTGTAATCAAGCTTTAAATCGCTTAAAAAAATGAAAAAATTATCAGAGAAAACTTAAATCGATTATTTTAATGCAATTGACTTGAATAAAAATATTACAAATACAATTGGATTCAATCTGCTGTTGCTTACGTTTTACAACGTAAGCATTAACGGAATTAATACGTTAAATCATGTCGTAAATACGCTTAACCTTAATTCACTTGCTTATTTAATAAGTAAATTGTTTAATTATTAATGAATTGTATAACTTACGTCGGCTTCGCTGGCTCGTCTCATAGGGCACATAGATATTAAGGTATAAGCAGTCTTCCGATTGGTTCTTGAGCAGCGGCAACAGTCGCCGCAATTGGGCGAGACGGGCGCGCGGCACCTCGAGCAGGGCCTCAGGTCCATTGGGCGGTATGGGCACATTCTGTGGACAAACGGGCGAGAATCGATCCGCATTGCGGGCCGTTTTCCACGTCGATGGCGTTATGGGTGGCATAAATCTGCAAGTCAATGTAAATGGCCCTCAATATGTGAGTATGTATAAATATGCAGAGACTCGCTCGAATCGTTTCACTGTGGTAATGGTAATGGCATCAAACTATCGCGATTACTTCCGTTTGGCTATTTGGGAAGGGAACGCTGTAGCGTTGGATAGGGTTTGCCGTTATCATAGTTAGTTGGTGTAAAGGATTCGCGTATGGCCATTTTATATGGGAAGCAAGTACTCTGCCACGTAGCCCATCAATCAACATTGGCAACTGTTTTTGATTAATTGTGCATTTTATTGTTTTGCGTTGAATGCCATCGATCAAAGGAGGCGAATTGAAAGCCATTCGATGGCTTCAATGTTGATTTTATGACACAACAATTGACGCGAAACGTTTTTATTGTTTATATTTCGTATTTTCGTATTTCATCTCTCATCGAAAAGTATCTCAACAAAAATATAAAACAATGGAAAAATTGCTCATACTTTTTTTCCCTGCTGAGACAATAATTCTCATAAATTTTTTAGCTCCATTCGCAGCACCAGCAGCAGCAGCAATTTGCTTCATGCCCGTTTTGTAATCAGTTGCCACAAGTTGCGGTTCCTGGTTCAATTGGTCCAAATGGATAAAAGCCAAATGCTTTCAAATTAAACGCCGCATTTTGTTGGTTTCCCTTTTTCGCCATAACAACGATAACGAAGCAATAAATGTATCAATTTTATACCCATGCCCCTAGCATAAATTGAAGCTACGAGGAGCTTTAAGAACTGTTCCAGACAAAAAAGTGGTTCACTCATTCAATTAAACTTAAAATTTGCCCAGTTCAAATCTGTATTATGCTAAAATATATATTTAATTAATTGATTTAATTCGCTGCACAACAACACTATAAATAATTGGTTTAATAAATTGTTTGCTTTTAGTTTTTAATAAATGGCTTCTGGTTATAAGTAAATTGCACTTGTCACTGCATTTTATGTGCAAAATCAATCAGGCTGATTTAAATTAAATTTTCAAATTTTACCCATTTTTATGTGTTTGGTTTTCTTTTTGAACGTTTTGCGACTTAACTTTTATCCCATAAAATCCTTCAATCTACACAGCTATTCGTGCTTTTTTCTTTTCGCTTATTTTTATGTGTGCATGGGATGAGAGAGAGAGAGCGAGATGTGTGCTTTTTAGCTTTATGTGATATGCATTTAAAACTATGCATGATTTTTACCATAAAAAGTTCACAGCTGTCGGATAATAATCCATTAACAGAAAGAAGTTAAGCACTGTGTTCTTCACTTTAATACTTCACATGTCGCCAAGATTTATGATACTTTAGCACTTGCGATTATAGCCAGCTTTATTCCCTTAACAACATACTCAACACACACTCACACATCATGATTCTTGCTGGGGATTTAAACTTTTGCGACTCAAACTTTTCTTCTGTTAAAGTCGCACAAATAATAATGCCATTTAATTGCTTGAATTCAGATATGTTGCTCTGAATAATCCAGGCGTATTAATTGCTTATGCTTGTGGTTTTGTGAATTTTTGATTCGAAACTTTTGGCGACAGACAGACAGCAGATTTTGGTTAGACACAATGATTAATTAGCTTTTGCAGGCTAACCGGCAAATCGACAATTTGTCAAATATCACGTTTATTTGTTAACCCGTTTTATCGCCCAAGTTTCCTAAGCATGCCCCTAACGTCCCTGCTGTCGACAACAATTGTCATTGGAGCATGAATAATTTGCACATAGACAGACTTTTAGGCGACGTGTCCTGGGGGCCAAAGCCAAAACCGTAATTCAGTGGCATTTGATTAAGTTCTGTTGCTCATTTGTGGCATCTGTTGATGCTGCATAACAATGAGGCAACATTCATAAGCGACTTCATTTGACTTTGGGTGCCAGCAAGTAATTAAAGAACAATTTGTGCCTCAACCGAGCTAAACAAGTGAATATGAGACAGGGACAACAGAGACTTTGAGTATGCCACAACAGCTTTTAATCAGTTCATGCAACACACACTTGTTGTGCATGCATGCGACACAACAACAAACTCCACTTGAGCCCCAAAGTTTTTTTAGCCGGCTAAACAAGCCGGAGGATAAGTATGGTCATGGCTAGAGGACATGCTCTCAAGCAATGTGCATAAGTGACAAAGTGTAGCAAAACTTTTGCAATATGCCGCAAAACTTGCTTTAAATTTGTGTCTGGTGGCAACTAGCAACTGGCAACTAGCAGCCAGCAACTTGCAACAAACTTGACGTCTGGCAGCGCAAAAACCAAATTTTCACTCGGGATCCTTCATTGAACTTTTTGGTGTGGAAATCGTCGCCCAACTCACCAGAGACATCAAACTATTGAAGAACTTAGTTAGGGAACTACTAAGAGAAAGTCGTGATTACAATTACCTTGGCAAACATTGTTAATGCCAAAATTTGTTTAAAAGTTAGCCGCGTTAAAACTATGTGTTTCGAGTGTTTAAATATTTTGTGACCAGAAAAACAAACTGAGTAAAAGTTTGAAATTTTTCAATTATATCATACAAACTTTATCCATCAGCTCACAAAAAAGTAGTGGTAACAACAGCTGCTGTGCTTAATGTTGATATTAAAACAAAAACAGTTAACAAATTTAAAACTAATTAAATACATTTTTTGTTTGCTTCAATTTATAGACCGCATAATGAGTAATACAGAGTATAATAAAGTGCATTATATGCAAAAATTAAGTGCTCAAAAAATAAATCTTTAGGTTAAAAGTCAATGTTGCTAATCCCATGAAAAAAAAACCGTCAAGACTTGAAGGCAATTTCTTGAATTAATTACAAAGGCGAGCTGCTAAAATATTCACATCATAAAATACTGAGACGCATAAATGCTTATTAAAGTGAAAGCTATTAAGTTGGTTTGATTTTAAATTCAGTTTCAGGGCTTTTCAGTTTTATTATTCATCATCATAATTAAACCAAATAAGCGGTGTGTTTTTCAATCACTTTTGATATTTACTACGCACTCTATTCTTTATTTTTATACCATTATAAACATGTTTAATATATATTTCCCTGAACTTAAAATTTAATCAACATTCTGTTTGCTTTCTTCTCTATGCATTTTCAAGAGTCGATTTTTATTCCACGAATTTTATTCATAATTTTAATGAGTTTCACAATACACTAAATATTTTTTACTAATTATGACTTCAATTATAATATGCTGTTTCGCATTTTTGTGACTGTTTTAGTATTGTGTATTTTAAAATTGGATTGTGAAATTTATAAGCCATAATGAGGCCATAATTATACAAATGTCATGTGTCGATAGTGCAATTTTTGTCTAAAATAAAACAATATGCATTGTATATGAGTAATGTATCTGGTAGTGTTAAACAAATTTGCGTTCAAATTTTCATAAAAAAGTTTTACGAGAAGAGAATAAAAAACTTATTTTTGTTGCCTGATTGTTGGCTGCTGTTGTCGGTTTCAACTCGTATCATGTAAAAGTGTAAAAAACTTTTGATGAACATAACTTTAAAAACAGAACAAAACTAGTTTTCGGCTAGTTGGCAAAGTTGTTTTTGCCCGAGAATACCGAAAAACTGTATTTTAACATATCATATTCAAGCATTTCAAGGGTTTCCTAAGGTTAAAAGACGAGTTGTTAATAGCACAGCTTATCCTATTTGTTTGGAAACTATGCTTTTTATGCTAGCTTAGTCAACTTGTCCTGCAGCAGAGCCGGAACGTGAAGCCGTGCTTATATTGATATAAATGAGCTCGTTTACTTCGCTAAGCTTAATTGCAAAATCTTAACTCAGTTAGCCCCCATTGTCTAACAAAATAAATGTTTAAAATGCTGCCAACTGCTAATTGTAAAATAAACACTGGATGCAGTTCAGCTTCATTAAGAGACCTTTGGCGATTGCCGCGCGGTGGCGTGGCCCAAAAGCCTTGGAACTTTAATCTGGCAAACAATGCCGTTTGGTCGCGCCCAGGGAGTTTTGCACCTGCTAAACGGGTTCTGGCCAGGCTAAAAACGGGCTAAGTGAAGCTCTATGCAGTTAAGTTGTATGCATTACACGAATGTGCAAAGTTCCGGACGTACTTTGTGCCCTCCGTGTTCACGTACATACATATATATTTCATAAAAAAATAATTATTTAAATTGCTTTGGCCTGGCGCAGAAGGCTGATAAAGTTGCTCTGCGCCAACTTTTGCAAAAATCTTCAACACACACACATATATAAACACCAACTGCAGGCAAACAGTGTTGACAAACGTTTAAATATGAAAAAAGTAGCTAGTTTACGAGAGTTAAATAAAAGCTAAATTTTTGTTTATAATTAAAAGTTAAGTTTTTTATAGATATCATCACCTTTAACTTTAGTTTTCGTATAATATAATAATTATTTTTATAGAAGCTTTTACCAACATTTCTGATTTTACAACACTGCAACACTTTTGCGGCACAGCAGCTGGTGTTCGTGGAGGTGGCGTTGGGGTTAACCCGCATAATCTGGTTATGGAAACTCACCTGAGACTGCCGACGGGCGGCGATGCATACGGTATGCCAAGGAATGCCTCCACTATCGGCGTGGAACGCACCACAATTCCTCGCAGCAGGCCATATTTGGTCTTCACAGTGTTGGCGCTCAGTTTGGCGCCGTGCAGGCACTCGCAGTCCGGCCAGAGTGAGGATGCGAGCAGCAGCACCAACAGCCACGTGCTGCTGCTTGTCTGATGGCGCCAACAGGATGCCGATGTTGTTGGCTGTGTCAGGACCTGCGAGTGCCATAAATGTCGCTTCCTATGCGCTGATTGTAGCTGCTGTTGCTGGTGCGATTGCTGTTGCTGTTGCTGCTGCTGCTGCTGATTGTGTGTTGGCATTGCCAAAATCTGTAGAAATCTTTTTAATGTTATCAGTCTTATAATGCAAATGCCTGTGCGAAGTTGCAAGCTGCTGGCGCTGTTGCTGTCGCTGCGGATTTCCATTTTCATTTCCGCTGTCATCTGCAGCTTTTTCTGTTGCTGCCTCTGCTTCTGCCTCTGCTTTTGCTTCACAGTTGTTGCACAAATAGCTCTAATGTAGCTCATCAAGGAACCGACGAGAATGTAACAGTAAATGCGTAGAAAACGCGATTGGATTAGCTTTAGCTTTAGCTTTTGCTTTAGTTGTTGTTGTTGCTTTTTGCTTCTTGTGTGTGTTGTGGATGTTGCTGTTGTTGCTGCTGTTACTGCTGTTGTTGTTGTTGTCATCAATTGGCTGTGCCACACACTCCTATTTCCTGTTTGTGTTCTTGTCGGCTGCTGTTGCTGCTGCTGCTGCAGGCTATGATTGGCGGCATTTTCATTTTGACAGCGGTGGTTCGCATGTTGAGCTTGTGATTGAGATAGAGTAGCGCCGACATGCTCATACCCTTTCGCTTTGATTTCAAATATTATACACTTAACACGCTGCCTGCTGCACGGTGGCAATCACACAAATCCTTTTTGCAGCCGCCTCCTCGCTCTGCGCTAAGAAAGAAAAAGAAACAAAAGCAAAACGTTAAGTATCCCATTAACTTGACTCTTGTGATATGTGTATGTGAGTGGGAGTGTGTGTGTGTTGTTAATGTGAGTAGTGTGTGCTTTATGGCCGCTTTGGCTCAGTCGCACCTTTTCACAAGCGAGTTCGAGTCTTAACTGTGCAACGCATCAGAGCGTGGCATCCTTAAATAGCTTTGGTCTCATCCGGGCTCGACGTCGAAGACGACGACGGCGACGACGATGCTGACGTTTGTACATACCGTAAATGCGACTTGCCTCTGTATGCGTGCGTGTGTGTGTGGCAAGACTGGACTCAATTCATAGACGCCCAACACCCTCACCCTCACCACCATTCTACCTATTGCCCTCTTGCGCCCTATTCGAAGCGATTGCTTCTTTTGACCTGGCTTTTATGCGCCATTTTAAATGCGCATGCTGCAGCTACAGCTTTGCTGGTTGCAGCTTGGTTTATCAAGCGTTGCACACGTGGCGCATACCTCATGAACTAACCGTTTCTATACTGCATTGTTAAAGACCTGCAAATTAACTGAGCTCAGTGGACCAAACGATAACAAAAGCCAAAGTCTTCAAATTCAACACTTCCCCTTTGAACTCTTGCTCTTGCTCGTTTGCAGAAGCAAAAATGAATAAGAAACTTTCCCAACTTAAAGCATTGTTTTAGTAAAGAAATTGTTTCGATCAAAGAGTCATGAAGCTATATTCCGTTATCTGCATTAATGTATAGTTATTAATAATATTTATTAGGTTCCTTTGGCTGATAAACGAGCATCCATTAGTATTCGTATTTTCCCAATAGAGACATGTTGCCTCATTAAAAAGCCCAAAAACCACACCACAAATGGTTACCTCATGCCACAACACTAGCACAAACACAGTTAATGCAATATGTATAAAGCACCTGCAAATTTTCATATGAAATTCTTCTTTGTTGTGGGTACGACATGTAAATCTGTTAAGCATATACTACACCATGAAGAGCTTAGTCCTTGAAAACCAAAAAAAAAAAAAAAATATATAAAAAGGAAACAAAACATGGCAAATGATGTGAGCGGTTAAGCTCCTTGGGGCTCATTAACAATGCTCACACACACACTCCTACACACACACACACACACACTCCGTCTCTTGTACTTATTCGTAATACCCAGACACATGACGAGTAGTGTAATTTATCTTTTGGTCTAAACAGTCTCGTTTAAATCCTATATATTTCTAAGGCTAAACAATTGACTAAAACGTAACGATTGCGACGGTCTGCTGACACAAACACACTCACACACTAACACACAGGCAGTGTTCCAGCTCACAATTTCTCTAAATTGCAGCTATAAAACTAAAGTTTAACTATGAGCCCCGAAAACCCGCATACCATCTCCTATGTACCAAGTATTCCCATGACCAGCTTCATCTCTTTCATTTCAATGTCTCTGCGCGAAAGCGTGTGTGTGTGGTATTGTGTGCTGTTTCTCTGTGTTTGTGCGTGTTGACAACCAAAATGTCGGCACGTTTTTACCAAAATATTTTGTATACCCTGCAGCATTTTTTAGTTTCGAAATTCTGCAAATGTGGGTGTAATAAAAGTTTTCTAAATATTTTAGATAACAAAAATTTAAAACATTTTTAACGTAGTTAAACTAACAGTGTTAGAGGTTATGGGGAGAATGTCTATGCATTTATCCCTTAATTTATATAATTACTTAAGCTTCCTTTTCTGCCCAACACATCTTTTAACAAATTTCCACATATAAAATACCTAAAATCCTGTACAGGGTACCTTCTAGTCGAAGTCTTAACTGCAACTTGAGCTTGTTCCTATTTTCTCGTATCGTGACTTTACTTCACTTACTCGTTATTCCGTTTCTGGTGTGAGTCATGGCGATGCTTTACAAAGGAAATAGAAGATGGGAGCAATAGAAACAAGCAGTCGTTGTGCAAGGCAGTTACAAAATGTTGGGATTTTCAAAATAAATTTCAACTTTTAAATTAACTAAAAGCTTAAAATGGCATTTGCAAGCCCTCAACCCCACTTGCCTAAGCTCGCCAAATAGATGCGTGGAGTTAAAAAGGAAGTACTATGACTATTGCCTTTGGCTAGATTCCTTTTAGTGGTTTCCATCATGTACAAATTGAAGTAGACGTTTGCAGAAGCAACGCATGTTTCCGGTATGATAAATATTTACATTTTCGCTTGGCAAACGTCTTTCATGCCAAGCGATTCTCCACAAGCCCTAAGCAACGACATTCTTAAACTCAGCTATGTAATTTTTTTTTCCTGATTCTGCATCTATGTGTTTTTTTTTCTCTCGCTTGGGTTTTCTCTTTTTTTTTTATGGCAAATCTGTAAAGACCGATAAAATTGCATATTTTTGCATGAAAGGCAGACAACGGGATGAGGTAGCAGCAGCATGTGGAAAAGTGCTGGGACATGGGGCATTGGAAGATGGCGTCGACACGCAGACGTAGACTTTACTTCAGGCATGTCACACGTCCATTCACTTGTGAGCAGGGGGGAGTGTTGAGGGGGGATAAGAACAGACAGGAGGTCTGAGTAGAGCAATGACTGCAAATCATGGCAGTGCAAACAGGAAATGTTGCAGTTGTAGCAGAACAAGAAAAAAATGCTAAAGAAAATTGCCACACACAGATATATATGTACTTTTCCACACCCCAGACACACACACACATAAATACGTATATGCATCCGTTACGAGTGCAACTTTTTGCATTAAAAGTTGCAAGCGCATTAAAAATTGTTGCATTTTACAATTGCATTCACACAGTTGGCATACCGAAAATGTCCCGATTGTCAGCACTCTTCTCTTTTATTTTTATATCTTTTAAAATAAGCTTGCAATGAATGCCACACAGGCGAATGTCGTCGCTTGACTGAATGCCTTGACGTCGTTCAAAGGCATTAAAACTGAAGCGCATCAAAAGAGTGTTCAAAAAGGACGAAATATCAATTGCTTGTTTGTTATTGGCCATATTAAAAATGAATAAGACTTGTAACAAGAATATCATTATATGCAGCTATCAGTTGTAGTTTTCAGATCTTGCCTTGGTTTACTGCTTCAATCAGTTCATTGCCATAGTATATTCAATTTCAATACACACTCAGACAGCCTTTGAGTTTGCTGTTTCACAGGCAAAAGTATTGAACGGACAATCCACTTGACACTGAAACGGGAGCGTTGCCTTTGAATTCAATATCCGCCGATAAAATGGCAATGTAATGAAATCAACTATCATTCCAGCAATTTATTAAAGAGCTTACAAGCGCAAAAAGAATAACTAATTGACAGGTGTAAAAGCACAAGATTTGAAGTAGCATGAAGCAACTTATTTATATATGTATGTGTATGTATTTAAAATTCGCTTTGTTGCACAATCAATGCACAAAGTTATGACTGAAAGTGGCATCGAAAGTGCAAGCTTTGCACAATCTACGTTAAAAACTTCGCACAACACACACTAAAAATACAACACAACAAAAAAGTCACTGAATGGCGAAAGGCATCAGAGAGGAAAGTTCGCTTCGAAAAACTTTTTGCAAGAAGTACTAAGTACATACATACATACATACATATGTGCTATGTGCATTCACATAGTCGTAAGTAGTAGAACAAGTCGTAAACATATACTTCAAGAAGTAAACTTTTTCCAGCACAAAAATAAGTTAGTCAAACAAAATTGTTAACTAGACATAACTATGACATATATGGTCTTTTTTTATTTTGTAGTTTCAAGTAGAAAACCATTCATACGGACGACGACAAATTTTTAAAAGCAACTTTCACTCCAATAGTTAAGCAGTATTGATAATAATGGAGAAAAGAATTGCGAGAAAATAAATATAATTTAAGCTTCTCTCTATGTGCTAGAAACTTGCAATGAAATGCCTTTAATTAAGCATCAGCTCAAAATAACTATGTTAAAATGAACAACATTTTCTCAAGAGATTCAAGTTTCACTCAAAGCCACTGCTGCTGCCACCTCAAGAGTTTGTAGTCTCAACAGAGATTAAGCATCGTGTGCAGCTTTGATTGGTTAGCAAAAACTTTTTCTAACTAAAAGCGCAAAGACACTAAAAATAAAATCGTGTCTTATTTTACGAATAAATTATCTTCTTGGCAAGTGTATTGATTAGTTGGCACCACAAAGCAAAACTTACTTTTTCTCCGTCACTTTTGTATGGCTAATTATCGCGTCGTTTGCAGCGCATTTCGACTAACCTTTATCATTAAAATAATAACAAGGCACAACCCATGTTTAAACAATGAACCCGACACGTTCTTTCATTTTAATTCTAATTAAAAACTTTACTTTGTTTCAGTTTGGCGTGTTTTTTCTGATCTTTCTTGTAGCTTAAACTTCTTCATTCCCAGCACAACGTTTTTTTGTACTTGATTGACAGTTGAACCTGCTCCTGTTTCCCGTGTTGACTTCTTATCCGGTTGCCCAGATAACAATGCGTGAATTAAGCACAATTCGTTTAAGAAAAACACCCTGCTTTAAGCAATTGAAAAGTTTCAATTCAATTTGGCATACCTGAGAGCCGTTCGATTTATTGCCATTTGGGCTTGTAATAATTCTTTCAATTTGAGCCGTTTTGCATAAGATGGCGACAGGGAATTGGCAAATTGCATGACCAATCCAACAAAAAGCCTATTAAAAAGCAATTTCCCAGCATGTGAGTGTGTGTGTGTGTGCGCGCCAATAATAATAAAAAGACGTATTCCTGGCTTCAATATGTCGGCCAACTTGTTTTCGATTTCCGCTTACAGAATCCCGTTTGGCTCATGAGCCACGCACAGGATGCAAGGACACACACACACTCGCACAACCACATGTACATAGGGACAATAATAATTTCATGCTTCTAGCTGGGGTTGGCCACAAACCGCAGCCAAAAATAAAATAGAAAATGTGGAAAATGGCGACTGAGAAAGAGAAAAGCCAAAAGCCTCAGAACGGTGCCCTGACATTGGACCACATAAATCCGATTGTCAACTGTGCGCAACTTTCTCATATTGTGCGCGTACAAATATCATTTTATTTTTCTAATTACGTACAGTAGTCGTACGACCTTAATAATATCCTGCTCAAATCCCAAAAGCAACAAAAAAAATAACAAATTTAATACCAGACTTGCACAGTTACAATATGTGCCAGGATATTGTGTGTGTGTGTGTGTGTGCGTGTGTGTTTGTATTTTCCTCTACGAAAAGCTGATTTAAAATGCTTTATTGACAAAAATTCGCTAGCATGAAGCACAAACACACACTAACAGAAAAAGAGGCAACAAAAATTGCATTTCCGAATGTAATTCGCCAACTTGGCGATTCCTGTATAGGGGTACAACAACGACAATAACACACACACACACACAAATAAAGGAAAAGAAGAAATATATATATATAGAAAAAATATATATTGTAAAGTTGAAAAATGAGAGCAAAGTATTTCGAGCGCTTGCCAGGCGGTGTCTCATTCGGTTGTGGATTCAAGCAGGCATGTAACCTCGTTTATTTTTTGCCCAGCCATAATGAAAGGGGAAAGTTCTGCAATTTCACCGCCCATGGTTCCGGCAATGCCATCCAAAAACACACACTCACACAAATATACATCTCAAGTGTGAGCTTGAAAGTGTGTATGTGTGTGTTTGTGTGCTTTAGGTGCACTAAATGGCATTTGAAAATGTTTTGTAGTTCAACTTTGGTGCCGGGTGCCTGGTGCCCGGTGCCTTGTGACTGGCGACTGGTGACTGTTGACTGGGCTTAGGGTGACGCTAGTTTCGCCTTTGCCATTTTGAACGGGGAACGAGAGCGAAGGGGAGAGATTCGCACAAACAAAATAGTAGCTCTGACAGCAGCCGGAACGATACGGGACGAGACAGGACAGAGGAGAGTAGAGAAGAGTAGTCATTCCTTTCTTTTTGGCAGGCAAATGCAGACCCACTCACAGGCATAACAAATCATTTTAGCATATATACGCACACACACTCACATTCACACAGACACACTCGAAAGAAAAAGGTCAAATGTGAATTATAATTAAAAAATACAAAATGAAAGCATAATTCTTAGCTAGGAAATTGAAATTGGCGCCCTTTGTCGGCCGCTTGTTGAGCCCTAGAACCCTAGAACCCCAGAAGCCATAGTTTCATCTCGGAAAATATTTAATTTTAGCTTTTTACATAATTACGGGGCGTTTTCATAGAAAAAAACATGGAATGCCGGACGATTAAGACCCACGTCCGATTAATTCATAATTAAATTAGTGCTACTTTTTGTGCGCTAGGAAGTTTTCATAAACTTTTGTTTAGAGTTTTCTATGATTAATTTTTGTGCATTAACCCAAACTTTTTAAACTGGTTTGGAAGGCAAGTTATGAGCTGTGATTTAAGCAGATTGTTATGAGTATGAAAATCAAGTAGCCGATAAAATTTCACTTTAAAATATTTCAAGCGCTGCAAAGTATGCAATAAAAAATGTTCGTTGCAATATAAGACCAAAAGGATACAATGTATATAAATTGTAATTCAATTATTTAATTTTCACTTGAAGTTAAAGCATTGAATGCATTTTAATGCCTTTGGAATTTTGTGTTTTATTAACATGACCTCAAGCCAAATTAACAAGCCATTTAACTAAAATTGTCTTATAGTCTTATTGAATCTTAAGCACATTATTACCAAAATGTAATTACGTGCTTATAATGTAACCAACAAAAGGCGATTTTCCAGCTAGATACTCTTTAGAGACTGCATGAATAAATACGTACATTTTGCTTGTCACATTTGCAAATGTGCAAGGATCTCAACATAATATGACAACAACTTTGCCTTAATCTCTATTGTAAAATTAAATTTGGATGAGTGGAGCGGGCAACCCAAGACCCTATAAATGTCTATGCATCTATGTAGTATGTATTAATTTAATATGTGTTGGAGCTCTGCTCACAGCTCTAATTAGAGTCAGGGGACTGTTGCGCCTAATGGTCTCGCCCTCGGCCTGGGCCAGTTGCAAAACGGGGCCAATAGAAACATGTGCCAGCAGCTGATTTACACTGTGCATATAATAATGTATGGCGGCATGAAGAGGCAGACGCATGCGGCAACAACATGGAAATGAAGACATCACAGGGGGCAGGGGGCGGTTGACAAACCCAAAAGGTAGTGGGCGGAGGAGCGGTTGACCAATTCACGCATGCATAAATTATTTATGACTGCGACAGGACGAAACATGCGTGCAAACATAATGTGTGCTCACTTGAGTCTGCGTTAGTGTGTGTGAGTGTGTTTGTGTGAGTGTGTGCGGATATCCGCAGGCAAATACTCAAGCATTTGCTTGTCTACATATGAGTTGAGTACCATAGTTATACATACATTGTGTTGTGTAGTGGAGTTGGTTGCCAAGTGGGCAATAAGGCATTGGCATAGTGGTCTCAAGCCCGGCCAAAATGTAAACAAGCACAAACTACAGCAACTTGGCTCGACTGTCGTATTTACTATGTACTTAGTATAATTAAATGGGCTTAATGCAAATGCCAATGTTGTTGCCTCGGCTTTACACACACCCGTTTGTATTCATCATCCTGCTCCAGGCCAAAAGACAAACGGTTCGAACAGATGCGTTCTGCAGTCTACAGGATATACGCAGGCGGGACATGGACATGGACACGGTAAAAACCGAGACCGCCCATAGTCCTTTCTCTCTCTCTCTATCTCGTTGTCTGTTGTTCCGGGAACATATCTTGTTTTTCGCATTTTGTGACTGGATTTTATGCGGAAATGCGAGAGATCGTTTGTAATTTAATGAATATGTAAATTAAAGGATGCACTTAATGGCACAAAAACACACAATACAGACGAACACACACACATACTAACAAGCTCCCTAGTGTGTTCTCATTTACGTTACACGAACAAGTATTGTCTATATAGTATATCTGTATATAGATATATATATTCAAGTCGTAAATTTATTGCTGCCTTGAAGCGGAAAGTTTCAATCGGTGCCAATGGAATTAATCGCACAAAACAAAACATACTTGCTATTAAGTACTCACACATACTTATGCATTCATGTCGTTGTGTCTGTGTATGTGTGTCTGTGTCAAGTGTAAGTCCTTTTATAGAGAGATAACACTAGAACAACAAGTAGCGTAGCACAATTTCGTTCATTGTCTATGCCAATAACAATGGCGAATTGTTTGCCAGTGTTGGAAAGCATCTTAAATACAATTCGATTGTGATGGGGTTACCTTTCGTCCCCCATGCACTTTGTCGAAACTTGGCGCATTGATTAAGACCAAACTTTCGCAAGAGCAGCAAATCAACTATTCAAAAGCCAAACTTACAAGAGTTGCCTAATAGTATTTTGGTTTGAAAGTCAAGCACCTGGTAAGTGTTGGTGAATTCCAATTAAATTTGACTTGGATTTAGAATTATGTGTTTGTTACATTGTGGTTGAATTTAATATGCTTGAATTTTTGCAATGTTTGTTTTGAAATAAAACACATTTCTTCTATGCAATTTACATAATTGAAGGTAAATGCAACAATTCGACCGTAAAAATAATTACCGTTTCGATATACATACATAAAATGTTGTGTTATTTTAACGACATAATTAAATCAAAGGAGTTTAACCACATGGCAGAGGTGCGGTTAATTAAAAACAATCTAAAACTGAGCGTATACTTGTTGTCACCATTATTATTATTTTTTATTATAAAACATTTAAACACATTGTAAATTTAAGTGTTAAGTAAAAAAGTGTGTTTTTCTTTTTATGTGTTTGGAGCATTTCCGGTTGACATTGCATTTATACGTTTATAATCCAAACAATAACCCCTTAAATGCGCAATGCGAAAACAATAAATAATAAAAAAAAAAACGTAGGATATAGTTAAATCGTGTCAGGCTGTGATTTTTAATGCTCTTATCGTGTGAAAACATTCAACTGAATAAAAAATTAATATTAAGTTGTACTTTATGCGAATTCCTGTGTTAACACATGTTTCCCAATAACGTACAATTAAATTATTATCCCTTTAGCTTAAATAATTCATCAAAAAAAATGGCATTCAACAAGGATTTCACGTTAAATGAATTTTACTGGAAGAGGCAAGCAGAAACTAAAATAGATTTTAAGGTACTTTAAGTTTTTCAAAGCTCTGTGTTCCAAGGAAAAATAAATATGTATTTTAATTGAGCTCAAAATAAAATGCTAGGAAAGAACAAAGAGAACAGAATTTGAATTTGAATTTACCTAACTTATTTTTAGCTACAACATTTAAAGGCTCTGTTGGAAATTGCAAATAAATCGTGTCGACTTCAACTTTAATTAAGTCTTAAGGACTAACTTGACTTGGGAACACCAAACAATTTATGCAGTTCTGCGTTTTTTTCTTTTCTTATTCTTGGCTTTCTGCTCTTGTTCTTTTTATCATCTTAGTAACCCAGTTACATATATTTTATATATGTATAGTGCTTACAGATAACCCCGCCGCCACTTTTGCCCGTTGAAATATTTTGCGACTATCAATTTGCATATTCATGAAAATCTACAATGTACTCGTCGTCATGTTCGGCGTTGAGTGTGTGCAAATGAGTGCCCGTAAAATGTTGACAACGCCTGGCGTAATGTAATTGTAGTAATTGGTAAAACCCGAAACACACACACACACCCACCGCACACACAGACACACAAAGGCCAATTCATTAAAATAAGATAATTAACATGTAATCAGAGCTGTAACGACTTTTGCTGTGGCGCCAGACTCGTTAATACCTACATATATTTTATTTTTTTGTGTGTCTTGTTTTTTAAAATTGAATACACCAAGTGCCATAAATATCATTTTGTAGCTATGTTACCTTTTGCTGGCACGTGTGTGTGCGTGTGTGTTCGTGTGAGAGCATTTAAGAAAAATAATTGTGTAATAAAAAACAATAAAGTTGAGACTGTAAAAAAAATGCGAGAATGAAGTGCATAAATCAGCTTGTACGTTGGCCCTCGTCTCATTTGCGCAGTTCGGTCGTGCGTGCTGGCGAGGCGAGGCTAAATGGCATATCAATGCGTGATTACGTATACGCAGCTTGTGCCCGCCTCGTACATACAGCAACAAATTGGGGACATTGGGCAGGCAAAGATGGGGTTGTGGGTGGGTATCTGGGGCTCGCTTCATTATGCCAAATGCCTACGTGCACTACTTATTTATCAAGTGATGGCGCCTTTATATTTATGCTACTGCTGCTGCTGTGAGAGCGAATGGTCCCTGGCAAGCAAGAGCTCGGTTTCCGCGTCATCAGAGCCTCTGTGCAGGACAGCCAGAAGGACGTTGTATATAAAATACAGAAAATAAGTAACTGCATATGTGTGTGTGTGGTGCTGTTGATAATGAGAAAAGTACGAGAGAGAAAGCGTCTGGCTTCTGCCTCCTACTTCTGCTGCTGATGATGTTTACGTTTGAATAATTTATGACACAATAAAAATGAAAAAAAGTGCAGAAAAACAAAAACAAAATGCGTGGCAGGCGCATTGCAATTGCCGTAAGGTGCATGCTGCTATGGAAATGCCATTTAGATATATATCCTGGCGCACTGGAGTCAAGGAGTCGCCTTTATTCATTTCGCAAAAAAAAATGTGGAAGGAAAATATAGAAAAAAAAGAGGAAAATGATAATTGGCTACACGTCGACGAGACTAAAACTGACAGGCAAAAAGGATAGACAGCTTAGGCAGCAGCTTTCCGTTGCCAGGACTCTCCCTCTCTCTCTTGCTCACTGTCTCTGTGCAGGATGTATGTGGGCGTGCAGCAGTTTTTGTGTTGCGTTGTTTGTTGTGTATGCGTATTTGTTTGTGTGTGTGTTTGTGTGTGTCGGTCAGAAATCAGAAACAGTCGCGGAACGGAAACTGTAGCTGAAAGTTGAATGGCATTTGCGGCATAGTGCAAGAACCAAGCAAGCAAGCAAGCAAAAAAAGGGAATATAAATTGCCTCTTAAATATGGAATAAGTGCGCAAAAGTCGACAACAACACAAAACATGCACATAGATAAACTATATAGCCTGCTAGCCAAGATAAACAGACTCACATCAACGCACACACACACTCTGAGTAACACTGACAAATAACTTAGATGTATCCGTTTGCACATAGAAAAAAGCCTCCCAAATAGCTTGGAAGCGTTTTATGGAGCGGCATCTCTCTGTATGATAAAGTCTAAATGGGCGGCACCGCTTTTAGTGGGTGTGGTGTGATGTTGTTGTTGCTTTTGTGTGTGTTTGGGTTCCACCTTTGAAACGTTTTTGTGCCCATTTGCTTGGCACGTTTTTCTTCTTGTCGGGCTCAACAGAATGAATGAACGACTGAATGAATGAATGAAAATGCTTTCGCAAGCAAAACGCAACTCAATTCAACTCGTTTTGAATCGCCTCGACTCGCCTCGACTCATTTGGCAGGCAACTTATTCGATTCAAATTTTTATTAAAGCCACACACACACATGAATACATTGTAGCCACATCAGAAGCAAATGAAGTTGGTGGCGCGTGCACCACATCAAAAGCTTATTTAGATTTATGTTGGCCAATCAACAAAATGATTTTTTTCTGCTGCTGCAAGCAAGTACTGTAATAATTTTCCGCCTCGGTATTTCGGATCAAATTCATTTATCATTTGGGTCTGACGAATCGATTCGCATTTAAATCAGCTCTTAAAATATGCCATAAATTAAAATGTATCAATTGATTTGTAAACGAAACGAGTTACGAATGTTAAACAAATTTATTTCAAAGTCAGAAAGGTGTATGGAAGTTTTTTAATTTATTTAAGCCGTTAAGCGACTAAAAGGGTTCAGAACGAGTGTCACAAAGTGGAACGTAAAAATGTAGAACAACATACCATTTAATCAAACTAAGCTTGAATGTGTGATAGCTTAAAGTTTTATGCAAAATACACCTTTTAATCCTTGTCTTTGCAAGTTTGCGCACAAAAGTATGCAACATAAAATCCTTAAAACATTTACATGCACTGCAAAGCATTTTGAATATGCAAGCAAAGCACTATGGGTAATTTGACCAGTTTTTTTGGCCAAAACCCATTTTCCGAAAGTCGGTTAATTAACATTTTGTTGGTGGCTTTACATAGTAAAATGATTGCGCTTTAATGTTACATACCACAAATTTTAACAGAGGGCTCCACTGTTAAGTTACAAGCTGTTAAACACAGCTGTTCTAACAGAAGAGCAAGCGCAGCTAACTTAACAAAAATTGCGCACCAAACAAAATAACAAATAAAAGTAAATTGCAACTTAAAAATTGAAAACAACCAAATGGCTTTCGATGGTAGGTGGTTTGTACTTTGTGTTTGCGAAATTAGAATGTAGATTGTGCTTGTCTTGTCCCCGTATTTGTCTTTATTGTAAGTGTCCTAAAATGAAAAACTTTAAAACGAAAACTGAACTTTGAATGGACTTATAAAAAAAGTCGCACCTCGTCGCACCTTAAAATCAAAGCAGTGTTTTAGAGTGTTTCATTACCTTTAAAATGAGTGTAGTCTTAATTTGCACTTTTACGCACAAACAAAGATATTTCAATTTTCAGATCATAACCTTAAATTTGACAATGCGAATTTGCTAGCAAAATGGACTGCAGTGAGTGGAAAACAGCAAATAAGGGTTGCAATTTTTAAATGTTTTATTGCGAGAGTTTCAAAAAAGTGTTCTCCACAACTAAAAGAGTTCTTGAAGAAGATGTTGTTAAATATAAAAACGAAAAAATATATATGTCATTAATTTTTTACTAATCGGTTCTATGGGAGCTATATGATCTAGTGGGCCGATGCTTATAACTTTTACCCAAAATGTAAGAAACATTAATATACTGATTTTTTGGAAAGTTTAAATCAAATATCTTCAAAAACAAAAAGGTTTTCATACGAAAATTCACATTTTTCCCGATTGTTCCTATGGGAGCTATACGATATAGTTGACCGATATCGCTCATTATTTTCAACGATGTTAGTATTATAATAACTAATAAAACTGCTAAGTTTGGTCGTGATAGGTTGACAAACATAGAAAATACATAACCTATCTTTTGTAAAAGGGGCGGTGACATGCCCATTTTTTACAAATATTTTCCTTTGGTTATTAAAAACTCAAAGCAAAAAACCGAATCAAAATATCTTGCTTCGTTCTTGAGTTATTAATTAATGCCACAAAAACTGGTCAAATTACCCATAGTGCAAAGATCATTAATCTCTGAGACAGCTTAAGGCATTTCACAGATTGTGCGATAAATTTGTACTAATAGCCAGCTGGGGCGTATGTGCAACACCTTATACATAAATTAAATGCTACAAATTCTAATCCAGATTAAGAACTCAAAACAGGAAACAGGAAAAATTCGAAAAATTGTTAAGCACTTAGTGTAAAGGCGTTTGGTAATTGCTTGCCATCGAATATGCAGCTGTTGGCTATTTGGCTTAGCGTTGATTACCTTTGTGTACTGTAGCAGGATACAAAGAGATGTCTTCAGTTCAAGAGGAACAGCAATAATAACAACAACAACAGTAACGACAAGCAGCTCAGCTTAGCAATTTGCACGTCAAGTTTAAAAATGCTGTTGTTACAAATACACAAAGACACAAAGACTCATTCAAGATTGTGTCCTCTGCAGAGAGGCGAAGAAAGAAAGGGCATAGCGGCAGTTAAAGGACACCCCTCACGACTTTAGCCATGACTGGCAAACAAAAGTTGCCGCTGGCAAAGATACGCCAAGGCACAAACAAACACACACACACATGTGTGTGTGTGATGTGTCGCTGGCATTTCGACTTTCATGGCCTTGCTTTCCATTTTTAGGTGCCACACACACACACACAAAGCGCACAAGTACAAAAAAAAGAATCGCACTGCACATATTTCAAGCAAAAATTTCAATTAAGACTTTTACTCTGAATTCATTTTGTGTTTTATTTTTTCTGTGTGTGTGCCCGCCATTTTGTTTGTTTTCGCTGTTACTGCTGCTGCTGCTGCTACTGCTACTGCTGTTGTCATTGCCATTGTTATTGCTGTTGCTGGCGCCCTGTTGGAACCTATCCCGCTGGTCTTGTGTGCGTGGTAATTGTTGTTATGTTATAAACGAAGCCAAAACACTTTTGTTTGCAGCCAACCGGATGCAATTTTAATCTGTCGGAATGTGGCAGCCGAAACAAAAGAACGTACACGGAGACAGAGACACGGAGAGAGAAAAAAAGGAAGGAAAGGTGGCCACATAAAATATTGACTGCCAAACCACAAATACAAATACAGTTAAACGAGACGGAAAAGAAGCAGAAGCAACAGAAGAGGAAGAAGAAGAACTGGCAGAAGTGGCAGCACACATAATATTTTAGTTTTTGACCCAAAAATGTCAGTGGGACATGAGTTATCACCGTTGGACGACGTCGACGCCGCCGCCGCCATTGCTCCTCAACGCTGACATCAACGTGCTGTAATTGTTGTTGTTGTTGCGGTCTGCGGTTGTTGTTTTAGGCTTGCAGGTTGCTCTTTCGCATCGCCAACACCAACAACAACAACGGCAACAGCAACATCAACAGTGGCTTCTGAGTGGGAGAGCTCAAAGATGTACGTACGTATGGACGTCTTCGTGCGTGCACGCGAACTACGCACGAACACCCACAATACCCACGAATACGAAATACGAATAAATATACATATATATATATATATTGTACTTAGTACGAAGCAAAAGCTCAAGGCGCGCTGCTGTCGCCTCTTGAGTCGTTTGCCTTGGCGACGACTGTCACTTTACAAGTGAAAAAGAAGAAAAAAAAGGGGAGAAAAACATAAGAATCTGTTTCGGGGCGTTTTTTCGCCCGCTTTCGAGCCAGCCTGCCTGCGTGTCTGCCTTACTGCCTGCTTGAGAGATGTGTTGCCTTTTTGCATGACTTATTTTGTGCTCACCTTTCGTGCTTGGGCTTCTGTGCTGTGTGTGCCCCCTTCGCTGATGTTGTTGCTGATGCTGATGCTGTCGCTGCTGCTGCTGACTGCCACCAGCAAAGCTGCTTAATCGTCTTTGTCCTTTTTAACTTTTGCGCCGCCAATGTTGTCGTTGTTGGCGCTGTGTGTGCGGTTTTTTTCCACTCCACTTGCCAAACACTTTTCAATAAACTTTTCGCCTATCGCCTTTCTTTTGCTCTAGGTGCGTGTGTATATGGAAATTTTGTATTTGCATTAGTATTAAACACTTACACAAACACACGTACATGCATAGCGCGCATAAATCGGTATTAGTGTGTGTGTGTTTCTTCACTTTTGCTTTCGATTACTTGTGCGGACGCAGCAGTATTCAACAAATTGTTCGCGCTCGTCCCTTTATCCTTCTCGCTCTCGCTCGCTTTTTTTTTATCTTAACACCTCTCACCAAACAGTGCTGCTGCAGCTGCTTTTTTAACAGTTAATTGAGCCGCTTTGCTACCTTTTTTTGCAGCAACTACTACGTTTTTTCTTCTCTGTAGGACTCTTTTTCTCTCTCGCTCACTCACTCACTGACTCACTCACAACAAACGTTTTGGTAGCTGCGACACGTTGCGCTACGTTTTATGCAAAAAATGTGTGTGTTTTGGAGTTTGTTCGATGCTGAAAAATGTTCTGTATCGTATATTATGTGATTTTATCCGTGCGCCGTGTCCGTTAGCGTGCGCGTTCGCTCTGGATCTGATGCGACGACGATGCCATCGACTCTAATTGCGTTAAAATATTTCTTGCTCCCACAACAACACAGCATCAACTACAACAACAACAATAATAGCTCACTGCTCTCTCTCCAATTTGTCTGTCTCTTGTTCGAGTGCGCCAGCTGCTGCTGTTACTGCTTCTTCTTCTTCGTCTAGTTTCAATTTGTACAGTTCAATTTCAAGTTGAATACTTATTTGAAACACTGTCACACACACGCACTCTGGCAAACACACACTAACTTTGACTTTGACTCTTTTGCTTGCTCCTGTTCGCCGTTTACCGTTCAATGCGACCGACTGCTGACTTCGTGATGCTACAACTGTCAGTGTGTGTGTGTACATATATTATTTTGGCATCTCGGCATTGTTGTTGCTCTGCAGCTTCGTCGCGAGAGCAGCGTCGCTTTTACACACATTTCAAATTTCGGCGCAAGCTCAGTTTATTGTTGCCATCCACTGTTGTTCTCATTTCCCTTTTTATTGCTGTTGTTGCTTTAGCGGCTGCTGATGCTGCTGCTACTGCTGTTGCTGCGCTGGCATTTCCACACACACTTGGGTCCTTGTTGCGCTCAGCATCCACTATTTTGTTTCTCTGCTCCCGCTCCTATTGCTGTTGTTGTCGCTGTTTTACTTCGTGTTTTTTGGTATTCTCTCGTTTCCCAGGCCCGCGAGCATTACGAGCAACTCAGCGGCCAATGTTTGGCGCCATGGGGCATTATCGGAGCATTGAAAACGGTTATAATGCTATTAAAATAACAATAAATTGTATTTGAAATTTGTTGTTGTTATTTTATGTGTAATAAACAAGTTTGTACTTATATGAAGTTTATTTAATGGAACTTTATTTCCTTTTTTCTATGATTTTTATTGAACTTTATTGTAAAATGTTTCAAAACACAACAAAAAGTTACAATTTTAAAATTTTATAACGATTTAAATATTTTTCAGAAACGGGTCGTATGAGTATTATTATAAAAATCGCACTAAAAATAAAATAGTTTTCATGAATTTGAAAGAGAATCTTATTTTCTTTACATTTATTTTCATTTTGCTTAACTCAATTAGTAATTGAAATAACCACAAAGCCGGACAGGTCTCGGAGAAAGGGTATACTACGCAAAAAACAGCCATCGCTCCGAACACAGCATTCATTTTATTTTTATTTTTATTTATTCTTCACGCTATTTACAACACCTTGGATGTGAAGTCCGCCCCTGGGCGCGTCTATGCCACTCACATTGCCATTGTTAGTGCTATGCTCCATATTATATGCACATACACACATATTCACATAGATATTACGTATACGTGTATACATATATTTCGCATACTTTCCCGGCTGACTGGCGTTTGTTGTGCGTCGTTCCCCTTTTGTTGACGTTGGCCGCTGACTGCTGTCTCTGACTCGGTCGCTGTCGTTGCCGTTGTGGGTGTATTGGTGTATAGGTGTGTGTGTGGGTGTGTGTATGAATGCGGCTGTGGTTGTTTTTGCTGTTGTTGTTGTTGCTGCTGTCAAGCACCTGGTTGATGCTCTGCTCTTCTTGTTGCATTGTTTTTTTCCCATGGTTTACAGTCTGAAGTGCAAATTTGCTTTAATTATTCCGTGGCAAGCGTCAACGGCAACAGCAACAGCAACGGCAAACGGCAACGGCACCACTCTTATCACCCACTGTCACCCAGTGATGCCCCAACAATGTGCACATAGCAGCACTTTACCTCCAAAAACAACCCACAAAATCGGTTGTGGACATGACCGTTAGTGGAGCCGGTGACAACGACATTTACTTTGGCCCGCGAGCTACGTTTCTTTTTTTTCCCCCATCTTCCTCTTGTTTGCGTCCTTTCAATCCTTTTTTCAACTCACAGTGGGAAGCACACACACTCACAACAAACACTATCTAACAGTCTGAAGAGTATTTTTCTGGTATTATTTAAGTGGTGTGGAAAGTTTCGCAACGTAAACGACTGCATTTGTTAAGAAAGAGATTTTCTCGGTTTTTTTCTAGATACTTATTACCCTTTGCTGACAATAAATTTTGTGAGTGGTTAAGTTCTTGTGTGCAGAGCCTTAGAATAGAGATGGTTGCGTGTGAAAAATAAAGTGTTACCGTATTATAACCATGCTATTGATATTTTTATATAGAAACCCATATTTTAAATACCTTAATAGCTTCTTCATTGTAACACCTTATACAAAATTCATTAAGCAAGCATCTTTCGGTGTCGAAAAGCCCTCAACTTTCACACCTTAAAACACACACACAGAGAAGCACACGCTGGCATCTTTAGCAGCTACTACTATGTAGAACATTGTGTCTTTGTGCAGTGTTTGGCAGAAATGTAACTAGTCGCATCCGTAACTGTGCCAACGCGACGGACATACCGCCCACAAGCGAGAAATGATGCCGCATCCGACAGTGTTGCCAAATCGCTGGATGTCCTGTCGTCCTGTCTACATTGGTGGCATCGTCATCATCATCGTCATTCTGCTCATCGTTGTGTTTGACGCTTGACATTGTTGGCATTCGATATTGGTTGTAATTAGCTTTAATTGAAATTGCTCCTTTGCCATTCACTAGCTTCGTGATTTGGGTTTTAATGTGCAAAATTTGTGTGTGTTTGGCTTTGTGGCTCTCTCTTGGTATCTCTCTCTCCCTCTGTGTGTGTGTGTGTGTGTAATTTTGTTCAAAGTTAATTTATGGCAACCCATGCCCCGTTTAGCGGCAGCCGCTGTTCATCAGCAAACTTATCCGACCATTCGATTTTTTTGTGTTTATTTTTTGGCTGTTGTTTTTTTGGGTTTATGGTTTTTACTTTGATTTTTTGATTGATATGATTAGAGAGAACCAAATTAAACAAATGCAGCGAAAGCTTTAGCTCGTTTTAGTTGTATTTACAGAGTTTAGTTTAGTTGGAGTTACTTTTCTGTGTATTTTTAGCGGGAATTTAAACAGTAACGCAACAGTGTAAATACAATTTAAATTTCAATTTAAATTTTATTCGTGTTTATGTAAATTTTAAGCAGAAGTGAGCTCGAATATCTGTTCGTATGCAGATGTGAATGTGGTATTAAATGCAAATATTTCACATAACCAAGGATACAAGGACAAGGATGTGAATACGTTTTTTATGTTGTGTTTTTATTTTTGTCTCACATTTCTCAGGTTCATTGAGCCTTAACTTGTTGTGCTTATCAAATAGGCTGTTCAACATTAATAAAGTATTTAAAATAATTAATTAAAGGTGTCATTTATGTGGTTCATTAATTATTTGGTATTAAATTCTTCTGTTTTTTCGCAACATAAAACAATTTCAAGTCTGTTCAATTAAAAATTCAATATAGGTTAAGCCTCGAAACGGTTTTTATTGCCTTCTAGTCACAACATAAATAACACCGACACAATTTTGTTACAAAAAAAAAATATTGATGGTATTTCTGGGTGAAAAGCCTAAACAATGCAGTCATAAAACTGTATGAGTTATGTTCTAAGCTTTTAATCTGTTGAATTTAGTTATAGTACTTTGAACCCATGCTATTGGTAAAAAAGTATTGGAAAGAGTAAAATAAACGATTAAAGAATAAAATAGAGCACAAACCCAAACCATTAAGGTATTACATTTGAAAATTGGGTTAAATTTTGAAGTATTGGCAATCAAGCGTTTCAACCAAATCAAAGTTGATTATTGCTCACAAAACTTTAACATGAAAATCTTGTAAAAACAAAGTTTCCAGGTTTAAATGCAGTAATACAAAACTTTTAATGTACAGCATTTAAAAATCGGTTTTCTTTTGGCGAAGTTATGGCAATCGAAAGATTCGGCCAGCTCCCAAGTCGATGTTACTTGTTTTTGTTTGGATTAATCGGTAAAGAGTAAAGACCATATTGGTAAGCTTACCCGCGATAATATAAATTTTGAGATTTTTCACGCCTTGTGAATCATATCTTTTTTGTTAACAAACAATCATAAGCAAACTGAACAACTTTAAGATTTTTGAGTACAAAAATAAATGTAAATTTCCATGTTGATTGTGATTTCAAACATACGTCATAGATAGGTACATTTAATATGATAATTAATGATAATTATACCAAAGCGTTTGTTTACCCAGTCAAGCTGAAGTGGAGGAATTGAGTTTGCCAACGTCATTGCACAAAAAGTGGCCCAATAGGCATCATTAAATGTTGTTCCAAAACATGTGTAAATAAACAATAGTACGTAAAGCAATTTATATTCCTATAGTATATACTCTATAAAATGGTGTCAAAAGTTGCTTTTATCGTACCGAACATGATTTTATTATGGCTGATAGATAAGAAAATCGTCAATCAAAGCTGCAATTAAATAAAATTCAAATTAAATATAAGTAAACAACTTATAGATTGTATGGATATATTTTTAATAAATGAAAATATAAGCGCAGTGTATTCACACACTAATTTAGATAAGATATGCAAATGTTATCAGCAATAACTAAAAACCGCCTGGAGACATGCTGTCTGCTAAAACAAATTATTATTTAATATATGTATATCAAGTGTTAATTAATTATGTTACTATGAAAGTATTCAACTATTCCGCATAACATCGATCTTATGGTCTAAAGATAAGAAAACTAAGCGGCGGGCTTGGCAAAATAAACAAACAACTTTAGTTTATTAGGAGATATACATAAAAGAAGTTGATGTCAAAGATTATGGCAGGGTAAGTGGAAACTTTACTAAACTTCGATACTGAAAACTTAAAATGACTTAAGCTGAAATGTAGGTCAGTCTTAAAAAGATGTGCAAACTTGGCTTTTAGTAAATTAAGTGAATAAAGAATTACAAGAAACGTAAATGTTATTGATTACTTCAATCATAATCAATCATAGAACTGATGTAGAACACAAAAATAAACCAATTCTCCAAATAGAATTTCTGATGACATTCTTAACTTTCAATTACCAAAAAGTGTGTTAGTCTTTGACAGGTTTATGATTTCAATTTCATTAAAATGCAAATGGCAATAAACACATCAGAAAACAACCAATGTGAAGCACTGCAATAAAATCATCTACACTGCTGAATATTTTGTTGATGAAATGTTTGAAGGCAAACTAATTGAGTAGAGTCAACATTGTTGAAAACAATCCAAGTCATCAATCATTTTTATTGCATACTTTTGCGTATCGCATATGTACATATGTATGTATGTATGTGGTACACGTATGCGTAACTGAGTATACTCGTTAAGTTCTCAGCTAATATTTACTTAACTTTGACTACTAAAAATGCCAAACTTGATAATCGCTTAAGACGTATTTGTTGTGGTGTTTGTGCCGTTTCGCAAATAGTAACAAGAAGCCGACAAAACAAAATTTATGTGCCGCATTGAAACGTGATGGATTTGAATTTATTGTGCTCGTAAATACAATAAAATAAATATATATATAAATTAATTATTTTATCATCAAAGAAAAGTAACTCATATTGATTTATATGCTGCTCTTAAGTGGTTCGCACGCCTATCAATATCAATCCACAAATGATATTACAAACGAAGACGCTTTGAAATCAGATTCTCTTCGTGCACGATCCGAAAGAGCTGTGATTGAGGTAATCGTTGCGTTTCGATTCTTTATTGTGCGGGTACTCGTATTTGCTCATGAATAAGTACGAGTAAGTACTACACACACATATGTTGTGTGTAAGCGTTTGCTTTTGTGTGTGTGTGTGTGTGCATATAAAGAGCTGACAAGAATTTGCAGCGATTTAGTCTTATTAAAAACGGAGCCACGCTCGGGAGTCCGGAGACCGTGGATCGTTATCGACCTAAGCAAAAAAAAAAAAAAACATACGAATACTTCGCGTTTCTTGGTAAAAAGAAAAAAGTAAAAGTTAACGAAAGTTATAATTGTCGCAATCTGGCATATTTGTTGCAATTAACAAAAACCATCTAATTTCCTGCCTGGAACAAAACTTGAACGTAGGTTCCCTTAAAGTGATACTCTTTTGTATTATTTTGCGCCTCATTCACGTTAAAGTTCAAATTTTGTGCTTGAACATGTCGTTGGGACTCTAATAATATAAATACTTTATTAACATTATTGTACGTGTTGCTGATCAATTAAAAAATGCAAATTGCATTCATAAAATTTTGATATAAATGACAAGTGTGCTTATATACATACAGTACATACATGAATTCCAATACACGCCTGTGTACATATGTACATTTATTTGTTAACATGTGCAATTACAATCCAATTGAATTTATTTCACACAATTGTAATTAAGCTGTGATATCGAATAAGCGAATTAAGTTAATTCGGGCACCAAAAGTTTTAAATTGCATTTAGGTGAATTCTAACGGAAGTCAGTTCAATGACATGAACAAATGTATAAATATATAATTTAATATACGTACATTGAAATTTTAAACCGGTTTGTGTTTTAATATTATCTTTTTAATATAATTGATTAACAATTTTTTTATTACACTCAATTAATATAAAATTTCACGCAATTTAATGAGTTTTAAACATTTTTGTTTAAATTTGAGTCGAAAATCTTATCAGTTTTGTGGAAACGAAATAAAGATTTGAAAGACATCAGTCAGTTGCTCAATATGTAGATAAAGTGCGTATTGTTTTACTCTGTTGATAATTGTGTCATAGCAAAACGGAATAACAATCGGAACAACAAAGCTCACGATAATAAATAATTAAAAAACAAAAAAGAATCTTATCTATTTTAAAGAATACCAAAGTATCAGTAATAATCGTGCCAAGCAACAGGCATTAGCCATGTTAACCTGTTTTCAGACAACAGCCCAAAACAAAAATCTGTCACGGGTTATATGAATCGCTTAATTATGATAGTCACGCTAGATTGAATACATCCGCACGATAGAGCCCACATAAACAACACCACACAACACAATATACATAATCGGTTCGGACTGTCGATCAATTGGGTAAGCCGTAAAACGTTCAGGGCTGATTGATATTCAAGTGGAGATTGCCGTTAATCAAACACCAATAAGTGGAGTAATAATCAACAAAGCAAGATCCGATCGGCAGCTACCAATCCATCTGTATTCCAAATCAATCACAATTCGCTGAACACAGCCGTAATAAAAGCAAACGCCACAAGAGTGCAATATAAGTCAATTAACTGGTATTCAACTACAGCCACAAAGTAATGATAAGATAATGTTGGTTGTTGCGGGACGAGGTGGTACTCAATGGATTTTCATATGCATAAATCTTTTTTACTCAAAGGGCGCGAGTGCCTTATCGGTAAGGTGAAAATTTCATTGACTATACGATAAGCTGCGACCAAGTGGCTACTTGGCCAGAATAAATAGCCATTTATTTGTGGTGCCATCAATCATGGCAAGTCTTTTATGTGCGGCTATAAACAATTGCCAATATATGACTTTTGATACTATTCTGAAAGCCTCCATAAAAATGCCGTTCGTGTCAAGTCCAGTTGCACATATCAAAATCGAACTCTTTGGATGAATTAAAGTGCGTTCAAATCAATTGAGAAGTTTATACACAACAATTTCTCTTGACGTCAACCAGAACTTTAACCGATCTCCACAATGATAGTTAGCCAATCAACTTGAATTGATGACAATACAATCAATAACATTGCATCTTCTTCACAATTTTCCATTCGGTAATCAACTCCACATTTGAAAAGATCTGTGACGAAGAACTGAATAAGCCAAAAAATAGATTAAACAGTCGATATCTGATGTGTGTAATCGTGGAAATGTTTGAAAAGATACTACCTGTGATTTGAATCTGACAATTTGAAAGCAACGCAAACTGGAAACCAAGAGAACCGAAAATGCACATGTCGTTAATAAGTTTCATAATTGTTTGATTTGAAGTGGCAGCCAGAAACAAGACTTATCAATAATGTCACGAATTTTGTACATTTCGACTTGAAGTATTATTGTCTATAATGATTATCTATATGTTATATACATATATTATTCCATTCCAAGTATTTGAAGTATTACTATCTATGCCGATTATCTGTGTATACCAATAATATTCCATAAACAGTGAAAACAGTGTCTGGTGCTCCGAAAGGTGATTAGATTAACACGAAACACGCTGCTTAAACTTTATAAACGAAGTGGAGAAATAAATAAATACATATAACTACAAGTATATACTCGTACAAGCCACACAGTAAGAGACACTGACCCACTGAGAACACTGGATGAATGCAAACCAAACGCTTGGTGAATACTCATCCAACTGTGCTGTCTTGTGAATCGTGGCTTGAAAAGTAAAGAAAAAATCAGGCAAGTTAATAACGTGAAGTAATGTTGATTTGGAAATACCCTGTGTACACGTTTTAACTTTTATGGTGTTTATAAAATCCTGTGCTGAAATTGTTAAACATAATATTTTATCTATGAGATTATTGTTTGACATCTTGGTATGTCTGCCTTCACTTAGTTCCTAGTTTTCCTTTAGGATGGGGTTTTCCCCATGTGCTTGAGCTTCTTGGTACCATGCCTATTTGTTTACTTCGATAACAGATTGTTATATTTATACTTGTTACATTATCGATTCTTACACTTACTTTCAAGACTATTAGTTTATAATTGTGTTTGTTATTTGCTCTTGATAATAAACAGAGAAGCGTGGAAAGATAACTTTAAAGTTTTATTCTAAAACTAAATAACTTTAACATTAATTTTTTTATTCTTATATCAACTTTTACTTATTTTGCATACCCTTCAATGGCTGCTTACTGCTTAAAGGGTACAAAAGACAATATTAACGGTTTCGGAACTGTGTGCGTCGCCTGCTAAAGTGTCGACCGGCAGTTGACCCATCGCAAACTAAGCTTGCAAATTTGCTTATTGCCAACTGGGCAACTGGGCTACGGTGCTGGGCACTGTGCAACTCGGTGGTTATCCACTTTGGCAAACAAGTCACGTAGAACGATTTTTCGTTTCGGTGCCAATGCGACGCGCTTTTTTCGTGGTATGCCACCTCTGGCAAGGTCAGGCACACTGGCAGGCAAGTGTCGCGATTTATAGACGAGCTCTCATTTAAGCCGACAAACAACAACAGCCACAACAGCAACAACAACACATCGTGGGCAATTAGCTTAAGGCATTATGTAAATCGCAAACATTCACAAGACTGAAGTGAAAAGTGGGAAGCAGTGACACAACAGCAAAAAGAAATTTATATAAATTTTGTGAATTTTGCACTACTTGACTTGTGCCATTTACACGTGATCGTGCGCCCTGTGTGAAGTGTACACAATTTGTTTGATATCAAAATAAGTATTACTTAAAAAAAAACAAAACTTAAAAGTTTTTTTTTCTACAAATGACACCGACATGCTAATTAATCTGCTTTGTTCGCCATACTCAATGTGAGAGCGCACGTGATGGCCCAGTAGGAATGTTTGTCAACCAACGCACTTGCCAGACAATCGCCAATTAGACTCGATTCGTTATAAGACTTGCAGTGTGTATATGCTTTACCTTGATTCTAAAACCTTTTATGCAAAAATGAACTTCTTATCAGTTAAAATAAAGGTTCACACTCCTTTTCGGGGGCATCGCTTTCAGATGCACGACTGTTGTCTCAACGCAAACGAATGGAACTCACAATCAGTTGTGATCACTTGATACATCGACGTCGGCATCGAGTCTATTTCTTTATTTTTGCTCGCGAATTACTCATATCAACGTTGAAATGGCGTTAATTACAGGTGAAAATTGAAAACATTGAGCGTGTCTGGTCAATTATGCAGATTTGATAGCAAACAGACATTGATTGCTCTTGTCACAGACATAAATCAACAAACGTATACGCCTGTATCTATATTTAGTAGCTTTATTAGAGCGTGAATTAAATAAACAATGTCGCTTACTTTAATGTCGAATTGGTTTATTGACAGTTTTTGTGGCATGCTGAAGATAAGTTAAATAAGTTAAAAAACACCCAAATATTTTGATAAAGAAATGTTTTCTATTTATTTGCATACGCGCAATAAATATTTTTATGACTAGGCGCACCTAAAAACAAAATAAGTTTGCTTGTCGAAAAAAAAACAGACTTTAAATCATGCTCATCATTTTGTATAGTTAAACCTGATGACGAATCTGTTTGTTAGTCAAAATAAAACTATTCAATGGTACATCAAAATTGACCAGAAAATTGAAAGCAAATGTGTTAGCACCTGATTTTTTTATGATCTAATTAGATGCAGTGTATAACAAATGTGAATTTTACCTTACTCAACTTATTGTGAGTTGTTTTAGAATACATGCGAGTTATAGCAATGATTTATTTAGTTTTGCTTTAATTGAGCAAATATTCGGTAGCTCTAAATTAGTCCGTAGTTTTCCGTAACATATAATTAAAAACATATAATATTTGGGTCAGCAAAAAATAAATCAATTAGCAGATATTAAGCACATGTGCTAATTAACCAAAAACCTAACCAGAATTTAAGCACTTTTCCGCAGACATTATATAATGTGCTACTTTTCTCATATGATATAAAGTTTCGTTAAGTTACTTAGGCTTAGTACCGGAGAAAATTGGTTTTAAAATATATTTTCACTTTAGTATTTATTTTTATTGATGATTATTATTGCTGTTATTAATATTTAAAGCAAAATATTTGCTTTAGTCTTTAACCCTTTCACAAGTTTGTGTCGATTTCGCACACTCGCAATATACAAACACAAATATATACACTAACACTCTTACTGGCCTGTATAACTCCCACAAAGTGGCGATCTGAAACGCCAACGCTGAATGATAATGAATTTATTTCAACGCTAAACGTTGAACGAGCTAGTTGTAAAAATCGCGTAACGCGAAGCGCGAAAAAAACGTTAACAAGTAGCCAGACGGCAGCAACAAAATATTCATAAATCGGTATACAACTGATAAGCGGACGCATCTCTTTCCTGCAGAGTACGAGAACGATGACGGCCAACGGGGAACCAGGCGCCAATAATGGCGAGGAAAGCAACATGACAACCCTGTCAGTACCGGATATCCGCACCACGCCAATGCCCAATGGCAACAATAACCACAAGAGCACCCTTGTCGTCGAAAATCAGCCCAAACGACGTGTCAGCATTATATCGGATGCACCGATGATCGGCGCCGGTGGTGGTGGTGCCGCTGGCTATGACAATCCCGCCTTCGAACAAAATCCCAGACGTAAAATATCCCAGGTGAGTCGACAACTATGTAGTCATCGGTTTGGGCTGTCGTCAACGTTAGCGTTGCAGTTGGCGTCGATAGCGATTACGATCAATGGATGGTTAATGGGCTCGTAAATTTGGATTTGTGTGTTTATTTACGTGCTGGCCATAAACACGAGAATCGACAATCGCAGCACACAAACCGTATATTGATAATTTTCTTGGCCAACGTCAACGTATCAGTGCATATAGATAATCGTCTGGGATTTCAGAAACCGGCAATAAAATGTCTAATCTTTTTAATAATATTTTGTTTGTTGTTACTTTTTTGTTTCAAACATAGACTTCGACACATTCGCACACTGAAATTGGGCCGTCGAGGAGAAGAAGTATCTTAAAAGAACCGACGCTGCATAGTAATGATAATGAAAGCGATCGTGGATCTACGCACAGTTTTGGTAAGTTAACCAGTATAACGAGCTTACGTTGCGAATGCATAATATAGGAAAATTTTGTAAACTTAACATATTTATTGATTTAAGGGGCATACATCTAACGTTGCCAATTTCAAAGGCTGCTCCGAAGGCCAACTATTTGTCAGTTGGCAATAGGCAAATACATATACGATAGGTTTCTATTTGAGTACTTGTGCTTCCATTGTCAATCTAATTTGCCATCACACAGTTAACATTATCAATTAACAGGCCGGAAAGTGATTTTCAATTTTCAGTTACTGCGTTCAGCATCGCTCATGTAAAGGGTATTTCGAGTAGTAAAGAGTTTATGCTTTAATTTATAAATTAAATATATGTCGAGCTTATTTTTGTATTTGGAAAAACATTTTTGCATTTGATTGATGATGCTTTATAAGAAATAAAACGATTCAAGCTCTTAAACATTTCATGCTTAGTTTATGAACGACGGTGCAGTTTTTTCGAGGAAATCTTTGTAGTCAAGCACTTGACAAAAGTCTATTCTATTGTTTTGTTGACTGTATGCTCTAACGCAGACACAATTAGAGTCAAATGCTAAATGATGATATAATTTGTTTATATACGACTCGTAACCAGAGTACATAATTGTGGGACTTCTGCACTCGGCATATTCATTATCTTTTTCCCATTCCAATTGCAGAGAACTACAGGCAGAGTGCATTGGATATACTAAATGCAAAATACCAAAACCAACAGCAGCCAATATCCAGCTCACAGGATGCCAGTGGTGCCAATTATGTGGAGGATTCGTGGATATACACATTCTGCTTAAAATGTCGCGGCGAAGAGCCATCCGAAGCATGGGAGCCGCCCTTCTGGCAAAAGGTCTTCCCCTATCCGTTGTGTCCCACCTTCAGGACATTCTCTCGCCTTATTGTTCTCATTTTGATTGGTTAGTAAAAAAATATTTTACAACTCTAACGTTGACTAACTTAATTTGGTTATTAATCTTGCTTTAGGTCTGCTACTTTGGATTGTGGCATTTGTGATTATTGGGGACACGGCTGCCCCAGGTGGACAACTCTTCAGTTTAGTTGTGCTTACCGTAGCTGCCAATTTTGGTGGCTATCTTATTTCCCTGACGACCCTGCCCAGGCTTATTGGCATGCTGCTGGTGGGCATACTCTTTCAGGTAAACTTGTGTGAAACTAAAACTTGAAACTGTTAGCTACAGTGTTATTTTTCTAGAACGTTGGCTGGGTGGATCTTGATGGCGACTTCTCGAAAGTAACGGGGCATCTGCGCAAGTTTGCCCTAACCATAATTCTGTCTCGAGCTGGTCTCGAAATGGAACCGGAAGCCTTTAAGAAAGTCTACAAGACAATTCTAAAGCTAGGCATTGTGCCATGGATGGTGGAAGCTGCTGTTATGACTGTCATGTCGCACTTTTTGCTCGATCTGCCCTGGATTTGGGGCTGCATGCTGGGCGCCATCATTGCCGCCATCTCGCCAGCTGTTGTGGTGCCCTGCCTGTTTCGTCTGCGATCCAAGGGCTATGGTGTGGTTAAGGGTATACCCACTTTGGTGGTCGCCGTAGCTGGAGTTGATGATGCACTGTCCGTGGCCATCTTTGGCATTGTCAGCACGATCATGTTCTCGGACAAGGGATTGGGCTATCAGATTGCACAGGCACCAGTCTGCATTCTGGGTGGTCTGGCCTTTGGCGTTATCTGGGGCTCACTGGCACGCATCTTTCCCGAAAAGGGTGATGCCTATGTTGTGCCTCTGCGAACTTTAATGCTCTTCGCCGGCAACCTGGTGGCCATCTATGGAAGCGAGGAGCTGGGCTTCGAGGGAGCTGGTCCATTGGGCGTTGTTTTCTCATCATTCGTATCGAATCTGTTTTGGTGCAAGGATGGCTGGGAGGTCGATGAGAACCCCGTCTCCACAGCCTTTGAGATCTTTTGGATGATCTTTGAGCCCATTCTGTTCGGCCTGACCGGTGCCACAATCATCATCAACGAGCTGGACGGGCACACAGTCGCAATTGGAACAGCCTGCATATTCACTGGCGTCATCATACGCATCTTTGTCACCGCTGGCATTGCTGTTGGCGATCGTCTTAATACGAAAGAGAAGTTCTTTGTCGGTCTCTCCTGGATGGCAAAGGCAACTGTGCAGGCTGCACTGGGTCCAGTGGCCCTTAAGAATCTGGGCAGTGATGCCTCTGAAGACGAACGCAAATGGGCTCAAATTGTTCAAACAGTATGTGTATTTAGTATTGTGCTGACTGCTCCACTCGGTGCCATTCTGATATCTGTCACGGGCAGCCGTATGTTGACCAAGACGAAGCAGCCACAGATCTTGTCCGGCTGGCGACGCAGTCATCGTCCCTCCATTCGCGATATTAGTATTATTGATGAAGAGGAGGAGCGCGAGGATCCCGAGCTGCCCAGGGATAAGGAGACCGACGATAATACGCAAAGTAATGCCCATTTATCGTATACCGCAAATAAGTAATTGTGAATCCTAAAATTGTATTTGCGCAAAGCTCCAGTTTTTGTTGTATTAAGATATAATGTTGATTGTTATTGTACAATACTACTTAGCATAGTGGATCTGCATTCCAAATAAATATTAAGTAAAATATTAAAATGCATGTGTTTTTATTGAAGTAGCTTCTGGCCAAAATTGACGAAGTTATGGCAATCGGAAGTTCTGTTTTTATTTCCAAGTCGATGATTGTTCGCAAAAATTGTTATCCAACGGATAGTTATTCGAATTTTTGATTGCATTTGACCATCGGGCAGTGCTGCCAGCAATTTAGTCGCTAGATCCGGTAACTTTGTCAAAAAATTTGCAACATTTTTTTTTTTAAATGCTTTTAGCCACAAACTAGAACAGAGACAGACTCTGAGTGAGAGAGGAAGAGAGAGAGACAGATTCTGAGTGAATGAGTGCATGAGTGAGAGAGATATTCTGAGTGAGTGAGAGAGAGATTCTGAGTGAGAGAGAGAGATTCTGAGTGAGAGAGAGAGAGAGATTCTGAGTGAGAGAGATTCTAAAAGAGAGAGAGAGAGAGAGAGAGAGATTCTGAGAGAGAGGGAGAGAGATTCTGAGAGAGAGAGGGAGAGAGATTCTGAGAGAGAGAGAGAGGGAGAGAGATTCTGAGAGAGAGAGAGAGAGAGAGAGAGATTCTGAGAGAGAGAGATTTTGAGTGAGAGAGAGAGAGAGATTCTGAATGAGAGAGAGAGAGAGATTCTGAGTGAGAGAGAGAGAGAGATTCTGAGTGAGAGAGAGAGAGATTCTGAGTGAGACAGAGAGAGAGATTCTGAGTGAGAGAGAAAGAGAGATTTTGAGTGAGAGAGAGAGATTTTGAGTGAGAGAGAGAGATTTTGAGTGAGAGAGTGAGAGAGATTTGAGTGAGAGAGATTTGAGTGAGAGTGAGAGAGAGAGAGAGAGAGAGAGAGAGAGTGAGAGTGAGAGTGAGAGAGAGAGAGAGAGAGAGAAAGAGATTCAGAGTGAGACAAGTTTCAAAAGAGAGATAGAAACACAGCTTGAGATAAACACTAACACTAACAAGGGCGACTCACAGACGGCTGGAATTGGTGCAGGCTGGCTTAAGTAGCCTTCCTTGAAGCAAGAACCAGTTGTGAATTATTAGAGGCTTGTTGCAAAATTTTACACGTCATATGAAAATTAAATGAAATTCCTATTTTTAGGCCTTTTTATTAACATATTTGTAACTTTTTCATATCGAAAGCAAATTTTCGAAGCTTTCAAATATTTTAAAAAATAATGCTAGCATTTTTACACACATACACACACAGCGCAATGCAATCGCAGCAACCGCCGTCGCCGCCGCCCTATACAACAAAATACGCCCAAAACCTATGTTTTCGTTTTTATGCGATTTCAATCAATAAAACCATAACAACAAGTTTGAATATATTATTTGAGTTATAGCCTTCAGTAATAAAGAGCCGATACTTATCGATACTTTTCGAACCTCTCGAACTCAAACTTGGCCTTGCAATTTTTTTGGCAATTTTTTCAAAAGTTTATTTGTAAAGTAATTTGTATACTAAATCTAGCAGTTTTTGCTTTGGAGATTCTGGCAGCACTTCTATCGGGTTACCTTTGATGGAGTTATTCCAATCAAAAAATCTGTTTAAATGAGAAAAAACATCAAGACTTTTTAGTGCTTTTCCATACACATAAATAAACTAAATATAGTTTATACGCTTAAAAGTCCGGTTGAGTTTATTTATTGGTTCAGATATGAGCTAATGAAAATATTAAATATATTTAATTTTACATAAATAATATTAATGTTAAATGAAACGATATCGAGAATAATAAATCGTTTCAAATAAACAAATAATAAATCAAGAAAACAACAAAAAAATCACAAACAAATTAATAAAGAATGTTAATTAACCACATTTCTCAGAGTGTTTGTTTTGATAGTTTTTTTTTTCGTTTTGTGACTCAACAAATTTTTGATCTTAAAAAATATCACATAATCAACACGTGATAAACAATTTTGTGCAGCTCTTTAAAGTATTGTTTTAAAAAATTCCTTTAAAAGGGGAACTTTTTATACACCAATTTTTTGTATAACTTTAAATGTTGGTAAAGGTCACAATTTATTTGAATTTATATTAGCGATTCTGGAAATTTTACATTTTTAATATGCAAATTGGGATAAGCTTGGGAAAAATAAATAGGATAAATTAATCAACTAGAGAAATTAATAATGTACAAATTGTTATCCGCATTGTTAACTTTAAAAAACTAAACACAATTTGCAGGTTAGCAATTTAAGCGTGAAATTCTTTCACATATAATTACATTAAAAAATGCACAAAGCTAACTGTTAATAATTCAATAATTTGCTTATTTTCATCTATGCAGTGAATATGAGCTTTAATCGGGGCTACCATTGCGTGAGTAATAAATAATCAAATTGTCTAATTAATGATTCAAATGACATGGCGCAAAAAAAGGTCCATCAAGTCCACATGAGGCTTGATGATGTTTTGTTGAATTTAATCTAACGAACCGCATGACTTGATGGCACATTCTCGTCTGGTGGCAGAAAAAAAGCCAAAAAACCCGTAGGAATTTTTAAGTAGGAAGTGCCGGACTACATGATACCCTTAGCTGACTTTCAGCTCGCTTGCATTGATATATGTCAAGCATCTTTTGACTTTATAGTAGCATTCGGGCAGCTGTAATTATTTGCTAACTCATAGGTTCTAGGGTATAACAAAAAGCCGGGTTTTACAACTCAATTTCTAAAGACCACACAAAAACAAACCAAACAATAACAATAGTAAGCCAAATACAATAAAAAGAGAACAACAACCGGCGATACAAATTTCATTAAACAATTAATTCAGCCTCGTTATTATGAGACGATTGTCTACTGGGTGCTCACGTGAATTTGTTTAGATAAAATGCGTCACATTTAAACGACAAACAATCCGATCAAAGCAAAAACCGACAGCTGGCCGGACGAGGCCTACACATACATCAATACATGTTGAAGCGTGTGTTATGTTGTAGATCCATGGTTTCCAGTTCATTTCCAGTCTTCTAAGGTGCCAAATAATTAAAGCTAATTATTAAACGCTCTTCATTTGTTTATGGCTAGCTGTTAGTTCTTATGATTTTGATATAAAATATTAAATAGTTATTTGCATTGATCTTTAACACAATTAACTGACACACACATACGCATACAGCTCGTGTCATCAAAAGCCCACAAAAAGGCAAAGCACCCAACCCAAAAAGACTTGATCGAAATCGACAGTCGCTGATGAATTTATTTGAACGCTAAACGTTGAACGAGCCAGTTGTAAAGACCGCGTACCGGAACAAATTCGATTGTCGCGCGCATTCTACGTGTTCGGATATATATTATATATATACTTGACATGTATACAGTAAGCAGCAATTAAATCTTAATAAAATCAGTTGGTGATTACTAAGACTCGAAACTCCTTGCGTTATCCTGCAGAGTCACAAAACAATGACGACTAATTCAGATGAGGGTAGCTCGGTGGGAGCTGGAACTCCAACAAACACGGCTCGAATCAATAATGTACCAACACCTGTGGTATCCAATGATGGACAAACAACTGCAGCTCCAAACCACAAAAGCACAATCATCATTGAGAGTCAACCCAAGCGGCGTGTTAGCATTGTCTCCGAGGAACCAGTGCAAGGATCAAATAACTCTGGATATGATAATCCAGCCTTTGAGCAAACAAATACACGTAAAATATCACAAGTAAGCATTTCGAATTTGATCAGTGACCGTGATAAAGATCGTTATTTTGGTTTAATGTGTGTTTAACGACCTACCAAGTTACATGAGCTCTCTCGTAACGCTCCATACTCATCGTGAATGACGGCATTTATAATGATGATCGTAATTGTTCAACTAATCATAGTGATCAAGTGACGGGTGATTTACGCGCACTCTCAACTAATCAACACTCACAAATCTGAGCTACCAAAAAAGTAAATCATTTTAATTTTGACACATCAACAGACCTCAACACAATCACAATTTGATACTGGACCACCAGGACGCAGAAGAAGCATCTTAAAGGATGCTTTAGCTCATGAAAACGATTGCGATCGTGTGTCGACAAATAGTTATGGTAAGTCTCTATATAACATCAGGAATATTGTCAAGATTGGAAAATGATAAAAGTGAGAGGAAATAATGTTCTATATGAATACTTTCAGACATGTGTTGAATATCTTTTGACTATTAAAAACCTAATTGAATAAAATTTCCTAGGAAAAACTTGCAATTTGATAGAGAAACAATTTAACTAATTTGTTGATAGCTGGCCGAATATTTTATTATTACATAGAAGCAGCAAAATAATAAAGTTTATAGTATATGATTGTGATGACATATCTAGTCATCCTAATATCACATGATAATAATTCCCAAAAGTAAAATGTGTATTTGTATATGAAACGTTAAGTATTTGCACAGCTGGCAATATTTTTCGGTCATTATTGAGGTTCTTAACTTTTATAAATCGCCAGGCATGTGGACATCAGCAAACATTATGTTTTGTATAGAATAAAAGATTAAATTAAAATGATAATAATGTTAATTACAAGAACCTACCATGGGACCTCACTTTGAACACTTATGGAACTTATGTCAATTGAATTTTAAATCGTAAAGTTGGCATTAACAATTAGCAAAGTGCCATATGGAATTCTTGTTTTGTCTATGGAGAACATGTGCAGATGCCACACTTATCACTCAATTAGATCTAGATGCTAATTATGTGAGTCTATATAGCTAACACCCTTGATCAATGGACCGATTGATTATTTCACAGAGAACTACAAACATAGTACGCTGGACGTGCTTAATTCCAAGTACAATGGCTTGCACACAACTCAAGGATCACAGGATAGTAATGGCAACTATGTGGAACAATCGTGGATATACAATTTTTGCCTCAAGTGCCGCAAGGAGGAACCATCCGAGTCATGGGAGCCACCATTCTGGCAAAAGATCTTTCCCTATCCACTGTGTCCCACCTTCAGGACATTCTCCCGCCTGGTATCACTTACAGCGATTGGTAAACTATGAGCCTACCTTTTTCTTAGTCATGTTGCTTACTCTTTTAATTCTTCTTTAGGCGCTTTACTTTGGTTTACTTCGTTTGTGATCATTGGCAAGTCGGCTGCCCCTGGCGGGCAGCTTTTTGATCTGGTAGTACTTACAGTGGCTGCTAATTTTGGTGGCTACCTAATCTCCTTGACCACCTTGCCAAGGCTTATTGGCATGCTCCTGGTGGGCTTGTTGTTTCAGGTGAGTTTGAGTTTTTTAAATTCGGGACAAGTTTAGTAATCCTGATACTTTTAGAACGTTGGCTGGGTTAATCTGGATGGCGATTTTGCCAAGGTAACGGCTCATCTGCGTAAATTTGCCCTCACCATAATCCTAACGCGAGCGGGACTCGAAATGGATCCGGATGCCTTCAAGAAGGTGTACAAAACAATTCTTAAGCTCGGCATTGTTCCCTGGTTTGTGGAGTTTGGAGTTTTAACGGTCATGTCGCACTATCTGCTTGGTCTGCCCTGGATTTGGGGTTGTATGTTGGGCTCCATAATGGCAGCGATTGCACCTGCTGTTGTGGTGCCTTGCCTGTTCCGGCTGCGCACGAAGGGATATGGTGTGGCCAAGGGAATACCGACGTTGGTGGTTGCTGTGTCTGGAGTGGATGATGCCATCTCGGTGGCAATGTTTGGCATTATTACAACAACAATGTTCTCGGATAAGGGACAACTCTATTTGTATTCCCAAGTGCCTGTGTGCATCATCGGTGGCTTAGGCTTTGGAATCATCTGGGGCTTGCTGGCACGCATCTTTCCCGAGAAGGGCGATGCCTATGTGGTGCCCTTAAGGACACTTCTCCTCTTCGTTGGCAATCTGGTGGCCATCTATGGCAGCGATAAGCTGGGCTTTGAGGGCGCAGGACCGCTGGCCGTAGTCTTCTCATCATTCATATCGAATTACTTCTGGTGCAAGGATGGCTGGACCATCGATGATAATCCAGTGGGCACTGGCTTCGAGATCTTCTGGATGATCTTCGAACCCATTCTGTTTGGCGTCACAGGAGCCACCATCAAGTTGCGAGAGCTGGATTCAAGCTTGATTTACATCGGCGCCCTCTGCATATTCACTGGCGTCATCATACGCATCTTTGTCACAGCTGGTATTGCAGTTGGTGATCGTCTCAATACGAAGGAGAAGTTCTTTGTGGGCCTCTCCTGGATGGCCAAGGCAACAGTGCAGGCTGCCCTGGCACCTGTAGCTCTGAGACATTTAGGACCCACAGCCTCAGATGATGAGCGCAACTGGGCAAAAATAGTGCAAACAATTTGCATTCTTAGTATATTGCTGACAGCTCCTTTGGGCGCTATTCTGATATCTGTGACGGGTCCTCGGATGCTAACAAAGACCAAACAGGCTCAGCCAATAGCTGGTTGGCGTCGTCCTTCGATACGTGACATTAGCATTATCGATGAGGAAGAGGAACGTGAAGATCCCGAGATACCAAAGGATAAGCAGACTCAGGACAATACCCAGAATAATATACACATTCCAAACTATTCGTATACAAGTAACAAATAGTTTGTTAATTCTTTTTTAATGCAACAATAAAACTTAAGAGCTTAGGGAAAACCTTTTCTTAATTCTCAAATATATAAGGTGATTAGTAAACTTTCGTTATTACCCTTACCATATAGGTTTGCACGTCCCCCGACTAATGGCAATGCATCACATGACTCTCCAGCTAAGGGCGGATGATATAATTATTTTTAAATATATTTGTTCGTACATCGTTTGGCAGTAGCAGTCGTATTAACTGTTAAAACTCGTTAACACTGACATCAGTGATCATTAAAGTGATAGAGATAATTGCTAAAGTGTGCACAAGATGTGTACAAAAACCGAGTACACTGCAACAAAAAACCAGACAGGCAATCATTTTAAATACTAGACTAAATTTAACTCGAATAAATTCAATAACAAGTGAGGATGAGCACAACACGCTAAAGGTTTAAAGCGAAAGTAACTTTGCAAAAATAGAATATTTTATTTGTCTTTGAATCTATGTGGAAATACAAACAATGAATGATTCAGTTAACAGTGTAAAAAAGGTTTTTACAAGAAAAAAGTTAGGTAAGAATACAAATTATAATATTTAAGCTAAGCTAAGCATAGTAGTTAAAAGAAACTGAAGCTCTTAACAGCTTATAAATATTTTTGCACAGGTTCGCCGAGAATCGTTTCTAGTTCCTGAACAGCAAGGCGTGTATTCTTCTCCACCCGTTCATGCTCATCCTCGAGCAGTTCGGCTATAAACGGCACCGTCTCCGGCAGCAGTGGAGCAAAGCTCTCACCCAATTTGCGAGCAATGGCAACGCTGGTGTTAAAGGCCAGGATTCGAACTTCTGGCGTGAATTTGCGTGTCTTGAGCAGCACCTGGGCATTGAGCTGCTTCCACAGCACATCGTTGCTGGCGGCTGCCAATTGGGCAATGCAATCGCTTAGGGTTTGCTGCACCTTCTCCGACTCGCTGGCCAGCATTAGACTGTTCTCCAACTGGTCCACAAGCGGAAGCATAAGTGTATTGAAACGATGATCGTTAATGAAGTCATTGCTGCAGTGCAGGAACACATGATGCAGTGTGCTCAGAATGGCCGACAACAGTTCAATAACATCATCCGAATCGTTGTCGTCAGAGAACTCTGGACGTATTGTATTATGCTCATGCAGCAATCGTGCCGCATCCTCAATAACATCGCCTGCGAAGAGTACGAAAAGCGATTTAAGTGCCTCGGCAATGCGATTGGTCAGCAGGAAGAAAGTAAGCTTTGGCTGGATCTCATTGCGTTCCATGGCCCACTTATGCACTCGGCTGTACATGGGTCGGAAGCTCGACTCGGATAGCTTGAGTATCCAGGCGACAAATGCCTCGCACACGGACGCCTCAATCTCAGCAATGCGCTTGCGATGCAGTTTACGTCCACGCACCTCCAATCGAAGTTCAAGCGCCTGAAGGAATAGCTCGGAGAGTGCCTCCTGTACAGGCTGCAGATCAGCATTCGAATTGTGCCTTATGCATGGGAGTAGAAGTTGATGCATCAGCATGCCCACCTCTTCATAGGCGTGTGCTTCCATAAGGCTTTTATGGGTCTTGGCACAACTTGGGACCAAGATGCGTGCTTCAACGCCTTGCGCCACCGCCGTCCACACATCCACAATGCGCAGCTTGAGCGCCTGCGTGCGCTTGTCCTGTGTCAGCAGTGAGCCCTCCAGCTGCACCGAAAGCCGTATTAGCGCACCAATAATGTCCACCAAATAGGGTCCCAGGAAAAGCGGCAGCGTCAAGAACAGTTTGTGCATGGCTAGAAATGAAGACATTAATATGTGAAATAAAATATTATAGCAGAAAACTTACCTGTTACCAAAGCTGAGCAGACGTAGTCGGGCGATTGTCGTTGGGTTGAAAGCAGTTGGACTTGTTCCTTTAGCAGTTCAGTTAGCTGTGGCGCAAACTTGGGCAGCTGAGCCAAAGCATGTGCCTTGATGCTGCCACAAATCTCGACCAGAGTCAGCACCACATTGCCCACAACAGCCTTGGGCACATTAGCTCTACGTTTGACGATACGCGTCAACTTGGCCAGAAGTTCGCGACACTCCTCCAGATAATCGCGTCCATGACGATTGGCCAGCATTTGGAGGGCCTGAAGAGCCGTCTGCTGCAGTTGCGCCTGTTGGGCATTACTGCCGCCCGTCGTGTCCAGAATGCCATCAACAATGGCACCCAGTGGCTCGAAGAGTAGTCCAAAATGTGCTGCCTGGCACTTGGCAAAGTATTCGTTGGGCGGCGTTAGTTTGGTGACGAGCAGCTCCAACACCTTGATGCGCACATGGATGCGCTCGTGCTGCATCAGCTCCGTAATCACATTGAGGAAATGTTCGGGCTTTAGCAGGCCAATGGCATTGTCCAGGACATCTTGCACATGATTGCCCAGCACATGCCAATATTTCTTTAGCATATTATCGGTCTGTTCATGGGCCTGATTAACAACAACCACATAGGAGAGTGTTTTGAGTATGAAATGCTGATAGAGTTCCAGTTGCTCCTGCTTGGGATTGGCCAGTTTCGCTTGGAACTCTGCAGAGCTGCTCAGTGTGGAGAGATAGTCCATGATGAGGTATTTATAATGACGCAACTCCTTGAAGGAACGATTACGCACATTGAAGAGCTGCTGCTCCGGCGATATGTTGCTGACCGCGGAGCCTGAGGCCGCCTTGGAGAGAGCCTCCTTGCTTTGGGGTAAAGTAGGTAAATAGTCGAGCAGGTGCACACACGTGTCCACAATGACAGCTGGCTTCTCAAACATTAAGGTCAACTCACGAGCGAAGTCCAAACGTTCCTTGTCCACCGATTGGCCAGGTTTGGACTTCAGTGCCAGCTGTATCTGGGCCTCAAAGACAATGCAAAGGAATTGCCACAGATGCAGGCGGGGATTAAGCACACGGAAGAGCGTCTTGTACAGCGGCAGGCGGCGATGCAGTGGTACATCCATGCAGATATCAGCAAAGACCTTGAGCACAGCAATAACTAGACGTTGACGCTGTTCACCCGGTTGCAGCAGCAATGTGGGTATAATGGTCTCCACCACATTCTCTATAATGTGCAGACTAAAGGCATCATCGTGTCGTGCCACAGTGGAGCCCACAAACGTAAAGATCTCGACAATCTTGTGCAGCACCTGCTGCGGATACAGTGCAGCACAACGTGTTAGGAATATCAAGGCATGTTGCTGCGTCTGTGGATTCTGTGTGTTGCGCAGACACTGAACCACTTGCTCAATGCGGAAACAGGACTCGGGCAGCACCTTGGACAGTTGTATGCCAGCCGCTTGCGATGATTCACAGCAGTGAATCAAGCTGGAGAGGATTAGCTGCTTGGGATACTCTGCGGCACTTTGCTCCTCCAGGGTCAGGCACAGCTGCAACAAATCAAAGAGTGGTGGTATGAGAAGCTCAGCGCCCTTTAGTTGTTTCTTATGTTCCATTAGCTCCAGCAACGTCATGCCCTGCTTCCAAGCCAAGGATGTCAGATCCAGTTTGATATTCTTGGCAGCACGAACCTTACGTTCTGGCGTGGCATTGGTACGCGTGCTTCGACTCAACATGCTGCCCAACATGGGCACGAGGGACTGACAGTCGATGGTGCAGCGCTTGAGCAGACGATGTGCAGCCAAGAAGATGCTATCATTATCCGAGGCAGTGGCTGCATCAACAATCAGCTGTAGCAGGGCGACCTTCTGTTGACTCTGCAGTTTCTCGTACGTTTCGGGTGAAAGAGCGTTGAGCAGCACACAAGGCAATGGTTGTAGTTTATGATCCAGTTCCACATAGGTGGTATGCTGCTTGAAAGTCGCCTCCGCCAGTTTCCAGGAGTTGGGATGATTCTGTAACACGCTTAAGCCAACAGAACCCTCAAAGCGTTCCATTACGGCACAGTAGATATCACTATGTGGCCAGCTGAGCTGCGCTAGTTGTGCTGTCTCCTTGCCGGAATCAATGCACACCACCTTCTCCAATGCTGCCTCAGCCAATGGCAACAGGGTCGTTAGCATTGACTCATTATTCATATGCTTCAAGGCCTTCAGTAATGCTGCGGTGCAAATTGCCGGCTGCTCCACATCACAGACCGACGCCAGCACACTGCGACGTAGCTTGGCCAACAATAGTTTCTCTCGCGGCGTCGTTGATTTGTTCTGCAATATAGTGTGTAGTACAAGAGCATACTGCTCATGATCCATGGACAGTTCGCTTTGACGCAGCAGCAGACATTCCACTAAATAAGCGACATGTGGCTCCAGTTTCTTTTGATCGATTAGTTGAAGAGTTTGAAGCGCTTGTTGACGCAATGTTTGCAGTGGAGAGTTGCAGGCTGTGGCTATGCGTAGCACATGCAACAGGCTGCAGTTAATGTCGCCAGCTGGTGCACGAAACAGTGCTTGCAACAGCTGGAATCCACGCACACGAAACAGTGCATAATCGTTGGGGTTGCTGAACAGCTCGGGCAACGTTTCGTATACGTAAAAGTTGCATAGAAAATCAAGTTTTTGTTGCGCCTCCGGCAGCATTACATTGACACAATCCTTTAGGGCACGCGTCCATTCCCTGCGCTCAGCTGGTGCACATTGTTCTGCATAAACCTGAACGCACAATGCATCCAGAAGTAATAGACTAAAACGCAGCTCATCCGTCATTTGATTCCAGTGAGTGGCAGCAAGTTCTGTAAACTTTGTATTCCTTGCAAGCGTTGTCAAGAAATCCGCATATAGCTGCAGTGGCACAAAGCTTGTGCTGTGATTGCTCTTGCTCCCTTCCTTGCTCAGCCGAAACTGGAAACCATGAGTGTAGCTGCTCAGACGCTGCAGCATGTGCAGACTCTCAGTGGCGCTTAGCTCACGCTTGGCATAGGCTGTCAGCAGGATAAGTAGATGGGTTAACTGTGTCGCCTCGCCACGTAGAAAGGCAACGCCTCCATGCTGCTCCACGCTTTCGAGCAGTGCCATCTGTTGCTTAGCAGGCTGGCCAGCAGTGGCAATTACATTAAGGAATTGCTGACAATGCTGCCATACATTGAATTCCTCATGCTTGGCGCTAACGTTGAGCTTGCGCAGAAATGACAGCTTGGTGGCAAAGCTGCTCTTCAAGATAATCAAGAGTGCTTCATGCTCCTGCACACTTAATGCATTCGATGGAAACAGATAGGGCATCAGTGCCAGCAGCAACAGATTTGCATCGTAATGATCGCCCACAGTTGCAGTTGTTAAATGCTGGACAGCTTGTGGCACCACTGAATCCCATTGGGTTTTACGTTGCTGCTGCGCACGCAGCAATAGTTCACAGAGCGTCTGGGCAAATGATTGGGCGCCGAGTAGCTGGACAAAGTCATCGGTGGGCAGTGTAAGCAATTCCGCAACAACAGCTGGACTCTCATCCTTGATCCGATCAGGCAGACATTCCTTTAGCAAACCAAAGCAGCGCTCACGTCTCTTTGGCACTTTAAGATTCTGCAGCAGCTGCTGCACAGCGTTTAGACGCCATTCAGCATTGTAGTGGTAAAGTTTCTCAAAGACACGTTTCGCCTTCTCGTCCGTTGTGTTCAATCGGAAGCCTGTAAAAGGATTTCAAGTGTTATTCTAATGAATGTCATAGAGCTTGCGGACTTACCCAATGCCAGCTTGAGTGCCTTCTTGCGATTGCTAGACTTTGATTTGGCGCTTAGTGCCGCCTTCACGCTCAGATCAAATGCATCTGGATAGCGACGTTCAAGTTTCTCCAGATACTCTGTGTACCATGTTTGGAAATTGGTTTTGGCTGGCTGCATTTCATCATCGGAATCAATAATGATTGTACTCTCGTCATCCTCAGTCATAGTGGTATCAAATCTCATAGCTTCAGTCTCAGCTTCCACGTCCACAAATGTGTCTAGGAAACAACTAAAGCAGGAAACAGAAATTTATAGATTTTCTGTTAAAACTTTGTACGAATTTCCTTACTTGATTAACTGTTGAGCGCTTGACTTGGAGAATGGCACATTGGCAAGCAGATTGTCCAGAAACTGCTGATGCGAAGCAGTAGATTCGTCTCCCTCACGTATAGCTGCAACGGCGCCGCGCATCAGTGGCATACAAATGGCCTGTATGGCAATGTTCTCCTTGGCCAGGGCTGCCAATGCATTTATTAACCACTTTTGGCAGACCAGATTCAGCAAGGTTTTGGGTGCGAATTCAGGCTGTGCCGACTGCTGTTTATCTTGGATGGTAATGAGCAGCATCAGTGCTGTCGTGTGCAGCCGCTCGAATGTACAGTTGGCTACACGCTCCAGGAGCGCATTGCAGACCTTCGTCTTCAGTTTGGTGCGCGAGACGAGCTGTGCAACGATCACATAGGAGGCAGCCACAAAATCCATGGTATCGGAGGCGAGACCCCTTAGCAGCGACTCCAATATGGTTGAAATATGCCAATCCTGTAGTGGTTTGGCGGTTTGCAAAGCACCCACAACAACGGTTGCATAGAAGTTGATCTGTGCCTGGAGTTGAGGGGCACGGGGACCCAGTTCCTTCACTGCCTTGCGCACGCTGCGACAGATAAAGCTTAGAAACGATGGCATAGTGGCTGCACGTGTCACTATGGTTGTCTTGGAGAGAGGTACGCCAGGACGCTGGAGACGACGAAGCCAGTACCAATCGTCATCGGATTTTTGCAAACGCATCGTTTGCAGGACCTGAACAAATGTTTTTGTCTCGTGGTAGGGCATTATCAAGGCCATCACTTGCTCCCGATTGTACTCATGCACTTGGAAGCGACGCAGCAGCCACTCAAAACACATGTGCGCCGGTCGCAGTAGAAAATAAGGCGACAAAAGACGCAAGAACTTTGTAATTGATGCATCAAGCAGTTGATTTACTTCCTTCTGCTCGACGGCACGCTCCAGTGTTAGGGTGGCTTCATCGAAAAGCGTTAGCTGGAACTCCTTAAAGTTTGGATTGAAGGCTGTCAACTCGAGCAGACCGCTCAGGCCGATTTCATAGATGGCTCGCCTGTCTTTCGTGGCAGCCTCTTTGGGACTGAACAATATTGAGGCACGACTGCGTGCATCTATTAGTGGAACAGATGTCTGCGGCGCAGCCAAGTTGTGCAGTTGTTGAGCCAATGACGTCGTCATTTTGATTTGGCTCCTTTGAGTGTAAAAACACCGAAAAATAAACGAAAAATATGTGCGACGACAACTTCACACGTGCTTCGGCGGTAAATGATAAAAATGGAGGCACGCCGATAAGTTTGCGCATCGATTGCAAAGCGATAGTACGCCATAAGCATGTGACGTCACAAACTGCGCAACCTGTGAAATGGTGTAATGACATTTGCTTAAAATAAATTTAGCATTGATTGATATGAATAATGTTGAAGCTGCAAAAAGGAAAAGGCAAATATTTTTATACAAAGTTATATTTAATTGTAGTTTCGTTTTATAAAATGTAAAAAGTATCTTACATCTATTTAATCTCACAGAGGTACAAGAATGTTTGTTGATTGAGCATACATAATACACTAAAAAATGAAAAAAATTAATACGATATCCTGACATTTCAATGGTGAACGCTCAAAACTAATGAGATGTAATGTGAACAGATTAAATAATACTAGTTAAACATGTAAAAAAAACAAGCAACAGTTGATAATGCGATAACTAAAACCATGGATTCATAATATGTTGTTCTTGTTGCTGTTCTAATTTAAAAGTTCAAACGCTTCAAGGATCGTTTGCGACTCAGTTTGGAGTCATATTTTTGGTTGCGCTTAGGTGGCGTCACCCTCTCAGCGGGCATCATTATCTTCGAGGGTGTGCCCATCTCGGTGACCAGACACTTCTCGCCAGGATGCGGCGGTCCACAGCAGTGTACACAAAAGCGAAACTTGCAGGAGACACTTATGCATTCACCAACAGAATAAGGTGGTGAAGAAGTCTTCATCTCATCCATGGAATAGAAGCGTGTCAGAGGTGGCTTCGTTTCACTTAAGGCTCCAAAAGCGTGTGGTAATGTTTGTGAGAGTAGCGCAGCTGTTCTTTGCCTTGGGACCGTCACGGGCGTTTGTGGTTCGTCCGTCTGGCTGTAGAAGACCCTGCTGCACTTGCCGCAGCGCGGGCACTTGATGCGCTGCATCTGTTCCACCAGCGAGCAGCTGTCCTGCAACGGTGTGTGCTTATAGCTTATATCCTGTGTTTGATTTGGTTTGTGTATGGCATTTGAAGGGTTGAATGGCACGAGTTGTTTTGTGGATTGCATTGGACGACGTTTTAACATCGAATGAGTGCCGGTGTTCTCCTTGGTCAGGCTCATCTTGAAGCGATGATTCAGAAGACGCTCCATTGCACGCTGGCTTCTGTGTACCGCCTGCGCCCAGCGCTCCGATACCTGAGTCATCACGTCCAGCGTGTGGGAGTTAACATGCTTCAAGATGCATTCCAGCGCTGGCACCGTATTGCACAGCATGCCAACGATATCCAGCTGCTCAAAGCCATCGTAGTAACGAGTTCGGCTGATGGAAATTTGATCCGGCGGTGGAAACAGTTTCTTCTTAGATTTTTTGGGGCTGCTGTGGTGCGCCAATGGCTGATGTTGCGACTTGCGGCGCTTTTGCGAAATCTTTGAATCGTCCTCGCTGGCCTCAAATAGGCTTAAACTTGATTTGCGGCACTGTGTGAAATTGTTGGTTTCGGTGCCCGGCGATTGAAATTGCATGGAATTGAAGCTTAATCTGGGTTTTGCAGTCGTGTTGGATGCATTGAGGCAGTTTTCAGTCTCACAGTCGCGTTCAAATAAAAATGGCGCCTCCACGGTTGAGTTGTGCAGCACTTTAAAGGACGCGTAGCCCGACTCGTCCATTGCACAGTCAGTCGAATCAAAGCTTGTGCCCGAGCACATTTTCTTCAATACTTTGCGATTGTAGGCACTCATTTTGAGTTTGGAATAAGAATGCCTTATTGTGAAGCTTAACTTTTACATTTGTCTTTTTGTTTTGTGTGTTGCTTGGTTTTCTTAAAGCAATTGGCGTCGATGCAAATATTAGAGTTGTTCGTAGAATATCGATGCATATGCACATCGATAGATAACATTCTATCGATGAATGCAGCTCAAGCAACGAAAGGTAACTGCTATGCGAGTCCAAGAGTGTTAAGTATTAGAAGCTAAATTGTATGAAAATATTGAAAGGTGAAAAATAATGTTTTTAAAAAATAAAAACAACAATTTAACTTAAAGATGTATTTATCCAAATGCTGCAACACTATTTTGATAAAAATAGCTTGAGAGCTAACATCTGAATACTCTGTCTGCCATCTGCTGTGACCGCTTGGCATGAGGGCACTTGGCTGTAATCTCTGGCCATGGGGCATCAATGTCATCAAATTAACAAAAATCCTATCATAATTTATCATTTGTTCTGTTTCAGGTTTCGGCTCAAAACTTGACTCCCCTCAAATTTTTCTCATCACAGTTGCTGTCTCCCTTACACACACTCTCTCTTTCTCTCTCTCTCTCTCAGACACGTTTTTGCCCCATCTGACAAATTTGCCAGCTCAAGTTTTGTGCAAATCATGCCGAGGCATAGATTTCGAATTCATGTGAAAATCATGCTGCCCACCGCAAACAACCCCTCTCTCTTTTTTCCGTTCTTGTTGATAGTTTCATCAGTCCTTATGGTCCTTATGGCCTTTCGGGCGCTGACAACCAACACAGCTTCATTCACTTGCCGCACACAGACAGAGGGAGATACCGGGCGTAAGAGTGAAAGAGCAAGAGAGAGAGAGGAAAGCAAAAAGGAAAATCAATGAATGATATTTCTTTATGAGGCTCAATTATTTGTTGCGGGGATTTGCTTTTCTTCCTTCATTTCAGTCATCTGGCTGCTCCTGCTGCTGTTCCTGCTTCATTGTCCTTTTAAATGCTTTGGCAAAATATTTTGGGTATTTATGCAGTTGCCCCCTTTTCGTCGACACAATCAGAAGTCGGCGGCGCCTGCGTTAATAATTTATGAATATTTGCTCATTTATTGTTTTGCATTATTTATGCGTTTATTATTATCCTCCTTCGCCGTAACAGAACGCCGCCAAGGGAAGGGCAAAGATTTTGTTTTGATTTTAATTAAATCGACAGACGCACACATCGGCTTAATTTAAAGTCATTTCACTCTTCTAATCCCTCGTTTTACCAACTTTGTGGTTTATTAAGTTGCTGTCAGAATACTTTTAATAATAACTTTAGATAGATGTACGCTTTATTGTTGACATTTTTGTGATTTGGCTTTAATTGCTTCATTGAATGATTTAAAAGAAAAAGTTTAAGGATTATGATGAAATTTCAACTAGAAATAAGTTATAGTCGAACTTCCATATAACGAATACCAAGGGGACACTAAGAACGTCTTTACACTCAAAAAAAAAAAATCAAGAATTTCAACCTTGAAACACCACTTTTCGGACTTATTTCTCGTGCGAGACCGAAAATTCTTAAATCAAGTATAAAACGTTCTAAACGTTCTAGATCCGGGATTCTTAATTTAAGAACGTTTTGAGTATGAAATGAACTTATTTTAAGATTTTTAATTCTTAATTTAAGTTTATTAATTTTTTAAAAATAAGTATTTTGTTGTTCTGGATTCTAGAATTTGTGTACTTAAACTAAGTATGATGATAATACTTTTTTCAAGTACATATTGCAGTAGTTTTTTAAAGCTCGATTTATGAAAACTTCTTTGCTTTTTTTTTTGCTAAAGCTTCCAATCACTCCTCATGTCTTAAATAGAGATGTCGGGAAGAAGAAATTAAGAAAATGTCATTATATATTTATTTTCACACTTACCGTGACGGTGATTTGAACCTGAGACCTCTAAGTGAATGCGGCGAATGTCTTATCTGTTGAGAGAGATCCGTAAACATTCCTATTGCAGCTAATGGATATTTTAAGCTAACATCGCTGTCTCTCTTTTGAGAGAGATGCTGTTACATTTTGTGTATGCGAGAGAGCGATTTTGTATACATTCATTTTTTTTTTTGTATATATAAGTATTTCGTACTTATATTAAGCTTAAATTTTCTCATTTTATGGTTTTTATTTTCCTGTTGATCTCTGTTCAAAACAGCAACAGAAATATAAAAATAAAATATTAAATAAAAAAAAAAAATAGAAATTATAAAATGCCGTGGGTGGGATTCGAACCCACAACTCGTACTTGAATCAAGAACTTTTCAACTCGATTTCAGTATTTCTGGAAATATACTTGATTCAAGTCCACTTAAACTTATTTAAAGAATTTTGTACTTGATTTAAGTATTTTTGAACTTGTTATGAGGCTTTTTAAGAAAATTTATACTTAATTCAAGTTTATTTGGGATAAGATCAAGATTTTGATTCTTAAAATTTCCTATTAAGTACGTTTTAGACTTATTTTAAGAATTCCTAAGTTCGAATCGTACTTAAAAATTTTAAGTACGAATCGGGATAATTCTAGAATTAAAATCTAGAATTTAGAACGTCATTTTTTTTCTGTGTATATAGAAAATTCGTTACATAAAAAAGTTTTTGAATTCGTTTTATAGAAATCTTCGAGCCCTAAAACCTATACTAAATGAAATCCGTTTTTACTGCATATGTTCTTTAGTTCTTGTTTATACTTTTACTATTTGGTATTAAGATTGTTTCTTGCATATGTCCACATATGAAATATATGCATAGTTATATCTTTTGTGTGGATTGTTTGCGTGTTCTAGATTGATATATGTACATAATATCCCAAAAACTGATTAATTCCCGTTTATAAGCATACCAAAAACCCTGGGCTTACAAGGTAATGTAATGAATTGTTTAAGCGTCAATATTTGCACACAATCCGTACATATGCTCTAATTATGATCCTTTTGGTTGTGGGCAGTGCCGTTCCGCATTATTTTGACATCGATGCCGTGACCTGGACACGAATACAACCACCCGTACTCGGAAGTAAACATTGAACACATTGAGTTTTTCCTGTTTCCTGGTCTATTTCGAATCAACTAATTATGGTAATTTCCCGCGGAATGTCAACAAATATTTTGTAGCCGGTTATTTCATAGAGCTGGGCAAGAGAGTGAGAGAGGGAGAGACAGAGTGTTGGCCAAGTCGGAGCAGTCAAAACGTTTGACAAACGATGTTTACCCGCTGGTCATAACGGTATATATACGTATCTATGTACTTGGTGTATATTGCAATATATGTCACTGTCCTTGGACACAAACACGTAACGCTTGGTTTATTTTTAACCAACTAACAGGACACCGGATACCGGTTAGAGCACCCAATTCGCTTGATTATGTTTGATTTCGGCCGCACTTTTTTATGCCCCGCTGCCCGTTAATTCACTTTTAGCCAATAAATCGTTGACCCGTTGTTTATTTTAGCTTTCCTCCTTTTTTTTTCTTGGGCGCGGCGCCAAGCTGATTATGGCCACAATATTAATTTGAAGGTAATACGCTTATAATCGCACTCATTTATCATTTTAATGTATTCGTTTTGTGGAATTGAGGCGAAGTCAGCTCCTAACCAGAGTATATCGTTTCACATTTTAATGCGATTCATATTCTAATCGCTGCAAATTAGTTAACAAGATGATTTCTCAAGATAGGAATGTGTATTTTTCAGGGTGAGAAAGAGGTTTGAAAGTGCTTTCAAGTGATTAAAGCTTTAAGAATTTGCTAAGACTAGACTTTAAGTTCTCCAAAATGTATGCCACACTTGTAAAAATCATCTAAAAATGTTTAAAAATTCGCATATTCGCGAAAAGTGATTGATTCGCAATTGCGAAAATATATTTGGCAAACATCAATCAATGCAATTTTTTGTTTTTTTTTTGACTGAGACACGTGCTATATAGAATGATATACGATGAAACGCAGATGGGCAACAATTTTTTAAATAAAACATTTGAAAAATTTCAATTAGGAAATGAAAAAAAGGAGACCAATGAAAGGTGCCATATCAAATTTCAACTAATTTTCAGACATTTTCTCTTGTACACTCTAATTTCTGGCCTATTTAAGCTGCAATTTGTCAAGTGGTCTTTTGCAAAATAAAAAAAAAAAAGAAAAAATAATGTTAAGTAGTTCAAAAGTCAGAGTGAAGAAGGGTTGAAGGGTCAAATCATGAGCTAAAATTAATCAAGGCCGCAATTTAAGTTAAAAAATGTGAAAAGTACACTCAAAAACGGCGACAAGTCGTCAATTTGTATAATACACGTGAGCCCAAAAGGGCGTCACAGGGCGTCAAAGGGTTATGCCGCACCCAAAAAGGTGTCCATTTCCTCTCCTCTGGGTTGGTGTCAGTGTCACAGCTCATTTGGCATTCACAGCATGCACGTCTCTCTTGCCAATTTCATTTAGCGGCATCATTTCTACTCGTGCCTCTGTCATTTTTTTGCATTTCTAACGGTTTGGAGTAATGGAAAAAACAAGATTAATGATTTAAAAATCGACTTTTCATTTCGCATATTAGCCGCGACGTGAGCCACATTCAATTGCCAGTTGTCGTGACCAGTAACTATATATATTAAAAATATTTAACCCTCGCCTCTACTCGGTTTGTTCTGTAATTGTTTTCTATTAACGAGCCTCGATTTGTTCCATACACTAAAGAACAGGACTATACCAAGTGACTTTTAAACAATTTTCCTGATCAAAATATTTCACACTCTCCCTTCTGCGTGTTGCACATATATTCGTACCTACCACTTTGTGGACATATGTTGCTTTCATTCTCCATATGATGTAGATATTTATGTTTTTGTGTTATTTTTCTGCCTTTTGGTTGACTGCTGTCTGATTATGGTGGCCAGAAATGCGACGAACCATTAAGTGGTTGCTAGTTAAACTAACTCATATTCCAGCTTTATTTTTGTTTGTTTAATTTTTGTGTTTATAAGCTTGAAAGCAGCCGAGAGAGATAAAATATTCTCCCTTAGCAATAACTTTAATATACTTTAGTATTAACTACTTCTAATCAACAGCAATAAATATAAATAAAAATTAATTCTAGGTAACAGCATTAATAAGTAAACATTTATCTACAAAATATGAACTCTTAAAAAAAATCTTCCCCTTGAATAGTTTGCTTTTTGGGCAAATAAATATTGAATTCCCGCATTGTTTTTTGTGTGTGACGTGTGTCGTTAAGTGTTTTCATTAGACAATTTATGGAATATTTACCGTACCAATAATAAAACAGCGCCATTTCGTCTTAATTAAGTGCTTAGCCAGGCCAAGAAATGCAACAGACACTTATCTTGTCAAAAACAGACACCGACACGTGACTGTAACACAAGTTCTCCTAAAAAAACAAAGGCACCCAAAAACACAAAAAACACGCTGAGAATTTTGAATGATAATGTGACAAACGTTCGAGTGTCTGTCATTGGAAAGTCAATAAGGGGCTGGGATTATGCCACCACCATAAGTAAAAAACAAAACAAATATTGTGTTGATGACTTAATTGATTAAATGAATAAAAAAGAAACTAGTTGCCACCACCATAGTTCCATCTGTATACAGTGGGAATGAAACAGGAACCAACTGACCCCTAGCTAGGCATTAAGGTGAGAACCGAATCCAAGGCGCGACTCGTCAATCAGACAAACAAACAATCGAGTAATATTCCCAGCGAGAGAACAAAAGAATTGAGGCAATCACACCTATAAGTATCTATATTGTCTTTGATATCTAGTTACAGATATGCTGGTTAAAAAATACATTTCATAATTGTGTTGGCAAATACTTTGATGATTATTGTGATAAGTTCATAAGACAACAGTCTATTTGCAGATAAGTGATACTAACTACTCGATAAATATGCTATTACCAAGAAGGTCTTATTACATGATGTCATATTAATCTACATGCAAATATAGACTCTTTATTATACAGATTGTGTTTTAGTTTTTAACAATCTGAATTTTTCCCTCTCACAAAATCATTTCATGTAATTGCGTGTCATAAATTAAATACCACAGAGCAAAAAAAAAGGAGGAAGAATCATAGACAAAGGGTTGGGCTGATTAAATGGAATGTTGTGTGAGGTCCTGGTTTTCAATTAAAAGTTTTGCAGGTGCGTAAATTGTGCAAGTAATTCGTTGCCATTTGCCACAGAGGAGCCCACTTTGAAGTGACTTTAAGATTTATGGCTCAAAGGGGAAACTTTTCGAGAGAAAACAAAGTGCAATTGTTGGATATTTGTGCTTACAATTCGAAATCTGTGTACGAACAACAAACAGCAACGTACAATACAATATTTTCGATTTGAATTGCAATACGAATACTCAAATGCCATGCACATGGCCCCAAAGTCCCCTTGCTCCCTTGTATATTGTTTGTGTCTGGGGCCAAATGCAAACCATTTAGGCATAATTCTTAATGTTTTGCTTTCAATTTGCTAAGACTACTTACAGGCAAAGTCGAATTGCAAAATCAATTTGCATATGCCTCTATCTTCCTCTCACTCTCTTTTTTTCTTGTTCATGTTTGGTTTACATTGTACAGCCACAAGAGTTGGCAACAAATGCAGTTATTTACTAGAGTTGACAACCTTGTTTGTATTACATGCCTGACATTCTTGTAGGATACAGGATACAAGTTCCCTAAGGCTGACCACAATTTGTTGCAGTGAATATTGCCAAATCTTAAGGCGTTTTACCCTGTAAGAATACTCATGTAAGGCAGTGTTCGTTCGTTTAGAAGATTAATAAGTGGAAAAAATCAATTGAATGAATGATTTAAGAAACCTTTTTATATTGTCAAGATAACCTTTTAGTTAAACATATATATAAAGATCCAATAACAGTTTTAACAACTTCCCTACAGGATATAGAATAGTCCAATAATGTCTTTAAACTTATTTTCTTGCTTATTTGTATACTGTCCACAAGTCAATGATGTTGATTTTATTGTGTTTTCCTACTAAATAATTGTATTGTATGATTTAAACTAATTTATATAGATTTAAAGGCAAACAAATCCTTACAACTCCTTTTCTAGACAATTCTAAACATACTAAAATATCAAGAAAAAATCTAATCCAGTAGTATTTCAATTGGACTAACAAAAATCTATGAATCCCTAGTGAAAGTTATTTCAAAAACACGTATGTTCTTTGAGATCTCGGTGTAGGCGTTGAATTTGGAATCCCTTAATGCCATTAATGGCATTTCCATTGCGGATAATTACGGGGGTTGTCTAAAATTAGAGTCTGCCTTGGCTTATTCACGCCTTTAAATTTGCATTTAACTCCAACCCCCACAAAAACCCACACAAAACCTCACAGCTGAAGCACATTTGAACTCTCTGGCAACTCTTACCCTTACCACTTCCACACCCCAAAAGCATTTTCATAGAGCTTCCATGTAAATCATGATGCCAGAGCAGTTGACAGCAAACACAGTTGTGTGTGTGTGTAAGTGTGTGTGAGGTAAGTCGAAGAGTTGCTCGCTTAGGAAGATTCGTCAGATTCGCATAATTAATTGCAAAGCTTGGGGAACGCTTTCTGCAGCTTACAGCCCAAGTACAACCTGGCCATAGTCGTGTTCTGGAATTTTGATTGTGTGTTGTGTGTAGATGAAAGGGGTTGGGGTACTGAAAGGTAGGAGGTTGGCATTGATATGGCTGCCGTACTGCATGGGTGTATTTGTAGCGATTTGTGAACGTAATCAGGTGGGGAATTGGTTGAGGGTTGGAGTAGATAACCCCTTTATACAACACACACACACTCGCATAGAAGCTCACCTTGCGCTCATGGTTGGCATTTGGATGGCACACAAAATTAATTGCTTTTGTCATTATACGGAATCTTGAGGACGCCTCGTTTCTAATTTAATGTACTGCACTGTTTCTTGCTCTTTCACTCTAGTTGCCTCTCTGTCTAAGGTGTCTGCGTCTAGGTTGTCTGCCGCTTGATGTTGTCGACATTGTTGATTTGTGATTTATGAAGATTAATTTATTGCTAAATAGTTGAGCATAATTTATTTAACATTGATTTCAACTTGGATTAGTTTTACACTCAAACTCTTGCACACACACACCTTACAGGTCTCTAAACGCCTGTCATGGAATACATGAAATATATTTGTGCGCAAGGACTTGAAGGCCTAGAACGTCTAGTTGAAGGTAAGTTTTTAGTTTAAGTTGGGATGGTTGTAGTTTATATGGTTATGTTTGGGATATGTATGAGAAGTTGAGTTTAAAGAGTTTATAGAGAAGGTTTCTATTCGGCTTAAGGGTTACTCCTCCATTATCCTTACTGTTGTGAGGACTAACCATAAACACTTGACAATATGACATGGGCTTTTTGGCAAACACAGACGCTAATTTGAGTAGAAGCTGCTGCAAACTGAGAGAAGCGTTTTGGACCCACTTAATGGTTTGTTTTCGGTTGACAACTTCTCGTCTGCTGGGGCCTGAGCACTTAGCATTTGTTTAACTTGCGGTTAGACCGGGCGAGAATGAGACAGAGAGGAGAGGGAGTTGGATACAATGGACACTGACAACTAATTTAAAGCAATTATGTAAAAAGTTTTTGGGATATTGTGGCTCGAGCGCATTTAAAGTTTCTGATAGCCACAAAATGTTCGTACGTTTATAGTTTTAATTAAATTTAACCAAATTATGACAGCAAATTCACTTAACGCAGAAACACATTTAAGTTTATATTTAATTGTGCGGCACAATGGAGTAGCAAGCAGGGTGGAAAGTGGTCCATGGATGGACTGCAGCCAGGCAGGCAGCCAGTCAAATCCCAATGCGTATGTTTGTAAATCTCTTTGGCATTTAGCATTTGGCTGCTGGAACGCTGCACTTGTTCAAAAATTAAACAAACTAATCATAATCATACTTACAACAACAACCAACAAAAAATCCTTGCAATCATTTCATGGGAATCTCTCGTTGGCTTTCTGCTACGCCACGTGACCAACAACGCACTTTGATTAGCCTGGCCATGGTCATTCACCCACTCCATGACAGCAAACGCAATCATCCGGTTATCAAAGAAGGCAACACCCCTTGCAACACACTCAACTCTCAACTTGTCGCACCAGCCACCGGCAACCAGCTACAAGCAGCTACCACCACCAGTTACAGTCTTTGGGTTGCACCAATATCCGATTGCACAGGGACTACAGCTGGGATTGGATTTGAGACTGGGAGTTTCACTTGACGCGTGCTTGGATTGTGGGAAGCTTTTCGAGTGTCAAATTTTTATGACTTTGTTTGATTTCTGGCTTGCATAACGCCACTAATGGAAGGCACTTGTCTCAACCCGTCGAAATTAAAGAGATTTCTTTTAAACGAAACGTTATAATAATAAATAAACAACAAACTATGCGATGTCATGTGGGAAAGGTAAAATAAAGTAATAAAAAAGGTATATAAAAAAATAATGAATAAATATAGCTGACTAGCATTAAAAATTATTCCATTTATTGGGTAAAATGCAACTCCCTAGTCAATTATTGGTCACAAAAATTTAACATGAAAATCGGCTAAAAATTAAGTTTCTAAATAAAAATGCAGTATTAATTTACAGAGTAAAACAAGACTTTTAATGTACAACATATGAAAATCGGACAGGTTTTGACAAAGTTATGGCACTTGGAAGTTCTGTTCCCCTCCCAAGTCGAATTTCTTCCACAAATTTTTCACATGAAAATCAAGTAAAAACTAAGTTTCTAGATTTAAATGCAAAATTGATTTGGAGCATGAAACAAGACTTTTGATGTATAACATTTGAAAATCGGGCCAAAATTGACCCAAAAATCAGGTAATCAGAAATTTTGTTCCACTCCCAAGTCGATTATTTGGGACAAATTCAGGATATCTCATAGATGCTCGTTTGATATTTTTTTAAAATATGCTGTGAGTGTTTTTCAAATGTTTCTCACTGCGAAAATAATAATAAACATATATTTGAAGTTTTGTCTACTTACTTTGTTATGCCAATTAGCCAACTGCAATTGGCGCAAATATCATTTGTAATTCAATGCGACTTAAGCGACCAAAATGGGTTTTGAAGCATGTGTTTGCAACTCGTTGGTAAATTTGTGGCCATTTGTGTTAATATGAGATGAGATTCTGTCTGGTCGCTATAATCTCATTGGATGTTTCATATTTCAGAGCTCTAGCAACACTTTCAATCAGAAACTCAAAGTGAAATCAAAATGCAAGAGAGACATGGAGTGGCAACAAAATAAAACCGAACTCTGATTGCTCTGGCAATGCGCAAATGTGATTTATACACATCGCTTTATGTTAAAATGTCAGCAACAATTCCCGTTTCGAGGTGGAAATTAACTACAGCAAGAGACAAACACAATGAGAAAACGAGCGTTAGGCAGGATCTGGTCCAGGGGCCAAAGAGCCTGAAAGTTGAGACGTGTCCCGTAATTCAATATCAAAAGCCTACGCATTGGCTCCAGTAGAGCTCGCTCGAACTTTAGCTGTGACTGTGACTGGCGGCACAGAGGTCACATTTGGCTGGCAGCATGGTAAGTATTCCCTTGAGGAGCCGAGTAATTTCCTACCCTTGGCACTAAGCATTATTGTGCATTAGAGGACTAATAAACAGGTTCGCAGCCTGTGTTCGCATTCTCTATCCCAGTCGTTCATTGTCGTCTTTTATTCATAGTTTTGTCTGGCTCCAGCTTTTACCTACTACGTGATTTACGGCAATAACTCATCGGACTCATCGGACGCTGGGCGCAAATCAAGAGGCAAATAAATCACGAATACGAAATTAATTCACTTTTTTAATTAAAGCTGAAATGTATAGCATTTGGCGGACTCGAAAATTGCAAACATAAGTCATGGCAAGTATCCTTAGTTAAAGTTTAACCTAGGAACTTAGTTAGCAGTTCAACAATTAAAACAGAATAGTGTAATATTATATGGTATTTAGGTCCAATATACCCTTTTTAAAATCATTGTTTTTCAAAACTTAAACATGGGTTACTTACAATAACGTAAATCAAATGCTTGCTTCTGTTGTTATTAGACACATTGTGGGCTTAAAATCAATTTTCAGCCTGCATTTGTGAGATATTCAGCTGAAGAAGAGAAGGGTGGTTGGGTTGGGTGATAATGCCGACTTATGACACCAAAATATTTAACTGCTCAATTGTTGGGCGTTGCGCTTTTCCGTCTGCCTTGGCCCGGAGGGGGTGGCATAACAAGGGGTTACACTTGAATTAGTCCAGTGGGATTATCTGGCCTAAGGCGGCTGAGAGGGGTGAGCCTGTGTTTGTTTGTTGTTGGCAACTGGAATTGAGATCTGAAACTGTGGCACAGTCACTTTGTTCTTGTGTAATCACGCAGCACGATATCGCAGCCGCATTGGCAACACCGTGTTGTTGCTATTGTTGTTGCAACAATTGAGATGTTCAATTGGCAACAAGCGGCGCAACAACCACCCAAAACACACAAAAGCAACAACCACCGCGATAGAACAAGCCAGAGATGTAGAGAATCGTTGACACTTCGATGTTGATGTTTGTTGTCCCGCTGAGCGTGCGATTAGTTTGGGAAGCAGCCTGATGTTGCGCATCCGTAAATTACTATTGCGGTTCGATGTGGTTTACGTGGGCTAGTGAGGGTGGCTATAGTCAAACATGGAGGGAAGGGGCAATGTCCCCAGTTGTGCGTGTTGTTCTTTCTATTGCCATGCACTTGAAATTGTCAGCAGGTGCAGCGTATGCACTGTAACAACATTTACAGATACAAAGATACACAGTTACAGATACTAAGTTACTAACATGGGAGTGAAATCAATTTAAGCTGCAGCTGATTGCCATGGCGGAGGTCATGATGCCTTTATGTTTGGGCCATTAATAAACATTTCGTCGTCTGTTTGTGTAATAAAAATGCAATTGTCATTAGGTGCTGCGAATATGTCACAACTGCGATGCCTCTTCTGCTTCTTCTTCCATTGTCACATCTATAGAGCAATAAAATATCATCAGATATAGCGTGACAAATGCCCAGAAGGTGCATTGGTCAAGAGCAGTGATAAATGTTGCATATCAATTTAGAATATAAACCAAATGCATGAATTTTATAACCAACAACTTATATGTATCGGTCTTTTCTGTCTTAAAACAGATTGAACCCAACTCTCAAAGATTCTTTCATCTTCATGTCATTGTAAGGCCTTACATGTACGTATATACCTTGCAAAATAAATTTTTTGGTTTATTAACACTTAATTTGACAATGAAATTTAATTAACATCCATTGTCTTATCTGCGGTTAAGCTACCCTTTTGGGATTGCCGCAACCAGCAGAATTTTATGACACTTGAAAGGGTGCAAAGTTATGTGTTTTCAAAGAAAAAGTCTTGAGTCATCTCTACAAATGATCTTCATGTCTGGGCGCCATATAATAATGGCGGCAATAAATTCGCATTAAGAACGCCTTTAAAACAATGATAATCCCAAGTATTCCGTATAATAATGCAGATGCTTTGCCCATTACACGATCTTGCCACAATGACTTTAAAATTGAAAAACATGAGACGATCTTAAATCAAACAAGTTGCGTGTCGAGGTTCCACATTGATCAACGATCCTGCTGGGCCTCTCTCTCTCCCTCTAGAACACCCTTAAACAAAAAAGTACCTTCACTAATTGCGCTTAATTCGTTCAAAGAGCCCGCATGACAACAACTGAGGCATTGACTTTTTGTTTTATAGCACTTTAGACTCTCGTAAAACACAGCCCACTATACATATGTACATATGTACATTATATTGATCGCTTTCTCAAGCCCATACAGGACGGAAGTTGCTGATTTCAATTCAAGATTGATTGATCAATGTTTTTATGATCACCTACGCCACCCGACCGGTCATCGACTCTTTTGACTGCTTTGCTTTAGGTCGCGTTGTTCGGCAAACGTTTGTTGATTAAATCGCAGGATGTTATCGATCATTGCATAAATTAACATACGTTCAGTTTTGCTTGCTGCCCTTTGCAACCAGCTCTTCTATATTTCTATTAATTTTTATTGCTGCCTGCGGTAATTGTGGGTAATGAGTTGCGCAAAGTCTTCATAATTCTCGATGACATATATGTACATAAATCTATCAATCCACACAAAAAAGCTGCTGGTACAACTGACATATTTAAAAGTGAATGATGCATGAGAAAAGCTAAGTAAGCTTGAATAGAAAATATCATACCGACACATTTTATACAAGGATTTCTTCATTCTCTTTTCCGTACTAAAAATATATGAATATTTGTTATGTACGAATCGAAATTCATAGTTATTACTTCATTCCCATCTTACCCCTTCAACACATAAACTGTTGCAAAAGCTCTCTGTTCATACACGTGTTGTAAGGTAGACAAATATTTTTTATTGATGAAATTGGTTTCAGCCTCGATTCCATTTGCAAAAGTAGACAAGTTGTGCAAATTGCAGACTTGGGAATAAATGTGCTCAAGTCTGAATATGGAGAAGCGTTTTTCTCTTCTGCTTGCCCATTTGATATTATTATTTTTTATTGTCAAATTTGTTTACAACGATTGCGACACGGGGCTAACATTTACCCTTGTCTCGTACGTGATATCCGATATTCGACGTCCGACACTTTGGGGAATACTCTTGTGAGAATGAAAGAACCATCCACTTATGACTCTTTAATCATATATGTATCTAAGTTCGCTTGTAAGAAGTTTTGCATATTCAAAGAGTATTTGACATTTGTTTTTCAATGTTTTAGAATACATTTTCTGTCACATCCTGAGACAAAGGCATTGTCAGCTGCCGGACAGCTAAACTATAGATATTTTAAAAACATTTAACATCTTTTGTTGTATGATTGAATTTTATATTCATACTTTCGGTTTAGTATGTTATATTCAAGACTTTCTGTATGCAACCCCCTTGGCTTAGTTACTCAGTCAGAAAAACGAGTTAATAAATATTTTTTTAATTGCTTAATAAATTTAATTTATTGGAAAACATAAAAATACTTAAAATGTATATTTGATTTTTTATTATTTGTTGAACATTAAAATGAAAATATATCTATTTATTTAGCATTTTTGGTTTGTTTCGTTCTTACATACATATACACATATATATATGTATGTTTGTATAAATAAGTTAAAAATTCATTAATTAGACTAAATTCATTGGAATGATATAATATCAAAATATTTGCATAGTACAGCGTTTTAAAATTTCACAACTATCTAGAAGCGAAAATTATGGAACATCTTTAATATATTTATATTAAATTTTAAATATTTAGTTATTAGTTAAATTACATTTTACAATTAGTACACGTACGATTCATGGCTTTGATTTTGCGTCTTTTAGCTATAAATTTTTATTTTTGTTTTTCATTATTAAATATTAGCAGCTAAGAAGTTATACACACATATTTCTTGTTGAATGAATTCTATGCACATTAATCGAAATACAATCAGACAAACACACAGACATATCGAATATACATATATAATTTACAAAAAAAAACTGTTTTTCGTTTGATTTTTCTCTTCTTAAGGAGTTTTTGTTTTGGAGAATGTGTGTTTGTGCGCAGAGAATTACAGATAGCTAGAGAGAGGGAGAGAGAGCTTAAGATTTGTTGTATTTATTTATTAACTGTTAACGTTTGTTTATCTTTGGTATAGATTATAGTTTGGTGTAGCTATTTGTATTTATTTTTGGCAACAATGGAAATTTTTAAAAGTTTTTTTGGTTTATTGGCTTAGACTATTCAAATTTTATTAACGTTTAATATTTCTTTTAACGTGAGGCTGCAAATGGAAATGCATGCCGAACATTTAAGTCGGCTGCTATTGCACAATGATTCCGATTGATGGGAATGGGGACATGCGGAACTGTAACGGGAACTGGAACAGATACCGGCTGCTGCTGTTATGCCAGCAGTGATACCTTTTGGCAGTTCAACGAGTTGACAGACGTGTTGGCATTCACTGGCGCTCCACCGCCTCCGCCTCCACCCGATTGTTGTGCTGCAGAGGACATACTCATGCCAGCGCCGGGTGCTCCATTCAGTTCAGCAGCAGCTGCAGCGGCCGCTGCAGCAGACATAAAGTCCACCTTGCCCAGATGGACACGGAGATCTGTGTGCTGGGTCTCCTTGTGGCGACGCAAATCCACTTTGCGCTGAAAGGACTTGTGGCAGAGCTTGCAGGAGAAGGGTTTGTAGCCGGTATGCTTCCTCGAGTGCGTTATCAGGTTCGAGCTCTGACTAAAAGCCTTGCCACACACCTGACACTTGTGCGGTTTCTCACCTGCAAGAAGACGAAAGAGAGAGAGAGAGAAGTTTTTGTTAAAACTAAAAATCGATAGGCATTTTGCATTTTGCACATTTTGCATTGCAAGCAGTGCGCGCCATTTTAGACAAGCTTTGCTTTGCCAAAAAAAAGAAGAAAACTAAGCAAAAACCACCCACACACCCCACACACACACAAACACATGCTCACAGAAGCAACCCCCAAAATGTCTGAGTCAGACAAGCGCAACCCCCCAAACTCTGCTGCTCTTCTCTTGTTCCTGTAAGTCATCGTCATCTTGTCCGTATGGCAGCAATGGCGTCGACGTTGCTAACCGCAGCGACTACCTCCAACCACCCCCCCTTCTCATACGCCCCATAAGTTTCTCTTCCATACACTGCCAGAGTTTTTAAATTTCAACTTTTTTTTCCGTTTTTGGTGTGTGGCTTCATCTGTGTGGTGTTTGTGGTTGAGCACTTAAAGGCAGCCCACATAATGTCTAAAACACAAAAAAAAAATGCTTCAAAAAATGCTTAAAAGAGAATTTCAACTGGCAGTTTAAAGCATTTTTACTGGCTTTTACTTCACTTTGTGCTGTTTTCTTGGCTTTTATATCGCATTTATAGCACATTTTCATACTGTTTAATTTTTCATTAGAGATTTGCTTTCGCTGTCGCTCTTGTTCTTCCACTTTGCTTTCACCCTACTACGAATTGTGTGTGTGTGTGTGTTTTTTTTTTGTGGCTCAACGGCGCCAAGTGCTATCAAGATTTCATTGAGATTTGATTTGATTCGCAGTTATCAGAGTGGAAATAATGAGAGTTAAGACTTTTTATATGTTCGTCTGCATCTGTGCTTTTATCTAATCGGGTTTTGTGTTTAAATAGCTCGACTTAAACTTAAACTTGTGGTAATATATTAAATTTATAGTTGGATTTGATAGATGACGAACTTTATAGATTTGTATCGCCCAATCGTTTGATGCACAAACTTAAACCTTTTCAGTTTTTATGATTGTAATTTAAGTTCTTCTAAAATCAGTACAAATGTTTTTGTACAAAGCAAAACGCTGACTATCCAGGCCACATATCATTTTCCAGGTTGTCTTTTTTTTATGATAGTTTCCGTTGTAGCTTATCTATGGAAACCTTTGCACTTTGGCCAGCAGAGATAATGCACAACAAGCCTATACACACACACACACATATACAAACAGACACTATGGCAACAATATAACGACAAAATGCTAACTTGAGTTAAAATTTTGCGAGGGCAAGGAGCCTTGTGTACATACATATATTAAGTAAACACACGCACACAAATAACAATAACAAGCGCTACTACACAGCCAGTTGGGTTCCCTATATACATACTTTATATATGTATGTATACATACAAGAAAAGGGGAGGGAAGATGTTGCTGTAAGTATATAATGGAATTGCAGCGACGTGATTCTGAAACATTCGACCGTTGGGATGTGCTCTGATTCAACTTTAGTTCCCGCGGCAGGAGCTGAAGGAGCCGTCGCAGCTGTAGCAACAGCAACAGCAAGTAGTAAAAAATTGAGTAGTCATGCTGTTGTTGTTACTGTTGTTGTTGTTGTTGTAGTGGTAGCTCTCGGTTTGCTCGTCTGGCTCGATGAGTGCTCGTCTCGTCCATACGGAGCATGCCCTGCGTTCAGTTGCCCAGCAAGGGGTTTCCAGCATTGGGAGCATGGAACTTTTGCTCGGGGCACGTTCGTGCACTATCGGCACAAATAACGTCACGTAGTCGCAGAGATTATAGAGCAGCTTTTATTATTTATCACGGCAAACGAGCAACGAACACTAACGAGACCCAAATCCAAATCCCGTCGGCCGTCGGCAGTTCGCAAAATGTGGGAGCTGCTTTTCCGTTTCCTGCTTTTGGTATATCTCAGCTCAGCTCAGCGCCCAATGCTCAAAGCTAAGGCACATGATAAGTGGGAGAGGTAAGCTGCCTGCTGCCTTTCTGCTTCAACTAACACACGCTCAGTTGTTGCAATACATACATACATAGAGTGGCTGAGGGGTTTGGGGGGAGTGCCCAGTTTTTGTATGTACTGATTTCAAGGATTTTTATTGCATCACATTGTGGAAATTCTTTTAAATCTTTGCTTGCTTCTGCGCTGCTTTTTCTTTTACTCTTCTAATATTATATGTCTGTCTGTCTGACTGTCTGTGTGTGTGTGTGTGTGTGTGTGTGTGTGAGATTTTGCTTCTTAGAAGGATACTTGGCAAATCCTTTCAGTTCAACACGTTTTATATTTCGCTTTGCAATGCCTTTTAAGATTCCGTGCTCTCTCTCTTCCTTTAACTCTAATAAAATAACGCATACGCAGCATGGTTCAAACAGACAAAGTATAACTAAATATACTTAAAATCTTTACAGGACTTCTGTTATGCGAGATTTGATTTGTATTTTGGATTTGAATATACAGCTTATTACATAGACAACAGAACAATATTTCAAAAATTATCGAAAATCTAAATATTGAATTGAATTTTTATGCATTTTTTTAAAGTCACGACTTTAAACACTTGAACGCTTTAAGTTATTGATTTTTTACTTTTTTCAAGCGGTGAAAATGATTTTTTGTACGTTTGGGAGAATTTTAAGTCCCAGATCGAAATGAAACTCATGAATAAATAAACAACCTGCGCACACATATAGAACAAATTTATTTGCTCTGCTTTTATGGTGCATAAATTTACGTAAAACAAAAAATCTGAGGCAAGAAAAAAAATGGAAATGAAAATGCGAACACAAAAAGCAAATAAAAACGTAAAGCCGGAAATGTACTGAAAGCAAATGGAAGAAATGGTAAGGCAAATCACATCAATGTGAAGAAAATCTGCTGCCTTGGTTATTGCTAGCAATAGAAACACGTCGCATAAACACGAAACTTAAGGACGAAAGAAAAACTGAGCAGCATAAAGGAAAATGGAAAAAAATTAAGAATGGTCGTAAAGAGAAGCACGCACAGAAGTTGGCTCAGACAAAAAGTGGAAAAGAACTAAAGCTAAAGCCAGAGACAGATACAAATCCCGAGACATTAAGGATCCGTAACTGTATACCTTGCCACATGTGTGTGTTTGTGTGTGCAACAAGCAAGAGTTGGAGAGGAAGAGGGGCTTTGGGGCACACGTCCTAAATCGAAAACGCCAAACGATAAAAATGTCTGAAATATTTGCGTCTGTATGTGGGTGCGTGTGTGTGTGTGCGGAGTCGCTTTCCACTGATTTGGCCAGACGCTCGCCTAAAACAAATGCGAAAAGCGCGCCAGCGAGGCAGGGGTTGCTGGGGCTGTGAGACGGGGTTGAGAAATGGGTGTGGCCAGATGGGGTCTGCTTATTAGAAGGTTATTATACTTGCAATTTGCAAAAACTGATTTCAGCACAAACCAAAAATAATGTTCAAATGAAATTTAAGAAGGTAGCAAATAACAAAATGGAATTGGGTAATGGGAAATCGATGGAAATATTTTTTTGTAACCGGAAAGACAGCTTTTATGTTAAATTTAAGTCTTTAAAACGTTTTAAAGTGATTAACGTATAGACAATTTCAACAAATAAGAAATTTGTATAGGTTGCTAATGACAAATTATAAACAAGCCAATCGAAAATAATATTAAATCATTTAAGATTATTGCAAAGTTATGAAATTAATAACAGCTCATGTTTCAAAGTTCATTTCCTTAGTCACCAAAGAAACTTCGCTTTAAATACAGTTCGTAGATATATTATCTGAAATATTATACTAGAGGAATGAAATCTATAGAAATCGATGCCTAAAAGGTACGTACGCTTTAAGGCATAGTAATGGCGTCGCTAAACTGTGCGCTGGCAGCGCTGTTGCTGCTTTGCTTTGTGCGAGCTTTGTTGTTGTTATACTAGTTATAGGGGTGTATGCGCAATATATACACACACACAGTCTCGACGAGTACAAGAGTGTGTGTGTGTGAGTCGTGTTTGTTATTCGTGTGTGTGCGCGCGTATAAAACAGAAAATCAAAATCTCTTGACTAAATTTTTCATTGGTCGGCTGTGATTTCTCTGCCTCTCTTTCTCTCTCACTCACTCTCTTGCTCTCTTTCGCGCGTTCAAAGCGTTTGGTGAGTATGTGTGTGTGTATATTTTGCAGTTGTTGCTGTTTGTCTCGTTATGTGTCTTTCCATTGCCTCTCGCCCAAGCTTTGTATATAAGTTTCGTCCTCAGTTCATGTCTCTTATCAGTTCCGTTACACTCTGTATGTGTGTGTGTGTGCGTTGGGTGCTGCTGTTCGCTCTCGCTCTCTCTTTTGATGTTCTTTTGTGAGTGAGAGCACGCGTTTATAGTTGGCGCTCTTTTCAGCTGATTTTTGCGCTTTCCTATCGCCCTCCTCGTCAGCTCCATTTTTTTGCTCTACCCCTCATCCTCGCCAACCATTACTCTTGCACCGTTTTGTCAACTGTAACTGTAATTGGAACTTGCAACTGTGGCTTTTCGCTGGTGGTTGTTGTTCTCGTTGTTCGCCGTTTCGCCACTTTAATGGCTCCCGCTTCCGGGCAATGTTCCCCATTTGCGTTTATCACTTGCAATTCTCTTTAAAAAAAAATACTACTGCATATCTCTTGTGTGTGTATCCAAGCACATGTTTGTTGACATATTTTTGTTTAATCTCAGCTATTTAACTTTTTATGATGAAGATTAAAGTCTTAACACAACTTTTCCTTTGATATGTCTAGAAACTATTCAAATCTCTCAAACCAAATCTCTTATACCAAACCTCCAACACTAAAACACTTAATTACAGTACGAAACTTACCGGTATGAATGTAGGTATGCTTTTTCATATCACTCTTTTGATGGAATCGCTTGCCGCAGTAGCTGCAGGGATAAGGCCTCGTGTCGCTGTGGATGAGCAGATGGGTGGATAGGGTGCTGGAACGTTTAAAGCGTTTGCCACACTGTTTGCACTCAAAGACCTTCTCCACGTTGTGCACCGCCCTGCAAAATGAAAAAAGTGGCACAAAACCGGAAACACCGTTAGAGGACAACTAATACACGTACAAGGATAACAAGCTGGCGTCTATTTGGTGTAATTAAAGCCAAGCTCGTATTCCTTGGAGCTAAATACAACCGCAAAGCAAACATTTGGCCAGGCTAAATCCAACATTTCAGCTAAATTAAGTAACGCAAAACTGTCCTGGCCGCTCATTAAGTATGCAAACTAGGCAGAAGGGCAGAAGGCGGACTGGGCCTGGCCAAAATGCTTGTGGTTAACGGAAAAAGGAAAAACACTTTGTACACACACATACCTGTGCTGGCTGAGGCTGACCTCATGGCCAAAGGTCTTGTTGCACAGCTCGCAGGCATAGGGTTTCTTGCCATGATGGGTGCGGCGCGAGTGTACCTCGAGTCCATGCGGTGTGGAGAACATTTTCTCGCACTTCATGCACGAGTACAGGTCGCTAAATTGATGCAGGCCCGGCCACTTTGCAGCCATATGATGAAAATGCAGATGCGGCGAATGTGGCAGACCCAAATGACTGGCACCGGGTGGCACGCCCACACCAACGGCTGCTGCTGCTGCCGCTGCCGCCGCAGCCGCTGTGGAGCCATTTTGGCCAGCGGATTGCAGTGGCACCATCAGACTGCGCAACCGGAACAGATTTTCCTGTGAGTCCGGATGGTAGCTGTGCACACACAAAAAAAAAAAGCCAGAAACATTAGCATTGGAATGATGCACTTAATTAAGGCAGCTTAATTAGGATCGGGGGAAAAACTTACCTTGCAACCAGCCCGGATTGCTGCTGTTGCTGCTGCTGCTGCTGTCCCTGATGAAAGGCAATGGCGGCAAAGAAGGGTAGCGCCGGCGGAAAGATGGGGCGCTGAAACATGGCCGCATCATAGTTGGGCGGGTAGCTTTGGCGCATGACCTCGAGCGGATTAGTGGGCAGCGACGCCAGCGCAGCACTCGAGGCACCAGCCAGACCAAGGGTTGGACTACGTGGAGCACGTCGCGAGGCCGGCTCATCGCGTCGCAGCAGCGCGGAGACAGAGAAGAGATCCGATTTCTTGGCGCTGAGGTTGCTGTTCGCTGTGATCAGCAGCTCGGAGGCAGAAACGGAGGCGGCACTGGGAGAACTGATGCTGGGACTACCGGGTGGCGAGTCGACCTCTAGCTCCACCGAGGAGCTACTCGAATGTGAACGGGAGCGGGATCGGGAGCGGGAACGGGATCGGGAGTGCAGCGAGCGTCGCGAATGTCGTGAGTATCGTTCATGACTGCTATCCGCATCATCCATATCAATCTGGGAGGAGCAGTGCGAGGCACTTCTCGAACGTGATCTGGAACGGGAGCGAGATTGACGCAGTTGCTCACTGGCCGTCAGATAGGGCTGCTGATGTTGATGCTGTTGCTGCTGTTGATTCTTGCTCAGCATCGAGATGGAATTGTTGTTGTCCTCGGCCAAGGCGACGCTGTGCGCCGGCAGTGGCAGAGGCGGTGGCGGCTTTAGGCCCGCAGCGGCCACAATTGCCGTCAGGTGTTCAGTCTTGACCAATCTGCTTATGCTAAAGGGGTGCGACGCATCTGTAAAGGTACAAAACCGGAGGGCGACATTGAAACTATTTGTTAAATCAGAGCAAAATGCCATATCATCATCAATCACACACTCACACACACATACACACATCACCTGTATTAAACACATATTCACATACGCTGACAGTTGGCAGCATATCGAATTTCAAATGTAATTATTTTCGTATTCAATCGCCTAATCCACCTTACATGACCATTAATTCACCCTAATCAAGCAGCACACACAGCAATGGGCGATCGACTCGGATTTTACCGTTGCCTCTACTCCTCGCGTTTCGCATTTGACATCAATGCGGCGTCATCAGCATCATCATCAACAGGACTGTGTCACCGAGTATACGCGCCCAGGGTGAAACTTTTCTAGCCACCCGACAAATAAAAAACAAATCGATTTCACTTCTATGTTTAAGTTGAGAAGAGTTCAAGGGAAGTATCGCTATCGACACTTTTGCTGGGTGCACACACAAATACAAGACGCAAGCAAAGGCTGCCTCAGATTCGCCTGTCGAAATGGAATAATAATAATGTGTGTTTAAATAGAACATCTGTTCGGTCCACACTCGGCTAAATGGAGCATGACAAAACAGAAAACACACACACAGGCGACAACAAACGTGGGTTGACGACGCAGGCGCGCAAAAGCGATGTGTGTGCGGAAAAGGGGTAAGGAAAAAGGAAGAGGAACAGTAGTCGCATGGCCCAGGGGCTTGAGCGAATCCAAAACGAATGAATGAATACGCATCGCAACAAAAGAATAACAATTTGACAACATTCTAATTCGCCACACAGATAAAAGTAACTGCTATGCCAAGAGGGGGTGGAGTGGAGGGGTTGAGGTGTGGCGTAAAGAGGGCGGATTTTGATGATGTGTTGCTTTGATTCCAGTCAGCCTGCAGCCAGTGAAGCAGCAAAACGCAAAGCCAAATAAATACACAAAGAGAAAAACCCACGTCGACAAACTAAAATGCGTCGCACTTAATAGCTGCATCCGTCAGATACGCAGATACATTTACATTTGCTCAGATACTAAGAGACGCACAAACGTTTTATTATTATTATACATATATGTATATTGTTTTGGGGTGTGTGTTGTGGAACGGCCTTCTGCGGCGTCAAAGTGTCAAGTGTTTTTATTGCATTGGTCTTTCGTTGTTCGCCTCTCGATGCTCTCAGTGTGTTTAAGTGTTTCTTCACACAAAACAAGAGGCACTCGAAACAAAACAGAAGCAAAATCTCTTAAAGAAGATACTTTGTAAAAATCTTATACTTTTTATTCCCTGACTAATTGAATTGGTAATTTACATTTCAAATCTACTTTTCTCACTGTTCGGTCATAAATATCTGCTGAAAGTGTTAGACGAAAAAACGATGTATCCGACCCCAGCTGGCCTTGTTGATGGCTGGCAAAATTTTAATCATCGCCATTACAACAAATGTCAATTGCAAACCCTTTATTCTAATTATGCACACAATTGTCCCGGGAGCATTTCCCATCTCTCTCTCTCTTTCTCTTTGACCACCCAGCACCCAACAAAATGCGAGAATACCTAACAAGCCAAACGAATCGCGAACACAAAACCATCCACTGGAGCCACACGACTACCAGTTATGGGCGCTTCCCCCTCGAGATAAATAGAGAGAGAGAGTAACAGGAAATCTAGGAAATGGCATTTGTATGTTTTTGTGTATTGAATGAGAGTGTAGTAGAATCGGAAACGTTTAACGCACAAAATTGCTGGCAAGTGCAAGTTATGAGCCAAAAATCAACCCCAGTGAGAGACGCACAAGTGGTCTCGACTCACGTAGGCCGACTTGTTTAAATGATAATAATGAGCTTAAGCATGTGCCCATGATGCTCATCCGACAGGGTGGCTGCTTGCCCCGGAGGCTGACAATGTAAACAGACGACAAGCAGAAGGAGCAACAACAAACCGCCCACTCTTCACAAAACTCCCATATCCTTTGGTCGGCAGAAAAAGTCATAAATTTGTGCACATTAGACATAGCCGTCGTCCGGACCTTCTATTCAACTACTACCACTAAAACCCCCGGCTACAATTGCCACCCTCTCGCTGTTCACTGTTCATCTGTTTTTATACGCCCGGGAGCAATATTCACGCAATATCCGCACGCACTTGTTCACAGCATTTGCGAGGGCTGCAAAAAAGGTAAAATAATTATTCGACACTGCATGGTAATTGAAATCATTGTTATCATGTTTATACTACAACCCCTGCCCCTCGGCTCCAGCCATATAAATTGAAGGTCTTATGGCAGGATTATCATTGTCTCGTGTCAAGTTTGGCTGTGCGATAATTATTACAAATGCGATGTAATCTAATTTCTAAACATTTTGAAATTATCTTATTGAAGTTTGTTAGATTTTAATTAGTTAATATTTTGTTACTTTGCTCATAATTTACAAAAGGTTTTTGTAGATTGGCATCGAACAATACTTCAACAATATCGATGGTCAAGCATGGCCCAATTAATCAATCAATTGGAAGAACAGTAGTTGTTGCTTTCGGCAAATATGAAAGCAAATCAAGCTACAACAATGAGAAAGTCAAAACAAGCTGCAAAAAAGTGAGTGTAATAAATATAGAGCTTGGGTCCGATATGCCAAAAGTGGTTGCCATAAACTGTGGCCGATAGATTAGGGCCATGATTTGGTCACTGGCAGCCGACAAAAAAAACATGATGCATGATTTACGTTGAGATTTCGATTTCCCTATCAAACCAAAAGAATAGGGAGAGAAACGCATTACTTGAGAAAGTATCAATGCTTCAATCCTTAGGCATAAGCTCCACTCCAGGCGCACTTCAGTCGGCATTAGATGGGGATTGCGTATTCAAACATAATACTTTTCAGACTAACACGTCTCAGCAACAGTTGTTGTTGCTTCTTGCTATCAGCAACTGTTGCTGCTTGTCGGTGAATGCGCTTTGAAGCGTCTCGAAACGATTGCAAATAAGCCTCAACGCAATTACATATTACATATTGACTTTTTTACACACTGCAAATCAATCAATCAGGCAACAACAGGAACAACGCAACGTTAAATGCCAATGTTAACACTCACTGTCCACTGTCGCACCGCTTCACCCCTACACCTACCCCTACCCCTAGCTAAGCAGCAGCACCCTTTTGCTATAGCTCAGCTGTGGCTTATCGCAGGGGCTATAAATCAGAAGGCTATCTAAACTTTAGACTCGTTTCTTTGCTGATAAATGACATTTAATTGGTGGTTCGTTCTGACAACGCGTTGTCGCAGCACGTTTTCACTTTTCAAATCAACTGCCCAAAAAAAAAAAAACAACAATTATTTGACTCATACACAATGTCATAAAACGAAAAAATTCCTTATATCATTTAAATATTATCTTTCACATTTTATGATACTCGGTAGAAGCTTCTTTATTTGCTTGAATATTTTTGTGATTTTTTCGCCAGAATTAATCAATGGTAAACAACTGCCATCCATATAGTACTGATGCAGGCCACCATTTCCATTTATTGTGCCTATTAAAACCTTATCGAGTTTACTCAGAATTGCGTTGGATACACTATCCCAAACAGTTTCAACCTATTTTAAGCATAGTTTCCATTTCAGGGCAAACAATGTGTTATTATTAATGAAACTTAATTAGGTTCCAACTTTAGTAATAGGTGGGTGGTAAACTGTCTGCAGAGTTCATATTACTGCCATAAGCTGATATCGTACTGGTAGCGTTTATGAGGCTTAAATACGATATCAACGATATCCTAAAAAACAAATCGCAGAAAGTCATACTGTGCAACGCAACGACGCAAAAAAATGTTAAAGAAACATTTGATTATCGAATCGAAGATTGCGATAATAATTATATGATACTCCCTGTTATAATTTACGATATATATGAAGGTGAGAAAACAAATTGTGATTTGTGATTTTAACACCTTTCTGTATTTACATATTCTTTTTTGATTATCTAGATTTCTTGTCTGTAAATCTCTTTAAATTTTGCCAGCTTGGAACGTGACGAGAAAGTGTTTTAAGTGCTTAGAGGGGTTCCCATGCCCAAAAATTGATTTTTCTTTGTCAAACATTGTAAAGACGATAAACTGGTTTATAAATAATAAACTGAACTCTTTTTTTTTAATGTGGCATCAACTATGCGAAGAGTTTATTTATACATATTTTTTACTCTGCGGTCGGCTCAACGAACTTCTTCATAATGTTGCAGTTGTTGTTGTTGCAGTGTACTTATCGCTGGCTTTTACGACACTTTTACACTTTCAACGAGGATATTGACATGTTTAGATGTCGTCGTTACCTATTTACCTTGTGGATCATAAATCATAACGCGTGTGCGAGGCGACTAAGTACACAGCCTGGACTATAGCTATTGCTGCGAAATGTATCTTGTGGATACACTTACATGCTATGGATATTGTTTATTGGGCTTTTGGTATCTTTATAGATTTACAATGCCCAATTTTTGTGGTCGTCTACTTGGGAGAAGTTTTTTTGAAAGATATACGACAGGCGTTGAGCGCATATTCGATGAGTTGCCAATGATTACGACGTGTGCCATAAATATTTCATAAATATTGCTCTGATTTTCGTTGCGACAATTTGTTATTGATCAATAATGTACGAGTGCCAAAGGTAGCCAGTAACACGTTAGCTTCAACCGTACACAGAGCGAAAATGTTGAGAACTTTTCATAAACTTAAGGAAGAAATAGATAAAAAACATTATCAATTTTATGATTTTGAAATTTTTCTTTAACACTTTGCCTTAACGCCAACAAGAATTTCTCTCAGTGTTCTCGTATGAGTACTGCTTTATTCATAAAAGTTGTTTCAACTTAAGTCGGTCCACGAATACCCTACAATCAACACACGTGTTGAAATGGTTTAACTAATCTATATTCTGTTTCGATTGCTAAAAAATCTAGATTATAAAATATAGCGTCATCGTGATTGTTTTTAGAGATTAAGTAAATCCTAAAAATAACTAAAAATTAGATAAGTTGAGTTTAATATCTTTAAACAGGTGATGCGAATAGCCGCTTAAACCTTCCTGTCACATTTTTAATATTTACAACAATTGGAGATGCGTAAATTTTCCAGATAGTTGTTGGCCACTTGGAAACCCAATCACTGATTAGAAAGCTCTTGAGCACTGGTATTGTGCATTGAATCGATTTATATATATGTATTGAATATATACGTGCATGTTCGATAGGATATTTCGATTGCTTTTAATTGATTCGAATCGCTGTTCAATTGTTTGGTGTGATTGAAAATGGCTTAAGAATTTATTATTGAATTTATATCAATGCTCTATATAGTATATTCAGCTAATCTCAGCACATAAATAATGTGGAATACATATATATTTTTTAGGGGCACAAATTCCAATTCCCCCTCTTCACACAAACTCCCTCTCTTTCTATCTTTTGCTTTCTGATATCATTTAGCAAGTATGCGCAGCTGTTGTTGCTTTCTCTCCCCACCGCCCTGAACATTATTAGCCTATATGAATCAGTGCGTGAGTTTCTCTGATTAGGCCATTTGATCTCTGACCAAAATGACTCGTGCTCAACTCATATGAATATGATCTCGTCTAGCTTCTTAAATACATTGTCGCGGGCGTCTCTAGACAATTTTAAATTAACTTAATTCGTGACTCACTTTGCACTACGGTAACTAACGTCACGTAACGTAACCCAACTTGATGATTGTCAAAGTTCTATGTTTGTTTTGTCGATGCGAAGATCATTAATTGAATGATATGATGAATATGAGGGGGAATAGGGAAGCTTAAAGATGTTGTTGATCCATTTGGCGCATGCAATAATTGTAATTGTTTGTCTCTTCTCTTAATAGGAAATCGAGACGGAAATTAGCTTCGAGTGTGGGTGCGAGGGTGTTTATGACCTTTTATTCGTAAGGTTAAGTAATATAAAGACTAAACTTAGAATTAAGCAAGATTAAAGCATGAAGAGAAAATGTTTTCCTTGAAACACAAAACAAATTTAAAGTAAATTTAATCACATTTGCCTTTTAGCTGTAGAGATTTTTGTGATACCTATTTGACAGACACACTCACATCCCCCTCCTGCATATTAAAGTATATGTATGTGTGTGTATGTTGGGAATGGTCACAAAAGAAATCCAACGCGACAGGAGTGGCCAATCAGTCAACAAAAGCGTTGGGGACACACGCTAAAAGGAAGCCAGGAAAGCAGAGCGGAAGGAAAAAAGCTCTCCAATATTTTACCAAAAAAATATTTCAACAAACAAAGCGAAATTCATTTTTGCCAGCAGCAAAAACAAAACACGAAACGCGTTGAAGAAAAAACCTCAACAACAACAACAACAACAATGCAGGAAAAGTAAAACGCATAGCGAATGCGAAAAACGGAAAATGGAGAAAACAAAATGGGGAAAAAAAACAACGTGGCGCGCCAAACGGAATTGAAAATTCTGCACAAGTATGTGTGTGTGTGTGTGGATGTTTTAAGCATATCCATGTCTGTGTTGGGCTCAAGCTGTGGAGCTAAAAACATATCCGTTGGATACATGTAATGCCGGTAAATGAAATCCGCTTGTCGCTGCGTATCCGTGAGTGTGTCTGAGTGTGTGTGTGTGCTTGTGTGTTTCGGGGCATGGCTCGCACACTCATTCATTCATTCAATGCTCATATTTGAAATTCAACTGCTATGGCGACGACAACGTTGACTGTCAGATACACAAACACACAGATACACACACACACATATATCCATCCATATGCCTGCTGTCTATCTGTCTGTCTGTCTGACCCGAGCATCTGTGTATCTATGAGTTTGTCCGCCTTTTTTCGGTTTGTCCATGCACACTCGTTTCCGTATCTGTGGTTCGCTATGGATTTTTCAATCCCCGATATCCATTTGTCCGCCATGTCCACACGGAAGATTTGCACATTAAGCGCCACACACACACACACACACACACATTCTCACACACACAAACGGAATAATGAATATTTTTCAGCAATCCTCATCACCCCCCACACTCCCCACTGCCCCGAGTTTCCCGTTTCACATTGAATTTTTTTCAATTAAACCGACACCGTCCAGAGCCTTGTTGGTGGCTTTTGGGCTGAACGGTTTTTTGCCTGTTGGGCATTGTCAGCATTGCAATATTTTAAAATCACACATTATTCAAATAATTTTTAAAAATTTTATCTCGCTTGTCGCCATTTCAGTTGAATGTTTTTACACATATTTATTTGCATGTGTGTGTGTGTGTGAGAGATCTGTGGCAATATTTTTAATTAACTTGGGAATATGAAATGTGGCATTTGGGAAAAACCTTCTGTGACTTCTCCAGCCTCACACAATGATTGGTTTAGTTAAAGCTCTGCTGCAAGCGTTAATCTATGGCTTAAAACTAGTTGATCTGCTTTAATATCTTAAAATCTTTTGTAAAAATATATATCACACAGATATTTAATATGCATATGAGGGATAAGATTGATATGAACACAGAAATGTTTACGCCTGATATTATTTGATTTTTCTTATTTGTTTGTGCAGGATTTAAATATATTTTCATGAGCTTAAGCTTAAAGAATATGATAACAGTAACAAATAAAACTTTGCATATTAAAAAAAGAAACTTCAGATAAGTCTTACGTGGGTATTTTTTGGTTTGTTTATCTTATTTCAACTAGAATACATTTTTTAATGCTGCGTAAGTATTAATTTTAAAGGTTTTATTTGACATTTTAAAATCTAATAGGTAGAATTCTTTGGCCAAATAATTAGAAAAGCACTGACATTTTTAAAAAATGAAACATATACATAGTTCACATGCTTTAAAAGAAATTTTTATTTTTAGATATGTTTTTGAATATGTTTTATATGTAAGTAATTATGTGAAATAATGCTTAAAGTCTTGCCAATTGTATAAGAGACTTTGCGGATGTTAATTGAAATGAATACATTAACCAAAAGCTGTGCAGATAAGAATAAACTCATCTACACACTCACACACACGCTCGCACTTTTAATTTTGATAACACACACAGTTAACAAATCAAATTTTAAATTCTTTGCTTCTTGCTTACCGTCGGTATTTCGCTTTTTGGGTAACACCGCCTTGAAGGCGGACATGGGTGCATAATCATGTGGAGATGTTGCTGCCGGCGGCAATTGTTGATGCTGGTGTTGCTGATGTGCATCCACTGTGATCTGGGCGGGCTGCATGCGCTGATGGAGCAGCTGTGTGGGCGATGGTATCGCTGCCATTGTGGTCAAGGTGCTCAGATCACGCACCTGCAGCGAAGCACTCGAGCTAACAATCGTGGGCGATGTGGAGGAGGATGAAGAGTGCTGTTGCTGGGGACTGGCGACAAAGGGGCCGCCGGGAAAATCGGCTGCAATGGCGGGCTTAAAGTTGCCCAAACTGTAATCGATAGGCAGATGATGCTGTTGCGTCGGCGGTGCAGCTGAAGCAGCTGGATGCAGCAAATGGTGCTGATGCTGGTGCTGGCCAGGCGCTTGCATCTTGCCAACGTTCATTGGGTTAAGTTTATTTGTTTTCTATTTGGCTTATGTTTTTGGTTTTGTTTAAGCTTTGAATTCACACACGCGACGGCATACGGAAGGAAGTATGGGAATCGATTTATGGAAACTGATTTACACGCGCGACTTACGAACGGTAACAACGGTCAACGGTTAATGGGAACAGATTTTTTGCTCTGTTATTCTTTTTTTTTGTGGTATTTTATTAGACGGCACACGCGCCATGCAAGCAGCTGCTGGGCTGTTGGATAACTACTGTTGTGTTCGGCGTCATCGAGCGGACTGAAAACCGTAAAAGTTAATCACGGCTAGTCGCTGGTCGTGGGCGCTGAGTGGAAGCCATGGAACGCAGCTGAGCTGACGCCGGCGCTAGCTGAGGCTGAGAGACTGAGAGTTTGAATCTGGTTGCTGATTGAAAACTACAACAACACTGGCAGCAACAGCAGCAACAGAAGCAGCAGTAAGAGCAGCGGCAGCAACAGCAGCGAGTTGCGAGAATGCTGCACTTGACACAACAACGATACCAGGGTGGGTGGCTGGGTGGTGGGGGGCTTGCTTGTTCTTATCGCAGCGCACACACACAAACGCACACGCAAATTCGACGACTATTCCAAAATTTGTTGCGATTCCGATTTCCCAGCCAAGATTGGAAGAAATCAAGTTGAGCGTCAACGTCGACAGCGACGCCAGCGAGAGGCTGTACGAGAGAGAGATAGAGTAACTACACGAAAAAAATCATCAACAACAACAACAACACTGACTCGCGCTCGCACTCGTTAGCTTTCTTCTGTTGCGGTTACAGTTATGTTTTTTCAGAGCGAGCTACTAGCGACCGAGCGACGCAAACGAACCGTCTGTGCGCCTCAAAGCACAGCGACTGACGACAACGAAAGCAGCAACAATGCGGGAGCAACAACGCAAGAGACTCATTCACACGCACGCTCTCTCTCGCTCAGTTCGCTGTGATAAGCAACCACCAGTGCCACCCAAGTGACATGTGCGAGCGAGATGCATAGCCAAAGTGAGCATTCCAGTTGGAATCACAGCTAGCTGGAAAGCAATGTGGCCCACCACCATTGCTGCAAAAGCCATGCGCGCTCTCTCTTTCTCGCTTACTACTCAGTGTTGCCTGTCTTTTTCTTGTTCATAGAGCAGCCTGTTGATTTTGGGCTACGCCCCGTTTCCAGATGGTCACGCTTTATCTGGATTTGGTATTGCCTTGGTGCTTGTTGTTGGTATTTTTAGTGCGCATACCGCTTTGATTCGTTCAAATCAATGCGCCACTCACGGGCTAAGGGTATGCATCGAATTGGGTAGGGGGGAAGCAAGCGGATGGGGGCTATGCTGGCAGAGTGTGTGTGTGTGTATGTTTGGATCGCCTTTGGTTTTTGCGGGTTGGTTGTTTGGTCCTCCCTGCTCGCCATCATGATTGCCACACACCCAGCGTCTTGTAATCGCCCTTGTTTTCTTACGCCTTTCATACTACAATGCTCAATGCGTTCCATTTTCTAATTTCGAGTGCTTTCTGTGGCACCTTACTCAAGTGGCCCGCCAATAACTTTTTGACTTTGACTTGCCACTTGGCACAATCCCTTATGTCTTTTCAATCCAATTCAATCGTTTAAGTTGCCACCAAAGCGATTAGAAGTGCTTTCAATTGTCAAGGAAATCTAAAAGAGCCAATGGCGTTTGTTTGCTTGGACGTTTTAAGAAACATTCCTTTGGAAAATATTCTTTGAAATATATTGAATCATGTTTAACTTGTGATTTCTGTAGTTAGGAAGTTTTATGTATGAATAACATTGAAGAACTTATCAAGCTTTGATCTTCACCAAACTATCTTCAACATTTTTGAATATTATTATATTCTAGGGATTCGAACGTTATAAATGACCTAATTACTGTCCCCCATTTTGAATTAACCGAAAGAAATTTAATGGAATCGTGCCTGTCTTTTGCATGTCAGCCAGATTTCTGACTGTCTAATTGAGGCATCAGCAACTGTGAAGGCAGAGCACAAAAAAGAGGAGGGTTGACAAGGCTCAGATGACAGAAATGCACTGGGCAGAAGAGCCACTTGCTCAGACTCCGAGCTGACTTCGAGCTCCATGCTAAATTTAGTGTGTAATTCTTGAAATCGTTGCCATGTGTTGCAGATGGCGCCCGATTCGAAAGCTGACACAAATATTTAATGTAATTTAGTATTTGTGTCTTCGAGCTGGGATCTGGGGCGAGAAACGAAAATCTGTGACGAAAAGTTTGGCGGGAACGGGAGCTCATAACACTTATTTATGTGCATGTTGAAATGGGAGCATTAGTTCGCTGTGTTTGTAAATATTTGTCATAATTTTTTTGGGCTTGGGGACAACAGAAACATATGCTTAAATGTATAGGGGTCCAGTTGTTGTCAGTTTCGAGGCCTTTAGTATTTTTGTGGGGGATTGAGGCGGTTTTTTAAGTGTTTGCTGTGTGTTATTTGTATCGAGAGTTGGGCTTTTAATGTCGCAATTAAATGCATGAGTTTTTAAAAATTAGATGCTTGTCAAAATTCATTATTTATGATCGTCCAAAAACTTCACTGCGCAACATGAGCTTAGAAACTTTAGAAAAATGTTTTTTCATAAGCACACAATCAGCATGGAAGGAGAAAAAAATCTGGGACTTAATTTGGGGCACCCTTTATGCACTTGTTCCCACATTAAATGCAGCTTGCAACAGAAACAAATTTGTGGAATGTGAAAATTTTTAAGAAATCTGCTGAGAAATTTGTAAGAAAACCTTGGCGTGTACTCAAGACATACTTTTCAAGACCGATGAAGCTAAGCAACAACAAGTTTCTCAAAAAAATCTGATTTGTTCAATACATTACGTATACGTCATATTACCAGCATGAACAGGAATGTAACCTAAACAACAAAATAATTCTAAAGCCTAAACTATTTTAATAAACATGAATAAGAAACACACTATAGGAGGTGAACAAAACGAAACGGTTTGCGATTGCAAGCTATAAAGGCCTGAAATGAAGTTTTACAATAGGCAATAAAATATATTTTTGACATGAATTTTCAATCAGAATTTTAATAGCCCTTAATAATAACATGGCTATCAGCTATCAGCGTGCACAATCGGTTATCAAAGTAATTTTCGGTGCCGAGCAAACCTCAACCACAACCAGCAAAGCCTAAGCACAAGTCACTAAAGCAGATCGACGGATCGACGACAATCAGCAACAACAAAAAAATGTCGTACTGATTGTGCCGTGTGTGTCCGTATCCGTCTCTTGAATGCAAGCGTGGCGTAGGTGAAGCAGTGGGGATGGGGGAGAACTGTGCTTGGTGGGCCTACAGGTTACCTCTGTGTGGTGGCAATATTCCACCACCGAAGCTATAAATAAATTATTTATAGCTCTTGACTCCAGTTGAACGCGGCATTTGCTGTTTGCTTGTTGATTTAGTGCCTCTTTATAGATCGATAGATGTGTGTGTGTGTGTGTCGACTACGATCTGAATGCATGAACGATGAACCTTACCTCCCACTTTCAAACTCCCACCTTCATATGTACTAGCTGCAATTCGGTGGTTCGTTAGTTCGTTGGGTCGAGCCTCCTGTTGCCCCTATATTATGGTGTTATATGCGTGGTGTTCTGTTCGTTGTTATCTAATCGATAGCAATGGTGGGTCACAGATCGTTTCGAACGGCTGAACGGCTGATAGGCCCATATATAACGCCCAGGGGCGGCAGATTGAAATAAAACTCCGGTTTTATAGCCACCACAAAAAAAAACCCAAACGGACGACCGTCCGGCTAGTCCCAACTCCCCAAGTCTCTTAACCATGGCACGTAAATATTTATGGCCCGATTTACACAAACAGCAATTTGTATTGTAATTATTGACTTTTTCGGTTTCCCTATCTGGATACTGGAAGCCAACAACGTGAGAGGTACTTTTCCATTAACTGTTGAGAGTTCCTAAGTCCTTTCAAAAGATTGAAATAAAGTTCCACTTAGTTTTGCAAGATCATAGATCTACGTATAATATCCATATCCATTATATAATCCATGCTTTCACTGGACTCTCTCGACAAAGGCAAATGCCCTACCAGCTTTATTGATTGTTATTTGTATAATTTACAACATGTTAGTCGACGTCTGTAAACAAGCTGGAATGTCTCTATATCTGACTGTTTATCTGGCTGGCGATGGCGACATAAAGTCTACGAGTTTCAGACACGTTTACCTTTGTAAATGTCTCTGGAAAACCCCAGTGTCATTAATAATTTTATGATCGTGTTTTGTTTGCTACCATAGCCTTTAACAGAAGATTAAAGGGTTGATATACGGAAACTCGTTGCTTATTTGCTTAACAGATTAATCTGTAGACCAACATGCCTATAAGTATGGGTGGACTTGGTGTTATGTTACACCTAATACCCTACAAAAGTCAGATATTCATTGGGGAAAATCCGTTAAAAATATTTTATATAGTTTTTCTCCGAAATTATTGGTACAACAAAACCCTTTAGAATATTTTATAGAATCAAAACTCAATGCCATCAAAATGTTCTTTTTTTCAACTCTTTATCAATCAAAATGACAAATTCAGCAACATGAATTTGATTTCGACCTCTAACAGTTATTTGCCAATGTATTTATAAGCTTCAAATTGTTTTTCTAACCGCAATTTGGGTCTTTTTGTGTCGCCGTCGCAACATCGAGAACAAGAGCAACAAAATATTGTTGTCCAAAAGCTAATTACCGAACAAACGAATTCGATTGAATCGATTGATTTTTCACTGGGACACACACACACATATAGAGGAGATAACAAGCAACCATTGTGGAGACCGATTAAGATTTGTTATCTGTGAAAACAGAGGCGCAATCGCAATCCCTACCATGCGCAGTGCCCGAAACGCTGTGATTGGGTCGCCCCAACGTCAAAAGTGGGAGGAGCTCACCTCGCATTGGTGGCAGCCGACCCGTCCACACACCGACCCTCTCCTCTGGGCCCCCCTTGCCAACACTTGTGTGTTGGTGTGTTCGTAAAGTAGAGCAGCCATATCCAAAAACAAAACCCAAAAAAAGCAAAAGCAAAAAACATATAAAATAAATTCCAATGCTTATGCCATGTTCGGGGCGGAGCCAGCTCATTGTTTAAATCAAGGTAAAACAAATACAAATCGAACAAAAATATTTGTACACTACACATAAATATATACATGGCACAAATACGTATTGTATGTCTGTGTGTGTGTGTGTGTTTGTTATTTAGTTAACGGACAAGGGCAACTTTTCGAATACATTTTTGTTTCTGTTGTCTCGTTTTAAATAATTCAGTACTGATTTAAATGTCAACATTGAGTTGATCTTTGTTTTTTCGTGTGTACATTTAATGTCCCTACAGCAAATAAGCTGAAAAACAATCAGCAAATGTGGCACGTATACGTATTAGTGTCTCACTTGCAGTTATCATATGTTAAATACCAAGGTTATGATAATAACAAATATGATTTTGTTTTATAGAATACAAAGAAATAATCATTCTTCTCATTATTTAACCGATAGAAATAGCTAAGCAGTTCATAGCAGTTCAAACATCTGCCATTTGCGTATTTGCTGCTATATTTAGAACTAGTTAAACTTTGTGCATAATTTTACATTGCAACGATAACAACAACAACTGCAGTGATGGTGATGATGATGGTAATCTATGTAATTAAGCAGTTCCATTGTCAAAAGTGTCAAATGTGCGGTTAGTTAAAAAAATAAAGTCGCGAGCTCTAGATCTCACGCCCACAGCAATGCAGAAGCGTCGGGAGGCCAATCAGTGGGGACGAGAAACGTACTTCATAACACCCATGCAACATGGAGTCCAAGTAGCAGATCTCAAGCTGTGGCTCATCATGCAATTAAACGGCGGAGAGGAAGAGAAAGACCCGCACAAATGTAAATGATGATGTCATGTATTGTGCATAGGTTCATATGTACTCGAGTGTATCGTACTATTTGCAAGCACTGTTAGGAGATGATCAAATGATTTCGAGACGTTGTTGTTGCCACAATGCAGAATCCATTCCATGTACTCATTAATTTATCCAACCAGTCAACAGCAGGCGAGTTTTGAGCAATCGGTAGACAGAATCGAGTGGAGGCAAGCTTGTTGTGTTGCGTTGTAATGTATCTCATGGATACATGTGGTATCTGTTGCTTTGCGTTGCGTCGCAATCTAGACAGTGTGGCCAATTTAGTCTGCTTTGGCAAATCAATTAAATTCAATTAATCCCCCAACACTGTTAATGGAGCCTAATGAAAAGGGTGACATGGCCATATCGCATATCCACAACGATCTGGGCGCAACGTCGTACAACGGATACATTGCGTTTCGGACCGGACCGGGCTGAACCGAGAGAGACCGAACAGTTGCTCCGAGAGTCTTTTGCAATTGATAGAGTGACAAAAAAATCGCATGTCCGAAACGATTTGTGGCTTACACTGACAAATCAAGTTGTGAAATTCCATTTGTAAATCGACTTGTTTGATTCTAAATTGGTAAACGAATATTTATTGTATCTAAGTACGTGTAGCTTAACAATGTAATTGGCTTTTTAGTAGGTTAGAAATATGTTATTATAATTTTTCACAGTGTATTGTCTGTTTGTTGCTTCCCACAATGCCAACTTTAACCGCATTTTTAATTGTAAAAAATATCTTCTCCTTTGTGGGTTTTGATTCACTGCAAAAATATTTCTCACGCTTCGGAGTTTGACATTTTCGAACTTTTGCATGATTTCAAATTTTTAATTGTTTTTAACTGTTTTCATTTTGTTGCTGCTGCACTCTCAATACCATACACATACATATATTTCCGAGCAAATAGTAATATCGCGATGCCAATTGAGTACACAATTTACAGCTTGTGGAGTCATTTGGAGCAGCATTTAATGTACAAAATGTCTGAGATGTTTTTCCAGCTAAACTTTAAGCAATCTCTGATCCAGAAAACTGAATTCATCTTTGTACTTAACTCTTCATATACTTAACCCATTTGCTATCCAATTTCCGGCATTCAAGCCGTTTAATAGACATATAAATCGGCTAATCTGAAAATTGCTCACAACATAACGACATATGACGCTGTTGGCTGTGAATAGAAAAGGGTTCGGCCAGCTGAGAATATCTTTAAAACAATTTTGGAAAATCATGAATACATTTTGCGGTTAAATTGTTGCATAAATATTGAATCAACAAGGAAAGAGAGAGAGTGGTTGAAACAGAAGGCGCACGTGCGCCCACAACATACGGTAGCCCTATAATTATGGGATAATGTTCGATCAGGCAACACCAAAACAAGTAGTTGGGGCAGCAGCTCATGGTAGCAATGGGATCAAAGGGTAAGTCTCGATTTCAGCACACACAAAAGGAACAATCAGCGCCGCAAGCAAAAGCATTTAAGTTACATATGTATGCAAACAAAACTGTAGCCTAAACACGTTGAAAGGATTCCTCATCGGGCTGCTGTGCACCCTTTTTTTTTGTTGTTGTAATCGCTTTGCTTACGCCTCAGTTCACATGTGACAAAATAATAACAATGCAACAAAGGGCGGAGGCCGAAAAGGCGTAGGCAATGAGGCAGGCAACCGCGGCATGGAAACTGTGAATGAAGACAATGCGGGCTAATCGACGACCAAATGCAACACAAATTGAACAGCACGGGGTAGTCGGGGGTATGGTGGGTGTTCTGCCACGCGAAACTGGGTTAAACGGAAGGGGTAATTATTTTAATTACCGCCAACGCGTTGTTGTATGCAAAAATGAGTAAACTGGCACCCGCTGACATATTCAGCTGTCAAAAGGTGGCGATTAAAAGGCCAAAAGGAGTCGAAGGACGCCCACGCAGCTCCGCACCTACTTCTACTATCTGAGCTGGTTTCCACTTACATGTTAAAGTAATTAACTAAATTACCAAGTCCAACAACTACCAAAAGACAAACGAGTTGCAACACTACAAAATGTGTTAAAGTCGTTCATTTTGTCAGCTGGCATGCAGAGAGGAAATTCCCCAAAGAAATCAAGCTAAAAACTATACACCTTTCTCTCTATGTGTGTGTGTGAAATACCTGTGTGTGTGTTAGCTGTAGATTATTTGCATATTATGTCATCAGCAGTCCATCAGTGTTGTATGTGTTGTGTGTGTTGTCTTTTGGGACACTGTCAGCTGGCCAACAATTCCATTTTCCACTGTTATCCTTCATTGTAAAGTTCAGAGATTAGTTTAGTTCGTTCTTACCCTTTTGGCCATACCTCCTAAGCTAACCCCAACTAGTTATTAACGTCATTTTGCTGACCATCATTAGCATTCACGCCCAATGGCCTGTCATTTCAGTTGTATGCTTGCAAGTCGTAAAGTTAATAATAAGTTGTTGCGGTTAAGTAACGAGGTTAGTAATGTTTACCCTACTCTTAAATACCGAAGGGAATTAGACTAAACACACATGCATCTTCTGGTATCTAAAACTCAACAACAATGTGTTATAATAGGTCAATTATAATTCTTATTTTCAAATGTCATGTGTTGAAATAGGTGATGACACATCTATTAAAGGTCACTACTAACTTATTCAGAGTAAAAGTTTTAAAGGTATTAGTTAATTTTATTAAAGCTTTTGCTTCGATCTTTGAACGTAACATAAATCGTACTGGTTGGCTTGTTTTTGACAAACTTTCAACCCATCCAACAACAATCTGTATTTCAACAAATTGATAGAACGAATGATTTTCACATTGATGCTTAGAATCGAAGGCGTTGCGTGGGTGTGTCGTCACTTTTTTAGTTTGATTTGTTTCAATTAAAAGAACCGTTTCTAAAACAGAAACACCCGATATGCCCACAATAACCTCATGAGTTGCAACTGTTTTGTTAGATTGTTGCAGCTTATGGTGGTTGCGTGACTTGTAGCCATATGGCAGCAACGATCATTCAGTTGAAATGACGCTGCAATCTCCATGAGTCCAGCTTGTAAAGTGTAAATTGTGGAAGTAGAAAGTGAAAAAATATATATAGGAGACGACTTTGATCACTCCCTCGCCCTTTGAAAGCCTACGTTGTTGACCAATTAATTGTCATTAAGCGTATTTGAAGATTTTTAATTAAAACAAAATCTTCAGCTCAATTTAAATTGATCGTCAGCCAGCCCAACCGAATGTATTCTCAATAACATTGCGCACTTCAAAGCTGAGGAAAGGGAATCGGGGTTTGTTCAGTGTGGGTGCTATTGAACGTCAATATGGTTGATGAGGTCGGCATTGAAACCAAAGCGAAACCGCATAAACAAATTCCATAAAGCGAGGAGAGTTTGAAAGTTGGGAAGTGTTAGTCCTTTCAGATATTGAGTTTGAGCCTTTTAGATTATAAGCGTTTCAACCTTAAGAGAATACTTTACATCATATTCCACTAAGAAAGGTTTCGACTTCTTATATTTACACACTTTAAACATTACGCATTTCTCTACCTTTTCATACAGCCCCATTCAAAAAGGAACTCATTTGATAATTTTTGTTGATATTTGACTGCAGTTAATCATAATTTTCATTGAGTGGGATTTCAATTGTTTTGCTTCGTTTAAAATCAGCAGCCGCAGTTTTGACACAAGAGGCGGTGCCCAAACAGCAGCAGCACCAACAATTTGAATGACTCGTAAAGTCAGTCAACCAGTTTAGCAGGCCATTTATTTATTCATTTCTTCAATTCGTTTCTTTTTCGGCAATTTAGTGGGTTATTTTTATGTGCGTCTTTTTGATTGGCGGTACATTTCATGTTTTCACTCCCGAGCGTATTTCGCTTCATTCATTATTTTTTTGTTTTTTCTTCAAGCTAATTTAGTGCGCAATTAGGAAGCACTAAGTTCTTTTGTGTTTCATGCCGCTAACTGAACTTTTGCCCTCAAAAACAAAAAAGAAAATAACCAAAATGGTTTAGCAATCTTAACGTTCAGATATGATGATAAAACCCGTACATGCTAACGATAACTGTTAAGCTATGCAGATAACCAACCAACCAGTCATAGTCTGTGCCCAAAAAAGACCTAACTTATTGCCTACAATGGAACCTGTACAGAGTCCATGCTGGAAAGAAAGAATATTGTCACCTGACGCGCATTTGCGCAATGACTTCAATTGATTTTGGGTAACTTATATCACGGACTATCAGACCCCGTTTCTGTTTATCGGCGATTGTTGGTAGTTGTTAAGTGGCATGTGGGCATAAAACCATAAATGAAATCTTTTAACAAATCGTTTGGCAAGCAACCCATTTATAGTAATATACCTTGTCAACATACGACATGATATTGCAGGAAGAATAAATAAAATAAAAAAAAAAAAAAAAAAAAAAAAATAAAAATAAAAATAATAATAAATTAAACGAAAATAAAAATTCTTGTGATATTGATATATTCAAAGACTTTAAAGCAACAGGAAAAACAGTAAAACCTCAATTTGATAACTAACTCGACAAGCAAACAATGACTAAGAAGTCGATTTTATGTCACACGTTTATAAAATGAAAATCGAGTGAAATTTAAGATATTTGGCGTATTAAATATGAAAAACGGGATAAAATTGATGAAGCAATGGCAATTGAAAGTTTTGTTCCACTGCCAATTCGAATATTTTCCACTAATTTCTGACATGAAAATCTGGTAATAATTAAGTTTCTAGATTTAAATGCAGTTTTCATTTACAGCGTAATATAAGACTTTTGATGTATTGCATATGAAAATCGGGCTAAAATTGATGAAGTTCAGAAATATTTAAGTTATAGTATCCTCCTGTTGCGATTTCAATGAGCAAAATGCTTTACTTTAATGTTAACTATCTTTAAGCAAGTTACATTTGTATCTTTCTTCCTTTATTTATTCCTTGAACTTTATCTACAACTTTGAATATGAGAATAATTGTTGATTCAAGACATGCATTATGCATGTGCAACAAAGTTACGATTTTTCGAGTAATTATTCATGCCAACAATAGCAGCAACAACAACAACACAAACAGTGCTAACTCAATTTGAAAACCAACACGAGAAGCAAACAAACAAATAAACCGACTGAAGGACAGCCAGCCAGCACAGGACTTGAAAGCCATAGGCAAGGCCTCAATCCAAGTGAATCCCGTTTGCATAAAGAGAGTGACGCTCGAGTGGGCAGCACTTAAGGACGAGGCAAGCGGCAAGTTGGACATGTGGCAGTTGTGGACACGGAACCATTACTTAATTATCATAACAGCCTGGCCACAGAGAGTTTTTTGGCCAAAATAGACAGGCAGGAAAGGGTTAAGCGAGAGTGGCCGTAAAAATTGCGCCACACCCAACGCAAGCAAGGGAAACCGGTAAGTGGAATGAGTAAACACACGCCGCTAATAAAATAATAAATATCCTGACTCCCAAAGCCACAACTTGAGGAACGAGGACCACCCGTCGACACACGCGTCGACTGGGCTAACGAAAATTGTCGAAACGAAAACAATTTCATCAACGGGTAGATGATATTGAGTTGCACATAAAGCACGAAAGAGTTGCGCTATAAATTGCCATATTTTATGCGTTCGTTTCACTCCTTTTTGTGTTTTTTGTCAATTGAAACGCAATTTTCATAAAACACACGTGCACTGTGCTCTCTACACGTATACGTCAGATACAATATTTTGGTGTGCTATTCGTGCCATTTTGTTGCAAAAGCTAACTCTTGCCCACGTATAGAGAGGTTGTCACCGCTGTAGAAAGCTATTTGCTTGCTTCAACATCGAATCTAACTTTGGCTGCTGTTTTAGCCATTGCCCCCAGCGGAGCACTTGCAAATGCGACCAAAGCACGTTTTGGCCAAACTCTAATGACAGGCAAATAAATTGCATAGAAAATATATTTCGAAAAATTGATCTGACGTGTCACGCGAGAGGCAAACAGAGCAGAGAGCAGATAGCAGCAACCACAACGACAACATTGCGCCGTTCATGTTTGTGTCCTTGTTTGTGTGTTGTCTCTGGTCACCACATTGGCCACCGCAGGTAAACAGCTAGACAGACATCGAGTATACGTATGTGTGCACATGGTGCAGATACAGGATACTCAATAAATGAATATTTGTCCGTGTATCTATTTGCAATAGATATCAGCGGTGTCGTGTGTCTAAAAGGATTGCTACTCATTCATTCCAAAGGAATAAAACATTTTAAAATAGTTTTATATCTATGCTTGGTATACTTTAGATAAGTGCAACAAAATATGAATCATCTTCGACCTTTTGACTTATGTTTTCAATGACTGTAATGTAGATTTTCTATTAACAAAAGTCGCTAAGCTTTAAATCTTTAATCAGACCTTGCCAAGCGACTGTATTGTTATTTGCGGGAAATCGCAATAATTGAAAGGGTTTTGTCGTTCGCAAAAATCCAATTCAATTGTTTCAGCTATTTTTATTCTATGGAAATTCCCCTTGAATTATACTAAATCGTCGCCAAAAGGTTCGCGTTTTTGTCGTCTGCAGAGGTAACGATAAGCAATAAGCTTTTTATTGCCCATCAGAGGAATATTTTATTGTTCATCGATGAAGAAACTGGCAGCAGCAGCATCCTTGAGTGTGAATGTCAAATGTGGGGCAGCTAAAAAAAAGAAAAGAAAAACAGAAAAGAGATACAAAAAAGCTGTTAGCTGGAATAAAGATACAGGTACTGCGGCTTTTTGGCTTAACGAGCAGACAATTTGTTTTAGCCACGATGGCGTTCCCCGGAGGCATTCGAGAGCGACATAATGAATTACCTTTATTGACAAGTTAATGTTTATAGGTGTGCCGTGCCAGGATGTGGCTGGCAACCTGTGGCACTTAATGGCAAGTGGATAGGCTGTTGATGTACCTCCACTTGCCGCCGCCTGTCCCCAAACAATATTTTTTGGCCATCGAGTCTCGAATAATTTAGTGAGCAGCTAACAGGAATAAAATGAGATGCGTCGCATTCGACTCCAATTGAAATCAACCGCTCAACGATCCTGCTGCATTATTAATGTCCTGTGGCAATCAATTGGCGTTGACATTGCCGCAACGGGGTGTGGCATGTGGCAGTCAGTACGCATCTTCTTTAACAAGTTTCTTTCTTTTTTTTTTTGGGTAAAGGCAGAGACAGCACACGCGATGCCGTTAACTGTTGTAACGAATGTTATTGGCGCTTCCTTTGGCGTTTTGATTAATTGAAAATAAGCTTCTAATTAACAGCCAAGTGCTCTGAATTGGCATCAAATGCCAACTAACACAGACTTTAACATTCCTTGTTTCATGGGAGTACTCTACATTTTCATCAGTACTTCTTTAATTTTAAGTATCACAAAGGGCGCAGCTTTTGACTGCTTCTTTATAAATGGCTACAAAAACGCCAGACCAAGTATGTAAGTATGTTCAAGTTAAAAGCCAATTGAAGCGTTAAACTAAATGCTTTTCAACTTTTTGCCAGGCATTAAGTCGGAATTTGTGGCTGGAAATTGCAAAACGACAGCTCGGGGCACTTTCTTGAGACTTTACGAAGTTTACATCAAAGACGAACCTGCTGCAAAGTCTTTGCTGTTGCTGGTTATGTTGGTGTTGGTGTTGGTATTGGTGTGAGCCACTGCACAATGGGGTGTGGCCTTATCCTGGGCGGAGTCTGGCTGTGTGTGCAGCAGCTTATATATATATATATTAAGCTGTATCCTTTTTCTTGTTAAACTGTTGGATATACCTTTTGCGGACTGTTCGTTGAGTTTTTAGTATAGACGTCATACATATATCAAAGCTAAAGCGCATTTAATTAATTAACCCTTTGCGTGCTCAGCGGTTACGCTTCGACTTCCACCCTTTAAGCGCCTGTTTGTGCAGCGTGAACAAAACATTTTGCATACTTTTAGGCAACGCAATCGAGTGCGTATATGAGTGTGTGTGTGTTCAGTGAAAGGATTCGTTGACAGGGAGCGGCGTCGTCGTCGTCGTTGACTTGAAGCTTGTTGGGCGCGGTCCTTAGCATGTCATTCCCGTGGCAAATGCGCCAAATCACGTTTGCTCAACTCAAATATTGAGGTATTCTGCTTTGGCGCGTGCCTGTCCCTTTGGCCAGGCCACGCACAAATTAGCATGTCCACTCATAATTGTCCTTTCGTGAAGAGATGACCCGCTGAGATAACTGTCCATAGTTGTAACTGATTTTTGCCCGCTCGCCAGCCCATCGCTGGATTTTTTTTATTTTTTTTGTGTTCTACTCGAAGTATTTGATTTTGCCATTTCGTTTTTATTTGAGTATCGCGTGTTGCTAATGAGCGGAACTATTTTGTTTATCCTTGTAGACATCTATCCATAATTATCGATTTGAGTCGAAATGTTAAGGAAGTTAAAAATGTTATGTATTTAATTCTCTTTAACAACTTTTAATCGCATCTAGCTACAATTATCAAAGTAATATGAGTACACCCTTATTAGTACAAATGTTATCTTTAAGTTAACCTTTAAACATCTCTCAACAAATTTAACTTGAATATAAAACAAATTAGCAAAGCGAAAGCGAGGGCAATTATTCAACGGGATGCAAATATAAATGCAAAAGAAAATGGTATTTAATTATATAGCCATAGACCTTAATCCCAGACAAGTTTTCTGACAGCGGTAGCGCAACTTTTTGCCGTTGAACATTTTGAATAAATTTGCATTTCACTTGAGCTGTCGAGTTGGTTGAGTTTGCTGAATTGGTTGCCAAGAACAGCCAGCGCGAGTAGCAGCAATAAAAATAAAAGAAAAACAACAACAATAAAAGGCAATTGAAAACTTTTGCATAAGTCGCAACAAGCTAACTTCATTTAACTCAAGCGGAAGTTGTTTAACATTTCGCATCTCCAAAACCCATTCGACCTCATTCCCAGAAGCTGTCTAACATTTCCAGGCAGCCTCCTATGCAGAAGGCACAAGCCACTAGACAACCACACGACATACTCCCAACGAGTCGGCGCACAAAATGGAATTTTAATTTCTTTTTATAAGCACAATTATCATATGAAATGGGTATTTGGAGCAATGCAATGGGAACCATAAAACGGCTAACCAAACACGGCGAAAAGGCAGCAACAAAAGCGTTTTTTAAATATGAAAGTTGTATTTCTTTTATAATTGGTTGTTCGTTTTGGTAAAATTGTATTTAGCAGCCTTAAAGTATGCCACACATTTGTATTTACCTTGTTTAAGTATTAAAGTTAAACCACAATTCGCTGTTGCTGTATCTTAAAAAGGTACTCTTTACTCACCCTTTAGCTGGCGGATTATTTGGCATTTAAGAGTAAAACAACAAACAATGAAGTTCCTTGTGCTGCAAACAATAACAAGGCCAACAAATGGATGGATAATCCGAGATCCTTTGGCATTTCGCTCAAACATTTCAATAACGCGCTTGTTTTGAATTACTTTGGGCCGTTGCTTTTGTTGAACCCCTTTTGTTTATTTGTTTGGCACGCGACACACACAGACACAGACAGCTGCATACACCTTGCGGCTAACGGCAAGTGCATCCATTTCCAATCCCAAAATACAGATCCATGCAGACAGCCATTACAATCAAGAAACGTTTTCGTTTTGCATTTCATTTTGCGTTTTGTATTTGCGCATTTTCGATTTTAAAACAAAAACCAAACGCGCGATGCGCGATACGCGACTGCAAGTCATGAAGGGGTTGTGGCAGGCAGAGTGGGTTGGCTTGTCCTCCATCTTTTGCCAGCTTTCTCGGCACATTTGGGAATGCGCAGGTGTCACTGAAAAACACTGAAAAAACAGCCAACGACCGTTAAACGATTTTCGAATGAATTCAAATTCGCGATTGTTTCACAGTCACTGTGTGTGTGGGCTGTGTGTGTGTGTGTTTGGGTTGAAATTGGATTTGGGGTTGGGTAACTACTGGATTTGTGGACAAGCAATGGAAGATAGCGGTAGCTGGAGTGTATTGCGCGTGTAAACAATTTGGCGGATTAAATGAGTCCCAAATGAGACGTTTTTTATGCCATGTCATAAACTCTGACGCATAAGGTTCTAATCCGTTACACAAAATAATTCGCAATAAGCCACAACAATTTTATGCATTTTTAGTTAATGTTGTATAGAAAATTTTGATGGCATTTTCAGGTAAAATCGAGATTAAAATCGTCTACTTTTGGTCAAGTTACACAGGCAATAGGATTATAGCTAGACTTAGAGTTCATTTCATTTAAAAAAAGACTCTCACATGACCAAGTCGAATGTCAAAATTGAATTATTTCTTTTCAATATTGAATTTATCAGCAGGCACGAGACAAGACCAATACGTGTTCAGAATAGACATGCCACACCAACCCCCATCCACACAAGTAAGTGGAAATGGGGCTAACTTTTCACCCAACTGACACTTAAAAGTGTCGCTTGTATTTAAATATCCAATTGACGCGCTGATATTGATGTTGTGTGAAAGTCAGACAGGCCAAATGATGTTGGAAACATTTAAAAATGCGTCGAATGGCGTTGGCCAAATTCAGTTAGCCCAACTGCCAATCGTTTGTTGTTGTTACCCACGTAAATGACACCCGTAGTGCTTTGAATTTTAAAATCCGTCCAAGAAGCCAGATCAGGGGTTGTGGAGCTTTTTACTCGTAAGGTGTAAAAGACGTGTTTCTATTTTTTGTAATATTAATGCGTATTTCGAGACGACTCTACATTGTTAAGGGTGGATTTAACGTCATGGACAAAATGGGTGCGATTTTTCCATTATTATTAACATGCCATTGCAGAAATGTTTGTTGTTGTTGCTGTTTTTCCTGTGTGGGGATATTTATTTAAATTGAGACATTAGACAAATTAAATTTACACCTATTGCATTTGATTGTTATCGCTTGTATATATCCACTTAATTATGCCATTCCAGCCAAAGGATCTCACATCTGGATTCCCTTCGCATATGGTATGTATCATTTGCATTTTTTACCGTTATTGCGGCGAGCCCACACAATTATAGAAATGAGAATACTTTCAGGTTATAAAAGGCAAATGTTATGGCTAACTATGTGTAAAGGCCTTTCTTAACCACAAAGAGAGAAAGCCAATTTAGTTTTATTGATAAGCATAAAAAGTTTTTGACTTAATATAATCCCAAAACTGTTTAATTTAATCTATTTTTGTATGACTTTACAGTCAGAAACATTAAATTTTCCATTAAAATTTATTTTGTTTTTTTTGCGTATTAACCAAATTTAAAGTAAAAGAGATAAACATTATGGGTGATGATATTCGTCCTCTGCAATATGATATCAAATGGGATTTGTGGGAGGGAATGCCCATAACAGACATCCATTTTAAGCAAGTAATAACCATTCAAAATACCTGAAACTATCTAATCAACACTCTCAACAGAAACTATGATATTGTGATAGAATTTATGTGGGAAAACTCATTTCTGCAGAATATTGTATATGAGGGATTGGGTCTGCATGACTTAGAGGAAATGAAAGATATATATGCAGAGTATTGTAGGCATATCTTACTCAATGAATGTTCCGTTATGATGCTGAACGAGACGGAGACAGAGATCGTAGCTGTTGCTCTAATTGAATGGATGACTGAGGAGTGGCATTCCTGGTAAGGCATAAAGAACATTCTCCCTTTAACGAAAACTAAATGATTTAATTTTAGGATTTTCCTGCCCTCAACAATATCAAAGGGTATTTTTCATGAGCTCATCCTTTTGAAGAGCGCTCTTATAAATACAACTAAAGAAAGCGCGGAATTGGATAACTTTGATTGCCTGATGGTGCATGAATTGGGCTTCCCACCCTCTCTGTTCGAGGATCAATCCTTTCTCATGTGCATGTTCGATGTATTCGGCACAGTTGCCCAACATATGCACATGCCACGGGTCTGTTATATAGCTCTGAGCGCCAAGGAGCAGTATGCGGCCGAGTTGGCTGACTATACGGAATTCGGGAGATCCATTTACTCCATCCATAAGGTGGGCAATACACGACCATTCGATTGTCTGCGCGACTTGGATGAAATGTATGCTCTGCTCTATGTGTTGCCTCTCGATCCGATAGTGAACTATCAGTTATGGCCTGGTTTTGAGGCATTCCACGAAGCTCTAAGGGCCAAGGAGCAAAAGGAACGAGAAGAGGAGCTGATGAGAGCCAATTCTTTGTAAAAATAATGTTGCATAAAAATCCATTCGTCAATTAAATTTTGAAAACATGTGTTCTTAAGGGCTGCCACTTTCGGAACTAGTTCGCTTATGAACCAGTTTAGTTTGACTCGCGTTGCTGGCGATAAAGCGAATTTGATAAGAGCTGTTTATTGTTTATATGTTTGTTTGTTTGTTAACTCGCATGTTCAGGCAATTAGCACTTGATTTCTGCTGATAAAACTTGCACTAACAAATCCAAGCAAAAAATAAATCTATAATTTCGAGTTTACTTGTGCAGCCAGCAACAAAGCTAGAACATCATCGGCACAGCCCCAAGCTAGAGTGACACCACTGCCACCATGTCCATAGTTATGGATAAGCAGCTTGTTATCGCACCTCTCCGACTCCAGACGCAGCTCATCGCGACCCGGACGCAAGCCCACCCAATCGAACAGATGCTCTGTGTGCTCCAGACTTGGCAACAAGCTGCGACAGCCATCGATAATAAAGCGTTTATCCTCCTCACTGACTTTGGTGTTGTAATCCTTTACCTGGTGCGTGCCACCAAGCACAACAGATTCCGTGCTGTAAGACATGGCATACTGAGAGAAGGAAAGTTAGAAAACTTGTAATCAATACTTACTTGGGTATGATGTAGTTGCCAATATCACTCTCATCAAGGATGACTTTGTACACCCAATTGGCCTTGATGCGACTCACTTGACCACGCACAGAGTACATGTTGTCATCGTTGAGCAGCTGCCTGGAGCCAAGGCCAGTGCAGTTGACAATCACATCATATGGAGAATCCTTGACAAAACTCTCTAGATTTGTGACTTTCTGCTGCTTAATGTGTCCACCTCGTCGCACAAAGCGTTTCATCATATAGGGTAGCAGTTTAATCGGCTCTGATGTATAGGTAACAAAGAGTAGTCCAGAGCTGTGTGTTTGATAAGAACAATTAAAGAGTGCAAGTCTAGAATATGCCAACACTTACGTAAACTTAACATCTCGGTTTGTATTATAGGCAGCTAATTGTTCAGCTGTTAGATCTACGGCTCCATAGACAATATCACGCCAGAAATCGCCAACGCTGGCATTTGGATCTGTGCTCAAGCGAACGCAGGGAATGAGGCAAACACCCGCCTCGCCCGCATCCTCACTTAGCCAAATCTGCTCCAGAAACTTGTGCATATCCTTAGACCATTTGCTGAAAGTATAAAAACAGTTCAATTGTATTATAAACTGCAAATCTCATTGAAAAACTTACTGAACTTTCGACTCTTCTGTGCCACCTAGCAAATAGGGACCCCAAAGACCCGCTGAACCATCTCCAGTTGTATTTGGCGTAAACTGATCAGATATTATTGTCACCTCAACATTTCTCTTCTTTTCATCTTGATAGTGCTCCAATATTTTGATTGCACTAGCCACGCCGTTGACACCGGCTCCGATAACCGCTACTTTTAGCATGATTCCGCTAGCGACGAATACCCAAACTATACTAAACAAGTATATTATGCACTTGATTGGGACCTTATCAGCTCATATTGTTTATTCTCGCGCATTTTTATTGATAACAGCTGCGAGCTACATTATTTCGCTCATAGAGAAGAGGTATTTCCCTGGATGCGGTTATGATTTAAAAAATAAATATATTAAAATACTGTACATTATTCATAAGTGTATTTCTTGTGTTTTTGTAGTAGGCCATGGATTCGAACAAGGCATTTTTTGGAATCCAGGCTGTGAGTTTCCAAAATATAATCATTAGTTTTCGGTCTCTCGAACCTACAGCTTCAACTAGCTTCTAAATTTTGAAAAAACAAAAATTAAAACCAAAACAAAATAACCAACTAATTTTATTTTCTTTTGAAATAAATCTAGCCAAATAAACTTATCAAAAATGTGTGGAGGTTGTGGTCCAGCTAATTATTGGCCATGCTGTGGCCCTCATAGTCCACCATGCGGTGCCCCATCGCCAGTGCCGTGCTCACCCGCGCCGGGCTGCTGCTGTCCGCCATTACCCGAAGGTGGCATTCCCGATCCTCGCGTGTGGAACTGTTGGAACACACCACCAACCTATCCATGTAAGTTGCCGTCCAAACTCGTTACTTGTTAGTCCGCTAAAGAATTCGTTTTGTCCGTTCGTCGTCCGTTCGTTGTCCGCGTGCCGCAATGGCTTGGAACTAAGAGTGCCACAGCATTGGTCAAAAAAAGTATTTCGTAAGAACTGTTTTTAATTCAAAGTTTCATTTAAGGCTGCTTTTGTCCCGCTCGCTACTTGATAAGAAAAGATAATGCACCCTGTGTTTGGTGTGCACCATGCAAAGCTCACTGCTACAACACGCCACCAAAATGCTGTTGCTAGCAGAGCTCTCTTAGCATCTTGCAAACAACAAATTTTAAAGGAAAATAATATAACAAATGGTATCAAATATCTGTGAGTAGTTGCAGTAGCCATAATATTCATATACTTATTTCTTTGGATTTTACAGGTGGCTTTTAACGGACCAGGATGCGGTTTCCTATCAACTATTCAATTTAAACAAATCCATGTCCGAAGTCCACTGTTGCTAATTTATTTGTATAACTTATGGTTGGATCAAATTTGGAAGCCAGTTGAACCTAGGAAGATAATTTTGTGGCCCCTCTTAAGAACTATCAAGCCAACATAAAGACTAAACTATTTCCAGAAGAACATTGAGATTCAACCTGGAGTTCGAGTGCAACCTGGGAGAGGAAAACAAAATCTCGTGCTTTTCTGCAATCTTAAACAATTGACAATCTTAAATTCAAAATTCAAAGTATTAAAAATTTTCGGCAACTTTCTTTATGTACCATTTGGAAAAATATAATTTAGAATTTAAATAATAATTTTCATTTATTGGGGTGGAAACTGGTTGGAGAAAAATGTTAATAAAAATAAAAATTGCATTAATAAAGCTACTCAGATCGTTTTCTTATAAAATACGTGTCCAAAAATGGGGTCTTATGAGGTTTGGGTTTATGTTGGCTTTGAACATTTTATACTCCTTTTTATAGGCAATTTTTGTAGTAACTATTTGATGCATAATTGGAAAGCCCATATTAAAATTAAAAATAATAAAGTGTTAGTGTATTTATTCAAATTATAATACACGAAAAAAATGTGTACAAAAAAACAAAAAAGAAAATATGTATATATGTATTAAATGCATACAAAATTAAATTTAGTTGATGTATATATTTTGAATTAATTTCGATGGTGTCTCATATATTATTGCAAATATGTTACGCGGTACGAGTCCGGAGGTTGGGATTCTACACAAACTGAAAAACAAATCAAAAAGTAGGCGTTGAATTTTAACTCAAAACAATGTTGAATATTTTCGATATGAGTTCGAAGTTTCCAAAAAATATTCATTAGTTTCTTGTCTTTCGGCCAGTTCACTTCGAGCTTCTAAATTTTAAGTCAAAATTTGAATTTCCTTAAAAATTTAACAAATAAGTAAGTTAGAACGAAATTTAAAAAAGTTTTCAAATTTATTCAATTTTTTCTCATATTTTTCCTCTTCGTCATGTAGAAATATATCAAGATGTGTGACCCATGTTGCGGACCTTTTGCGGTAAGAAGTCGCGTTTGTCTGCATCTTATATATAGATCTTAAATATTTTTATTTCTTTGTAGCCCCGGGGCTGTCGCAGTCGCGAACTGCGTATGGGCATACTGTACACATCCTGCGATTGTATCAAGCGTAATGGGCTGCAGGATAAGTGCCCCAGAGCGGCATGCCAAGGACGGCCACCCTGCATGTGCTTCCCGTTCCCCAACTGTGGACCCGCCTCGTTCCCGCTACGCTTTGCCAACATGACAATGGGTGTGAACAACAAGCGAATGCGTTGTGCTGCAACTGCCGCCACCAGTGCAGGAGGCGGTGGCTTGGCTCGTTCTTGCGGTGGCTGTTGAGGTGGTAAATGAATAGATTGATCAATATTTATAGTTTGGATTCTCATATATATTTTACATCCATTTAAGGCTGCTGATTCCCAGTTCCTGGTTGTCCAATGCACAATTTGTTCAAGGTGCATGGCGCAAAGCTCACAGCTACAACACCTCAGCAACATGTTGCTGATGAAGTCCGCACATGATGTCCGTGTCACAAATAGCAACCTTATCATCAAATTTGTTACTTTTTTAAGGAAATGCATCGAAATTCACAGTGAACAGTTTTAGTACAACGACCTGCCTAACCTCTGAAAAGTAAGTAATCTTTACATCTTATGTGTTGTTTTCATTATATTTTGCTTATATTAGAAATGGTTCTGCTGATCAAAAACATTGTTGACATATGTGTTATGTGCAATTTAAACGTTGAATTCTGGCGATTCCCAAAACACGTCTCAGTACCAAAAATAATGCTTCTACCAACCAACTCTAAGCGCTTAGGAAGGATACTCCCACTAAATTCTAGGTGAAATAACTTGTTTTTATATCATCTGGACAATTATAAATATGAAACCAATTCCAACTTGCGTTGTTTTACTTAATTAAAAATAAAACTGCAAACTTTTGGAGACTAAAATAAGTATTCAGCGCCATCTATTGGTAAAAAGAACATAAATAAAAATACACTGCATACTATGGGGACTTAAATAAATATTGTGCCTAAAATATGGGCACATTGGATTTAAGCGCCATCTATTGGTATAAAGTGGTGCTATTTTTTCGGACAGTGCTGCCCATCGCAGTGCAGGCTTTTCGCAAAAGGTGGCGCTAGCATTCGTTGACATTTAAATAAACTTAGCATTTTTTGAAAATGGAGTGTAGACAGGCAACCAGTTTATTGAGCCAAACGCGGCAGACAAATTTAGTGTAGACCTTCTCCGTGGAATATACTGGACAATAGGCGGCAAGCACAGATTCGCTGCTGATTTCTGTTCGCAATTTGGCCAATAGGTGCGAAAGTCGCGCGCGCGTTTTTGATTTCAATTCAATTTTTCATAATATTTCAATACTCCTTCAAAAGTGATTTTCGATTTTCGATTTATATGAAAAAAAAAAAAAAAGTCTTGTAATTTTTATTTAGAATTTTTCTGCATACTCAACTTTTTTTTTTTTTTTTGACATTTTTGGCGGAGTTTTTTTTACCATCGCCATCTACCGGCCATTGGCGGCGAATTCTGCTTACCAGCAAGCAGTTTTTCCAAAAAAAACGCTAGTTAATGCACTGGAGTTGCACTTCAAATGTAGTGTAGACAGCAACCAACAGCCAAACGCGGCAGAATAGCAGAAAAAGAAGAGGAAAACCCAACCAACAACCAATCAAAAACGCGCGCGCGACTTTCGATTTTCGTGTTCGGTTTAAATGTGTTTTTTTTTGGTTGTAATAAGAACATATTTGGCTTTCAATTTCAATTATTTTCCAATAGGCGGCAAGCACAGATTCGCTGACAGCCGGCGCTAAATGGCGCTAGCAAAAAAAACTCCACCAAAAAAGTGAAAAAAGGGAAAAAGTTGAGATTTGAATGCAGTATTTTTCTAGAAGTAAATACAATACTTTTGAGGTATAACATTCCAAAATCGAGTCACTTTTGACAAAGTTATGCCAAATTGAAAGTTTCCTGAATCCCCCAAGATTTATTTTTATATAAAATATATATATACTAGCTAACTCAGCCACGCGTTGCAGCGGCGGACCCGACAGACTTCTTCCTGTCAAAAAGATTTGTAATGTTTAATTGTTTTGATTCTACGTATTTTATTTATATTTATATATTTTTGAAATTCATGTAACAGTTTGTTGAAAATCACAAAAAAATTTATAATAATATGTAATAAAATATAATATAACAATGAAAGATAAATAAACTTCATTTAAGTAAATATTGTTTATTTTTTTTTTAACGCCTAGCCTTGTATATTCTATTTTTTTGGAACAGCATTGTATAATTTACTTGCCTATAAATACTTATCACCACCATTACCACCATCACCACCACCACCACCACCGTACACCGAACACCGTACACCGCAACCGTACACCGCCACCGTACATCGTACACGGTACACCGTACACCGTACACCGTACACCGTACACCGCCACCGTACACCGTACACCGTACACCGTACACCGTACACCGCCACCGTACACCGTACACCGTACACCGTACACCGTACACCGCCACCGTACACCGTACACCGTACACCGTACACCGTACACCGTACACCGTACACCGTACACCGCCACCGTACACCGTACACCGTACACCGTACACCGTACACCGTACACCGCCACTGTACACCGTACACCGTACACCGTACACCGTACACCGTACACCGTACACCGTACACCGTGCACCGCCACCGTACACCGTACACCGTACACCGCCACCGTACACCGTACACCGTACACCGTACACCGCCACCGTACACCGTACACCGCCACCGCCACCGTACACCGTACACCGTACACCGTACACCGCCACCGTACACCGTACACCGTACACCGCCACCGTACACCGTACACCGTACACCGTACACCGCCACCGTACACCGTACACCGAACACCGTACACCGTACACCGTACACCGTACACCGTACACCGTACACCGTACACCGTACACCGCCACCGTACACCGTACACCACCACCGTACACCGTACACCGTACACCGTACACCGTACACCGTACACCGTACACCGTACACCGTACACCGTACACCGCCACCGTACACCGTACACCGTACACCGTACACCGTAGACCGCCACCGTACACCGTACACCGTACACCGCCACCGTACACGGTACACCGTACACCGCCACCGTACACCGTACACCGTACACCGTACACCGCCACCGCCACCGTACACCGTACACCGCCACCGTACACCGTACACCGTACACCGTACACCGTACACCGTACACCGTACACCGTACACCGTACACCGTACACCGTACACCGCCACCGTACACCGTACACCGTACACCGCCACCGTACACCGTACACCGTACACCGTACACCGTACACCGCCACCGTACATCGTACACCGTACACCGCCACCGTACACCGTACACCGTACACCGTACACCGAACACCGTACACCGAACACCGTACACCGTACACCGTACACCGTACACCGTACACCGTACACCGTACACCGTACACCGTACACCGTACACCGTACACCGCCACCGTACACCGTACACCACCACCGTACACCGTACACCGTACACCGTACACCGTACACCGTAGACCGTACACCGTACACCGTACACCGTACACCGTACACCGTACACCGTACACCGTACACCGTACACCGTACACCGCCACCGTACACCGTACACCGTACACCGTACACCGTAGACCGCCACCGTACACCGTACACCGTACACCGCCACCGTACACCGTACACCGTACACCGCCACCGTACACCGTACACCGTACACCGTACACCGTACACCGCCACCGCCACCGTACACCGTACACCGCCACCGTACACCGTACACCGTACACCGTACACCGTACACCGTACACCGTACACCGTACACCGTACACCGCCACCGTACACCGTACACCGTACACCGCCACCGTACACCGTACACCGCCACCGTACACCGTACACCGTACACCGTACACCGTACACCGTACACCGTACACCGTACACCGTACACCGCCACCGTACACCGTACACCGTACACCGTACACCGTACACAGTACACCGCCACCGTACACCGTACACCGCCACCGTACACCGTACACCGTAAACCGCCACCGTACACCGTACACCGTACACCGTACACCGTACACCGTACACCGTACACCGTACACCGTACACCGTACACCGTACACCGTACACCGTACACCGCCACCGTACACCGTACACAGCCACCGTACACCGTACATCGTACACCGTACACCGTACACCGTACACCGCCACCGTACACCGTACACCGTACACCGTACACCGTACACCGTACACCGTACACCGCCACCGTACACCGTACACCGCCACCGTACACCGTACACCGCCACCGCCACCGTACACCGTACACCGCCACCGCCACCGTACACGTACACCGTACACCGTACACCGCCACCGTACACCGTACACCGCCACCGTACACCGTACACCGTACACCGTACACCGTACACCGTAGACCGTACACGGTACACCGTACACCGTACACCGTACACCGTACACCGTACACCGTACACCGCCACCGTACACCGTACACCGCCACCGTACACCGTACACCGTACACCGTACACCGCCACCGTACACCGTACACCGTACACCGTACACCGTACACCGCCACCGTACACCGCCACCGCCACCGCCACCGTACACCGTACACCGTACACCGTACACCGTACACCGTACACCGCCACCGTACACCGTACACCGCCACCGCCACCGCCACCGTACACCGTACACCGCCACCGTACACCGTACACCGTACACCGCCACCGTACACCGTACACCGTACACCGTACACCGCCACCGTACACCGTACACCGCCACCGTACACCGTACACCGTACACCGTACACCGCCACCGTACACCGTACACCGTACACCGCCACCGTACACCGTACACCGTACACCGTAAACCGTACACCGTACACCGCCACCGTACACCGTACACCGTACACCGTACACCGTACACCGTACACCGTACACCGTACACCGTACACCGTACACCCGTACACCGTACACCTTACACCGTACACCGTACACCGCCACCGTACACCGTACACCGTACACCGCCACCGTACACCGTACACCGCCACCGTTCACCGTACACCGTACACCGTACACCGCCACCGTACACCGTACACCGTACACCGTACACCGTACACCGCCACCGTACACCGTACACCGCCACCGTACACCGTACACCGTACACCGCCACCGTACACCGTACACCGCCACCGTACACCGTACACCGCCACCGTACACCGTACACCGTACACCGTACACCATACACCGTACACCGTACACCGTACACCGCCACCGTACACCGCACACCGTACACCGTACACCGCCACCGTACACCGTACACCGTACACCGCACACCGCCACCGTACACCGTACACCGCAACCGTACACCGTAAAACGTACACCGTACACCGCCACCGTACACCGTACACCGTACACCGTACACCGTACACCGCCACCGTACACCGTACACCGTACACCGTACACCGTACACCGTACACCGTACACCGTACACCGCCACCGTTCACCGTACACCGCAACCGTACACCGTACACCGTACACCGCCACCGTACACCGTACACCGTACACCGTAAACCGTACACCGTACACCGCCACCGTACACCGCCACCGTACACCGTACACCGTACACCGCCACCGTACACCGTACACCGCCACCGTACACCGTACACCGTACACCGTACACCGCCACCGTACACCGCCACCGTACACCGCCACCGTACACCGTACACCGTACACCGCCACCGTACACCGTACACCGTACACCGTACACCGCCACCGTACACCGTACACCGTACACCGTACACCGTACACCGTACACCGTACACCGTACACCGTACACCGTACACCGTACACCGTACACCGTACACCGCCACCGTACACCGTACACCGTACACCGTACACCGTACACCGCCACCGTACACAGCCACCGTACACCGTACACCGCCACCGTACACCGTACACCGTACACCGTACACCGTAGACCGTACACCGTACACCGCCACCGTACACCGCCACGTGTACGGTGTACGGTGTACGGTGGCGGTTTACGGTGTACGGTGGCGGTGGCGGTGTACGGTGTACGGTGGCGGTGTACGGTGTACGGTGTACGGTGTACGGTGTACGGTGTACGGTGGCGGTGTACGGTGGCGGTGTACGGTGGCGGTGTACGGTGTACGGTGTACGGTGGCGGTGTACGGTGTACGGTGTACGGTGTACGGTGTACGGTGTACGGTGTACGGTGTACGGTGGCGGTGTACGGTGTACGGTGTACGGTGTACGGTGTACGGTGTACGGTGTACGGTGGCGGTGTACGGTGGCGGTGTACGGTGTACGGTGGCGGTGGACGGTGTACGGTGTACGGTGGCGGTGTACGGTGTACGGTGTACGGTGTACGGTGGCGGTGTACGGTGTACGGTGGCGGTGTACGGTGTACGGTGTACGGTGTACGGTGGACGGTGGCGGTGTACGGTGTACGGTGGCGGTGTACGGTGTACGGTGTACGGTGGTACGGTGGCGGTGTACGGTGTACGGTGGCGGTGCTGGTGTACGGTGTACGGTGTACGGTGGCGGTGTACGGTGTACGGTGGCGGTGTACGGTGTACGGTGTACGGTGTACGGTGGCGGTGTACGGTGTACGGTGGCGGTGTACGGTGTACGGTGTACGGTGTACGGTGTACGGTGTACGGTGTACGGTGTACGGTGTACGGTGTACGGTGGTGTACGGTGGCGGTGTACGGTGTACGGTGTACGGTGGCGGTGTACGGTGTACGGTGTACGGTGTACGGTGTACGGTGTACGGTGTACGGTGTACGGTGTACGGTGTACGGTGTACGGTGTACGGTGTACGGTGTACGGTGTACGGTGGCGGTGTACGGTGTACGGTGTACGGTGTACGGTGTACGGTGTACGGTGGCGGTGTACGGTGTACGGTGTACGGTGTACGGTGGCGGTGTACGGTGTACGGTGTACGGTGTACGGTGTACGGTGTACGGTGTACGGTGTACGGTGTACGGTGTACGGTGTACGGTGTACGGTGTACGGTGTACGGTGTACGGTGTACGGTGTACGGTGTACGGTGTACGGTGTACGGTGTACGGTGTACGGTGTACGGTGTACGGTGGCGGTGTACGGTGTACGGTGTACGGTGTACGGTGTACGGTACGGTGTACGGTGGCGGTGTACGGTGGCGGTGTACGGTGTACGGTGTACGGTGTACGGTGTACGGTGTACGGTGTACGGTGTACGGTGTACGGTGGCGGTGTACGGTGTACGGTACGGTGGTACGGTGTACGGTGTACGGTGTACGGTGTACGGTGTACGGTGTACGGTGTACGGTGTACGGTGTACGGTGTACGGTGTACGGTGTACGGTGGCGGTGTACGGTGTACGGTGTACGGTGTACGGTGGCGGTGTACGGTGTACGGTGTACGGTGTACGGTGGCGGTGTACGGTGTACGGTGTACGGTGTACGGTGTACGGTGTACGGTGTACGGTGTACGGTGTACGGTGTACGGTGGCGGTGTACGGTGTACGGTGGCGGTGTACGGTGTACGGTGTACGGTGGCACGGTGTACGGTGTACGGTGTACGGTGGCGGTGTACGGTGTACGGTGGCGGTGTACGGTGTACGGTGTACGGTGGCGGTGTACGGTGTACGGTGTACGGTGTACGGTGTACGGTGTACGGTGTACGGTGGCGGTGTACGGTGTACGGTGTACGGTGTACGGTGTACGGTGTACGGTGGCGGTGTACGGTGTACGGTGTACGGGTGTACGGTGTACGGTGGCGGTGTACGGTGTACGGTGTACGGTGGCGGTGTACGGTGTACGGTGTACGGTGTACGGTGTACGGTGTACGGTGTACGGTGTACGGTGTACGGTGTACGGTGTACGGTGTACGGTGTACGGTGTACGGTGTACGGTGTACGGTGTACGGTGTACGGTGTACGGTGTACGGTGTACGGTGTACGGTGTACGGTGTACGGTGTACGGTGTACGGTACGGTGTACGGTGTACGGTGTACGGTGTACGGTGTACGGTGTACGGTGTACGGTGTACGGTGTACGGTGTACGGTGTACGGTGTACGGTGTACGGTGTACGGTGTACGGTGTACGGTGGCGGTGTACGGTGTACGGTGTACGGTGTACGGTGTACGGTGTACGGTGTACGGTGTACGGTGTACGGTGTACGGTGTACGGTGTACGGTGTACGGTGTACGGTGTACGGTGTACGGTGTACGGTGGCGGTGTACGGTGTACGGTGGCGGTGTACGGTGTACGGTGTACGGTGTACGGTGTACGGTGTACGGTGTACGGTGTACGGTGTACGGTGTACGGTGTACGGTGTACGGTGTACGGTGTACGGTGTACGGTGTACGGTGGTACGGTGTACGGTGTACGGTGTACGGTGTACGGTGTACGGTGGTGGTGTACGGTGTACGGTGGACGGTGTACGGTGTACGGTGTACGGTGTACGGTGGCGGTGTACGGTGTAAGGTGTACGGTGTACGGTGTACGGTGTACGGTGTACGGTGTACGGTGTTCGGTGTACGGTGTACGGTGTACGGTGTACGGTGTACGGTGTACGGTGTACGGTGTACGGTGTACGGTGTACGGTGGACGGTGTACGGTGTACGGTGTACGGTGTACGGTGTACGGTGTACGGTGTACGGTGGCGGTGTACGGTGTACGGTGTACGGTGTACGGTGGCGGTGGCGGTGTACGGTGTACGGTGGCGGTGTACGGTGTACGGTGTACGGTGTACGGTGGACGGTGTACGGTGTACGGTGTACGGTGTACGGTGTACGGTGTACGGTGGCGGTGTACGGTGTACGGTGGCGGTGTACGGTGGCGGTGTACGGTGTACGGTGTACGGTGTACGGTGTACGGTGTACGGTGGCGGTGTACGGTGTACGGTGTACGGTGGCGGTCTACGGTGTACGGTGTACGGTGTACGGTGTACGGTGGACGGTGTACGGTGTACGGTGTACGGTGTACGGTGTACGGTGTACGGTGGCGGTGTACGGTGTACGGTGTACGGTGTACGGTGTACGGTGTACGGTGTACGGTGTACGGTGGACGGTGTACGGTGTACGGTGTACGGTGTACGGTGTACGGTGGTGGTGTACGGTGTACGGTGGCGGTGTACGGTGTACGGTGTACGGTGTACGGTGTACGGTGGCGGTGTACGGTGTACGGTGTACGGTGTACGGTGTACGGTGTACGGTGTACGGTGTACGGTGTACGTGTACGGTGTACGGTGTACGGTGTACGGTGTACGGTGTACGGTGTACGGTGTACGGTGGCGGTGTACGGTGTACGGTGTACGGTGGCGGTGTACGGTGTACGGTGTACGGTGTACGGTGTACGGTGGCGGTGTACGGTGTACGTTGTACGGTGTACGGTGGCGGTGGCGGTGTACGGTGTACGGTGGCGGTGTACGGTGTACGGTGTACGGTGTACGGTGGCGGTGTACGGTGTACGGTGGCGGTGCACGGTGTACGGTGTACGGTGTACGGTGTACGGTGTACGGTGTACGGTGTACGGTGTACGGTGTACGGTGTACGGTGTACGGTGTACGGTGGCGGTGTACGGTGTACGGTATACGGTGTACGGTGGCGGTGTACGGTGTACGGTGTACGGTGGCGGTGTACGGTGTACGGTGTACGGTGTACGGTGGCGGTGTACGGTGTACGGTGTACGGTGGCGGTGTACGGTGTACGGTGTACGGTGTACGGTGGCGGTGTACGGTGTACGGTGTACGGTGTACGGTGTACGGTGGCGGTTTACTGTGTACGGTGGCGGTGTACGGTGGCGGTGTACGGTGTACGGTGTACGGTGTACGGTGTAAGGTGTACGGTGTACGGTGGCGGTGTACGGTGTACGGTGTACGGTGGCGGTGTACGGTGTACGGTGTACGGTGTACGGTGGCGGTGTACGGTGTACGGTGGCGGTGTACGGTGTACGGTGTACGGTGTACGGTGGCGGTGTACGGTGGCGGTGTACGGTGTACGGTTTACGGTGTACGGTGTACGGTGTACGGTGTACGGTGTACGGTGGCGGTGTACGGTGTACGGTGTACGGTGGCGGTGTACGGTGTACGGTGTACGGTGGCGGTGTACGGTGTACGGTGGCGGTGTACGGTGTACGGTGTACGGTGTACGGTGTACGGTGGCGGTGGCGGTGTACGGTGTACGGTGTACGGTGTACGGTGTACGGTGTACGGTGTACGGTGTACGGTGTACGGTGTACGGTGTACGGTGTACAGTGGCGGTGTACGGTGTACGGTGGCGGTGTACGGTGTACGGTGTACGGTGGCGGTGTACGGTGTACGGTGTACGGTGAACGGTGGCGGTGTACGGTGGCGGTGTACGGTGTACGGTGTACGGTGGCGGTGTACGGTGTACGGTGTACGGTGTACGGTGTACGGTGTACGGTGTACGGTGTACGGTGTACGGTGTACGGTGTACGGTGTACGGTGTACGGTGTACGGTGGCGGTGTACGGTGTACGGTATACGGTGTACGGTGGCGGTGTACGGTGTACGGTGTACGGTGGCGGTGTACGGTGTACGGTGGCGGTGTACGGTGTACGGTGTACGGTGGCGGTGTACGGTGTACGGTGTACGGTGTACGGTGGCGGTGTACGGTGTACGGTGTACGGTGTACGGTGTACGGTGTACGGTGTACGGTGGCGGTGTACTGTGTACGGTGGCGGTGTACGGTGGCGGTGTACGGTGGCGGTGTACGGTGTACGGTGTACGGTGTACGGTGTACGGTGTACGGTGTACGGTGTACGGTGTACGGTGTACGGTGTACGGTGTAAGGTGTACGGTGTACGGTGGCGGTGTACGGTGTACGGTGTACGGTGGCGGTGTACGGTGTACGGTGTACGGTGTACGGTGTACGGTGTACGGTGTACGGTGGGCGGTGTACGGTGTACGGTGTACGGTGTACGGTGTACGGTGGCGGTGTACGGTGTACGGTGGCGGTGTACGGTGTACGGTGTACGGTGGCGGTGTACGGTGTACGGTGTACGGTGAACGGTGGCGGTGTACGGTGGCGGTGTACGGTGTACGGTGTACGGTGGCGGTGTACGGTGTACGGTGGCGGTGTACGGTGTACGGTGTACGGTGGCGGTGTACGGTGGCGGTGTACGGTGTACGGTGGCTGTGTACGGTGGCGGTGTACGGTGTACGGTGTACGGTGTACGGTGTACGGTGTACGGTGTACGGTGTACGGTGGCGGTGTACGGTGGCGGTGTACGGTGGCGGTGTACGGTGGCGGTGTACGGTGTACGGTGTACGGTGTACGGTGGCGGTGTACGGTGGCGGTGTACGGTGTACGGTTTCGGTGTACGGTGTACGGTGGCGGTGTACGGTTTCGGTGTACGGTGTACGGTGGCGGTGTACGGTGGCGGTGTACGGTGGCGGTGTACAGTGTACGGTTTCGGTGTACGGTGTACGGTGGCGGTGTACGGTGTACGGTGGCGGTGTACGGTGGCGGTGTACGGTGTACGGTGTACGGTGGCGGTGTACGGTGTACGGTGTACGGTGTACGGTGGCGGTGTACGGTGTACGGTGGCGGTGTACGGTGTACGGTGTACGGTGTACGGTGGCGGTGTACGGTGTACGGTGTACGGTGTACGGTGTACGGTGTACGGTGTACGGTGTACGGTGTACGGTGGCGGTGTACGGTGTACGGTGTACGGTGGCGGTGTACGGTGTACGGTGTACGGTGGCGGTGTACGGTGTACGGTGTACGGTGGCGGTGTACGGTGTACGGTGGCGGTGTACGGTGTACGGTGTACGGTGTACGGTGTACGGTGTACGGTGGCGGTGGCGGTGTACGGTGTACGGTGTACGGTGTACGGTGTACGGTGTACGGTGTACGGTGTACGGTGGCGGTGTACGGTGTACGGTGGCGGTGTACGGTGTACGGTGTACGGTGTACGGTGGCGGTGTACGGTGTACGGTGTACCGTGTACGGTGGCGGTGTACGGTGTACGGTGTACCGTGTACGGTGGCGGTGTACGGTGTACGGTGTACGGTGGCGGTGTACGGTGTACGGTGTACGGTGGCGGTGTACGGTGTACGGTGTACGGTGTACGGTGGCGGTGTACGGTGGCGGTGTACGGTGTACGGTGTACGGTGGCGGTGTACGGTGTACGGTGTACGGTGGCGGTGTACGGTGTACGGTGTACGGTGTACGGTGTACGGTGTACGGTGTACGGCGTACGGTGGCGGTGTACGGTGGCGGTGTACGGTGTACGGTGGCGGTGTACGGTGTACGGTGTACGGTGTACCGTGTACCGTGTACCGTGTACGGTGGCGGTGTACGGTGTACGGTGTACGGTGTACGGTGTACGGTGTACGGTGGCGGTGTACGGTGTACGGTGTACGGTGTACGGTGTACGGTGGCTGTGTACGGTGGCGGTGTACGGTGTACGGTGTACGGTGTACGGTGTACTGTATACGGTGTACGGTGGCGGTGTACGGTGGCGGTGTACGGTGTACGGTGTACGGTGGCGGTGTACGGTGTACGGTGTACGGTGTACGGTGGCGGTGTACGGTGTACGGTGTACTGTATACGGTGTACGGTGTACGGGGCTCTAATTTCGGAGCGTTTTTTTTTTTACGTGAATTATTATTTTGGTTTACCTTTTAACGAAATGCATATAAAAAGGGGATTCACCAAACATATAATTTAATAATAATTTGCTTAAATGGTGCAAAAATAGTGAGACGCATAATAGTAAGCACACGGATAATCTTTTGGAGCTCCGTAAAGACATTGTTCTGTCTAATTTAAAAAAAAAAAAAAAAAAAACTAACAGACTACTACAGTAAGAATGATAACTATAAATGATGAAAAAAATTCTTAATAATAGTCATTTAAGCCTTTTTTGCTCAATTATGTATGAAAACATTTTTTTTTTGATTTAACTTAAAATAACATTCTTTTCGAAGCCTATTAAGCAGAAAAGAAGCCATTTATTGCCTTATACGACATTTCAAAATGCGTCCAGAAATTAGAACTTTTCAGAAATTAGAACTACCCCAGGAACCAACTGGTTCTAATTTGTGAGCGTCCACTGTATTGAAATTCAAGATTTTTTTGTTATCGATCACATGTGTATATCGGAAACCAGAAATGTTATCGAAAATTTAAAGCAAACTTGATCTGCTCAGGGTATAGGAGAGCTTAAGTTTCAAGTTTGAAGTCTCTAGCTTTAATAGTCTCTGAGATCGGCGCGTTCATACGGACGGACAGACAGACGGACAGACATGGCTAGATCGACTCGGCTGTTGATGCTGATCAAGAATATATGTACTTTATAGGGTCGGAGATGCTTCCTTCTGTCTGTTACATACATTTGCACAAAACCATTATACCCTTATTTACCCATTTTATGGGTTAAGGGTATAAAAAATATAAAAGAAAATAAAAAAAAAATAATAATAAATAAAGTGGGTTCTACAGGCTCAACCTTCTTGTTTAAAAATAGCACATTAAATATTTCAAGAGTATATATAATGTATAAAATGGGTTTAAAAATAATTGTATTTTTGATCCTACATGTAAAAAAATTAAATAAAAAAAAAAAAAAAAAAAATTATAAATAAAATGGGTTCTCCAGGCTCAACCTTCTTGTTTAAAAATAGCACAATAAATATTCCAAGAAGCACGCTTTATGTATTACACACTTCCGAGAACCCAAAGTGCAAGCCAAAAGGTTTTTCATTCATATCACTTTTTGGCAGTAGACTTAGGTATGTGGGCGTAATACAATATGCCATTTCCCCGCCTGGTCTAAACATTATCATAGTACGTGCGATTTTGCAATACGATAAGACATCAACTCGCTGAAGGCTACACGAGTAGTATGTTCGACCAAAAATAGTATTATTATTAATTGAACAAGCAAGTGCTCGAAATACTACAAGTGCTTAATAAGTACTCGCAATTTAAATGAGCATAGCACCAGAATGGCTAACGTGCGTTTTGGGGCACAATATATAATCTCGAGTATTGCGAACTTTTAATTTAGCCAAAAGCGGATGCATTTACGCCTACCGACTAACTGAATGATTTGGATGCTAGATGCTTGATTGGGGCTCTTAAGGTGGATTTGCAAACGTTTCAAACGTATTGGATACGTTTGCGATATGGACGAACGTAGGTACGTGAGGGTGCTCAATTATACATATTGGTAATCCTTTAATTTCTATGCATTCGATTGTTAAGTACCATGTTACTGATAGCAAATCGAATATATATATATACTATGTACTACATTGAACTAATTGTTGTTAATGACTCGTTAGAATGTTAGCGAATGATGATCGACAAGGAAATACCCTGCACACTGGTTTGAGTTGTCTAAAAGGAGTCATAATGAAAATGTATTTTTATATTTCCTTGTTTGTTTTAAGAAATAATCCATAAATTTACATTCCATTTGTAGAAATACTTAAAAATTCTTCATGGGTGAATTTTTTTTTTTTATATATCTGTCTTCCTCGACAATTATTAGGTTTTTTGTTGGGGTATTTGACATTTGTTTTTCATATAGCTGGTGTTGGTATTATATTATATATTATATTATTTTCCATATGTAGAAATACTTAAAAATTATTCATGGGGAAAATGCAAACTCTTCTGTGACATAAATACCCTCTACTCATATATACCCATTTGCTAATATTTTTAAATGGTAGTGGGCTATAAAAACGTTTTGCAATGCATAAAGTGACTTCAAATTAGTTGTCTTTTCCTTACGTGTGGTAGCAGTTGCCAAAAAGACAGTTCTCAAACTCAAGAAACTTTAAGATCCTTGAATAAAATATTTCAATAAAACTAATATGCAGTAACTAAAGGATTAATATTAATAATTATAACAAATATTAAGTGCTGTGATAAAAACAAAAATCCTGTTCGAAAAGATTTTATAAAAAATTAGGAAAAAAAATCTCTCACAATGACATCAGAGAAACCCAAATCATCAACTGCTCTTCAGCGTATTGAAGCTGCATTAAATGTCCTTAACCAGTTGTGCATTGGCTTCGTCACCTTTTGGATATGCTGGAGTTGCCTGAGGACGGGTCTAGCTGGGATACGTCTACACGTCTGGTTGGTATCCTTTGGCTTTATATTCCTTATGGCCGAGGGCATGATGTGCTTCTACGATGGCAACTGGTTGACACTGCGCTATAATCGCAAGCAAAAGACAGCTGCTCATGTGGTACTCCAGATCTTGGGCGGTGGCATGGGCGTAGCCGGCTGCCTGGTCCAATTGATCAGGGATGACTGGTCGATTGGCGTAACAGTACATTCGCGTTTGGGCTTTGCCGCCTTTGTGCTGTGCCTCATCTCTTTACTGAGTGGAATTGTAGCTGTCCTAGCCAGAAGCCTATCGAAAGTTTTCTCTCCTTTGGTCAACAAAACGTTTCATGTGGTGCTTAGCATGGCTACATTTGTGATTGCCTCGATGGCTCAGTATTATGGCTATACACAGACGGGCATATTCAAGAAACAGGGTCCGGATTTTGTTATACTCATGCAAGTTGTTACCTTGGTGGCCATGGTTTTAACTTGCATTGCGCCCATTAAGTCGTTATATCAGAAATGTTTAAGTTTTGCCAGTTGAACAAATGTTTATTGTAGTTCCTATTTATTTTTAAGATACATTAAGTCTAGTAAATTAAATAATTTCCAAGAAATAATTATAAAAATATAAATTTATTTTTTTTTACTTATGGGTAACGTTTTGGATTTAATGAACCACATTATACCGAACCTGATGGAATTAAAAGTCTTGCTTGCTTAACTTGTTTTAATTGAAATGCTGTTAACACAATTCCCAAACAAATTTACGCAACTGAAAATCCAGTTTTGTTTTATCAGGAAGTAATGAAGTAAGGAAGTATTTATATTTAGTGCATACCCAATTGATGGTCCTTTATTTGGGCAAATATAACAGCTGTTAACTAACATTTAACTACCCAGTCTATGCATTTGACCTTGATGTTAACAACCTACGACTTAACATTTTTAGTTGTAGGCGTCTTGCGGTTTTCTGTTCAAATTATTACCAGTATTTTAAGTGATATTGGTTTATAATGCAGGCCCTGTATTTGAACAGCTTCCACAAGGGAATTCAATATGGGATGCAATGAAAATAAATATATTAATGCGTGTGGCAGTTGATATATAACTTCTTATTTGCGGCTTGCGGTTGACAATGCCAGATGCATTTAGTTTACATACATATGTACATAACTACACAAAGAAAAAAAATTAATTATCTTAAATGAAATATATATTCAGGATTCAAGTGCAGTTTTGAGTAAAGTACTTAAGGGACTTATGTACTTGAGGCGATCTTTATTTAATAAAAATTTAATTATCATATTAAAACACCATGCAAATGATTATTGTCTAGTGACAGATGCCAATTAAAATTATGAAAAAATAAAATAAAAAAAATATATATAAAAAAATAAATAAAAACAAATAAAAAAAATATTTAAACACGTCATATTCTTTAATTTCAAACATCCTTAAATTCCTCTTATCCTCTTCTCATTTCGCATTTCCTCTGATTAAAAACTTTAGAAATTTTAATGTTCTTAAAGTGTTTACAGAAATTTGCAAGCTTTGAAATTTGTCTGATACGCCTTTTGCTTTTTGCTGTGTATTGAATTACAAACATTTTTACGCTTTTTCACTCGAAGCTGTTTTATGATGCGATTAGTTAAATTAGTAACGGCACACAAGCCAGTCAATGGGCGTATTTACTCAACGCGTTCAGTGAAAACAATATAGTTATAATTTGCCGCCAATTTGTTTGTGTTTTTTACTCTCATTCTATAACCAGTTAATAGTTGGCAGACGCAATTATCAGTGAAACAAATTGCAACTAATACATTTAACACGAAAATACAATTATTGTCACACACACCCAAAAAATCGAAAAAAAAAAAAAAAAACGAGTGAGCTGATAAGCATTCTGGCTGTAGAATGACAGAGCATCTCCCGGCGGTCAGCAGTAGCAAGCAGTTGGTTGTCGACTACGGCAGCACAGCAACGAGAGCAAGTCCGGCACAACGTGCGCAACGTTCACCTTCGTTTGTGCTATTAAACGAATCTCCATTCTATGCGAGAATGTCATCACACAAGATGATGATAAACGGTGAATCCCAGCAGCAGCCATTGGAGCGATTGGAATACTTTTTGAATGTGTTAAATCAGATGTGCATTGGTTTCATCACCATCTATATATCGTATTTGACATTGCGTACGGGTCTCGAAGGCACTGGACTACATGCCTTCCTAGTTACAATTGGAGTAGGTTTTTAACACCATTGAGAAGATTTTAATTTCATTAAATTACGTATACGTATCGTTGTAGTTCTCCTTCTTTATGGCTGAAGGTGTTATGGTCCATTATGGCGGCAATGTGTTAACCAATAGCTACAAGCGTTCCACAAAAACCACAATCCATTGGATCCTATTGACCCTCGGCGGTGGCTGTGGTGCAGCTGGTGCTCTTATCAAAATGATACAAAAGGGTTTCATGCTCAAGTCCACGCATGGTCGATTGGGTAAGCACTAAAAATACCTACAAATTAATAATGGGATATATTATCTAATTAATGTCCTTGCAGGATTAACGGCCTTTATACTGTGTGTGCTTGCGATGAGCTCCGGCTTGGCTGCTCTTTGTTCGGTGCGAATCAAAAAACTGATCACACCTTTGCTAAATAAAGCATTCCATAATTTCCTGGGCATTGCGTGCTTTGTTGTTGCCTTGGTGACTCAGTATTATGGATACCAGACGGGTTATTTTAAGCATCGTGCCGAATCGGATCTTGCAATCTTGATGAAGTGCCTAACACTCATATCCCTGGTGCTTACCAGTTACGGTCCACTCAAGGCCCTCTATCATCGATTTAAGAGTATTGCCAAACAATTCTAAGCTTAAGCTCTAGGCATGCATAGCATATAGAATAATATAAGTGTAACTGGAACGATGTGAAAATCCCATGAGAGCCACATGCCGGAATCCCCCTGCCTTTGACTATTATCACCATTGGTTTCGCATAGATAAGAACTGGGCACGTACATCTCATATGGAATACGCTGCGGATTTGAATGTGACATTATCAGTCAGGTCAACAGATAATTGTAGCACCCAGGGTTTCTCCATGAATAATGACGTGTAAAATAGTACAGTAAATTATTAATAAGACGTACTGAAATAAATATATTTTCTAAAATTGTATTTGGATCTTTTGTTTGCCTTTGTTGCTAAATTTTTATCCAGATACTGACAGTGTTTTGGGAAACGTATTGCCCGATACTGAATGAACTCAACACACATTCAATGATATTAACTTTTAACAACCTTATGTTGTACATTTAATTAAGAAAGAATAAACCAAGTTATAGATAAGCAAGCGTCTAAAAAACTCGTGTTAATTTCTTGTTGCAAGATTAAACCACAATATAATATTCGCATATATCTCTAAATCTGAATGACGTTCAAGAAATTTGAAGCGTGTGCTGTGTTTAAGATAATCAATTTCCGTTACTTTGCAGTGTACAAAGTTTAATCTTAAATACCAAATACCATCGAATCCGCAATAAACCAGTTACTTTTTTCATAAACTGTTTGAATGTGTAATCGCCAGCATTAACTTTAAGAGCTACTCGATTTTATTTTGCAGCCCCAAAAGTATGCAACACTTTTTGCTATTCAAACCGTACACACACTTCTATAACCCGAAGTTAATTTGTACCAAACCGTTTCTTGATTACACTACAAGTTAACCCATTTCTTATAACATTAAATAAAACAATCAATTTTTAAATATGCTCTTTTCACATAAATAGTATGCAAGTGCAGTCGGTTTTTATTTAAAAAAATGATATTGTTTAAACATATCTCGTTCGTACTTATCTAGGGTGCGATAAATAATACTTTTTCCTTTTCTTTTATAAAATAATTGTGGATGTGGTGTTTCAAATAAATATATAGCATATTTTATAAAAAATAAATATTCGATTCATAAGAGAGCACAAGCGCTATATAAAATTGGAATATTGGTAAATCTCAAATCAAAATACTTGTCGTAAAGTAGAAGCAAATTCCATATATGGATTGCGCTTTTTGGAATACATAGGTTGTGTTACACTTACACATGTAAATACAGAGAAAGTAGAGGAAGGAGGACGAATACATAATAAAACATTTAAAAACTACGACTAAAGCACATAGAAATTCGTAAGACTATCGACGACATTAACATGCATCATAACGGTTAAGCAAGGCAATTTTTTTGTTTAGATATCTCTTTAGTTTAATATCATCATTTAGAGCTTTGTGCTGCGCCTAATGGCAAAGGACATCAGTGCATGCTCCAGCCGCATATGATAGGGCACCTTGCGTTCAACAACAAGCGGCTCATTGCCTCCAGCACAGCACTGAGCACGACAGCATTCGCATTGATCCGCCTCATTATCCTCCTCATCATCAAAATGCTCCTCCTGCAGATCACGTTCCAGCTCGTATGCCTTTTTGGCGGCACGCTGCTCAAAGCGCAAATAGAAGGCCAAGCAGACGAACAGCATAAAGACCAGAGCACACATGGCACCGCTGGCAATGCTTGCCTTCTCCAGCATTGGCCGCGGTCGCTTGGGCAGATAGGAGCCATCGATTTCCTTGTACTCACAGCGCTGACCCATAAATCCGATCGCACATTCACAGCTATAGACGGGCAACTCGGCGATCTTAACGGCAAAGCAATGGGCATCATTCAGGCAGTACCAGGCATCAAAGTTATCCGGGCATTTGTATGTAGGGAATGTAATGTTTGGTCTAGGTGTTGTTGTCGTTGTTGTTGTACGCATTGTTGTTGTGCTTGGTAGTGGCGGTGCCTGAGTAGGTGGCAAGGCTATGCTCGACATCGAGGATGATGAGATCGATGGACGCGGCTTGGGCACATTGCGGCTGGAGCAGGCCTCAATGATGGCCGGACAGCCGAGAAAGCTGATCATCAGTAGGAGCAGCATTAGGCCCATTTTGTACTTGTCGAACGCCAACATTGCTGTGGCGCCTCCGCATCGTTGTGTGCTGCTTGTGGAATGCATTTTTTTTTTTTTTTTTGGTTTTGCAAATCTTTGTTTCGTTCGTTACAATACTTAAAATAATTAAATGATATAAATAAAAACGTAGTACAACTATCACAAAATTATCGGCTCTCTGCGGCGTCGTCAAAAGGCTCTTTGGAATTGTTTTGTGGTCTGAGATATATATTAATCAGATTATATACTGATTTGTCAGTAGTGTGCGAGTGTGTGTGTCGAAGGTGTATCGGGGTCAACGGCGTATCTGTGAAAAAGGACACAAACTCATTAGTAAGTTGGCATCAAAAAAGGTTTAAGTTATTATTAGATATTTAAATATAAGATAAGTTTAATAATTAACTATTGAGCACTTTGTATTCACTTTAATTTTTTTTTTATAGTTTTTTCTAGATTTTTATCATTTTTTTTCACTTTTATTTTTTGCATGTTGGTCTTCGTTGATTATCCTAGCTCATCAAAGCTGGCTGTGATATGCGTCGGATATCCATATCACAACCACTTGATGAGGCTTAGATAAGCAACATCAAAATATTCATATTTTTGATGTCAATCACTAATTTCAGTTGTGTGTCTGTTTGTGTGATTTTTTGGTCCATGTGTGATGTTGTCTCCAATTCCCCATTCCTTCTGTGAGCGGCGTAGATGGTGGTGCAGGTGGTACGGGTGCGTGGTGATGATTGATTCTCGATTGATTGAATTGATCGGATTGTTTGATGTAGTTTTACATTACGCTGAGCTCATCAAAGCTGGCTGTGATATGCGCGCAAAGCAAATGCATTTCACAACCACTTTGTGAGCTCAGCATGAATGTTTTGCCAATCGTATGATGATACAGAAAGTTGAATATTCAGGATAGATAATTTTTGATGATTAAAAGATACTAGATACAGAACACGAATGGTTTGTTGGTGCGTTTTTTTTTAAATTTTGTTTAATGCTTAATGGAAATGAATCACTTAAATAAGTTTAAATATTTTATGTTTTTGTGTATTTTAAATTTTGAACCATTTTGTTAAATTTTTTTATGGGTTGTATAAAGTAGTTATTTTTGAATTATTTATAGATTTTTGTGTATTTATTGTATAATCTTTTTTAACTTTTAATATTTTTTTTATCTTTTTGTTATATTTTCTTATATTATTAATTTTTTTATCATCTTTTTTATTTTTTTTTTAATTTATAAATTTTTTTTTTTTTTTTTATATTTTTCAATATTTTTTGTACATTAAATTTTTTATATTTTTATTTATGTATTTATATTTATTTAATTTAACTTTTTTTGTGTTGAGCATCGTGTCGCTCCTCAAAGCTGGCTGTGATATGAGTAGGCATAAAAAGGCAAACATTTCACAACCACTTTGAAGAAGGACACAATTCTCCTTCTCCTCCATCTCGCTCTTTTATATGCACTCGCGAACGCCGTTTCCTTTTCCCAATCTTTAGAGCTTAAATTCTATTCTTAGTTTGTTTCGCATGATTAAATTAAATTAGTAAATAATAAAAGCACAAAAAGCAGAAGCAACGCGACACAGCATGTCTATCTTAATTATGTTAAGTGTTAGTAGCGAGAGGGATGACGATGACGAATACAGTTATGACGACGATGATGATGTTGTTGTTGGGAAGCGCGTTCTGCTGATGATGGAGTACACAATTGTGAATTCACACTTTAAAATGAATGAATGCGAAATAAGCGTAGGCTTCTTCGATCTGATTTAAAAAACCGTTTACACACAAAAAGCACACAAACGAATCATATACATACTACATATAAACATTGAAATAAACAAGAAATATGATAATTGAATATGATCACTTGACGCTGGGCGCTGGTACCGACATTAACAATAAACAATCAATGCACATATAATCAGACATACATATTAAGTAAACACAAAAAACAAAGCGCAACACGGCGCGTGGACATAAACAAAAATATAAACATTAATTGTGGCGCCGGACACACAAAACGGCGTCAATTTGTCGCCAATTTTGTGATAACAACGACAAGAAATATGAGCAAAAAGAATATGCAATTATAAGGCGCAAATTGTAAGAATAATGTCTTTGATTGTCATTTGAATTTCCGTTATACGCAAGCGCCTTGTGTTTGTATGTATGCGTGTATGCGCCAGAGAGGAACTAGAAAGAAGCCGCACAAAGTAAAAGTTGAATAACCATATGAATTACAATTGAACTTGCGCGCGCGTAGGTCAAGATCAACAGCACAATTTTTTGCTTTAATAAACAACAACAGCAAAACAAGTTCGATGATCGAAATCATTGCTAGGTGGCAACGCCAATGTAAGGGTACACATTTATAGTATGGAAAAACTAGCATAATTCACTATGTTTATATGTATGTACATGCATAAAAAAAAAAAAAACATTTACAACACCAAACATTCATTACCTTAACAGAGAAGTTAAAACAACAACAACAACAAAAGTGTGCATACATACATGACAATTGGCACCGTACAAGCAAGAGAACATTTCAGCAACAACAACAATAATAACAACAACACCCGCTAACATTGCTAAAGCGGCTTCTGCTTGGCTTGTTGCCGTTTAACGGCCGCGCTCTCTCTCCCTCTCTTTGTTTCTATTTCTTTCTCACTCTGTTTTGCTTTCGCTATGCCTCTCTGTTTTTATGCTGCTATGTATGTCGTTTGTTGTTGCTGTAGTTTCATTTTGCCTTATGATGTTTCATTCTTGGGCGTCGCTGCACAGCCCGAGTTCGTTGCTCGTTGTGTGCTAGTTGTAGCTGTGTGTGTGTGTTTGTTGTGCATGTTTAGAAAAACAAGAAGAGCGAAGTGTGGGCAAAGCAGAACTCTCTACTACCATAATGCGACATCAATACACCGATACACCGCATTCAAGCACACAATCACACTTAAGTTGAGAGCTGATGCCGCTCTAAAAATTTTACCGGTTTTTTTGTTTTTGCGTAAAAACAACGCGCAATAAACAAGTCCTACTAGTTTTGTGTTGTTGCATTCGGGGGCAAAAGAGATAGCAAGTGTCTCTACTTAGTCAAGACAAGAACCAAATTTCGAGGTGTGTTGAATTGAGTTTAGAATGGTGTGAGTGAGTATCGGTGTACATGCGTGAGAGTTCAAGTGCACGCGCTTGTGTGTGTGTTTATGTCTACACTCCGTTGCTCAGGGAGAGTTTATACATACGTATATATATTTTTCTTTTTAGCGACTTTGCTGTCTGTGTGTGTGTGCGCGCGGGAATGTTGTCAAGAATTCTAAGAATTTTACCCAAGCGAACGGGGCACAGGCATTGGCAAAACGAATACATTATGATAAATAATAATTGCCTCTTCTTGTTTTTTCTTCAATAATTAAAAGTTTAATTGAAAATGTAGTTTCAGCACTCTCAAATTTTCTTACGATACACACGGAAACGCAATAGCAGAAAAACGCGTGTAGGCGTTATCCGTTTTAAAAACCTTAAAAAATTAACGAATCACTTTTATTTAACATATTTGCAGACACAATTTTTAGTTATTATTGATGACCAAAAAATAGTTGTACGAGAAATAACAAAATCAAAATCACTTGGCATGACGCCGAACACCGACGCCGCCAACAGCACAGCAGCAGCCCAGAAAAACACGACCGCATCGCAAACACTATGAAAGACAACTGCACAAAACGAAGCATACGAAAGCAAAGAGCAAACGCAGAGCGTGGCCAGACTGCTTAAATGAGAGACTGAAGTGTAGACGCCAACGCCGTTTTCTTTTGCTGCTCTCTTTGCATGCATGTATGTATGTTGTTAAGTGTTGGCGGCGGTGCGCGCACAGCACACAAGGCAAAATGCGGCAAAAATAACATAAATAACAGCAACAACAACAACAATATAGTAGGGGGCTTGAGGATTGTTGTTTTTGTTATGGTGTTGCCAGAATGTTTCGCACGCTATAGGATCAACATGTTGACAAGCCGACGCCACCACCGTCGTCGTCGCCGTCGTTCCGCCGTTGCCAGCAACAACTTTGTAGGAGTAAAAAGCACACAAACAAGAAGCGACGCAGCGAGGCGGTAAAAATCAGGTAGACAAACGGGACGAACAGGATGGGACTTGGGACTGACTGAGACCCAGACTCGACTCGGGCGACGACATTTTCTGCCTGCCTCTACTTTACTTGGGGAGCTTGTTTTGGCGAATTCGTGGAAATCTGCTTGATGCGCAGGCGCGCACGTAAACAACATTCCTCGAGGCGCATTGCAATGGGTCTGGCTTGGTCTCATTCTTTTTTTTTTTTATCTGTCTTTCCTTTTTTTCTGTATGTATGTATATTGTGCGCGCCAAAAATTAAACGAGGCTTTTACGCGCGCGCCAAGTATGATTACGTTGCCAGATAGTCACAATTACATATTTACAATCTCAAAATACATTACTATGGAAAAGAGCAAGAAGCAGCTCGTCAAAATTAATTAACTTCAGTGTTTGATTAAATATTAACTTGAACCGCAGTTTGAAGACCCTAGACAGACATGTCTCTAACGATGCTGATCGATCATTTTCCACAAAACCATTATACCTTTCTTAACCATAAAAGAAGATCAGGGTATAAAAATCGACATTCTCATGTTCGTAAGCAAGTTTTTTTTTTTTACTGGCAGCGACCTCAAACTCAATAGAAATGCTATTAGAAGTGGGCCACCGAACCTACTACATAAAAAAAAACAACATTTTGCGTCACGAGACGAAGCCGAAGAAACCTGACGCAATGATTTTGGAGTTAAGTTTATATTGATATTTACATACAGCCGTAGATAGAATTTTCTAAAAACAACATCAAATCTACAGAGTTGATCCTAATCTAATATACAATTTTTAATATTAAAAACCACCGATAATTTGTAAGATGTGTTTTATAGGTTTTCAAAATCAGTTTTGAATATCAGTTTATCAAAATATTGAATTTAATTGATAGACAAATAATATTTTGTACGCCATCAGTTTTATTCTGATATCTGGTCATATTCCCATTGCCATTTGCTTTTGCAAAAGAACTTAATTTTTTTTACTAGATGTTGCTGCTTTTGCTGCACTTGTTGTGTGCAGTTAGGACATTGAACCTGAGACAAAACAAACGAATGCACGCAACCGCTCGGTGGCAGCAAAAAACAGTTTGCACTAGCTGCAACAAAAATCAATAAAAATAATGCTGGAAGCTTATTAAGCGTCACACATACATACATACATATACATACGCACAATAATATTGAAGCAATCAAGCACGGCGGGCAGCGTTGTTTGGCGATGACGATAAAAGGTCATGTGAAAAAAAAAAAGAAAGAAACGTCAACTTGAGATTGGGGCTGGGTCGTCTAGTCTGGGTCGCGAGACGGCCGTCTGACTAGACAGGGGCAATGCAAATTGTAACGGTAATCATTAGACGAGCATGTATGCATATACATACACAAGCCAACACAAACATATACACGAACGAACGTTCGTTCTCTCGCATTTCGTTATTTGCATGCTACTCCTCTCAGTGTAGAGTTCGACGGCCTTCTTACGTAAAGACCAGCAACAACAACAACAACAAAACATCGCGCAGCGGCATTTTTCTTCTTTCTAATAAGCAAACGAGGGGAGACGGGAGTGAATGACAGCGTTGCCACATCGACCGACACAGAAAACGAGTTTTCGTCCGTACGTCTTGTATATGTTTGTCTTTGCAACTGTACAAGAACAACATGAAAAACTACAACACAAAAAAAAAATTGAACAACAACAACAACCAATATACGGCGCAGACGCCAAACGAACGCTCCCCGTTTGCTGTCTGTCTGTCTGTCCCACCGTCCATCTGTTTGTCTGTCGTTTTAGCCCGCCCGTCTCACTCACGGTATGTGTATGTATGTGTGTGTGTTTGTCTGTGCAAGTGTGTGTGTGAACAGTTTTTATTTTTCTGAATGTAAAGGAAGTGGCACGTACTGTACACAGCGCTCGCCGCTCTGCCTGCTGCTGCGACTACGACTGCTACCGATGAGGGATCAGACTAGGGAGTGAAAAAAAAAAAAAATACAGACGACAACGACCGACGCTGTGGTTGGTGGTGGTGACAAGTCAAGAAGACGACCTAAGTATGTGGAGCAGGGGACAGGGGGGGAGGGTGTGTATGTATGTGTGCAGCATACCTACTATAAACAGGAAATGGAATTTACACACACACACCACGGTAAATTGTTGATGAGCCGACAAGCGGACGTGCTGCTTAATTGACAAATGGGCACAAGAGCAAGAGAGGAAAAAATTGAAGAGAGTGAGTGGCTGAGCCTGAGAGAGCAAGAGCGGACAGAGTTGATTGAAATCAATAGTCGACGTACAAGTGTTTTGTATGTATGTATGTACGTTCATTTGTATGTATGTATGCCTGGCAGCGCGTGGAATGTGTGAAAAAACGCGGCCAATGACGGCAACGGCAATCAAACGACGCTCGTCGTTGCCTTCTGCCGTCTATACTAAGTTGAATTCTGGAATGTCCAAGTATCTTCTAGTCGCGTGGAGACTTTTACGATGCCGTCGCTACGATGTCTTTGCACCTGACACGCGCAGGCAAAGTCACACCCTGCAACCAAATACGATGGCAGCTGTGTCTTTTGATACTCGGCTCGACCGTTTCCGCCAGTCGTTTAAACGCACTTTAGTAATTATAACATGTTGCACAATTATATCCGTTAGTTTCATAAAACACATACACATACACATCAATACACACAATAAAAGCGGGCTGGCTTCGTTCAACTTGCATTGTAATTGCAGATGGCGGCCGTACTACTACACAGCGTGTAGTTTTTACTCGAAAAAAGAGCAATGAATGAAATTTCGTTGTTTTCAGCTAATACAGTCGCACACGCTTACACACGTATACATACACATACAATGGAACAATACATGTATACATTTTAAGCAGGAGAGAAAGTCTACAACACGGCGGGCAGCGTTCGCGTTGCCAACTGCATACACAAATTGTTTACTTTTCGCTCGCCGGTAATAAAAGTAAAGTCGTTTTATTAAAATGAGCAAATAAAAGTTGTTAGCATGCAAAACAAAAAACAATTGAAACAATAATAAAGCTGACGCCTCTCTGCTGCGCACTAACCTACATTAATGTAAGACAAAATGTGGTTGCATAGGCCCAAAAGTTGGCAACGCTACAAACTAGTTTTTTTTTACACGCTGCCTCAGAAGTCTCCGCATTGAACGACGCATGGTAAATGCAGTGGTGTGCGTGTGTAAAGGAGACAGATATTGAAAAAAAAACACAAAAAAAAAAAACAATGATATACATATGTATGTATGTACACGAAATTTACTGCTGCTTGCGGTGCGCCTTTTGCAGGGGCTACACACACACACACACACACACACACACACACACACACACACACACACACACATATAAACTCATACGCACACATACACATTAATACGCAAACGTATTTTGCTTACTGCGTAAAAATGGCCGAAATAATTTTCCTTGACGCATAATAAACGTAAACCAAGCATTTTCATTTACACATTTACTTTTTATTTGGCGTTTGCCAATTCCATTCAACTTACATTCGGAGTTTTGCAATAGCCATTCAAGCTTTCGCCGCTTTCATCAATATACTTTTCACATACTTTTCACACACACGCACATTTCTTTTTACTAATACTGCTTGATAATCGAGTTTCTCTCGCAGTTGGATTTAATTTAAGAAGGCACTCTATACTTTTTTTATATTTTTTTTTTTAATCCATCCGTGTAGTTCGTTCAATCGAAATTAATGATATCGCTTTGACTGGAGTGCATCACCACAGTTCTGACCGATAATTTACAAAGGGTACTGCCAACTCAATTACTCAAATAAAACGGGCACACCTTTTTCATATCGATATATGTATATGTATATCGACGCTAGCAACGTCTCCCGCATTTTTCATTTCAAATACAACAACGCATGTATTAAATTAGTAATTTTGAGTTTTACAAGGAATTAAAGTAAATTGAAATGGGCGCAAAAGCAACAAAAATCGACGGCACGTACTTGCCAGACACCCCAACACTAAACAGACTTCGAATGGCCAATGCAGCCACCGCGGTCCCGATTGAGCTCACAATCACCCCTTGCCGCGAAAGCAATAATAAAGCATTGCTTGATCCTCGCTCACCAAATGAATGTCGAACGCCACTAAACGTAAGTATACACGGCAACAAATTTGCTATGTAGATTATAAAATTTATTTCACAGTTACCACAGCTAGCCACAGAGACTTTCCAGATGCCTATTCCAGCTGCAGCTCCTGCGGCTCCTGCTGCCAATGAAAATCCTTTTGCGCAGTTGCGCAAGCGTTTGTTAAAGGGTTTTGCCTTGAACGATCCGCGCTCCCCGCAACTGAATCGCACACCCCTTATTCTTGATGAGGCAATTGATCGTACCTTGAACATGGACGATACGTTCTCCGATTTGTTTGTGGAGACTCGAGCTCCGCAACCAAAGGCGCCAGTCAGCAGCGAGCAGCAGCCAGGGGACGTGTCTCACAGCAGCTCAGTGGAGATTGAATCGCTGACCTATGAAGAGGACGAGACCATGCCCTGCGATATGATATTGCCCCGCACGCCACCGGTCCAGACCATTGATCCGCGTTCACCCAGTGTCGGTGTGGAGCGCACTCCCATCATTTTTTGCGATGATGATGAGGCAGAGCAGCGAGACACACAAATGCTAGAAGATATACTCGAAACGCTAACACTCAATTTGAGCAATGAGAGCAGCATGGCTTCCTTTGTAAGCGCCAAGGCAGATCTCTCCCTAGATGAAATACAGGCACAGCCAGCACAATTGCCAGCTCGTCCAGCTAATAAACACTTGGAACGTGTGCGTCTGGGCAATAAGCAACGCGTTGCACCTAGAAAGCCAGCCCGTGCCAGCAAGCCTACACAGATCTATATCGATGCCACCACAGAGCCATTGAGCAGCACACCAAAAAGTACACCAAATTCAGCATTGCGTTCACAGCGCACTCCACTTGGCAGCGTTAATAAGAATCGTGTACATTTGCGTTCGCGTTCGGTGGAGAAGGATGTGCTTAAGCCAAAAATGCAGTTGCAGCTGCAAAGCTTTGATGATCAGTTAAATCCCAGCGAGCGCCGCCTGAATGTCTCAAGCCTGCGCATAATGGTGGACGGAGACGAGAATAATTTTGAGAACTAGATCTTCAATTACTAAGCGTTGTTTAGTAAAAATCATTGCCTTTATTATAATCATACATATATACACATCATTTTATGTACTTTAAAAATACATGTAACCATTTTCATTGTCCATTTATATATATATTCATAAAAATACAAGTTTAAAAATTTTAAAAGCTATCAAACAAAATGTTTGGGAACTGTTCCCAATTTTGTTAAGGCCACCTTACAAATTAAGCTTCAGCATATCCATCAGTCTGTCAATTAGATGCTCACCGCTTTCCTTGTCCTCGTCCCTATCATTCTCCAGCACATAGTCAAAGTGGCTGTCATCCAGATCACACTCGGATGGCACATCATCGACACCGGGCGTAAAACGCCAGCCCCTCGCTCTGCGTGTTGCATCCAACGAGGTTAAACGCAATGTTTTAACCATTTCGTTGCCATATGTTTCACGAAACCATTTAATGTCGTTTTTGCGTCGTATGTCGCTCACAATGACATATTCCACAAGCTCCACGGATGCCTCGGACATGGCGGCACGACAAAAGAAACCGTAATCACCACGACGTACTTCATCGCTCCATAGAATCATGTCACGTCGATATTGCTCCTTGTAGGGACCATCGCTCAGCATGGCTGCAATATCCAGTTCCAGCTTGCGTGCCCATTCCCTTTTGATGGGCTCCGAGATGCGCACGATCAGCGCCCGATCTGCCAAACTGTGGTACAATAATTATTGGATAATTATTGAAGATTTGTACTTAACACTAACCGAGCCTGTAATCTCTCCGAAATGAAATCCTTGCCGCATTTACGCTTTCCACTTATTAGTATTATTTTTTGCATCTCTTCTTAGTTCACAACCAAAGTTTTGTAACTTTCACTTTTGACTGCGCAATCCACATTGAGGTGCTGTCATTACTTGTTGGCGTTTGTTTCATGTGTGTGACACTGGGTCAAAACAATTTTAAGTCAATTATTCCATTGTTTTTATGGTAATTATCGTTCACAGTTTAAGTTGTTTACAATTTGTTTTTTTTTAAGCTGCAGCAGCTGATGTTAAAAATGTCTGTTATCGATAACGATAATTTGTGCAGCGGACTTTTTTGAAAGTTGTGCCCAAGGCGTATTTAACAAGGTGGCAGCAGCGTCGTTGCGTTGCCTTACGAAAAATGAGAACATGCACATGTATACACACACACATATGCATTGCCTTGCGCGGACTTTTTTGAAAGTTGTGCCTAGTACGCTGAAGCACAATTAAGACGGCAATTTGTGTGTTTCATATACAATTGTTTATTTTGTACAAAAAAATGAAGTGAATATGTTCATGCACTAAAAATGAAACTTTTGTAATATCGTTTTTGTTTTATCTGTAATATTGCGTCTGCTGCCAGTTGCTGCTTGTGCTGCCTGCTGCATTGCCTGTCTCATAGCCGCTTGCCATTTGAGCCGCGTTACGTTCCGCATTCACATTGCCACCTGCGACTGCTGCTGGTCCAACACCAGATGCACTACCTCCACTGCCAGTTGCCTGGCCGCCGGCTGGGCCAGGACCTGATCCGCCGCCGCCAGCACTTCCAAAGGAAGCCAACACGCTGCTGTAGTAGGACGCATCCGCGACGGACTCAGACTGATGAGTGCCCTTCTTTAGAGTTTGATGCAGCGACGCTTTGCCCTGATGGCAATCCTGTGCATTCGCATTGTTAATGCGCGCCAGATTAGCCTGCGTAAGCGTCGAGTGTGTGTGAGCCGCAATTCGATCTGATGATCCTGGTGGTGGTATCGATCCAATGCCACCAGCTGGACCACGCACCACTGAACGTTGCTGCAGGTGGGCAACAGCCGCAGCAGCAGCAGCTGCAGCAGATGAGGCTGCCGACGATTCGGATAGCTGCAAGGGGGCATTAGACAGCATTTAGACAGAGAGAGAGCATTATTAGGTGCCATAGCAACTACTCGCCTTGCGCTGCTTATGCAACTCCAGGCCGCTCAATTCAGTCATCAGCTTTGGATCAACGTTAGCTCCAGATGATGTTAGCGGTGGTGCCAAGAGTGCCACATGCCGATGATTGATGTGAGCCTGTAGATCGCGCTGTGACAAATAGGTGCGTCGACATCCCGTGCTGCCATACCGACTGCCACCGTGCGTGCACATAAATACGGTGCCCAGGCCGGATTGCTCCACGCGTAGTACCTTGTCGCTGCAGCGAGGACAACTTTTGATCGGCTCGGCACGGGCACACTTCAAACAGAAGACATGTTTGCAGGGTATCATGCGTCCGTAGACGAGAATGGGCTTGTCACACTGGTCACAGCAGTGTATCATCGGATTGAGCACCTTCTCTCCAATTAGGCTGACTTTGTGGTTCCACTTTAGGCGCAGCATTGGCTCAGGTGGACCCCGTGACAAGGTGGTAAACGTTGGCGCCTCCAACTGAGAGATGTCGGCTTCCATGTCAACTAAAAAAATTTAAAAATTTTTTTTACATGTAACAAGCGACAGATGGTTATTGAATTGTAACTATAAATATAAAAACTCACTTGTTTTTGGCAACACTGGCAGCACTACCTGCTGCTGAGTCGGCAGTGTTTGCGGCGGCGTCATGTCCTGTATGGGTGTTAATTGATCTTCGGGCGCTGTTGCCACATCCATATCGTTTTCTTTGTCCAAGTCCTGCATTGCCACATCCTCTGTATGATCCATGCTGCTTGGACTATCCTCTAGTCCAACGTTGTTGTTTGAGGCTGCTGCCAAAATGTTGCCAACACTATTTTCATATGTTTCTTGTGCTATGCCCGAGTCATCAACTTTTTTTCCACGTCCTCGTCCGCGCCCACGGCCACGCCCACGTGCTCGAGAGCCACGACCACGTCCACGACCCCTTTTTACTTCTTCAGTGTCCATATTGTGTTGAAATACTTAATTTTATTTATCAAATGTGTTTGTTTTTTTTCTTGGCTGCGTCGCTGCTGTTGATGGTGATTTTTCGATTAATTTGTTCACGCAGCATAATCGATAAGTCGGCAGAATTTAAGGTATTCCTGGTTTTTAATTTAGCACGAAAATATTGCTCAAGAGTGTTTAGCAGCTCATTGCATTCTTTAAATTATTTAAAATGGAGTCAAGAAATATAAAATGACTTTATTATTGGCTTCATTTAAATAAATCATAAAGCGATAACAGTTTGGTTGTCCATGCACTACAGTTTTCTGCTAATAACATTAATGCAAAATGTTAACTTAACAGATGCCAAAACACATGTTTAATTTTAACGCGGCGTGCATTTAAGACGAAAAAGAAATAAAGAAACGTACAAACAAGCAAAATGGACATCGATGAGCTATTTGACTGCTTTAATGAGGTGCCACCTGAAAGCTTGCAGGTGCCAATACCTATGCCCACAAAGAAAGAGGCAGTAATTGAAATACAAGAAGTGGACGCAACTGAAAGCGGCAGCAGCAGCAAAGATGTGAAAAAAGCTAACAAGCGACTCGCTGGGGATGCTACCAAAGAGCACACAAACGAAACAAAGATTAAGGAAGGAAACGGTGAGGTTGAACCGTCAAAACGTCAGCGCACTAATACCGATGAGCAAAGTGCCGACAAAGAATCTGACGACAATGATAATGATATAAAAACTGAAAATGACATCAATGCTGACGACGAGTTGGATGATTGTGCCGTCGATGCGCTGCGCGTGCGTATTGTCACCCATCAGTTGGTTAGCCCAGAATCCTGTACACACGAAGTTGCGGCCCATCCCGACCAGGAGTACATACCATTGCAGCCAATCGTGGGTGTCCCAGCCAAAGAGTATCCATTTGTGCTCGATCCTTTCCAGAAACAGGCCATCCTCTGCATAGACAATTCCCAAAGCGTCCTCGTCTCCGCACACACATCCGCGGGCAAAACAGTTGTGGCCGAGTACGCCATAGCCAAGTCATTGGCCGCAAAGCAACGCGTCATCTATACAACGCCCATTAAGGCGCTTTCGAATCAGAAGTTTCGCGAATTCACCGATGAATTTCAGGATGTTGGCTTAGTGACGGGCGATGTCACCATTAATCCATCAGCCTCCTGCCTGATCATGACCACAGAGATTCTGCGCAACATGCTCTATCGTGGCAGCGAAGTGATGCGCGAGGTTGGCTGGGTTGTCTTCGATGAGATCCATTATATGCGCGATAAGGAGCGTGGTGTCGTCTGGGAGGAGACTTTGATACTGTTGCCCGACAATGTTCGGTATGTGTTTCTGTCGGCCACCATACCCAATGCCCGCCAGTTTGCCGAGTGGGTCTGCCATCTGCACAAGCAGCCTTGCCATGTCGTCTACACAGATTATCGTCCTACACCGCTGCAGCATTATATATTTCCTGCTGGTGGCGATGGCATCCATCTAATTGTCGACGAGAAGGGTCAGTTCAAGGAGGATAACTTCTCCACAGCCATGGCGGTGCTGGCCAATGCAGGTACGTTTATAATAAATATATACAGTGGGGAGCAAAAGTGAGTACACGTTAAAGAAATTCACTTTCGTCGACAATTAAAAAATTAATCACACAAACAAATTTATAGGTAGGATAGGTGATTTAAATTCTGTTTTAATGATACAATACTCTTCTTAACCAAATTTTTGATGAAAATTACCCTCTTTTCATCAACAATTGTAATTTTTAGTCATTTTAAGCAATTTTCAAAATTTTCTTTTCATCAAAAATTTAAAAAAAAAAAAAAATAAAAAATTTTAATTTTTAGTCATTTTAAGCAATTTTCAAAAAATCATAAAAAATACATACGAAGAGATTTTTGCACTAATTTTTTTTCAGTCACTATAAGAATTGTTTAAAGTAAAGTTTTGCGTCAAAACATTTTTTGTTTAAGGCCGGGGAAAATGTGTTAAAAATAGACCTTTACAAGAATTGAAAATTTTCAATGGGTACTTAATGGGTTAAGAAAAGTATTGTATCATTAAAACGGAATTTCAATGACTGTAGGATGTATGTATGTAGGATAGCTACCTATTAATTTGTTTGTGTGATTAATTGTTTAAAGTCAATTTATTTAACGTGTACTCACTTTTGCTCCCCACTGTAAATCTAACTTGTATTAAAATATTAACATTTTTCTTTTCTAGGTGAGGCAGCCAAAGGAGATCAGAAGGGACGCAAGGGTGGCATTAAGGGTCACAATTCGGGACAGACGAATATCTTTAAGATTGTCAAGATGATCATGGAGCGCAATTTTGCGCCTGTCATTATCTTCTCGTTCAGTAAGAAGGATTGCGAAGTGTATGCCATGCAAATGGCCAAATTGGATTTTAATACAACGGATGAGAAGAAATTGGTCGATGAGGTCTTCCACAATGCAATGGATGTGCTGTCCGAGGAGGATCGTCGACTGCCGCAAGTGGAGAATGTGCTGCCGCTATTGCGCCGTGGCATTGGCATACATCATGGCGGTTTGCTGCCCATCCTCAAGGAGACCATTGAGATTCTCTTTGGCGAGGGCTTGATCAAAGCACTCTTTGCCACTGAGACCTTTGCCATGGGCCTGAACATGCCTGCTCGCACTGTGCTCTTTACAGCACCACGTAAATTCGATGGCAAGGACTTTCGCTGGATCAGCTCCGGCGAATACATACAAATGGCTGGACGTGCCGGTCGTCGTGGCCTCGACGACAAGGGTATTGTCATCCTGATGATTGACGAAAAGGTGTCGCCCGTGGTGGGACGTGAGATAGTCCAAGGCAAAGCGGATACCCTGAATTCCGCATTCCATTTGACCTACAACATGGTATTGAATCTATTGCGTGTGGAGGAGATCAATCCGGAGTACATGCTGGAGCGCAGTTTCTATCAGTTCCAGAATCAGGCCGCACTGCCCGGCCTACACGATCAGGTGCAACAGAAGCAGCTGGAACTGGAGAAACTGAGCATCAAGGACGAGCATAACATTGCCTCGTATCATCATATACGGGATCAGCTCGATGTCAATGGCCGCAAGTTTCGTGAGTGGATAACCAAGCCACAATATCTGATACCCTTCTTGCAGCCGGGTCGCCTGGTCAAGGTGTCCGCTGGCAAGCAGGAATACGATTGGGGCATTGTATTGAATTTCAAGAAACAGGATCAAAGCCGCAAGAATCCACTAAAAGTGGAGCAAGGCGTTGTCATCGATGTCCTGCTCCATGTCAGCGAGGAGGCAGCCAAAACAGGCGACACCGAACCCTGTCCGCCCAATGAGCGTGGCTGCATGGAAGTCGTCCCAGTTGCAAATACCCTGCTCACACAAATCAGTTCGATTCGCGTTTATTTTCCCAGTGATTTGCGCAAGGCAGACAATCGTCGGGCCGTGCAGAAGACCATCCAGGAGGCCAAGAAACGTTTTCCCTTGGGCCCCCCGGTGCTGAACCCAGTGGATGATATGAACATCAAGGATGCCGAGTTTCGCAAAATTGTGGACACCATAGCACAGTTTGAGACGCTGCTCGAGGAGCATCCCCTGCACAATTCCCCCGAATTGGAGCGCGTTCACAAGCGCTACCTGAACAAGCTCAAACTACAATCGGAGGTTAGCGCCCTCAAGACAGAACTTAAAGCGGCACGCAGCCTGCTGCAAATGGATGAGTTGAAGTATCGTAAACGTGTGCTGCGGCGCATGGGCTACTGCAAACCCGGCGATGTCATCGAGTTCAAGGGTCGTGTCGCCTGTGAGCTCAGTTCTGCCGATGAGCTGCTCATCACTGAGATGATCTTTAATGGTGTCTTTAATGAGCTCTCAGCACCACAAGCTGTTGCGCTGTTGTCCTGCTTTGTGTGCGACGAGAAGTCCTCGGAATCACCGAAGAGTGCCACCGAATTATCGGGACCATTGCGTGCATTACAGAATCTGGCGCGACGCATTGCCAAGGTCTCTACAGAGTGCAAATTAAATTTGGATGAGGACAATTATGTGGATAAGTTTAAGCCCTTTCTGATGGATGTGGTGTTGGCCTGGTGCAAGGGTTCCAGCTTTTTGAGTGTCTGCAAAATGACCGACATCTTCGAGGGCTCCATCATACGTTGCATGCGGCGTCTGGAGGAGCTGCTGCGTCAGCTATGCCAGGCATCTAAGACCATCGGCAATACTGATCTGGAGAATAAGTTTTCCGAGGGCATACGCCTGCTTAAACGCGATATTGTATTCGCTGCCTCGCTGTATCTATAAATAGTTATTTCTTTAACTTTAATCATGATTTAAAATGTTTACAAACAATAAAAAACAGACGAAAACAAATGAGGACAATTTTACAAAGAAATATAATGTTTTATTTATTAATAATGATGGATGGATTTATATGTATATAGCTATAACTACAATGTTAATGTATTTCTTATGTTTCCGCACATGTAAACTAAATAATTGAAGACATAATTTACAAATTTACACGCTGCATTGATGAAAACATAAAAAATGATTGGACGGTTTACACTGATTTTTTGTATGGTCATTTGATTTCCTATATATGTGACACATAAAACATATATAAAAATATTAATTCTAACTATGTTCTATATATAGAAGGCACTTATTGTTGATGATAAACACACATATACTTAATACTATGAAAATGTTTGTTAGTTTTGATTTGTTGTGCGTAAAGTTTTTATTTTTTTTTTAATATGAGCATTTAACTTAAGTTTATATTTATTTTCGGACAGTTTTAGTTTATAAACTTAGCCTAGTTGGTTTTTTATATACATTCAAAATTCATCGCCTTATAAGAAAGACGGCAACTATTCTATGGAATGTCATTGATATGGATTCGTATTCGTTGGGTTATCAAACTTAAAAAAATTACATATAAATTGTAGCTGCACTTAAGGGCTGTAGAGAGATCTCTTAGATCTGTGTAGAACTAACAATTATAAATAACATAAAACTAGAGACAATAAAACTGTTTCTGGACACTTTTACTCCAATAATAACGAAACTGTTGATAAAAATAATTGGGATTAATATTAGGGATATCAAAGAAAATAATCTTTTGACCTACCTCAATGGATTTTGATTTTGTTTGCTCATTTGAAAGGCTTTTTGTGTATTTTTTTTAGATCACTCTCTAAACGCATCCCGCGCTTAGAGAGCGGTTACTTAGACAGACGTTTGTGGCACACCCTCCACCAGCTGTGTGCGTCGCGGTTGCACCACCGCTGGCTGCACCACCGCAGCTTGTACTGCAACTGGTTGTGTTGTCAGCGTCGCTGTTGTTGTTGTGGTGCGTGCCGAAGGCACAGGTGTGGTGCTCCGACTGCTGCTGGCAACGCTACTGGCGGCGGCGGCGACGGGCACTCGTTTTGTTGGCTCCGCTTGCAGCTGCGGCACTGGCGTACTGGAGATGGGCTGAAGCAGACGCTTCTCCTCAATGGGTGGAGGAGCTGCTGCCACTTTGCCATTCGTTTGGGAGCGTGGTGTTGCGGCACGCTCTGACTTGACCAGACTGCCTCCATTCGTCTCCTTAAGACTAATGCCTGACTTAATGGATGCCTGGCTGCTCGACTTTTGGGTCATGGCCAGGGAGCTGGGTGAGCGTAGTGAGGTGGTATCTGTGTGCACCTTGCTGGCCAGCGTTTTGGTCGATGGCGAATCTCTGTACTCATATATATTATCTCTAGAGCGCAATGCATGATGATTGGTTACCATGTGCGCATTGTCCACACCGCGTGGATCTTGCTCCGGTTCAGTGCCCTCGCCATTGATAAAGACATCCTCATCATAGAAGCGATCCGATTGACTGAGAACATATATATGCCTTAGAGTGGAGATTCCTAATGGAAGCTCAGTTTACTTACCGCTTGGCATTACGCCACATGATGCAACAGATGACAACGAGTACAATGAGAAAGAAGCAGGCAACTGACATGCTCCAAAAGGCTATCTGCAATGGCTCCTTGGGCTCCCACCAGTACTCCGTAGTGGGTGGATATGTTGGCACCAGCACACCAATCACCGTTGGCAAATATTGTGTCCAAAAGGCACACTCGGTCTGGCGATAGTTTAACAATATGGATGAATTATATGTGGTATTGATGTTCAGATAACGAATCTCGCCCTGATAGGCACGCTGAAAATGCATTCCCAGCACTTGCTGTGGCGTTGGATTGCTGCAAGAGCGAAAGAAAAATTGTTGATTAAAATCATACCATGTAGTGATTACTAATTGTAGTCATTTGTAGTTAAATTATTTTAATTGAAAAGTTGAACAATTCATTTACATTTTACAACTATATAATGATTACGATTACAAAAAACAAAAAAATAATCTAAAACTATCGCAAATTATCAAAACAATCAAAATAATCTGAAATAATAAAAAATAATCAATATGAAAATTTAATTTTTTTGATTTTTTTTTTTTTTTATATTTTAAAATTTTTTTTTTAAATTTTATTTTTGTGATTCGCCAAGAAGGGATGGAAAATACTCACAAATAATTAAAAATAATTATTTTTTGATTACTTTTGATTATTTATGATTATTTTTGATTATTTTGATTATTTTAAAAATTTGCGATAATTTTTAATTATATTTGATTTTTTGTAATCGTAATTACTATTTAATTTTAAACTTCTACCAGCGAACTATATAGTCACTACGAATACTTTTCAAAAATATTTTAATTCATTAGTAATTGTAATCGCAATTTGAGAGGTATGATTAAAAGCTCAAAAACTTACCCGTATCTGGCAAAATTGGAATAGGTTTGCATGAAGAAGTGACTCATATTGCGATCATTGTCCGTCCACATGTTGCGCTGCAGATGCTCCTTCTTGGGAAAGAATTCCGTATCCATGAACGGGGCACCCGTCAAAAAGTAATGCTCCGTATCGTGCGGATACTTGCGCCATTGTGGCAAATTCAATGCCTCCACCGTAGTATTCAGCACATACATAAACACAGGAACCTTTTGCTCCAGGAGCAACTTAACCATTTGATCAACGGGTGCACGATAGTACAGATCGCTGAGCATATTGATATATTGATCTCTGATGATTGTATTATTGTTCGGATCTGGCCAATAGGTGTACATATACTTGATGGCCTCGTACACGCCATTCGGATTCAAAGTGTAGTTATAGCGGAATACATGCTCCCGGAGCTTCTGCTCAAAGAAACGACCGTCTAGCTCATAGTAGGGCGCCAAGGATTCGTTTTGGGCCACAAAAAAGGACGCCTCCTGTGTGGTGACGCCCGTCATATACTGAATATTGCGATTGAATCGCCCGGAGCGTATTAGAGTCTCGGGTGTTTGGGTGAGAAAGCGCCAATCCTTCTCCCGCCAGCCCTCATACCAATCATCGCCGGGCAGCGTAAAATTGTGATCCAACACTGGACCCCAAGGAAAGCTGCCCACTTGGGGTGAAAACTCGGCATTGCCCAGCTCATAGAAGCTGCGTCCAGTGCGCAGGCAATTCACTAGCTTCCAAGACGAGTCTATGGAGCAGCCCAAGACTTGACCCAACACTCGACTCGTATTCTGTGCTCTATACTTGTCCTGGATGAGCGCCCAATCCGCCAGCGCCGATCCCGACTGAGCAATCACACGCTTCACAATATTCCTGGTCTGTGGCGCAACCATTAGCAGTCCAGCTGAGGCAGCACCAGCACCGGGACCAAACAACGTTATGCTATCACGATCCCCATTAAAGAACTCAATGTTATCGTGCACCCATTTAAGGGCCATTGCCTGATCCAGGATGCCATAGTTGCCGGGTGAGTTCTCATCGGCCGTTGATAGGAAACCCAAGGCACCCAAACGATAGTTGAGCGTAACCACAACGACATCATAGAACGAAGCCAGTATATGACCCTGGAAGAGATTTGAAGCGCCGCGCACGAATTCTCCACCATGTAGATAAACCATAACCGGATACTTTTGGGCCACACCAGCGCCAGTCTGTAAAAGATATCAAAGATTAGAAGTCTTGGTGAAAAATTAATGATTATTTAATGATAACGATTACAAATAATCAAAAATAATGGAAAATTACCATAAATTATCAAAAATAATTAAAAATAATGGAAAATATTGAAAAATAATCGTTTTAATATTTTCCATTTTTTCAATTATTTTCCATTATTTTGACTTTTTTAAACTATTTTGAGAGAAACAAATTATTTTCAACATCATAAAGTGCGCGGGTGGCTGCAAAAGCTTTTTTTTATAAAGAAACATTGTGGTTATTAAATGTGATGTTGAAAATAATTTGTTTCTCTCAAAATAGTCTAGTCTCTAGATTATTTTTTGTAATCAAAGTCATTAAATAATTAATCATTAATTTTCAACTTTTAAACAAAATTAATCTAATTAATAATGACTACAATTAATAATCATTATTTAACAGGTATGCTCGAAACTAACCTTTGGTGAGTACACATTCAGATAGAGACAATCCTCATCCATGTCCATAACACCCTTCGTTGCACCCGTATAACGCACCGGCTGTGGACACGCGGGTCCAAAATCCACTGCCTGCAGCAGCTGCCAGCCCCGATGCAGGCGTGGAGGCTTAAACCGACCCTCAAACGTTGGCGGCAGGGCATAGGGTATGCCCAGAAAGACGGAGCATTCGCCCATGACACGATCAACCGTCGAATGATAGGGACGATAGAATGATTTGGGATCGGGATTATCATACATATAGACTTTGAAGCCCTGCACCTGGCCATAATTCGTTGTCACAAAGACATCGCGTTCCAATGTTAGAGAATCTCGTCGCTGTTTGCCCTGCAAATCCTCACGCCAACCGGCCAAGACGCCCGGAAATTGTGTTCGTGCATTGGGATCATTCTGTGAATTCAATTTATAGAGTTATTATTAATGATTATTGTTGTTGTTGTTGCTGGCGAATGTGGAACATGTGTCATTGATCACGTCACATGAAAACTTAATTAAGATTATTGCTTTGATATTGTGTTTGTGTGAGAGTTGACTTCTCAATGCTCGCCCATTGTTCTTAATGTTTTTATGGGGTCAACTTGTGTGTCAGGCAGTTAATTGTTTAAGCACAGCATCAATTTTTATGTTAGGTGATCCATTTGGAAAATGTTATTACCGGATCAAAACGAAAGCGATCCTCATTGGGCATGCCCTGCGGATACTGTCCAGGTGGATTGCGGCCTGGATAATTGGCGCCATAACCATTCGGCTGATAGTGACCATAACGACGATCATTAAATGTATATGTTCTAAAATGATAAGAGTTTACATAAGTTTATTCGTAAAGATAAAGTAAAAGTTAAATTGTAGTTTACCTGTATTCGGGATCACCGGGATTTGGCCATTGATAGTCGACCCCAGGACGTGAATAAAAGCGGGGATCTCGTGTTTGGGCGTTAATATGCTGAGGCAGCGTCTGGAGCAACAGAGGTAGCAATATCATGCACCTTAGGCTTTTCAATTTGTCACGATATTTAAATTTCTGTGACATTTTGGCCTGCAAGCAAAAAAAAAAAATATTATTATATACATAAATAACGGCATTTTTTTCAAATGAACACCAGTGAGCAAGTCGGAAAAAAACTATAAAAAATATATTTGTGCAATTTTTCCACCGGATGAGAGAAGCTGTTTTTTATCCTCTAAGGTAAAAGAGCTAAGGCAGATATTAAAATTCTCACTTTCGATTTAAAATTCAGCTAGGAAAAAAGAAACATATATCAAAAACATTGCTAGTACTAGAGCTGTGCTTTGTGTTTTTATTGCAAACAAATAATATTCAGAAACTTGCGAAATATTGGGGTTTTTTTTTAAAAATGGTTTAGATTTAACATTTTTGCTATGGTTGTCTTTCTACTATTTGTTAGAAATTAACAACTCCAATGGCTCTAGTCGAGAAATCCCTACTAAAACAAACTTTTGATTAATTTTTTGTAAATATTTATTATTTTATACACTACCTTATTTCCAGAACTTTGAAAATTGCGTTTTCTTTGTTATAAATCACATATGTATATCGAAAACCAGAAAAGTTGAAGATAAATGCAAACAATCTTGTATTGCCTAGGACTTAGGCTAGTTTAAGTTTCAAATCTCGATGCTCTAGGCTTTACAGTTTCTGAGATCGAGGCGTTCAAATAGACGGACAGACAGACAAGGCTACATACATATACATACTTTATGGGGTCGAAGCTGCTCCCTTCTGTCTGTTACATACTTTTGCACAACACCATTATGCCATTTTTTTTTTTACCAGTTTTATGGGTTAAGAGTAAAAAATATGGTTAAAACCGAACACAAGAATTTATAATATTAAAATTTGTTCAACGGTTTTAGGTAAATATTAATGATTCAAAAACTTCTTTACACACTTAAATAACATTGAAATATTTCAACTAAAATAACTTAATTTCCTAATGTTTATAACATTTAACAACAATTACAATTTGATTAACACTTCTTGAGATTTTTTTGTTACACACAAGTATAAACAAATCTCGGCGTGGAGTAAAAGTGACCAAACTGGTTTTGTTTTTGTTGTTTTGTATTTAACGTTACGTTATACATTTGTATATGTATTATTGCTAAGTTTTCAAACTGCGTTAGAAGCTAAAAAAAATAATCTGAGAAACCGAGCGACCGACAAACCCGTTTCAACTGCCACAAAAAAAAAAAAAACATAACAAGAAAAATATGCGCTAAAAATAAGTTACAGCATAAACTTGGCAACTTGTGTGTTTGCTATTTTTTTTTTTTTTCAAATTGAAGTCAACTGCATGGCGCTTGGGAGTTGGGAGAGAGAGAGCCATTATGATTGCAATTAGTAACTCTATTGTTTGCGTTAAAGGCGTTGGGATTGCATCGCACTAATAGCTTAATTGTCAAAGTGAATGTGCGGGTAAAAGTCATGTCATCACATTAAATGATTTCAGCCTGGGAAATGGGGTAAGAAATGTGCGTCTGTAGTTTGATGGAATTAAAAAAAATTCAAAGAAAAACTATTCAAAGAGTTAAGTTTAACTTCAAATTGTTCTCTTTGACCCCAAAAATAACTGTTTGTCTCTCTCCTTTATTGAGTTAGCTGCGAGTGCAGGTGTGCGTAATTATTGCGATTTCCGAAACAAACAAACAACAACAAACGGCAACGAGAATAGAATATCACGTTTTGGCATTTGATTACATAGCGACGACGGCGGCAGCGACAGCGTCAACGTCATGTTAACTGGCACAAGGACTCACCAAAGCACTCAGACACACACACACATACACATGAGATGTTGTTGTTGTTGTTGTTGCTGTTTGCGACATGCAAAATAAAAAGTGCATTAACCTGCCGTCATCGCCACCACCACCACCACCAACACCGCCTCAGGTTACGCCGTTAACCTCGATTTATGTGTGTGTGTGTGTGGCTCGCTCCTCGTCTTCTTCTTCTTCTACTTCTTGAGCAACTGCTACTTTTGCTTATTCTTGTTAAAATTACGGAAATGCAAACGCCTGCACAAAATACATATGTATGTGTGTAAGCTGTCACCCTTTTGTTTCAAAATGTTTTGCCAAACGGTAATGCCGAAAATAATAAAATACTTGCGGGAATTTTCATATCAAGTTACACGTTTTTGTTGTTATTGTTGCCGCTCTAAGGCTTAGCTGATGAATCACAATTATTGGTTGGGGCAACTTGTTTTTTTGTATTTTCGCAATCACAAAGCAAACAGAAACAGTAGAACGCAACGATAATGTTGAAAGTGAAGCGTTCGCAGGTGTGTTGTGTGTGTTTGTGTGACGTTAAGGTGTTTGTGTGTGTGCTCGTGTTAGTTAGAGTCGCGTTGTTGGCCCACTGCGCGACTGTTGTTGTTGTTGTTGTTATTGCAGCTGCTTCTTTTTTTAATCTCACTTGTTTTACAGTTGTATTCCGAATGATGACGTCGCTGCCTGCGCCGACGCCAAAGTCGTAGCTTGTTACGTTTTTTTTTGCTTTTGGCCTTTGTTCACTATCTTATCTTGGCCCTTAATATATACTATCACACATTTGCACTCAATTTTGGGTTAATCATTTGTAAAATCGTATGAACTTTCTATAGATAGTATAAACGCCAACGCCCCGAACGTTAAAACGAATCCACCATTAACACAAAAAAACAAAGCAAGAAAAACGTAAACGTAACGAAATGACCGTTTTGAGTTTTTAACTACAGGCACACACAGGTAGAGAGCCAAAGTCAAGCAAACAACGTCAAAACGCAGCTATGGCTACAGCAACACATACAAACGAACACGCCGACCCAATCAACATTGGTTAACACACACACACACAAACAGGCTTACGTGTTACCAACAAAGGTAGTTGCATTGACTCACACACCTGAGTGAATTTTGTAGAAGACGCGCGCAGCTTTTACACTCGCACAACCGACGCTCACGAACGTTACAACCAAACTGAAGCGGCAAACTCACAACTAACCTGCCGCTCGCCAAGCAAGCAACCAAGCGACCAATCAAGTGAGCGAATGAGTGAGTGTGGGTGCCAAGTCACGCACAGAGAGGAAACGAGATCGACTGAGAGCGCCAGAGAAGATGGAGAGGCAAAGCGCCTAAGCCAATGCAGTGTATTGATTGTAAACAAAATATAACACTAAACGCCCTCAGGCAATATTTAATTACCAAATAATGACAATTTTAACTTTATATTTAAAAATTAAAAAAATAAAAAAATTAACCACATAAAAGTTCACGCCCTTGACTTCACACAGAACTGTAGCAGCCGCACTTAAGACTAAGTTCAAAAAAGTCTTCAATTAATAGCGGTTGCCTAATTAAGGGCCACCAGTGGAAAGCAGCCTGAAAGTGCAGCATATAATGCAGTTACAGATGTAGAATAGCGGCTCAACGAGATATTTTTGCATAACAAAAAATCGCGCTTTGCATAATTTGCCATTCTATCATTATTATGAAGAAACTAATTTGTTTTCGCAGCGGGTTGTGATTCACTTACCGTAACTGAGCGAGAGGCGAGTCAGCAATTAAAGCCAGTTCACATATTGACCCCATCTTATTGAGTTGAAGACTCTTTACTGGCTGGGGCGTAAGTTCACAATTTTAATTATAACAGCAGCCGCCGTTTCCGATGTCACAGATGCGGGAAACAATTATGCCACTTGGTTATAATGGAGTTAAGACACGTTCCTAATAAGCTTACTTGAATAGATTAAGAAGAAAAAATAGATTAAGAAAAAAGTTGTGGATGCACAGCATTAAGTTATTTTGTAAATCAGTTAGGCTTAACGGCTTTCATATTTAAGCTTGGCGGCATTTGATTATATTGTTATCGAAAGTGTATTGTTCGTTGATATAATCGAAAGAGAATTGAAAGCATTGACCAACACTCTTCGTTGTCATCGATACCATCAGCTGATTGCAGGCTGATTTCTTAAGTACTCATTTGCATTCACACAACTTGCTTGGAAGACACACAGTGTAGAAAAAAAACAAAACAATAATCTAAAAACGTTATTTATTAAGTGCTTGGAAGAGTCCAGCCAGGACATACTTAAAAAAAAATTGGTGCAAAGCTTCTAACAAGTGGTTAAAGGGAAGAGTCGTAAAACAGCGTCGCCATGGAGCCGCCATCAACGGCCGGAGGAGTTGCCCATAATAACAGTACACACAAGTTTCATCCATGCGATGAAGCTGTTATTGCCACCAATGATGATGCCAGTGACTGCAAGCGGGGTGCTGTGCGCCTTGGCTACTGGAAGGATGACTACATTGGATTCTTTGTGCGTAATCAGGAGCGAAAAGCACCAGAGATAAATCGTGGCTATTTTGCACGAGTCAAGGGCGTTGAGATGTGCGTGGAGAAGTTTCTGAAGGTTAGTTTTGTACATATATACATCTGCGACACAAGGTTGCAACAGCAACAATAACAGTAAAAAAAAAATACTGGACATGCGCATCATGATACTAACGGTGTCTGTTGTATGTTATCAATTGTGATTTTCGTACGTGATAGAACTTATATTTCAAGCAGAATACGTGAGATATAAAATGAAGTCATTTGATCTTAAGAACAAACAAGCAGGGACCGCAAATAATAATTATGAATTGAAAGAAATTGAGGCACAAAAAACACCCAAGAAGAGTGGGGAAAGTTAATATATGTTATTTATTTACGGCAAATTCCAAAACAGGATAAACTTGTATTTGCGATTTTTATAAAAAAAATATTTTTAATTATTAAAATTAATTTATATGATAAAAATTAAATATAATTATTATACATCAATTTTTATATAAAAATTAAGTCATAACTTTTATTTTCAGTTTTTATTATAAAAATGATGTATAATAATTATTTTTAATTTTTATCATATAAATTTATTTTAATAATTAAAAATAATTTTTTTTTAAATAAATTCAAAAAGTAATTCCTATTTCTTAATATTTTCTTTAAAAATAATAATCGTTACGGTCCCTGCTTAAGAACAAACAAGTGCTTAAAGATAGATAAATTTCCTCAGGCTAAAATAATTTTTTAACACATATTAAAATAAAAAAAAAAGTCCTTAAGCTCGATCACTGAAATAAATGTAAAGGGTTGGAGCAGCATTGTCCGTTAAATTTAAAAGAAACATATAATCACCTTGGCATCTTAGTTGCATATCTGACGCCATCCAGCTGTCGTCTGGCCGAATCGAAAGTTAAGGTCAAGTGCGTGCCCCTCTGGCCTTAAAAAGGTGTCCTGTTGCTGCTGCTGGTGCGCATGTGTCGTACTTGTGCGCGTCATGCCCCTACATATGGCCTTGCACTTAACTAAATGACCATGACCATTGCAGAAAACGTCTGGCAATTGCCAAATTATCAATTTGGGATGTGGCTTCGATACGCTTTACTTTCGTCTGCGGGACAGCCCTCACCAAGTCAAGAACTTTATCGAACTGGACTTCCCGACAGTGACGGCACGCAAATGCTATACAATCAAACGGAACAAAGTGCTTCTGGCTAAGATTAACGATGAGGATGGCGAAGTGCGTCTCAGCCCGACAGATTTGCATGGTCCCAACTATCATCTGATGGGCGTTGATTTGCGTAACTTGGACGAGGTGGACAATAAGCTGCAGCAAGCCGAAGTGGACTATTCGCTGCCCACAATATTTCTGGCCGAATGCGTTCTTGTCTACATTGAGGCACAAAACTGTCGAAATCTGCTCAAATGGATAGCACAAAAGTTTCAAGCCGCCGTCTTTGTTAACTACGAACAGGTGAAGCTTATAGATCATATATTTACTTAAACACTTACTAATAATAGTCCACACCTTTTAATAGGTTAACATGAACGATCGCTTTGGCGACGTTATGCTAAATAATTTGCGTAGCCGTGGCTGCAGCTTGGCCGGCGTCGAGTCCTGTCTGTCGCTGGAGACACAAACCAATCGCTTCAAGGACTGCGGCTGGAGTGGTGCACGTGCTTGGGACATGGTGCAGGTATACGATAGCATATCGTCTGCGGAACGTCAGCGAATCGAACGTATTGAAATGTTGGACGAAGGCGAATTGTTGCTGCAACTGTTCCAGCACTATTGCCTCGTTGTTGCCTGGCTGGGCGTGGCCTTTCAGGATCTAGATATAACGTGCGTACAAGTGTTTATATAATGAATAAATTATTTTATAGTTCTTATTTATTTTTGTTGACAGCGTGGAGGATCTGATGTCCTCTCTAAACATTGACTAGTGGATATCCAGTTGAAAGGAATCTTATAATTGATCTGTTGCATGCCCCTGCTGAATGCACGCCATGCCAAAAAAATTTTGCTTCAAGCGTTATGCATGTGTTTAAAATAATTATAACTTATTAATGTTAACACACACATTCAAACACACACACACATCCGTTATTGTTTTTCTTAAGATTGGCAAAAAAAAAAATTTCCAAATTGTTTGTCCCCCAAGCTTTATAAGTGTTGCGCTATTTAATTGTCTTACCTATATATATTTTTAAAAAAATAAATTTATGTACATGTATATTTCTTATATGTAATGTATCAACGAAAAAAATTCATTCCTTTTGTCCTGTACACATTTCTCGTGTGCGCTGTAAATTCATTAAAACTCATTCAAAACAAACAAGATTAAATTATAAATGTCTTAATACATGTTTTCGAGAGTTTTGTTTTATTGTTAAATCTTGAAATTTCAGATAAAAAATATTACAAACTTATGGAAATAAGTTTGAAAACTTAACAAATATAATTCAATATTATAACAAGATTAATCTTTGCTTTCCTCAGCCAATGTGAATTTTGGATTTGTATAGTACGCTTTTAGGCGCAGCTCATCCTCCAGCGTTGGCTCACCCAACACCAGGGGACCTAGCTGCTTCTCTACGATGACGTTGTGCCAGAAATCTTGAAGATTTCTTTCGGCTGCCTTGTCTTTAATCTGTGCCGCAAATTGATTGTATTCGTCAAAGCTATTGAAATCCATGCAACTGTCGCGATGCATGGCAAGCATTTCATGCAACTGCTGCAAATTAAGGTTTTTACGTTCGAGCAGCGTTAAAAACACAACTCGCATTTGAGCTGCCAGCGCCTGGAAATGTACATCTCGCAGTGTGGTATTCGCCATTGAACGAACTTGTTGTAAAAGCTGTCTGTAATCTTCAGCGGGCGTCATTAAGCCCACACATTCAATGGTGATGGGCGTTTCGGGATCGGAACGCTCCTGTTTAACAGCTGGCAGCGCATTCTCTTCCAGCTCTTTGGCTTTGAGTTTCTCTAGCCAGGCATGACTATGCTCCAATGGAAATAGCTTTTTAAGCGAGGATGCCGCCTGTTTGGACTTCTCCTCAATGGCTTCAGGCACACGCCAATACTGCTCCACAAATTTTCTATTCTTATACAGCTCATGAAGCTCCACATTGTCGGTTGTACGGCGGACAACCTTACGTTCCAACACGTCCATAACGTTCTGCTCAAAGATGCTGGGCAAACTATCGAAAGGCAAAAGATCATTTTGGCGTTGCTGTCTGGGTTTCTGGGTGTCCTTCAGCGTGCACTCCAAATCCATGCTGTCAATGAGCTTGTCGACAGCCTGCAGCTGGTCCGTAGTGCATTCGGTCTTGGCCGTGCGCAAAGATGGAAAATCCCAGAAATGATGCTGCGAGTGATATGACAATTCCAACATAAACAATGTCGCGGGTCGATGATCAGTGGCCTCCTCTGGCACAAGCACAACAAGGCGTGGTGTATTAAACTTGGCACTAAATACCTTCCAGCCAAGTATAACACACTCTCGCAATAGCATTGCGCGAACCAGTGCATCCAGCTTCTGTGCCGATGGTGTATTATGCTTCTGATGCACCAACATATACAGAGAGTCGCCGCAAAAGTAGGCATCTGGAATACTGTTGCGTTTGACAAAGCCAACGAAATGCAAGCCTGGCGTATGTTGTGGCGGCAGCTCGACAATGGTATTATCATAGGGTACTGGTGTGCCGCCCAACATGTAGCCATCGATGAGATCTGCGGGCATTGGTGTGACCTCTGTGCCTTTGATGAAATAACGTTCCTCGCGTTTCACCGTCTCCTCCTTTTCGGCCCACACTTTTTTAAGCTTTATGTGACGCTCGTTCTTCATGGCTATAATGCCTTGCAATGAAATCGTTATAGCCTTTCCAATGTGCAGCTTGGCATTCCATGACCAGGGTCGTTTGTTAGTGACCTTAAAAACAGTATCCAGTGCTTCCTTTAAAGTGCATATTGTAGCATTGGCTGTGCTAACTAGCTGCAAAGCATATTTGTGGTTCTCGAGCTCGAAAACGTTTGTTTTGGGCGTTGATGGAAATATTGCTTGGGGCAAGTTAGTTGCAGCATTATCTATAAAGGCAACATTTTGTGTGCTGCAAGCAAAATAAAGCATTATTGATGTGATAAGGATTGGAGTAGTCTTGGGTTGCTCAAGAGTCAGTGAACAAAAAGGAGTTGTTCATTAAACTGAGCTAGTGAACATGTACAGCTGCTCACTTGCTCACTGTTCAGTTGATCACTGTTTATTTGTTCACTTGCTCACTGTTCAGCTCAAGGTGTAGTTAAAAGTTAAGTTCAAAGCTCAGCAAGGAGCAATGAGGAGCAATGAACTGAACAAATGAACAGTGAGTAGTGAGCAACTGACCAAAGTGAACATGTTCACCAAAGCAATGTTTACCCAACACTAGATAGGTGATTGTCAGCCAAAATTATTTACCCAACAATAAGATCAATTTCATGTTTGATCACTTTGTCCGTGATCTCTCTGTAGTCGGCGTAGTTTTGTGTCAAAAAGTTGAAATCAAAAAGTAACAAAATACGCTTCCTGGCGACCCTTAAACTAAAAAGCATCCAACGATAAGTACATGAAAAAATATTAAATAGACAAGGTTGCGCCATGATACAATCAACCAGGTAAAGTCATGCAATTGTATCATGAGTTGTGCCAGACTTACGGCGTAGCCAGATCCACTTGTATGTTTATGGCAACATCCAAGGCGTCCAGCCAGTTGCCCTCATTGCAAGATGTCTCGTTCACAAAATCGAAAAAGTTCAACAACAGTTTCCAGCTGCAAAGCTGTGGAGCTTCATTATTCTGTACTATATGAGGACACATTCCCTTGTTGGCATTGTACAAAATATTGTTGCTCTTTTCGCAACCCACTAGCACAATTGATACATAATCCTTCTTGTCGCAGACAATCTGTCAAGTTTGCGAGATTTGTTATTGTTATTTAAGCAATAAAGTATTTATGTACATACCTTGTCCTTAAGTATTTCGGCTACGCATTTTACAGACTTGAGTTTAAATTCCTCTGCAGAATGATTGCGCACGTCCAACACAATAACAAGACACTCCTGCAATAACCAATATATGTATGTTTGCATGTGATCAACACATTACTTTATTTTTAAAGTTATTATTTGCACACTTTTACCTTGTTTGACGCCATTTGGTGTAAATAATAAGTTTTTCTCGACTCTGAGTAACCGGCTCAATTTCACAACAAAGCAAACCTTATCGATATTCAAAGTTATAGTAACGATTATTCAATTATCGTTTCGTGCGTGAGCGCTCACGAAGCACATGTTGATGATTTGTGCGTATGTATTGATGCTTATTAACGGATAAGCTAATTTGAAAAAAAAAAAATAATCGTTCAAGAACTGTGACATTTTGGAAATGTAGCAATTATAAAGAACATTTAAATAATGCCATTAAAACATAACTTTTATTTAATTTTTATTTAAAGCCAAAGAAAGTTAATTTTTAAATGTTTATACTTTATGTAAAAATTCTCAATACATTATAATATTTTTTAAATGGGGGAGCTAGATGATATGTCATCCTATACTTAAATATATGATGTTTAAAAATTATGATTTTTTGCTTTCACCAAAAGACGAAATTCAAAGCATAAACTAAAATTTTTTTTCTTTTGCTGTCTATGAATATAATTAACAGAGTGTTGATCAGTTTTTATTCATTTGTGTGTTTTACAGTTAAAAATTCGATGGTTATATAAAAACACAGAAAAAGCTAAAGCTTTTTATAGTTTTGTAATTTCTCCAAGTAGTCTGCGTTTTGACTCAAATGATTAAAAATCAAATTCGTATCAAGCACATTACTAACAGGTCCGCCATATTCTGCGGGCAAGCAATCAAGTCCAATCATATCTCTAAGTTTGCTCAAATGTCGACCATCATGTGTGAAAATCTATTCAAAAAATTTAATTAAATAAATATTTTATATATTACAAAAAAAATGTTTCGTTTAACACTTACACGCTCCTTAAATTCTTTATTCATGAATGGTAGAAAAAGTGATGAAGTCACATGCATAAGGAATCCACGCTGAATAATATGAACAATTCGCTGCTTGAACGGCAAAACGGAATTCTTTTCGTTGACAATCTTCATAAATGTGGGCGAAAACTGACGCAAAAAGTTGCGTGTGGTACTAAAAACGAAAAAGACGTATCGGTTAGGACAGCACATTAAATCTTTCCAACTCATCTTACCCCTGTAAGTCACAAATAACCGTTATACCATTTTGCTGCACTCGCGGTAACATTAACAACGACTCAAAGATGAGATCATCCATTTCGATTAAATGCTGCAAATAATCGGGAAACTGTTGAAATGCATCGACCGTCTTGAATATGACCAGAACACGTCCATTTTTATCCATGTGCGGCATGACGAAGCGACAGTGTGTTGCATAAAAAAGCCGTGCATAATACTGTATGGGATGCAGGGCCACCCAGTTGGGATGTTTGAGTTTAAAATCATAGTAGGCATGTATGGCTTGAAATGCCTTAAATGTGTCCCAGTGTGTGTAGTGTAGGAATTTTGTCAAGAATACCTCATCCGTGCCCACCTGCAACTCATCCGATTCTGCAAATGGAATGGGAATGTTTTTGGTTGGTTTCCATAATGGATAATAAAATCTCTTACTCTCCACAAGCTGACGTAATTGCTTGATTTTAAACAGTTCCTGGTCTGTATGTTCCTCTTTTGTGCGTAAAAACAACATTTTTGTGGGGTGTCCTTAATTTTAAATTTAAAAAAAACTTACATCGAATATGTTAGTTAATTTTTTAATTTTGTTTAATTTCCGACAGCGATCAGCACTCGAAGCGTGCCGAAATCGCACTGATTGTTGAAAATAGTATTGATATTGAATTTGGCGTTATTATTTATTAGTTTTATAACCCAAACGTGTTGATCATTTTAATGGCACATTTGATTTGTGTTTATGGTTAGCTTGGGTTCAATTTAAATGGAACGTGCTGTAATTAATTAAGATCTGGGTGGCTTTTGTTATATATATATGAATGTATATAGCTCATCAGATTAAGTGTTTTCTTAACGGCTTTGATAGATCTTTGTATATTGTTGTAAACATTAGATACTTATAGACGACGCATATGGGTTAAGGTAAGTGCATTGCCCAGCCGTCGTGACAATGTTGGAAATGTTTGAATTAGCATTGAAAATAACAGTTGCTTTTTGCATTCATAATTTTTTGTTATGTACGTATTCACCACAAATTGCCAATTGTTCACAAAACTTAAATGCATTATTCTGTTTTGAATATGTTTATTTTGTGTTTAAATTTTTAAACAATATTGCAGCCTTATTCGTAAGTTATTGGAGTTCCAGCACCTTTTGTTTTTACTAATTCTAAAATAATTTTTAAATTATACATTTTCCACACAAAAATGAAGAAAGTCAAAAGTAAAACCTAGATTCGATGTTAAATACAGTTCGTCAAGAAAGTGTTTTGACAATATACGCATAATGTATATTTTATGATTTTTGAAAATGGCAAAAACGACCATTTTTCATGAAAAGAGAGTAAAAATGGTAATTTTTAGCATAGAGAGATATGTGAACAATTTTTTTTCAGTTACTATTAGAATTGTTTAAAGCAACTTTTTGCATCAAAACATTTTTTGTTTAGGCCCTGAAAAAAAATTTTACAAATAGACCTTTGGAAGAGTTAAAAACTTTTAATGGGTACTTAATGGGTTAAGAAGAGGACTGTATCATCAAAACGGAATTTAAATTACCTATCCATTGATACCAAACTTTTTATAAAGTAACTATAAATTATGCGTAGATTTAACTTTAAATGTTGTCAAAGCACTTTCTTGACAAACTGTATATCAGTCTTTAAATTTGTTGTTTACATTGTTGGTTACCAGCACACTGACTTCTCTTGCATTAAGCTAGCGTGAACCTGTCTTGCAAGGAATCTGTCAAAAAGAACACAATTAAAATCATTTTTATTGAAATTATATGGTACTCACCTCATAGCATGTGTTGGAACTGCAGCAACAAATAGCAAGAATATAACATTATTTTGGTCATCAGCATGCGCACAACACTTGTGATAATCCGAGCAGCTATATTGATCTAGCATAAGAGATGAATTTGAGTTCGTATCCGAAGCGTTAATATCGCCTTTTGCCACTTTCAGTTCATGCATTGTCTCCAAAGTGTGATCAAAGAATTTCTTAAGCATATCAAGACGTTGCAAGTCGCCGACAACGATACGTTTAGCATTCGAGGATTGTTGCAGATTGCGTGTAAAAACGCTTTTGCGAGTCTCCGTATTGATCAATATTATGGCCAATATGTGCGCATCAATATCTAGCTGCTCGGGCAGACTGCGTGGCACGCAACGCTCAACGCTGGACAAGAGGTTGCCTTCATTGCGATATGAGTTCATGGCATTAACGTGTAGCTCCCGGAAAGCGGGTTCGGCGCCACAGAGCACGCACAGCACACTATTGGCCGAGACTGGCACGGTGACAAAACGAAATGCAATACTTGGGCTCTTGGATGGCAGATAAACGGGCACATCAAGCTGTAGCATACTGGACGAGGTCAATAAAAAGAGCAATAGCTCTCTATCAAGTGTGTCCAAGTCCCACCAGCCTTCCGTGGCTACCGCAATGCGCTGTCCAACGACCAGACAACAGAACAGTGAGCCACAACTGGCACTAAACTCATTTAGTCGATTTAATAACTGGGCATTTTCCGTTGCCAGCAGACAGTCGGTGTAGCCCAACAGGGTTGTGCCAGCACTGGAAGCTTCCAGTGCGGCATCTACTACCGGCATATACTTCTTGGCATCCTTTTTTAAACGCTCCAACAGTGCAGGGTGGCCCAACTCATCGCGACTAATAAATAGTGCAATGCCCCCAAAGGCTAATTCCGCTAGATTTTGTAGTTGAAGTTCACCCATGTTGCGACCACATACTATGAACGTGATTGCATTGTGAAAGTCGCGCCATATGTAGGTCCATTCTTCTGTATGTGTTGTTTGCAATTGTATTCCCAGCGATTTGAAGAACATGTGAAAACCATTTAAAGAAGCTACAGTCGAGAAGGGCAGCTGCAACAAGTGGCATTTTTAATGAAAAGATAAGTTTTACAATGTCTTTAGTTTTCACGGGGCAAAAGCTTACATTATCGCATTCTCCCTTTTTTCGAGTGAATATTGGTAACCCGCCATTTGTTGTTAAGCAATGTAAATAAATTGACATTGAATCTTTAATTAAAAGAAGCTTGTTATTGTTAGGAAACACTTCCTAATTCGGAGTAAAATTAGAGATGGACATGTGGAATTCACGAGTAAATAAATTTCACAATCGATGATAAGGCACGTCGCACAAAGCCAAAAACTAACAAAAAGAATAACAAGTTTAAATTATACATCAAAAATACTTGAAAAATAAACAAAAGTTTTATTTGCGCGAAAATGATCAATGTCTGATCACGCAAGAAACGAGCAAAAATCGAATTTCGATGATTTAAAAGACACATTGGCTGATGAGCGATAACTGTAAAAGCAAACCTAGTTTTGTTCAGGGCCGAATGTTCGTGTGATATGGAAACACTGTGTTTTGTTAATTGTGCCGGTAGAGATTTGTCAAAGGAAAAATAGCTTTTGCGCCTAAAATTTGTACAAACCTCATGGAAAACCAATAATATACTTCCATACAACTCACTTTTGTTACTATCATTTATATAAACTGTGGTCGATTCCGGCTCCGCGCATGACGCTAGTGATCCATCCCTGGTTTTCACCACAGAAGGAGAAGAAAAGTACTGCGAAAAAGTTTGTTTAAAACATACAAATTGGTCACAACGTCAACCGTTGTTAGCCAGATAGCTAAATATTGCCCAACGTGCAAGTGTTTTGGTACTGCAGAAATAAACAAAACTTGTGTGCCACACAAATTGAAATTAAATTTTCCCCTGTCTGGACAAAAAACGTTGTAGTCTTTTTCACTCGTTTTGCGCTCTTCGTTTTCCACGCTGCTTCTTCGGATTCGTTGCCTGCAACGCTTTTCTAAAAGTGGTAAGTGCGTGAAACACATAAAACACGTAAATATGCATGAGTTGATTTAAATTATCAACAACAAATGTGTTGTACAACAACCCCAAGCCGTGTGCACATTATAGATTTGTGAAATGCCGTCGCAGTCTCGAGATGCGTTGCGCTGCTTTGATTGTATTTTGCATGTGTAAGCGGCATATGTGTGCGTGTATATTTGTGTGTTAGAGATGAGCAGTTTTGATTGAGGGTGACCAGTACAGAGCACGCCAGCAATTGGAAGTCTTTAAAATCGTGCAATTTTCATGTTCAAAGGCTTAAATAAGATCGGTCCATACCCATACCAAGCAAGTGTCAAGCATACCTGTACAGTGTACATCAAAGACTTAAATCTCGAGTTTAATCTTCTGGCCATTTTACTCAAATGCAAATGTGACTCGCTACTCTTAATGACTCGGGGATAAGTAACAGGTACGCGATTATTGCACATCTCTATTGTTAGTGTGACTGTGTGCAAATGTGCGAAATAGTGTAAGCGCGCCACAAGCAATTCTTTTGTAGTTGTGCGTAAAAAATAAGAAAACATACGTAAATGTATGTATTGATAGTAATATGGTTGCCTTAATGCCGATAAATGTAATTTCGATATTTTTTATCCGCCCGCTATAGAGTTAAACAATATCAACAGCTGCCAGTTGCCACAGATTTCACTACTGACAATAACGCGCCTTTATCCCCACGTTTTAGCCGGAGGAACAAGCTAAAATCAATCAAAATTAACGTGGACACAGCTGCTGCTGCTGCTGGTGGTGCTGCTGCTACTGAGCGACGCAGACGCGAACGCTGCTTTTACTATAAAGCAATGGCGATGATGAGCTCCGATGATGCGAGCAAGCTGCTCGACTTCAACCAAAAGCTGGACATCAATCTGCTCGATAAGATTGTTGAGGCACTCTACTCATCGCAGGGTGAGCAGCTCCGTCTGGCGCAGGACATACTCACCACATTAAAGGAACATCCAGAGGCATGGACGCGTGTCGACAGCATACTGGAATATTCACAGAATCAGCAAACCAAGTTCTATGCACTGCAAATACTCGAGGAGGTGATCAAGACACGCTGGAAGGTCCTGCCGCGCAATCAATGCGAGGGCATCAAAAAATATGTCGTCAGCCTGATCATAAAGACATCCTCGGATCCGGCCATCATGGAGCAGAACAAAGTCTACTTGAATAAGCTAAATATGATTCTGGTGCAGATCCTTAAGCGCGAATGGCCACGCAACTGGGAGACATTCATCAGCGACATTGTCGGCGCATCAAAAACAAATGAAAGCCTATGCATGAACAATATGGTTATACTGAAGAACCTTAGCGAAGAGGTCTTTGATTTTTCGCTTGGTCAGATAACGCAGACGAAGGCCAAGCATTTGAAAGATACAATGTGCTCCGAATTTTCGCAAATTTTCACCCTCTGCTCTTTCGTGCTGGATAACTCGATGAATGCAGCACTAATACAGGTGACGCTGGAAACGTTACTGCGTTTCCTTAACTGGATACCATTGGGCTACATATTCGAGACGCCGCTCATTGAAACGCTGATCTTTAAGTTTCTCAGCGTCCATGTCTTTCGCAATGTGACCCTAAAGTGCCTGTCCGAAATTGCCGGCCTATCGGCGGCCAATTACAACGATAATTTTGCCACATTATTTAAGGACACAATGGGGCAGCTGGATCAGATAATTGGTCAGAATATGAATATGAATCATGTGTTCCAGTGCGGCGATGATACGGAACAGGAGCTGGTCCTCAATCTGGCCATGTTTCTGTGCACGTTCCTCAAAGAGCATGGTAAAATCGTTGAGGATGCCAAGTACGTGGACTATCTAAATCAGGCCCTCATGTATTTGGTCATGATCAGTGAAGTCGATGATGTCGAAGTCTTTAAGATTTGTTTGGAATACTGGAACAGCCTGGTCGAAAATCTATATAACACCGAATTCTTTCACCCCACACTGGAATCGTCGAAGCGTCAACAAGTTTATCCCCGGCGTCGTTTCTACGCTGCCATTTTGTCCAAGGTTCGTTTTATAATGATATCACGCATGGCCAAGCCCGAGGAAGTGTTGGTGGTGGAGAACGAGAATGGCGAAGTTGTGCGCGAATTTATGAAGGATACCAATTCAATTAATTTGTACAAAAATATGCGAGAGACTCTAGTATTTCTCACCCATTTGGATTGTGCGGACACCGATCGCATTATGACCCTCAAATTGTTGAACCAGGTTAATGGAACGGAATTCTCCTGGAAAAATCTGAATACTCTATGCTGGGCCATTGGTTCCATATCGGGTAAGTGTCAAAAGAGACGATTCGCTTCCATTTAATACTAAATAAATACTTTGTGTATTTTACAGGTGCCTTTTGTGAGGAGGATGAGAAACGTTTTCTTGTTACTGTCATCAAGGATCTGCTTGGCCTGTGTGAACAGAAGAAAGGCAAGGACAATAAGGCGATCATTGCATCAAATATTATGTATGTGGTCGGGCAGTATCCGCGATTCTTGCGCGCCCATTGGAAATTCCTAAAGACGGTGGTGAACAAACTATTTGAATTTATGCACGAAACGCACGATGGCGTACAGGACATGGCCTGCGACACATTTATCAAGATAGCAATCAAGTGTCGTCGCTATTTTGTCACAATACAGCCAAACGAGGCGTGCACCTTTATTGATGAGATCCTGAGCACAATGAGTAGCATTATATGTGATCTACAGCCACAGCAGGTTAGTGACATGACATCTGGCTTTTTCTGATCGCCATAAAAATCTTTGAATTTTATAGGTTCATACGTTCTATGAGGCGGTGGGTTATATGATCTCGGCACAAGTGGATCAAGTGCAGCAGAATGCGCTCATTGAGCGTTATATGCTGCTGCCAAATCAGGTTTGGGACGATATCATATCGCGGGCATCGAAAAATGTTGATTTTCTGAAAAACATGACAGCAGTGCGGCAACTTGGCAGCATACTGAAAACAAATGTGGCCGCCTGCAAGGCTCTGGGCCATGCCTATGTCATTCAGTTGGGTCGCATCTATTTGGACATGCTTAACGTGTACAAGATAACGTCGGAGAACATCATTCAGGCGATTGAAGTGAATGGCGTCAATGTGAACAATCAGCCGCTGATTAAATCAATGCATGTTGTTAAGAAGGAGACTCTTAATTTGATCGCTGAATGGGTATCGCGCTCCAGTGACAATCAATTAGTAATGGATAACTTTATACCGCCCTTGTTGGATGCTATCCTTTTGGATTACCAGGTGCGTTATTTCCTCCCAACTTTCATATAAGCTGTAATTAAAACATTTCTGTTTATTGTTATAGCGGTGTAAAGTTCCGTCGGCGCGTGAGCCAAAAGTACTGAGCGCAATGGCAATGATTGTGAACAAATTGCGCGGGCATATCACGAATGAAGTACCAAAAATATTCGATGCTGTATTTGAATGCACGCTGGACATGATCAATAAGAACTTCGAAGATTTTCCGCAGCATCGTTTTAGTTTTTATGATCTGCTGCAGGCAGTGAATGCGCATTGCTTCAAGGCGTTCCTCAATATACCGCCGGCACAGTTTAAGCTCGTCTTCGATTCTGTGGTATGGGCATTCAAGCATACCATGCGCAACGTAGCTGATCTGGGCTTGAATATACTTTACAAAGTGAGTGTGGCATCTCTATTTAATCCATCTTCAGTGTTATAATATGTTTATTTTGTTGATGTTATGCAGATGCTGCAGAATCTTGAACAGCATCCGAATGCGGCTCAGAGTTTCTATCAGACCTACTTTACGGATATTCTGATGCAAATCTTCTCAGTTGTTACTGATACTTCGCATACGGCTGGCCTGCCAAATCATGCTATTATATTGGCCTATATGTTCTCATTAGTGGAGAATCGAAAGATAACGGTCGATCTGGGTCCCATACCAGACAATATGATATTCATACAGGAGTATGTGGCCTCATTGCTGAAGTCAGCATTTAATCATTTATCAGATAATCAGATCAAAGTCTTTGTAACTGGCCTTTTCAATTTGGATGAGAACTTACAAGCATTTAAGGATCATTTAAGAGATTTCCTCATACAGATACGCGTAAGTACAAAACAAATAATACCCAATGGAGTTGAACTTTATTGTAATGTTTTTTTTTTGCAATTGATAGGAGGCAACCGGTGAGGATGACTCGGATCTGTATCTGGAGGAACGTGAGGCGGCATTAGCCAAGGAGCAGTCCAATAAACGTCAAATGCAGCGTAATATTCCAGGCATGTTGAATCCACACGAACTGCCCGAGGATATGCAGGATGAATAAAACAACACAACAAAATGCCGCCTTGCTGCTACTGCTGCCGCTGCTGCTGCTGCTGTGTTTGCATGTTAGTTGAAGCTTGATGAATGCTGATGAAAAACTGAACGATTGATATAATTGATGATTGATATAATGATGATGGATGAGTGATTTTCTCGTTTGGGAGAAAAACGTATAAATGATTGTTTGATTGAGTGAATATATGAGTATAAACGTTATATATATATACAAACACAAGCACACACACACACACACACATAGACACACACCTGCACACACACACACACACACGCGCATCTATATATGTATATGTTGGCAGTTTATGGTTTATGTTGAATAAGTTAATAATCATAAGTGAAAGCGCAAGCGATTGAGTTGAATATTGCATACCTTAATATGATTAACATATTTTTTTTGCACCTTATACCTGCCAACATACTACAACTACCAAGAACAACAGGAGAAGAACCACGCACTACCTAATACCCTATACCCCTCAGAATTAGCTGTAAAACATCGTCGTCGCGTCTACACATAACAACAACAACAAAGCAAACGAATGATGCAAACTTTATACATACACATACATGATAACACAGAAAAGCGTATAATATTAATAATAATACTAATTATGATTATAATAATAATAATGTTTGTTTGAAAATTTTTAAATGAGTATAAAATGTAGAAATATCGATTATAAATGATGAATGAAAACAAAATACACTCCTTTCCCCCCCATAAACAACTTTTCCAAAATTATAAAAAAAAAAATTTTCATTTAATTTTAGTTTTGCCCAGACAGAAATTAAGAGAAATGCGTTAATACTTTATAAACTCAATAAAGTTAAATATGTAAAACTGTAAACAACAACAACAAAAACATACACACACAACACACCCACACCACACACACACACATGCAAAAATGAAAAAATAGAAATAACCATAGAAATTTCGTATGCGTATGATTGATTGATTGATCGATGGAGATGTTTAAAAATTGTACATTTAAATTAGTTTGTACATTAATTTAAATAAAAATCAATTAAAAACACCTACGTACGTACCATTTTTATGTAGTATATATTTTGTCATAAAAGGCGGCGTGTGTATTCATTTTCAAAAAAGCAGGGATCGTATTGAGAAATGATTATTGAGATAAGCTTTGGCTTTTGATTAATATATAAATATATATATATGACTAAAAAGTTAATTATAATTTTGTAAACAAAAACACACATATTTATAGCTGAAAAAAATTATATTTTCTTTTTTTATTTTAATAAAACTCAAAACTAATGCTTATACTTTATTATAAATAATCATTTTGGTCAAACTGTTTAAAAATGAAATCACGTCTTTGACAATATTATATAAAAAATCTTTTCTATATTAACATATAATCTGTTTCCAAGCTGTTGCCAACTTGCATTTTGACTGGCAATCGATTGTAGTGCAAAAATTGTGTATCCTTAGCATACGCTTGCCATTTCAAATAGATGTCCTGTGAGATGAGCCAAGTGTTGCCAATGGGTTGCGTCGGATACAGCTTGGTCAGATTGCTGAATGGCAGCTCAATTTCGTTGGCAACACGCTGCTTAAATGCGGTGGCATTAAAGGCTCTATTCGATTGCATGGCCAAGGTGACAGCATCGAGAAACATTGTCCAACGTGGCGTATAATAATCCTGCATCAGGCCCGACCACTGTTTGGTTGCATAGTCAAGTATTTGATTGTTGGGTCCCCAGGCCGTTAACTGATTGCGTGCATTGAACTCGTAGAGGGATCGTTGTTCTACGCTCGGAGCCAATTGCTTGGCAGCTTCTAGCCAAGTGCCTAAGAGGTAATGTTTACCGCTTGCCAAAATGCGCTCCATATCCTCGAGCAGCTCCAGCAGCTTGCCCGCCAAATACTTAAAGCGAGCCAGTTGCTCCTTGCGATAGGCTGATTTGAGATTAACGTAGATTTGATCGAAGCTCTGCTGCAGAAACTGTCGTGTCATGTCCACAAGATCATGCTCATAGAGCTCATAGCGTTGATCCTTCAGGGGTATTATTTGCTCGCTCAAAAGTAGCAATTGCCAAGCTTCAACCACACTGGATGCATTGTACCAGGTCCATGGCTTTAGGTTTAAGCCCGGCCGCTTGTTCAACGAGTATTTGCCTCGCATGCGTTGCAAGCCATGGAAATGATAAACACTGTCACGCAGCAGTCGCCACACTTCTATGAGACGCACATCCTTCACACCATAGCGTGCCAGTGCGAACTGATCGAACCATTCGTCCAGATCCAGCTTGGATGCACTCCAACCCTGCTCGAAGGTTAGAGCAAACAGTGCATAGTTTTGGCCAATGCCTTCGGGTGTTATGCCCACGCCCACAATGCTGCTATTGAGCATGGAGCGTGCCGCCACAATGCCACCGTTGATCAGATGCGCCGATCCAAACATGCCCAGCGTGCCACCAAAATTGTTCAGCATGCACCACACAAACGGTTGCCCGTAGTACGAGTACGTGCGTTGATATTGCGGAAACTGTTCGCTTTGCAGATCCAGCACCAAAATGCGACCGCGCGGCACCGCAGTGAGGAACGCTTCGATCAGATTATCAGTCCAAAAGTCGTTCTTCAGGAACATCCAGCCTTGTAGCAGCCACACTGCATCTTTGTCCACCTCTCGCATTGAGCTATAGATGGCCTGCGCTGTTGAACGCATATATCCGGGTTCGGCAACACGTGGCTGCATTTCGTTGAACGGATCACTGAAGTAGATGTGATTGCTGCCATAGCTATGGAGCACATGGCGCAAAAACATTGCGCCCACCTGCTGAAAGAGTGGATCCTGCGGCTCAATGAACAAATCACAGCAATAGTCATCGGGAAAGTTATTCCAACGCTGAGCGTTCGTATAACTGGCATTGGGAAAGATGCGTCGCATCGCTACGGGTACATGACCAGCAAAGGCTGGCAGGGCGACGCTCATGCCCAGGTCACGTTGCGCCTGGACAATACGTTGCTGCAACAGCTGTTGGATGCGACGATGCGCCGGCGGCAATGGTCCAGCCCAGCCCCGAATATTGCCCATGCGCTGCCATGCCTGAAATGCGGGTCCTGCAAAGTGGGCATCCACTTCATCCGGACTGAGTCCAAGCTCGGTGTACACATCCTGCCAGATGGCTTCCTGATTGGGTGCCAGCGACAGATTAATGCCCATTAGGGCCATCCAATCAATGTGACGACGCCACTGATCAAAATTCCACCACACAAAGCTATAACTCCAAGTGCATACATTTTGATAATAGATAATTGCGCTGGCCGATTTTGAAGTATATGTTAGATTTTTTAGCTGCAGATTCTCGGGCAGCTCAATGTGCGTCTTAAACCAATCCAAATCCTTGTGCAGCACATACTTTAAATAATAATGGAGTCCCTTGCATATGGAGACGCCATCCCATCCAACTATAAGCACTTTACCATTATCCAGCTGACTAATCTGTGAATATATACATATATAGAAGTTGGTGACTACACTTATAAGGTCATGCTTTCTTTGTTTCTTACATGATAGCTGCGCAATTCCAAATTTTTGTTCACCTCCACCTCGAATAGATTGGCTGCATGGCTGCCCACCACACGTCTGATGAGCTGACGAACTGCTTCTTCTTGGACATCGGGCGATGTTTGGGGTGCAATACGCGTCACCAGTTCTGGTCCGAAATGGCAATAAACCAAACTCAAGGCCAAGATCAAGACGAAGAAATAAATACTGAGACGCCCGACGACCATCACCACCAATTAATGTCAGCAGCACAAATAGCACTGGCAATGTCACTGGGAATTAATCTCTCTCTCCTCTCTGCTCTCTCAGTTGTGAATGTTGTTGATAATAAGTGAACGCAAAGTGAGATGAAAACTGGGAGACGACGTGAAGATCGTTTAATTAGTATTATGAGTACACAAAAGATGCACGTAGGAAATAAGCAGACCTTGTTTATTTTTGCTTAATGCGACGCAACTGAAAGTATTAAATTTATTTATTGGTGTTTTATACTATCCACTTTTTTTTCTGAATTTCACAATGACTTTGTTAAGCTAAAAGTGATTCGTTTGAGTTGTGCTTGTATTTGAGTTTAAAACGGTAAATACAACACACCACATAATTATTCCTTTACTGATGTATGTACACACTGTCGATAGGCCTTATCGAATAGTGAAAAAAAATATAAATTTTAAAGTGTGCGGGTTCAACTTTGCTTTAATTAAATTTAAATTATAAATAAAACAAACAATCACATTTTATTATTTATTACCGTATAGAAATTACAGTTAATTTTGTATTGGCCTGATCATCCTTTGAACTAGTTTAAGTGATTTCTTGCCCTCCGATCTATTTGAATATAAAACAGAAATTAAAATAAATATGCATTGCTTGGTGGCTTTCAATTATTTCAAATATTTACCTGCAATTGTTAAACCACCCTCCAGTTTGGTTGACGCAATTGCCAGATGTATCATGATTTTTATCGAATGTAGAGAATTTAATGTTCAAACTTTCATCCATTTTAAAATCGTAATTTCCAGAATAGTCACCCACAGACTTAATCATAAAGCCCTCTTCTTCTCCCCCAATGAGGAAGTGACTATAGCGCGCATAATTCACATTATTATTATAATCCTTTGTATACACAATTAGTTCGTGTGGCTGCGATTTGGTCATCAAATAAAGCTTTTCAAGTCCGATAAAAAACTCGCCACGCAACGTACCAAATCCCATTTTATAATCAGCCCATTTGCGAACAAAGTTTTCACTGCCATCTATTCGTCGCTGAACCACTGTCCAGCCAACGGAATCAGTCAGACTCGAATCACAAAAGACGTGAAAGGAACTTGTTCCAGGAACTTGTATTTCATGAACATCTGTTAGCTTAACCAAACAACTTGTGGCGAATGTTTCTTTTTTGAATGTTTTAATTTGAGATTTCAATTGCGATATTTCAGCATCTTTATTCGCAACAACAGTGTTAAAATTCTCTATCTTATCTGACATCATTTTATAAGACGCCAACAAGTCCTCATGGTTTGAGCAACATTCTTTATAAGCTTTGCTTGCTTGTTGGCTTTCCATAGTTTTAATCTTATCTTTGAGACTTTGGAATTCACTTATAGTTTTAGTCAATTCCTTCTCCTTTGCTTGAAGGGAGGAGGCGTATTCGAGAAGTGGCTTTATTATCCTATAGCAATGTCCACCACATTGTTCATTCAATTGTTTTGACTCGGCGCAATTCTAAAAAAAAAAAATAAATTAAAAAAAAAAATCATAATTTTTCTAAAAACTTTTCAGTTCTTAAATGCTTGAGAAACTTACGGATTCCGATAATGCCTCACTTCGTATCGGGGTCAGAGTTGGTATCAAAAAGATGAGCAAAATATGGAAGCTTATTTTCATTGCAAAACATTGATACAACCACACGCTTTGGAGATAATTTGCAAACTAAATAATGAAACCTCCCGAAACATAGAATGGTTCGTTATCAAATGCTATGGGTTAAAGTTGAAATTTTGATTTTCTATTTTTCTGATACAGGTCTTAAGAAAAAATCTGAATTAGTTTAAATTTCCGTTTAAGCTTTATTGCACATCTTTGTCTTAGACACTAACAGTAATATAAATATATTTGGCTTAAATCATTTGCCTTCACAAATACAAATATTATTGTAACTTATGCTTTTAAGTCAATATAATGTAAACATTAATGCATATTTGTTTCGTATTCAATTTTGCATAACAATTAAGCAATATAAAAAGAAACTAAAAATTCTATAAAGCGATTACTTTAAAGCTGTCAACATATCAAATTTAAAAGCAAACGAATTGCCGAATACTTTTGCTCAGCAAATTCAACAACAAATTAATAATTATTATTTTTTTTTGTGTGCTTAACTACTAACAAGTACACAAAGTACAATTTAAAAGCCTTTCATGTTGCATTTTTTCACTAATAATAAAAATTATAATAATAATAAAAATCAGCAAATTGATTTGCATAAACAATTTAAAAAAACGACTAGCACTAAACAGCCCTATATATGTGTGTGTTTTAAAAATACTTAATTATACAAACATTTATGTATTCCTATTTATATACGTATGTAAGTAAGTACATTCATTGAAACAACCTGATTGCAATTTTGTCGTTTTTTGGTTTTTGGCGTTTTTCTATGCTGCTGTGATCCTTTAATCATTTAAAAGCACAACAATATATGTAGGTGTATAAAGGACCGCAGTTTGATCCCATCTTTGGATTATTTTTTCATTTGTAAATTCGTTGTGCTGCCCCATCTACTCGTTACTCGTTATTTGTGCTGGCGAAAAGAAATTATTCTATTCGTTACTCGTTCTTTTAATCTAATGTTTAGATCAATGATGTGCTTTTTTATGCTACTCTTTCGAAGTCATGCTTGCTAGTGAGTTGGATTTATCGTGCTTGTTACAGTAGGGAGCAAAAGTCAGTACACGTTAAAGAAATTGACTTTCGTCGACAATAAAAAATTAATCACACAATAAATTTTAGAGGTGGGATAGGTAATTTAAATTATGTTTTAATGATACAATACCCATCTTAACCCATTAAGTACCCCAGGAAAGTTTTCAATTCTTGTAATCATCAAAAATTTTAATTTTCAGTCATTTTAAGCAATTTTCAAAAAATCATAGGAAATACATTCGAAAAAATTTTTGAAAAAAAATTTTTTCAGACACTATTAGAATTTTTTGAAGCAAGTTTTTGCATCACAACATTTTTTGTTTAAGCCCGGAAAAAGGGTTGAAAAAAGACCTTTTCAAGAATTGAAAACTTTCAATGGGTACTTAATGCGTTAAGAAGAGTATTATATAAACAGAAATTAAATTTCCTATCCTACCTATAATTATTGTCGACGAAAGTCAATTTCTTTAACGTGTACTCACTTTTGCTTCCCACTGTAAGTGTTAATCGCCTACTACTACTCGCTGATTGAGTAAGCCTTTCGCATACATTTGCTGTGCCGAGTTATCCGCAGCTCACCATCCTCGTGCACATGATCCGGCTGTTTTTGGCACATTGCTGGCAGTTCGCCCAGTTCGTGTGGACTGCCCGTTGATGACTTATTCAAAGCATAGGTTCGTATAAAATCAATCGTGGAATAGCCTTGGGCGACAACTGTTTTTTCCGATGATGTTGCTCCGGCTGTGGTTGTTGCAGCAACGGCCACTGTCTTGGGGCTACGTTTAAGTGTGGAAGTTCCGGTTGTTACCGCAGCATCGGTTGCATCTGGCGTTACGGGCACAGCAGCGTTGGTGAGAGATTGACCACTGCCAAAGCCATTGGTGACAACGATCTTGGGCGAGCACTGGGCCGGACTGCGTGGCTGATCCAAATCGAGTACAATATAGTTAACGCCCGTCAGACTCGTGGGTGTTACGGGTTGTGTTTGTTGTTGTTGTTCTGGTTGTTGTTGTTGTACTGCAGATGCCACCGAATGTTGCGAGCTATCGCGTGGCAAGAGTGGCAAATCCAAACGATTTATATTCTCATAGCAACGCTCATCGAACAGCAAACGATCCACATTGGCATACAGACGCAATGTATCATTGAGCATGGGTGCGGACTCCTGGGGCGGCATATCAACCGAATGTTGCTTCTGCTGCTGCCGCTGCCGGCGCATTGTACTAAATGCACTGTTCGTATTCGAAGACGTAGTAGGATCTGGCGGCGGGTAGTTCTGCTCCTGCAGCAATCGTTGCAGCGGCTGATCAAAATACACGTTCGTCGTGGTATTGATGTAGGCGCCGGGCGTTATGGGCGATTGCAGCGCGTTGCCGTCGCCCGGATCGGATGCCATGAGCTGCAGATTTGGCAAAGAATCCGGTGAATCGGTGGTGGCGGGGACAAGCATATCATTTGATTGATGGTGCTGCTGCTGCTGTGATGATGATTGGAGTGCATTGCGCGCCAGCAATGGTGCCGGCTCCAAATAGTTATTGCTATGCGGCTGTAAATCACTACGGCCCATATGCAGCACGGAAACTGAATGCGCGGAATTGACACGTTCGCGTTGTTCCCTTTCCACCTGGGCGAAAGCATCGGTGTTGACCGCATTTATGTAGCGCTGAAACATTGGATATAGCTGCTCGGCATTGTGAATCCGAAACGTATAGATGCCCGGTCCGGACATACAGCGTCTGCCTGCTTCAAACGAAAACAAATCCCCGTTGAGTCCATATCGGCGCAGATGCTGCAAGGCCCAAACAATTGGTTCACAGCCGGGCGTCATAAAGATAAGCTCACGAGGCGTCAACTCCAAGTAACCACTACGTATAATGGGCGCCTCCGGGCCACTGGGTTGCAAGTGCGCAACACGCACCCGAAATACATTTTCCTGGCGCATTTCATTTAGCTTATTCGTGCTCGTTATGCAGCCCATGACGTTCTGCAAACATACAAACATTTAGTTAAAATAGCACTAGAGTTGGATCAACAATCACATGCCCTTCTCGTTGCCGTGGAGTCTCAGCGTATGGCCAGGAAATGTGGTGCGGCCAGGAAATGTGGTGTGTTCCGCTCCTACAAGCTTGTCTTCATGTTGAATGACATTGTGTGTGGCATTATGTGTTAATAATCAGTCCATGAAGCACTTGAACGCTTTTTGGCACAAAAGATTTGCAATTTTGTATTTGTATTGTTTTTGTTTGTTGCCAAAATTTTGTTTCGTCGTTCTTCTGTTAACTTAACATTTTGCAGACATGCTTTTAACAGCGCACACCAATTTTATCCTGGAAACAAAAGTAAAATTTCTATAAGAAAAATTCAACAAAATACCAATTATTAGTATTAACATTATATATTTATTTAAGTCCAATGGTCAAGTTTTTGGCGAAAAAGATTGCCATCAAGAAATTATTAAGATATCATTTTAAAATTAACAGTTCCAGCTATGTTAAAGCAGCTGTTTTTAAAAAGTAACCACAATAATGTAAATTAGTACATACATACATGTCTTAACAAAAAACTAAAGAGTGCTTAATATTTATGATTATTGTTTATATTATAGTTTATACGGCATTCAAAAAAATAGTTGTATCTTTTTGACTTTGTTTTAATATTCTTTTAAGCCAATTTAACATAGAATGTAAATTAAAGCAGAATTCTTTTGTCTTTTCAAGATTCATAAACATATGTATTCAAGTTCACAACGCTTTTCAAATGCACGGATGAACCAGACAGACGATGAGCCAGTTCCAGATCCTGTCACCAAACTCTTAAAAAAAACGCACAATTCACAGAAAGTGGACATATTTAACACTAACATACTAACAACTAACCAAATCACTAAGTACAACAAAGACAAACAATTCAGCCGCCCGTGGTGCCACTCAGATATATATCCATAATATCCTTGTTGAGATGCACAAACTGGCGACGCTTTGGAATTGGTTGAACATTTGGCAGTCGCGTCCCATTAACTGCATTCAGACTTAATCCAGACTCATCATCATCGGATGACGAAGTACGAAGCTGCGGCTGCGGCTCAGAACCTGAACCTGACTGTGGTTCACCCTCACGCTTTCGTTTAGCTGTCGTCGAGCTTGATGGTAGATAGCTTGTCGTCAATGATAGATACGATGTTGTGGAGTCGTTGGGGGATACCACCGCGCTGGATGAACTTGTGGTGGCCAAAGGTTGACTATTGCTAACATCCGAAATGGAATTTGTATTGCCTGCCTTGCGATTTTTGTCCTTTTGTAGCTCTCTCCAATGTTGCAGCTTAACGCGATAGATTTTAAACAGCGCATCGTAGCAGGTGCCACAGATAAGCGTTGTGCTTCGCATTTCCGTGTTCATACGTTTGGCAAAGGTGAGCATTCTTGCGTCCGAAATTGTTCGAGCCGGTTCTCGAAGGTGATGATTGCCAAGCCCGCAAAAGCGTTTGCGTACGGCAGGCGACGCTGGTTGTAATGTTGTGGGCATTATTTTATATTCGTTGACGTGTTTCAATATTTAATTTAAAATCATTGTATGGGTATCTCGACTATTTTTTTAAGTGTTTGACGCTACTCGTTTACATACATATGAAAACACAACAAAATACACCTAACAGCGGCGTTTCCCGCCGAAAATGTTATGGCTATATGTGACCACTTGTCGAAAATGCAAAATACCTTAAAATGTAGTGATGGCATATTTTTACCACACATTCATCGATTACCTTTTTTTTAGCCAACGATGTCATTGTGTCGATCGGTGTTTTTCTAGAAGTTTTCTAAATAGTTAAATTAAACGTAACTTTCATAAAATCACAGAAAAACTATTATAGATCTGTTTTAGGCAGATCTGCATCTTTATTAACGGCATTCGTATATCGATATTCTTTAACCATCCCTAGGAGCAACTTACCAATAATTGTTTTAAAAAAGTAAACAGGCAACCGGCACTTATGTTTCTATAAAATTAGTCTTACATTTATTTCTTCCAACAAGTTTTCCTAATAAGCGCCAGCTCACAAAAACATTTATTTTGAAACAAGTTTAAGCCCAACAGCGGCTAAATGTCTCCGGCAATTTATCTTGCTGGAGTGGGCACACTTATCGATAGTTATCAGCATAGCTGCGTTCAAAGAAAGAAAGCGAAAAAAAATGTGGCCATTTATTCATACACATACTCTGCTTCAAAGCATTCGGTTTGTTTGACAGCTCTACGATAGACAGAAAGTAGTTTAAAGAAAGAAGTACGAACTTCGGTATATATTCGAAAAGTAAGAATATAAGAATAAAGTGCGTGTACATAAAATAAGAAACGAGCCAGGTAATTGCAAATTACAATCTACATTTCATTCAAAACAACTTTAAAATACGCAAAAAAAAAAATGGCAATCACGAAATTTGAAAAAACCAAGCCAAGCTGTCTGAGTGCCTTTGTGTGTGTTAGTGTTGCTGTTGAAATTCTGTATAACGCTTTGTACATGTACATTTGAAGTTTTAATAGTGTGTGAATGCGAGTGTAGGACGAGTCTTGTGAATTATGACTTAAAAATGTGAATACGAATATGCGTAATTCAACTTTCCATGCAAAGAGTGCTTAAATAATTATATTGTTATATTAAGATTGAAGTATGGTTAGCTTGAGTGCCGCAGACAGCTCAAGCATACTGATTTCAAAAAGGACGCCATACTCTTGTTAGTGTATGCGTGTGTATGTGGGCTGGTCGCGTTGACAGAAATTGTCCATATAAAAGGGAAGCTTCACTTAATTTTGTGAAAACGAGTTAAAATTTTGGTAGACAGTCTTTTACTGCTGCAATAAAATTCAAATTGTTGTGTTAAGTAGTTTCTGTCTGTTCATAGTTCTTGGTTTTATTCGCAGCCTTTTTATTCAATTTTTGGGTGTGCCGCCTGCAATTGCGTTGGCGTTGCCACTGTGTCGCCGCTGCCGGCGTCGCTGCCGGTGGCTTTGTATCCGTTTGACTCTCTTTTTCTCTCCCTCTTCCTCCCTGTATCTCCTGCTGTCTGTCTGTCTCTCTTATATTTTTTTTTATACTCTATGTTGCCTGTCTTGTGCTCTACGCTTGCTTGCTTATCAACATTCTTCCCTTGCGTGCTTCATTTATCCTTTTTTATGCTTTGTGCTGTCACTCGTACGCTCCTTGCCTTGGCTCTTCTTTCTTTTTGTGTGCGTGTATATGCATTCACACGCACACGCATACGCATGACTGTATGTGTGCGTTGTCTGCGACTGTTGCCTTGCTGCTCGTTCAAGATGCCTGACTTGACTTATTTTTCATTGTCGTTGTCTTGTCTTTGTTTGAGCATTCTACGCCTGATTACACTTGCCAACACGTTTGAACTTGTTTGCTAAAAATATCCTTTTTTAATGCTCACACAATACGTGTGAGTTGGCTGTGGGCGGCTTTTACTTTTACTCGTTCAACTCCATAAGCAAGTGTTGGTAGATGCCTGAGGATCGCTTTTAAAAGAAAAAATACAACTTCTTTGCTATAAAAATATTGCGTCGCAATTTGATGGCCAGTGAAGGCTACAAAGTACATGGAGAGTTAGTAGTAAGCCTGGTGCCAGGCCAGGCACCGCCCTAACTGGCGACGCTGCTTACGTGCCTGTCTGCTATGTTCTTGTTTGTGTGAGCGAGTGTTTGCGTAAATGTATGTGTGTATGCATTAAGTACGGTGTGGAAAGTCATGTGCAAAGTGGATTTACATATTTAACAATTCATAGATTTATTAGTTAGTAAAATTTGAAATTTCGTTGAGCCGAGTTTTCACTTTGTATCCGCCGTCCTTTATTCAATATTCAAATAAATAATATAATTTTTTATTTTTATTGCATTTGCGATTGCCTTGTTGGAAATTGCAGCTCGGTGTGTTGTATTTGTAGTCGTTTCAAGTTACATATTTTAATCGTTTGTGTCATGGCGAGAGGGGAGAAGAGGTGTTTGGAAATTGTTTGTTATTGTTTTTGTTGTGCGGAACAAACTGTGAACGTAATTGGTTGTTGCCGACTGCTGCGGTTGGCTTTAAGACTGTTTGTGTGGCAAATACTTTCAATACCGTTACGTTACAAGTGCAATTTGCGGTTTATGTATTAAATTTGCACTGTTCATAACTAAAGTAAATAATAAAAATCCATATAAAATTCGAGTTTAGAGCACGGTAGTTAGAAATATAAATATTTTTATGTTTGAAATAAATAACCATAAACATAAATGAAAAACTTTCAAATTTTGGCATTAGCTAATCGCATCAATATGCGCTGTCAAAGTCAAGTTGAAATCAACTTTGAACATTTTCCAGTTATAATTTTATTGAATTCCACTTATAAAAAATAATATAAATACATTCTGCGCACAACAAAAACTATTTTCAACAAAATAGTTTTCTTAAAGAATTTGTGTGTGTTTTTGAAATTCCTGACTACTGTAAATACTCAATAGAAACTGTTGTCTTTGTTGTTGTTGTATGGTAAGAATCATTCTCATTCGTTACCTCGCATGTGTCCATTGCACTCTAATTTCACTTAAGACGACAACAACAATAACAAATATGCTCGCTTTTCTTAATCAACGCAATTTATGCCGATCAGGCAACATCGTCGCGCTTATCTAAGAGCAGCAGAGTAAGCAAGTGACCGGCCGGCCTGAGTGGTGAGTCCCTAGGTCTCTCGTTACGCGTTCTCTACTCTACTCATCTTCTTGCTCGTTGCCAGCCTTTGTTTGTTTGTTATTGTTGCGGATTGATTTTATGCTTGGCCTACGAATATCTTTGTGTATTTATTTTTATGATATAAGAGGCTGATCTGCTTGATGTTTTGCTGCTGCTGCTATTTGTTGAATTAGCATTAATAACAATTTAAATTGCGCGCCACCGATTTCTATAAATAAACAAATACTTATGTTTGTGTATGTTCGTATGTGTGTATGTATGTTTGTATGTACGCAAGTACTTGTTAGTAGTATTTCAAGTGGTTAGAATTGATTTTTTTTTTTTTAGCGGTTTGTCGGTTTGTGGGGTAGAGGGGGGCAGCGTGGCAAGAAAATGTGCTGCCTTGTGATGAATAAAATACGAGTATGTATTCAAAGCAAAAAACCGCAACACAAACACTCACACACACGCACATACATATGTACACGCACAAGAGTAAAACGGCAATGGCGGCTGTTTGGAAGAGAGATGATGGAGCGACGGCAAGCTGCTGTTCAAGAAGCATCTTTTATACACATGTTGCAAGTTGAGTGTGAGCGTAAGTTAGTTGTGGAGGGGGAGGAGTGGAGGGAGGGGGTGTGAGCCACTGACACGACATGTCAACACTATGGGCTCGTATGGAATATATATTGTGTACATCTGCTGCAACTCCAATTCTCTATCAATAAAAGTCACCGAATTCAATTTCAATTAAATAATAAGTCCAATCAAATATTAATCAGCTTAGAATTGTGAAGAATTTCGCGCCGAGTGTGTGAAGAAAATCGCCTCTCTTCAGACTCTTACGCTTCGCTTCTCCCGTTGTTCCCTATCTGCATTGTAATGTCATTGTTTATTTAAAGTTGGTGTCAGTTGTTGTTGTTGTTGCTGCTGCCGTTATTGCTACTGCAAGCAGAGCCCGCTTGCTGCCATGTGGGGTCATTGTGTGAAGCATGAATGGCAAAATAAAGCAATAAAGCCTGCATATAGATGGCGTGTGTGTGCGTGCTTGTTGTGTTCACATACATATGTATGTGTGTACGTAACGTTACCGCCGTCAAGGCTCATTAGTTTTGTTATTGACTCCTTACGCATTGCACGCAGCAACAAGAAATTACAACAACGACAATATCACTATCGCTTTTATCGATAGCTTCTCTGATGGTCACTCAATGCAGCTTACATACATAGTATATTCTTGACTCTGGAGAGCGCCCGCATTTCAGCTGTTGACGCCGCGCCGCCTCTGACGCTTCCGGCCTTCTCTCTTTGTCTGCTTACTAGCTCTGCGCTGCGCTGCGCTGCTCCTCTCTGCTCTGCTCTGTTCTGCCTGCAGTGCAAGCGCGCCTGAAGAAGTATCTTTTTGCGTATTCTGTTTCTCAGTTTCGTCGCTGATCGCAGTCGTCGTTTGTTGTTTGACTTGAACGGTTTTGTGTACGGTTTATATATTGTGTAATGACTTTTCGCTTAGCTTAACATTCAACAAATCAATTAACTTGCAATATAAACTCCTCTTGCAGTGCATGTTTGTGCGTGGTTGATAAAAGTGCCTTATTCACCTAACTTATCTAACTGTTTAATGCAGAGTCGCATTTTCTCCACCCACACCCACACACACACACAGACTTTAATTGTAAAGACAACACTATTTTCACCTCACTACACAGTTATTATATATTCTGTGTGACCACCCGCGCGCAGCTGACAAAGAAAGAAAAGAAGAGTAAGTACCGGAAATACAGCGGGCGTCAATTTTTCGCCAGTCGCCGTTTTGTTTCTGTATTATGAATTATTTATGTGACTGTATTAAAATGCCGTTTACAATACCAAAGTGGTCCGGTCCGGCGGAGGGTGGTTGGTGAAGAGCGTGCTTCGTTTTTCTGTGCCTTTGTGCAGCGCTTTGAATTTTTAATCAGAATACTAAACGCGCGCGCGCGCGCACGCCACTTGTGACAACTCACTCAATTCTAGCTTTGGTGACTAATTGGCATTCGACGTCTTTGTTTTCTACACTTACCTTTATTGCTACTACAACTATTTTTCATTAAACCTCTTTGTACGCTTTGCTGTTTGTTGCCTTCTCGTGTGTTTTAATTAGCCGCAAAATCCAAAAGACTACACAACATAGAGGAAGAGAGAACAAGAATGGCAAACAAACCAACCGGTTAAGCCAGCAGTTGCAGCCCACTTTTTTTCGTTTATGTATGTGTATATATGTATGTGTTATTTTTTTTTGCCAACTCCGCTTTCTACTCGCATCCGCATCCTTCGACAATATATTGTGCGAATGGTGTATGTATGTATGTTTGAGTGTGTTCATTTTCAAGTTTCTGGCCACACTTGTAAAACTGTGAATAGAGTGTGGGGGCATGTCAAATCTGGTTCGTTGGAAAGCTGTCGCGCCTTCCAGCTGCAAAACATTTAGATTTGTTTGCATTTTACGAGTTTTTCTTTCTTGGTGATTTGTGTTCGAACCCAATAGATATTTTCCTTTGGTCAAAACCGCCATAAATAACCTTTTTTTTATGAGTTAAAGAAACGCCAAATTGATGAATGATTACTTAACTGTAACTAAAATACCAAAAACATACAAATTTGTCAAGAATACAAGTTTGCTCGAGTAAATATTATTAACAATCTGTCACCTTATCTAGTTGGTCCGTTTAATTTTATCTTGCTAATCATAAAAATGGTATGCATTATGTTTACTAAGATCATTTTTCTTTAGCTTATCGCTTTGATATGTTTGTTATTGCTAGGCAAAAGCTTGCTTACTTGTACCTAACAATTGCTGTCGGGATCACGTAGCACTGAAATCTATATACAGTGAAACATCTATTAACGCCTGCCATAAAAAATCAAAAGTTTGTCTAGAATGACGAGCTTGTACAATCACATAATTCATACGAAAAATACAAATCAAAGAGTTTATCGTCATTTTTCTATTGTTAAAGCGAAAAAAAAAGAGTCTGAATCACATCCAACTTCTTACAATTACCCCATGCATTGTTATTGATAGCCAAGTTTCTTTGTGCCTCATTCTTGATTCTTGATTTTTTTTTTATCAATTTAATGCGCTGCGTTGCCTTTTAAAGACACTTCCTCTCTATTACTGTATTTTCTTTTTATTATTGGCTAAAGAATTTTCTATATTTATACTGCTTTTTTATCAGTTGTTGTATAGTGGGGGGGGGCTCTCTTTGATAGCCAAGTAGCAAGTATCAACAACGACAGACTACCGTTATATGGCAATGAATATGTATATGTGATTGTATTTTTTTGGGCTATGTTCTTCAATAATTGTGAAGAATGTTGTGCCGTAGCAACAACAACATCGTTCGACATAAACTGACCGGAAATGATAATTGAAAACAGTTTTCTATATTTTACATATGTACACACCATTACTAATTATGGCACTCGTTTTACGTATCCTTTTCATATTGTCGCAAACGCATATGAGACTATAACAACAACACTGCGCCAACCAATTATATCCGGTTACTTGAGACATCCTCTCAGAGAGACATACGCTCATTTCAAGTAACGACTTGCTGCAGTCGTTGTTTTTGTTCTTTTTCGTCTGCCTTTTCGCACACAAAATTTCCTAAAAGTGCGCTCTTCCCACAATTACAGTGCCTGCCATTTGCTGCGTGGGCCCACAAAAAAAAAAAAAACCCGAAGAAAAAGAAATGTTGGTAAATTTCCTCTTTGTAATTGCCTCTTGTGCTGTGCATGTAATGTATTTAAGTGCACTTTATATGCATACATGCATACATATACACATGTATGTATATGTATGTCTGTATGTTTTTATTATATGTGAATTTGATTACTGATTTGGTTTTTTGTTATTTTTAGGCGCGGCTTATCAGCAACTGCAATTTATATATACATATTTATGTGTCTCAAATAGCAAACAAAATGACAAATAAGCATTGCTTGCACTTGCGTTCAATGAGCACTGTATGTATGTATGTATGTGTCATCATATATGTACATTCATACACATATTTTATTGTTTATGTTCGCGCTGTCCCTTTTTCTTATATTTGTGTATACTCATATTTATTTGCCAAACTGTCGCCGCCTGGCGGCTGATTGAAGAAATTGAAAGAAATGAGCTGATGAGATGCATTCCAAACAGAAGTACCGTACATATATATGTATGATTGTGTGTATGTCAGCTGTCAAGTGCGTGTGCAATGGAGAATGAAGAATATAAAAGAGGGAGGCTGAGACTCGGACTGAAACTGTGGGCGATCTTCTGATTAGTTTATAAAAGTTCAATTACGTCTGTTTGCTTTGAGTCGGCTTTTGAGTGCGCGCACACTTGGCATTTTCCCAGTGCTATAAAAAATGCCTTATACAATTGTACAACAATGCAACTTTCAAATATGTATGTATGTGTGTGTATGACATGACATGAAATTAATGTTTGTCCAGTTGGCCAGCCTGCCGGCCGGCTGGCCCTCCCCTCCCCCACCCCCTCCCCAACTCTAGTGTGCACGCATTCCAACACAATCAATTTAATTTACGTATCGTCTGTTCTCAAAGCTTGGATCTGTGATGGCTGCGATCTTCTAGTAGTTGTGAGAGAAGGGAAAGCCAAAAAAGGAGGAGTAGTAGCAGGCGTCAAATTGAAAGCGCAGCCGTAGCAGCGGCAGCAGCAGCAGCAGCAATACACAACAGCTTAAAGTGTCAAAATTGATAGAGAGCAGACAATTGAACACATGCACACATACACATATGTACATACGCACATACACATATGGAGCTCTTTGTGTAGCTGTTGTTGCATTTCGAACATGCTTCATTGTTGATAAATGCGCTTTTATTTATAGACGACACCACACACTACTTGTCCCGCCATCTCCCCCCTCGTTTGTAAACTCATTGCTTTCCTTTGTCCCTTCGTTTATACATTTTCTTCTACTGAAAAAAGAAGAAAAAAAAACAAACACAAAGGCGCGGCTTAAGAGCAAAGAGGCGTGAGAGAGACAGAGACCAGTGGCATTCGATTATAATGGTATGTGTGTGTGTGTGTGCGTATGTATCAAAGGTCAAGTTTAAATTAAATTTAACATATAAAAGCAATGCACAAGCTTTTAACGATTGAGTTATTTTTAACAGAACAATCAATTTTCGGCTTTCACTCAAAAAAAAAAAAAAAACCCTCTAAATTAAGTGCAATGTAAATCTTGCGCCATGCTAATATTGTAAACGCGCTTTGATGTGCATTTTCTGTTTGTCATGTTGTTCGTCGTGTGGCGTCAGTCTGGCAACGCTGTCATCATTTTGGTACGCGCCTTGTTGTCTTATGTGGGCCGCGACGGCGCTCAAGTATTTTCACACGCCCCCCAATTGCTACCCGGCTGTGACGCAGCGCCGCCGTCAGCGTTAGCGTCGACGCCTCGTTGCCATGGCAACTACGGGCAATGACCGTCGTCGTTTTTGTTGTTGTTGTTGCTGTACATTGCGTAAGTGTAGTTGTTGTATTCGGTAGTAGACGCAGTTGTAGCCGTAGTATGTAGTAGTAGTAGTAGAAATTAAATGCCGGCCGGCAACCCTCTAAGCTGACACTGACACAAGGTTCGTGTTGTCCTTGTTCTCTTGTCCTTTATTCCTCGCTTGATGCGTCATACCGCAATTTTACTTGCGCTTTTTATGTGTATGTGTATGTTTCTGTGCATGTATGGATTTTGTTGGTTTTTCTTTGTACGCGCACAGTTGGTTATTGTGCAGTCTATTTTAGCAAGGGTTGTGTTACTGGCTACACCTGTGTTTACATGTTTTTTAGGTGTGTATGTGTGTATACATGTGTGTGCTGGCATATTTTTGCGATTACTCATCAAGCATTTTGCATAATGCCTGTACGAATTGAATCGCTTGGATATTTAATTTGAAAATTTTACGATCAAATTAATTGTTTGCCCTCCACATTTTTGAGTGTTTGTTATTGTAATTATTATTATAATGTTTTTTTTTTTAGTTTAACTTCGATGAATGTTGTGTGTGTGGTGGGTATCCCAAATACCATTGTAAGCAGAGTTGCCTTGGCGTCTTTAAGGTGTTGGTGTAAGGTGGAATTTGATTTGTGAGTTGAGTTCATTGAACGAAACGTTGAGAAATTGATGAAACGTGATGTTTTGCGTTTCATTTTCGTTCGTATTGAATAACACAATTTTGAATTACACGTGTGTACCGTGAAGAATGTGTGCTATTTAGTTCCTGCATACCCTATTATGACTAAACGATTTCATATTTAAATAACGTTAAGCTTCTAAGTTTACCAAAAAATCAATCATGAAGAAATCCGCTAAAAATCCGCTCGCAGCTGTTGTATATCGCAGCTGTTTCGCTTTAGACCGCGAAAAATGCATACAAATATTGCAAACATGCAAACACAAACACACATTCGTACATATACGTGTATACGTCTTTTTTTTTACCACCCCTAAAATTGACAAAAATTTTCGCTTTTTAAATTTTGCGCCCAAACTCACCTCTCCGTATTTGAGAATCGGCGCTCGCTTTTGCTTCAAATTCTATGTTACGGTTTCTGTTTCATTCACCGAGTAATTCGATTTTCAAAGTGACGCATAGTACAGTAATAAGAACACTAAGAGAGGGAGTGGAGTGGGTTAGCTGCCTTGCCCGCATTGACTCTCTGGCTCTCCCTCTCTCGCTCTGTCGTTTAGTTTTGCATGTGTCAGCTTCTGTTTTCGTCATTTCTTGCTGCTTCATACAAATTTCCTGGATTTGATGATTCATTTGCCGTTTAAAACTGTTTCGCATTATTAATTTAATACATTTATTTTGTTGTTGTGACCGACCACAACTGATAAGCTGGTCAGTGTCTTCGATAGTGATGCGTGATATGACAAAAGTGTGACAATTTTTGCGTTAATCTGGCAACTTTGCAACTTTTATTGCTCATCTCTGAACCGCAACGCCGGCCTTATCAGAGAGAGAGAGAGAGAGCAAAAATCGACGAAGAGCAAAAGATTTCTAATGCAAATTGTTGCGTTTCTGTTGTTGCCGGTAGATAGAAGAAGTTGGCTTGCATTAAAATGTCAAATGTATATAAATAAAATGGCAAGTTCACATTGAAAAGTGTGCGTTGCCATTTCTAGATACATGATACCCAGGAACTTAAATATATACACAAACGTTTTTATTTTATAAATGTATCTATATATATGTATATGTGTACAAGTAACAATTAAATTGCAATTATTTACACCAAATTCTTGTCACCCGCATTATTTTGCAGAACAGACAGGCAACAGAACCAATTAGCAATTAAAATCTAAATAAGTGAAAAAGAGAGAAAAGAGGACCAGCAAAAAAATGGGTAAAGCACAGAGCAAACGATCAATTGATATTACCACCGATCCGAAAAAGGTTGGCGAGGGTGACGAAGTCGCTGGCAAAGTTGAGAAAATTGATGTTGATGTCGATCAAGCAGCGTCGCCGGCGCCCGCATTAAATGGTGATGCAGCGTCACCCAAAGAGGATGCGGCAGCTGCTGCAAGCGGCAGCGAGGTAAGTGATAAAAATCATAAACAATAAAACGTGACTACAATTCCAATTCCTCGTTTGATTAGAAAAAGGATACCGAGGAAAGTTCGGAAAATGACAAAGATTTAACCACCGAGAAGAGTGCTGCTGGAGATGCGCCAGCAAAGGCTGAGGGGGAAACAGCTGCGGCTGCTGAGACTGCAAAGGATGAGGCAGCAGGCTCACCCAAGGATGATGGCAGTGCCGCCGCCGCTGAGGAGATCTCACCATTGGCCGATGAGAGCATCAAGTCCAAGTCCAAGAAGGATAAAGTGAAAAAGAAATGGTCATTCCGTAGCATTTCGTTTGGCAAGAAGGACAAACAAAAGCCAGCCAAAACCGAGGAGCCTGCTTCACCAACAGCAGCAGCAGCAGCAACGAATGGCGAAGCTGAGGCAGCAGCAGCTCCAGCAGCAGCCGAAGCAGAAGCAGCACCAGCCAGCGCGGATACAGCAGAGGTATATAAATATATATATTTGTAGCCCATCCGACTAAAGTAGTGTAATTTTTAACTTGCAGAAAAGCGCAGATGCAGCCAAGGTTGAATCGAAACCAACTGAAAATGGTGCAGCCAGCGAACAGGAACAATTGAACGGCGATGACAAGAAGGTAGCAGCAGCAGCAGCGCCTGCTGATGAGGCAACCAAGTCGGAATCCAACACAACCGCCACCGAGACAAAGACAAATGTTGTTGAGCCAGCTGTAGTACAAGAGCCCGATACCACCACTAACACCACCACTGAAGTGGTTACCAATGGTCATGCCGCCGAGCCCGTTGTCTTAACCAATGGTGATAAGAACGGTTTGGCCGAATCTCCAACTGAACCGGAGGCAGCATCCACCACAACCACCAACAACGTTGTGGACGAGCCGCATCAGAACGGCACAAATGGCGTTGGTGGTGGTGAGGAGGCGGAGGAGGAGGAGAAGAAGAATGAGACTGCAACGCCACCGCCAACACCTGTCGCTGAATCCTCCGAGGCCGAGCAAATTAAGAACAAGTCGCAAATCGAGGTAAAACAAATAGACACCACAACAACAACAACAACAAACGATAATAACACTGTAAATACAAGTACCACAACAACAACAACAACAGCTACAGATAACACCACTGAAAATAACCCAACAACAACAACAACAACAACAAACACTGAGACCGACGAGACAGAGACGCCGGCAGCCGCAGAGTTAGTTCAGACCCAAACCCAAAATAACACAATACCTAAGAACACAACCAACACAGACACAGCCACAACCACCGACAATTCCGTCCAACAACAACTTCCCAGCAATGCTGCTGCTGCTGACCAGGAAAAAGAAAAAGAAGAAGAAGAACAAGTGGTTGCAGCAATCATAGCGGCAGTTAGCGAAGCACCCTCTGAATCCTCCGACACTTTTGTTGTGTCTGCAAGCCATGAATTCAACGTTGTTGTCACTGAACCGCAAGCTGAACCCGAACCAGAAACGGGTTTGCCTGCGGTGGTTGCCCTTGAATCCGAATCCGAAACTATTCCCGAAATTGTCCCAGTTGCTGCTGTTTCTATTGCTGACGAAGCTGTTGCTGTTGTTAGCGATGTGGTTGCCTCGGTTGAGTTCAGTCAGCCGCCACCACTGCCCAAATCCCCACCACCCTCGCGTGTATCGGCATTTGCATTGACCACAGACGATGATGATGACAACGACAACAACGCCGCTGACGTAGAGGAGGAGGAGGTGAAGGAGCAGCAGCAAGAGGAAATAATTGTAGAATCCACAACACCACCATCAACATCTCCACCTCCACCAGTGGAGCTAGCGGATCTCTTGCTGGCCAACATTGAGAATCAGGCGCAGGCTATTGTTGAGGAAATTACCGAGCAAGCGGCTGATATTGTCACGGAGCAGGATGTGCAAGTGTTGCCCACCATTGAAACTAATTTGGTTGAGGAGGTTACCAGCTCAATCGATAGAATCGTGACAGATGTCGATGAAGATATCGATAACGAACAGCAGCAGCCAGAGATAATCAACAAAGTTGAGCCAGTGATGAACGAAAATGAACCAGAGATAATTAACAAAGACGAACCAGTAGTGATGAACAAGGAGAATGAACCAGAGGTGATTGAACAGCAAACCGAATTGGTTGATGTCATGGATATTATCTATGAAGATAAAGTAAGCTCGCGAGTTAACGAAGACAAAGTCACGGTTGATACGCAAGAACTCGTGCAGAAGCTGGAGGATATGCAAATCGATAGCGTGTCCGATAATGTTATTGTCAGCAGCGATAGTAGCCTAACAAAGCTGGGCGCACTAGCGGACATTGAAGCAGCTGCTGCTCATCATGAGGTGAATAACAATCGATCTCCATACAACTGTACTTCACCACACTTCCCCATAGACACGCATTCGTAATGAATTTTAACACTTCGTTCGTTCGATCGATCGCTCGCTCGCTCGCCCTCCTCTCAACAATCCAATATTAAAAAATAAATGCGCCATATAACCAACAACATTTAATTCCTGCGTTGGGATCCTGTCTATACCTGTTTTTTTTCCTCCCATCTCTATGCTCTCTCTGTGCTTCTCATATGCGCATAATTTGTGTTGATTGTCTTATTTTTTCTTTAATTTTTTTTTTTGTACTCGTATTTACTCGTAAGCTTGTTAACAACTGTAACAAAACAGATGATGGAACACTGTAATGTTATGGTTTGCGCTCTGTTATAGTAAATTGGTAACTGTAAATGGCTCGTTGCTCTCTGTTTGTTGCTCAGCTGCTGCAGTAGTGTTGTCTATTGTGAATGGGGTGGGGGGTGGTCAAGTTTTGTGCTCGTGCTCTTGCTGTTAACTAACTGCATGATCTCTCTTATGTGAATGTGAATGAAATGTTACTAAACAAACGCGAACAAATCTAATGTACTACTACTTGTCTCGTCGCCTGCACTTGAATATTAACAAAAAGAAAAAGAAACTGACGCCTAACTATACCTTTCCATCCTAATCCTTGCACCCGTTACACACAAACATATACAAGCACACTTACACTTACACACACATATACACTTACATAAATACACGCACTGCCTATGCCCAGCCTGAAACTCTGTTTTTGGGCGCAGTGTTGCATTATTCATATGCAGACTTTACAACACTACTCTGTTCCAACCAAGAGAAAACGTCATTGAATTCAAATTTACATAATTCTCATTATTTTATATTTTTTATTTGGTATAATTATTGTTATCGTAACGTCGACAAAAGGTCATTGCCGCCATTTTTATCTTTAATTGTTGTTGTTGTGCTTTTTAAGTTGCTTTTTCTTTCGCTCTGTGTTCTCTCATACTTTCACACTTGCTTTGTATAATTTTAATGATTTTTAATAATTATCTTTTTGTACTTGAGACTAACTATTGTTTTTTGCATCTCTTTTTTGTAGGATATCGCCAAGGATTTGAAGGAGAAGAACGCCGCGGCAGATGTTACAACACAGGATCTGCCCGTGACATGCGAATAATACTAATAATTATTATATATATTACATATTATTAAATACAAAAAAAAAAACAACAAAACAAATAAGAAAACAACGCAACGTAAAAAAACCAACAATTAAATGATAAACAAAAAAAAAAAAAAAAAAAAACACGAGAGCAAAAAAAAGCAAAATACATTTTTAACATTTACATATTTTAATCATTTTTGTACGAATTTCATATCCCTAATCCAAGATTACATGAGCATATATTCAAGAAAAAAAAAGAAAAAACTTAAAAAAAAAATGAAACTAAACTACAGAATATACGAAAAAAACAACAACTATGAAACACACCACGACCAACACCACCATGAAAAACAACAACACCACCAACACCTCCTCCAACCGTCGTCACCCACCTAATGTTTGAGGAAACTGTTTTAAAAAGAAGTTGTGATGGTCGCAATCTCAACATTTTGCACAAATCCCCCATCTCTCTCTCTCGTTCACATCGTATATTCGCATAATCTCCATCAGCACGCATTTATAAGTACACACACACACACTTACGAACACACACACGCATACATACCATTGTCATATTGATGATCATGATAAACAAAAAAAAAGAAGAAAAAAATCATCCATGAAATGATGAAATTAAGAATTTTTTGAATAATTTCTACCATACAATTTAAACTGTAAGTTCTAAGAAATTTTGTAAAGAATTTTTGGACGAATTATTGGATAAATATATATATATATCTATACATATATATTATAAAAATATAAAAACGCAAGTGTGCTCCACTAAACTGAACTCTTGAGCTTTGATATTGGTGTATATTATTATATATATAAATATGGTACGAGAAGAGCAACAAATAACTGAGCCTTCCTCCTAACTAGAACGAAGAAAACCAAAATAATAACAGATAAATATCAAGAAAACAAAACAACGCATGCATAAATTTCAAGTTTTATAAACTTTTGAGTCCTTTTTGTTTTATTTTGTTCATAAATTTATATGAATTGATTACAATCTTTGTTAGATTTTGTTTTTATGTTTTTGTGGCGTAACAAAGTGTTACAAAAATATTAATATTAAACAGTGATAAACGCTAAATTTAAATATTAAATACATACTAAATAGCGTAACAAAATGTTACTACAAAAAAATTAATAACAAATCTACTAAGCTTATTATTCAAAGCTTCTAAAGCAAAAGAGAGCGCTCTTATTTTGCAAAATACTAAATACAAAGAATTTACAAAAAATATATTAAAGTATGTGTAATTAAATAAATTAAAGCGTTGCGCAACGTAAAGAAAAGAAATAACTATCATAGAAAAAATGCCCAACATGGCATTCATAACAATATTGGTGAAACAAAAATAGGGCGTTTCCAAATCCAAATACAATAACATTATTCGTTAGTTCGTGAAGTAAGCCCAAAAATATAGGTTGGCGGCCCACTTTAATGATTTTAACAGCTAACCAAAAAGCGCTGCTTGTGCAAGTGTATTTGTTGTTGCTTCTGTCGCTGAGCCGATACATTGCGAAGCATAAATACAGCGCCAAACAAAACATAGATTGTCGAGAGTAGGACAAGCATGGGAAAGGAGAAGACAATGTGTGCCGTTTTAAGCTGCGGGTCGGGCGTTGCCGGCCGCAACGGTACATAAACGCCTGCAAAGGAGAAAGAAGCAAATTAATGAATGAATTTTACACTTTGTACAGTTGTTTTAGGGCTAACCATTTTCAGTCTTTGAATCGCAGCGTTCGCCCACGTAGCCAACGGCGCACACACAGTAGCTAAAGCTGTTGGCATTATTCGCCCAGCGAAAGCAATTGCCGCCATTAAGGCAAAAGTATTTTGAATATTCGTCGCTGCAGGAAAGCTTAAAGCTTAGGTCTTCCGTTAGCTTTGGATTGCTGCTTGCGCTTGTTGTTGTTGTTGTTGTCGCCGTCTCTGTTGTTGTCGTTGACGACCCTGTTTCTTCATTCCGCTCAGAGATGGCGGCATCAGTGGTGGTTTGTAGCATTGTACTGTCGTCATTGGGCGGCGGCTCTCCTGTTGCCATTGTGTTTGTTGATGTTGCTGCTGATGATGCTGTTGTTGTTGATGTTGTTGATTTAACTGTAGTCGAAGAAGGCAAAGTCTTCGTTGTCATTTTTTCTTCATCGTCGTCAGTGGACCAAAGCTCGATGCTCCTGTCACGCTCCGTTGTCGCAAGTGATGCCAATTCGCCATCAAAGCCCAAATGCGGCGACAATTTTAACATTTGCGCCGCATCGCTGAACATATCCGTTGCAGAGGGCTGCCCATCCACATTGAGCTGTTGCTGTAATTCCAATTGGTTAACCAGCTGGACTACATGCTCCTCAATTTGAAGTGTGTGCTGGCGCAACAGTAAAATTCGGCTCGAACAACAATCTGTCACAGGACAGCATATGAGAAAGAGAGAGAGAGAGAGAGTAATTAGTAAACAGCTGCAAATGTTGCGATATGGCAACTCTGTTATGGTGTTATTATTTGAGTGCATTTTTTACCTGTGACCGCGACAATTGTTGAGAGCACGAAAATTACTTTCAATATTGGCATACATTGAATTTGCATTTTTAGAGAACGCACGGAGCGGATGCGTCTGTTTTGAGCTGAACTTGGTCGCTTTTGTTAAGACTTTAAAAAAAGACCAGTGAGAAAGTTCTTTTGACTACTTTGTATCCGATAATGGGTGTGTGTGTTTTTTAAGGATCCAGCGGCGTATCGGCCGCAAATGCAATTTGGCGTCGCAACAAAAACAAAAACATATTACACATTTGCATCTCACACACACAGCAACAACAACAACAATAGCAACAACAAATTGCTGTGGCTGCGCTTGCTGTAGTTTACTGCAAAATAAAAATAGAACATTTTACGACATTTGTATACCGAATTGGCAGCACATTTTTTTTTGTCACACACACACAAGCACACGGAAAACAAAAACAAAAAACTCAATTGGAAAAAAAAGTGCTTTACGCTTTTTATAGATATTCGAAACGCACCGTCAATATATTGTGGCTTTTAATTGCTAAGAAATGTTGTTGACAAAACATTATTGAATCATTTTATATAACTGTAATTTCACTAAATGGTAAATTTAGGCGCTATGCGCATCAAAGAAAAGCTCTCTCGGTACGAGATGTCGTTGCGCGAACGTTGGAAAAGAGACTAAGCAGAAGACATTGGTCATCATTTGTGTGCGCTCACTATGAATGAAATAGTAGAAGGAGCGTACGATAGAGATCGCGAGAGCGCGTTGCAATTTGAAAGAAAGCCCAAAAGCTTTGACTCTCTCTCTGTGAGTCTGGAAGTAAAGGTGGAAAATATCTAAATACAACAGATAACTTACCTAAGTAGGATTTCCTTATCGAAATTAAATACTTAATGTTTTTTAACAATTGTTTTATCATTTATTTCTTACATGTCAAATAGTAATTAATTGTATCGCATTTATTTTTGAATTAATTAAACTTATTGTAATAGACAATAAATTTAAAAATTCGTTATCATTTGTTTTTGGTTTTTCTTTTACGTTTACGTTGCTTGAAATCATTAATGTTTTTTTTTTTTTTATTATTTTTTGGTATTACTTTTTAAAGATATATGTATGTATATATACGACATCACCTTTTCGTAATTGATATTTCTCCTATGCAATTTCTTGTATTCCTATATAAAGCAATAAATAACTTGTTTTTTTTTTTATTTTTTGTTTTGTTGTTGGGGCATTTGGCTTAATAAATGTTGTGCTTTTAACCCCCCGCCACATTTCTATGATCCTATACAGACTTAATTTTATTTAAAATGTACTTCTTCCATGTTTTGTATTTGTTTACTATACACAAATATACACTATTTACATATAAAAATTTCGAAATATACAAAAAAATTATAACGGTTTAGGGAAGTGTTGTATCATTTAAGCCAGTTTCCTTTTAAAGCATGGTCGTGTACCACATTTATATATATATATTTTTTTTTAGAAAAATCATTATATCGAGCGTGTGTAAACTTAAATGAAACGTAATAATTACAAAATCTTGAGCAAATTGTGTTACATTAGATAAAAGTAATAAAATTGAGTGCATATACATATACCGAAATGCAGTCAAATGAAAGCTTTGCGAAACGACGACGCTGTTAACTGTAAAGCTTTTTCTGTTATCTACCAGCAGCACTGTTAAGCTGCTGCTTAAGCTTTCAAAATGGCGTCGCTAATGCTGCGATGTATGCTTCTGTTGTTGTTGTTGCTGTTGGGCAGCGGCAAACAGCAAATTTCGTGACTGCATCTCAAAATAACGTAAAAGTACTTTTGAGTATCAGTAATGTACGCCCGGTGTGGCAGGATTCGCGATTGCGTTCGCTGTGGCACTTGGATTTGTTGTTGCAACACTGCCACTGCCACTGTTGTTATTGTTGGTGCTGCTATTAGCATTGTTGTTGTTGTTGCTGGTATTATTTGTGCTGCCCGAATCGCCCAGCCAAGAGTCAGGACTTGGCGGAAAATCAGGATAGCCCTGATCGGGACTAGAATCGTTGCTCAAATCCGATACATTATTGCTACTATGCAGGCGATGATGTGATTTGCTCGGATGCAGACTGGAACCCACTGCATGATCTGGAAAGGAGTTTGACAATATTAATGATTTTGCTTTGGATTTGAGATTGAATTCTCACTCTTACCAATATTAGTGTAGACGATATTGTCGGGATAGGAGCCAAATGTGTGAGTTTGGCCAACAGCTGGGGGCGAGCGACTGCTTGGAGGATATTGTGATGGGCTGGAGCTGCCATGCATGTAGGAACCACGAATACTATGCGGAGATGCGCCCTCATCCAAACCCAAATTGACAGTGCTATAGCTATCGTTGCTAAGATCTGGAAAAGAGAATTTTAGATTGAAGGTAGTTTAATTTCATGTTTGAGATAGTTAGGTATTAAAGTTCCTAATTAACTAAAATATAATTATTAAAAAAAATAAAAAAAGTTCTAGTTCTCTGCCTCTTATAGCATGTTAAGAATTTATTATTTATTTATTATTATTCCTAAATAAAAAAAAAAAAAGAAAAAAAAATTATATAGAATCATGTTGAAAATCCAAGCTATTATTCCAAATGCAGTATTAAATGGAAAAAACAAGTTTTTATATTTTTCCTCTTAATGCTTTAAAGCTTAAACCGATTCATATTAAACTAAAAAGTTCTTATGGTTTCCCACTCACCATGATGACTAAAGCTATCGTAATCCACTTTTAGCTCATCCTTGTCCAGGAATTTATCAGTTCGTGGCGAGCAATTGCCCTTCATAGAGCGGAAATATTGACTCCAGCGCGTCCTTCCCGCATCCTTTTTCAAACGCTTCTCCTTGGCGCGTCTGCAAAACCCCAAAAGAAGTTAGTAAAGAGGAAGAATAACATCCTTCGGTTGGGTAACTCACCTGTTCTGGAACCATACTTGGACCACTCGCATATCGAGACCCGTGTCCTGCGACAGTTGCTCACGTACGTGTCGGGCGGGTTTTGGACTATTGTTGTATGCGGTTTTTAATGTCTCCAGCTGCTTGGCGGTGATTGTGGTCCTTGGTCGCTTATTGGGCTGATCGCCATCCAGCGAGCCATCCAAATAGAGACCTAAAAAATGGCAGGGATTACAATTGGGAAAACTTGTAGAGTTGATTACTGCTACCTTTCGCCTTGGCCTCCTCGTAGTCACGCTTGCAGATTAGCTTTCGATCCTCCATCAGATAGAACTCATCGCCGGTATTGAGTGTACGCGAACACATAGCGCACAGGAAGCACTGCAGATGATAGACATTGTCCTGGGCACGACGCACCACCTGAGTGGGTGGTATGCCCATATCACAAGCGGAACATTTCGTACCATAACGTCTGTTCGACCCAAACATTGGCAACGGCACAACAGAAAGATTTTCATTAAACCAATGACATCAACTAACACAAACACACACAATTCTGAAATCGTTTAAGAAATTTACTTACTTGAAGAAATCCTCCTTGCAAAAGAGTTGGCCATTCCGCGCAAAACATTTGTCATTCAGCTGGGAATGGCATTCACTGCATTGCAAACATTTCGCATGCCATGTTCGCTCCAGCACTTTGAGTATAAAACGATCCAGGATTAGTTCGTGACAGCCACCACACTTTGGTATCGTTGCTGCAAGTATTTGCAAAAATAAATAAATTTATTTATGGTTTTAAATTGTTTTTCTTTACCAAATTCCATAAAATTATTTTCTATGCTTGTGATTTGTTTTGAGTTTCGTTTTTCTCGAATCTCTCGCAAAACAATTCGAAATGAATTGAATTTTAATTGGAGCTACTTGTTTCTAATTTCAATCCAAATCTCAGCTGTTGTACATTTTAAAACTGTCACCATGAGAAATCATTAACGTTTCGAACAATAAACAAAGTCTATCTGATACAAAAGCTTTTAAAAACAACTACAAATTGTTTTTATGTTGTTTCAATTTGATCATACATGAAATTAAATACATGCTTAAGTGTTCTATTAAGGCACTTCCCTAGGCAATTAGACTACAGTAAAACCTCAAAATACTTAACACTCGATTATGTAAACTCATAGAAGTGAACGGAACTACTTTTAACATCGACAAATATATAGATTGAACTTTTAACAATCATTTCCATTTAAAACAGTTAACAGATTGCTTCATTATGAGTTGAGGTTGCCAGATTTATTAATTAGCAAGTTGCCATATTACTAAGAAACCCCTTAAAAATCATTTTCGTATGTTTTTCTCAACCTGATACAGAAACCAATTCGGAAAAGTTAACTCCCCAGGTTTTAATTAGTTCAATGTTTTAGGGGAGCAAAGAAAATAGTTTATCTAAACTGTTTTAAAAATAACTGTAGAATAACATTAAAAATTGCAAAATTGGGCTGTTCAAAACTGGGCTGTTCAAAAGAATATTATACTAGAATATTACTTTATAAAGAGATCTTAACAATTATGAAATTATTTAAATGGTGTCATGTTCACTTAGAAAATGAAAAAGAGCTTAGATAACATCATAATTTCCTAACCCTTTCAAACCCTTAACCCATAAAATGGGTAAAAAGGGGTATAACGGTTTTGTGCAAAAGTATGTGAGACTGAAAAAAGCATCTCCGACTCTATAAAGCACTATCAGCAGCAACAGCCGAGTCGATTTAGCCATGTCAGTCTGTCCTTCCGTCTGTCCGTCCGATCCTAGAGAGTATAAGAGCTAGAGACTCCAGATTCAAAACTTAGGCTCTTCTATAACGAATAGAGCCTTCTTACTTGTTTTTATCAAAGCATTGTGTTTGGTTAGTTATATTATAACACTAAAACCTATACTCAAACTTGTGTGTAACGAGTCTTTGGAGACAAGAAAAAGCTTTTTTTATATGGAAATTTATAACAGTTTTTTTTACAATCAAATCGAAATCCCTATAAATGAAGAAGACAAAAAAATAAAACTGAAACAAGTTTTATTCTAATTTGAAGTATAGGATGTTACTAATTCTCCATTGAAACATATTTGTCTTTAAAATGAGACACCATATGCATTAATGTATATGTATATGTATGAAGTCTTTGATGTCACAGCTTTTATTTTTCGATGGATACTTCTACTAGAAGTGTTGAATTTACATAATGGATTAAATTACCATATTTTAGGCTAAGTTTGTCTTCACTTCTTGCGAGTTAATAATAACTTTACAGTTAAATAATAATTATTGGTACTCCACTATGTTAAACATCAAAGTTTCCACAAAGTAAGCCCTAAAGGATTAATTGAATCTTTGTTATGGACCAATTCAAGTAAAGAACAATATAAAAACCATATTGCCGTGCCTAAAAAAAAGCATTCGCAGTACGTTAACTTTTAATGGAGAAAAATCACCATCAATCAAGTGTAGTTTCCTAAAAGCAAATCTGAGTGTTTTCTAGTAAAATTAACTTTTTAAGTATATAGTTTTTAGACACGTGTGTTAAATATTAGAGGTATATTATCAGATAAGAGCACTTACACAATAGAAACTCTGGCAATTGACTTAGATTAATGGGCGGTACGCGATCGTCACATTTGCCATTGGACATAAAGTCACTTTTGAACATCATTAGCTTCAAAAGTTCCATGCCTGAGGGCTATGTGGAATTTCTTTGGCTGAGATCACGTTTTTTTTAGATTAATAACTAGGTGATGCATATGATAAGGTCCCTTAGGGATTTCACTTGTTCACAAATGTTGTTTAACATTCAATGGTCACATTTTTCTATTAAATTTATTAAATTTTGTTTTGTCATTAAACTAAATATTTGTGCGAGAATGGCGCATAGCGATTGGCCGACGGTGACGACGACGCAGCGCGTGTTATGCGTCGTTATTAACCGTTATACCGTTTTGCGAAAATGTAAGCTTTGTTTGAAATGCGACGCACGAATGGCGAACGGCGAGCGAACGAGCGAGCGAGCGCTCGTGGAGCAAGTGCGGCGGCGTCGACGCTTGGAAAGCGACTGACGAACCGTTGCTTTGCAGTCATATGTTGCTGTTGCTGCTGCCTTTGCCTAGGGGTGGGTGGAAGAGGTGGTGCACATACATACATACATACATACATACCTGCTGACATAATCACAGCCCAACCCTTAGAAATCAGACTGCAATTCCAATTGGAAAATGCTGCTGTTACTGTTGCTGTTGATGCTACTTTTTCGCTGCACCCTGTGCGCTGTTTTAGTTATATGTATGTTATTGTTGTTGCTCATATTTTTCGGCTGTGCCAGTTTTCCAAGCTAGCCTTTTTGTCTTTTGGCCCCGAACAATTGAGTTTGGGTTGGTCGTCCAACAACAACAACAACAATCGGTTTGGCGGGGAAATTGCATTGTAACACATTGCTTTTGCCTCTATCTGTCTGTGTGTGTGCGTGTGTGTGTTTTTCAGCTTTTCGTGTGTACGTGTGTGTGTATTTTTTTTGTGTATTTATGCCTGGGATTGGTTGTTTTGTGTGCGTCGACGTTGCGCCGTCGCCTGAACTTTTCGGGGAGTGGTCTCAAAGCTTTTTCAGCTTTTTTTTTTGTTGTTCGCTCACTCTTGTTTGCTATCGTATATTGACTCTCTTGCTCTTTCTTGCTTTTGCTCTCCCACCACTTTATGCTCTTTATTTTCTCCTGCTTTACTTTGTCTGCCGTCCAGTGTTGCGAATTTTGTACGTGTACTAAAAATATACATACATACATAAATATACACGCATACACATACACGCATACCAACAGCATTTGGCTGCCATTGCTATATTGTTGTTGTATCATTGTTTAACTGTAAAATGACCTTAAAGCTGTTAAATTTGATGTCTGGCCGCCAAGCTGATCGACTGACTGACTGCTGTACTGGATATATACATACATACATACATATATATGCTGTTAGCCACACAATACGGTAACCGGCTCGAAGCTTTCTGACGTCTATTTTTCTGTTTTTTTGTTCGGTTTTTATGACATTTGTACTTGCCACATATATAACAACAACAAAAATATGGTATGCGCGACCTAACCTCACTTTCACGCCATTATCGTTGACTTATTGGGGTTTGTCATCTTATTTACCAGCTTTAAGCATTGCCAACATACACAAAACAGATGTGCATACGTATGCGCTTACGTATCGATTTAAATATCTCCTTGAGATTATGCATGCATTTGATATTGTTTTGCGGTATACTTTTGGGCGCCAGACGAATTTAATTTGCCAGGCAGGTAAAAAAATCCATATGGCCGCCATCGAAAGGCATTGAAATTTATAAGCAAAAGCTTAAACGCACATTTATGCAGATAAGTAAGTGTGTGTGTGTGTGTGCGTGTGCAGATTTTAGCTCAAGACGAAAGGGGGGGCTTAACAAATGGAAACCTGCAAAGGCAGCCGTGAAATGTTCGCCTAAGTAGGGATAACATTTTCAAGAGCCCAAAATGGCCAAAGGCTGTCGCTGTCGCTGCTGCTGCTCTGCTTTGTAACTGTATGCTTGGCTTAGCAGCTTTCTCTCTCTCTCTGTCTCTCTTCGTTATCTATGCTGTGTGTGCTTAGTGTTACGGAAATGTTCAAAAATTCATATTGCCAAAAAATGGCATTTAGAACTACTGGACACACGATTGCCAGCTTGTTGCATAATCGCAACTAAACCAAGACTCAAGCAGCAGCAACAACAACAACATGTGTGTGTGTGTGTGTGTGGTTGTGGGCGGAACGGGAGGCGTTGCGGTCAGGTTTCGACCCAGCTGCCAGCAACAACAACACCCACACACTTTACACAACACAACACAGCAACAACAACAGTGTGTGATTACAGAGTCTTGGGTAGGCGGATAGGCGGGGAAACATTCCCCCCCCCATCCTTACAAAATGGCTGGCTGTGGAGCCGTTAGCTGGCTTTGCCTCGTGTTCTTCTTCTTCTTCTTTAACGCCATGCCAAATTCACTTGGGGCTTTAGCTTGTCTTGTAGCTGGCGTTAAAACTTGAAAGCGCAACGTTTGCTGTTGTTGTTGTTGTTGTTTGCCTGCTTTTAAGCTTTCGCTTATTTTGCCAGCTGGTCATATGCTTTAATACATATGTACACATATTTATGTACGTTTACATAACGGTTTTATAATTTATGTTTTTGAAGGAAAGTTTTTAACTGTATTTTAGCTTAAAAGCTTTCCAAATCACAACAGAGGGCAGCTGAAACTAAACATTTGCCATCAATGGGAATATCTTAGGATTGGGCTCAAAACAATGTAATATATTATTGGACTATTATTTTAAGAATTTTATTTAAGAATTTATTGTTAACATACATTTTCATAAAACAAAAAAAAAATTTCTAGAAATTCCAAAGTATGTTAAGAGTTTATTGTTAACATTCTTTTTCAAAAAAAAAAAATTGTTATTGGAAATTCCAAAGTATGTTAAGAATTTATTGTTAGCATTATTTTTCATGAAAAATAATAATAAAAAAAAATTATTAGAAATTGCAAAGTATAAAAAAAATATTATTGGAAATTCCAAAACTTATCTAAAAGCTTTTTTTTATAATGGCATGGTGTGTATTGGGGCTATAGTTATATCATGATAAATGTCATATGTTCGACATTTTGTAGTTATTAGCCTGACAACTTAATTAGCCCCGCTATCCTTTAGAGTCCTTAGATAATAGTCTCTCCCTCTCTCTCTCTCTCTCTCTCTATATTCAAGCGTAGAGTGTGGCAACGCCTATTCCATTAGCCCGCAAAAGCCAAACAAACAAAATACCCATTTAGATAAAAGTCCGAGCGTTCAAATTCATAATCATAATAAAAAGTGTTCGGACTATTTATAGACTGTAGTGTATATGTATTGGTTCATATATCCGGTTGAAGTGACCAACTAAAAGTTATTACGCAACATGTATATAGAAAGGGGTAAGTATGATAGAGCTGGACGATAGACATCGTTTCGGAGAGCTGCGGAACGATAAAAACATTGAAAGCACTCCAAAAGCATTAATAAAACCTCACAAGGCGCGGGAGGAGCAAAAAAGTAGGTGGGGTTTCGGGTCGGGTCGGGGCAGGGTTGGTAAGTGGACACACGTGAACATTACACCTTGGCCAGCTGTCTTGCCAACTCCACCATCTCTACTCCACCTCCCAAATGATGATGATGGTGGTGGTGCTTGCCTCATCGCGTGTCCGCCAGTCGTTTGGTTGCGCCACACGCATCCATTAGGATTCAAATTGCGCACGCGGTGCCATCGGCCGACTTTTTATGCGCTTTGGCTTTTTGGCTTTCTTTCTTTTTTTTATGCCAGGCCAGACGGGGGGGAGAAAGGGCCCAATGCACGCGTTGTCACTTTGCATAGGAAAATGTGCGGCGTCATCTGCACGACGACGATTCCCGTTATGCGAGCGACCCTGGGCCGCATATTATCTAATTAGAGGCACTTCAAAACATTACAAAAAGTTTTGCCATTTGAGGCCAGGCTAACACCAACAACAACAACAATTGACACTTGGTTATGGTCAGGGACGCGTGCCCCGTATTCATTGTCCTTTCTTTCTTTTGTTGGGTTTGAGTTGGGAATCTACTTAATGTGTTTCTTGCTTGTTATTTTTCTGTTTTTATTTCATTGAGGCTTTACACCAATTGGCGGTCGAAAAAGATGGTAAAAGTTGAGAAACAACAGTGTTTAAATGGTGAGCTTTTAAATGTTGGCTTTGTTTAGAAGCCTATTATATTAGGGAGTTATAATAATATTACTAGAAAAGAGCTGAAGACTTTATTAGGGGTTAAGACTTTGGGCATAAGACTTTGTCAAACCAAAAAGATCTCTAAAAAATCGTAAGATTCTGAGTGTTTAAGAGTGAGAGAGAGATTTTGAGTGTGTGAGAGGGAGATAGAGAGATTCTGAATGAGAGAGAGAGAGAGAGAGAGAAAAAGATTCTGAAAAAGAGAGAGAGAGATTCTGAATGAGAGCGAGAGAAAGATTCTGAAATTGTGTGTGTGTGAGAGAGAGAGAGAGAGAGAGAGAGAGAGAGATTCTCAGTAAGAAAGAGAGAGATTCTGAGTGTATGTGAGAGAGAGAGATTCTAAGCTAGAGAGAGATTCTGAGTAAGAGAAAGATTTTGAGTAAGAGAGAGAGATTCTGAGTTTGAGAGAGACAGAGATTCTGAATGAGAGAGAGAGAGATAGATTCTGAGTGCGAGAGACAGAGAAATTCTGAGTGAGAGAGATTTTGAGTAAGAAAGAGAGAGAGATTCTGAAAGTGTGAGAGAGAAAGAGAGAGGGAGAGAGAGATTCTGAGTGTGTGTGTGAGAGAGAGAGAGAGAGAGAGAGAGAGAGATACGCGTGAGAGAAAGAGAGAGAGATATGAGTGAGAGAGAGATTCTGAGTGAGAGAGATCTGAGTAAGATAGGGAGAGAGATTCTGAGTGAGAGAGAAAGAGATAGACAAATTTTGAGCGAGATGTTAAGTAAGATTAAACACAAACACACTAACATTTAGAGCGAGACTGAAACAAATAGCAATGGGAAGGCTTAAGGTACCTTCCGTCAAGCTAGAACCAGTTGGGAATTATAAGAGGCTTGATGAAATAATATTTTAATATAATTTAAATTTAATTCATATGGGCATTGAATGAAATTGCCATTTTTAGGATTTTTTTTTTATCATATTTGTAACCTTTGCATATATAAAGCCAATTTTTCAAGCTTTCAAATATTTTGAAAATTATAGTCTTTACTTATCGATAAGCCTCTTGGACTTGGACCTATTTTTGGCATTTTTTCAAAATTGTTTAGCAGTTTTTAGGAACTTTTTTTTACCAAATCTAGCAATTTTTGCCTCAGAGATTCTGGCAGCACTGGTTTTGCAGCAACTAATTTCTTAACGAAATCAATTAGGGGTTTTTGTAGCTAAATTTTCATTCTAACCTCATTTGCTTTTACAAATATTTCCAACTGCTCACAAAAAAATAAATAATTCATATAGCTTATAGCTTTTTGTCGTCCATCTACAAACTAAAATTCAATCTAAACTCATTTGCAAAGACTCAACTATTATTCGTCCTCTGTGGTTGCCTTTTAATGATGTCACGTTAAAAAAGAAGCAAATAGTCAAAATATCTGTGCATTAATAAATATATATTATGTTATCATGTTGACAGCTGCAGAATCCAGGCGGATAAACTTGGCCACGGTCAATTTGTTGGGTAATCAATTTGGAAACACTTTCGCGGTCTGTGACAAATGTTTAACTGCTTTTCTTCATACTTTACTCGCCTTTTTGCGGGTCGACAAATGTATAAACTATTTATCATAAGCAGTGCGGCCAGAATATATATCAGGCAATATATATATGGGGAGCGTTTTATAGAAATGGCAACGCCCATTTAACGCAGCGCCAGTCAGCGCATCTGTTCCAAAGCATTTATCAAAATGTCAATGCAGCACTTAACCAAATCCATTAAGTAACTCCATGGGCACTCATCCAACCGACCGACTACCCGACCGACCGACCAGCCCACCCACACAGTCAGTCATTCAGTCAGTCCGTCATTCAGTTAGTCAGTTTGTCAGTTTGTCATGCATTCATTCATCTATTCATTGGCCATAAAAAGCGTCCATTGTAAGCTCTCTACCATACCCCACCCAAATCCCACCCAACCACTTCCCATTCATCCTTCCTCCTTTTGCTGTGTGTGTGTTTGTGCTTGGCGAGTAAATGCGTCCATTTAGCGGCAAACAAGCGACAGATCCGCTTGTAATCCTTTAAGTGTATGCAATGGCAGTGACGAAGAGAGAGAGAGAAGAGGCGGAACAGCTCAGGAAACAGAAACAGAGAACTGTCGCACTGGTGACAGCAAGTGCAATAATTTGTTTGCAGTTTTTCCCCGTTAAGTGCTCTATTTTGTACAAATGGAAACATCACAGCCCAAGCCAGCGATAACCATTTCTGCCAAAGCAATGAGCGTGAGAGAGGCGGAAGGACGAAAGGAAGGAAGGAAGAAATTGAATAGAGAGTATACGCAGCGCGCGTTCAAGGGTGCTGCTGAATGTGTATCCTGTCGCCGTTGTTGTTATTTTCCCTAACGAAATCAATTCAACAAAGTCAAACAAAAGACGCTCTCCATGAGGGTGCGACGACGGGTGTTGCCTGCCTGGTACTACATTCTGGCTGTGGATATTATCCGACGGCTCTGATAAAGTCAAGTCTCACTCTGGTTACACCGTATAAATATTTTGATGTACAGTGGGTTGAAAGTATGCAAACCGAAAAGCAAATAATACGAAACTTTAGTATAATAAAAAAAAAAAAAATTATAATAAAAAGTTTTTCAAAAACATTACCATAAAATTATTAAATAACAAGAGATTCAAGTTAAATATTCTTGAAATAACAATCCTTTAAGTTAAACCGAAGAAAACTTCAAAGTTAATAGTGTTTCTGAACTTTAAGCCTTGGATTTCCTATCGTATCGTCCGAATCATTTATTAGTTCCTTCCGAAACATAAGATGATTAATAAATATTCCACAACACACACCACTTCCAACTCAATTCTACTCTTCAATATAAGTAAGCATATCCGTCAGTTATGACGAAATCCCGCTGTTTGTTTTTACAGAAAGAGGCCCCTTGGTGTTCGTCAACCCTCGAAAAACAATTCGAAGGGAGAGTGAGGTGGGAGGTGGGAGGTGGGAATGGAGTACACTTTGTATAGAGCTTGTTCACTGGCTATGATGACATATTGGTGTGCTGTCCTGTGGCTTGTGACTAACTCCCCCTTTCTGGCTGCATCCCTTCAAGGAATCTACTCGATATAATTTTGTTTTATTGTATGGCTCGCTGGTATTTTGCTCTACATACCGTTAATGCGTAGCGTTAATGCTTTTAATGTAATAAAAACATTTTGCCGGCGTTTAAGGGGCGTTTATCAAAGCCGAGTGGGAAAGTGTTTGAAATTAAGTAGGATTTTAAGAGAGAATTACAAGTTTCACTTAAATTCACTTGTTGCTCGAAGGCTTTTAAGATGGAGACGAATCTCCGGAGTAGGGATGAGAAGGAGGCACAGAACCCTATAATCTTCCCCTCTTCTCACTCAGACTAGTATCTAGGTTTAAGTATGTACATATGTATATATTTTGTTGAATTTTTGTTGTCACTATAGTATAAGTTATTATTAATAGTAACAGTAGAATTTAGAGTCAATAAAGATTTAGTAGAGATATTTAAAAAAAAAAAAAAAAAAAGTGAAGGATCTTGGGATGCGCCTATGTTGATTGCAGCTGTGCAAAAAAGTTGCTTTAGAGGCAAGGGTTTAAGGCTTAACCAAACCACTGACCTCATGAATAATGCGCCAGGCGCACCCAGAAACTCAAAGCATATATACTCTATATAAAGTGGATATGGCACTCCTATATATGTATATGTATATGTGAGTGCGAGTGCAGACAGCTAAACAAAAATGGGTAAGCCATAAAACTTGGGCCAAAGACTCGAGCCAGGGCCATTTAACCTTCTGACCCCGCTACCCATGCAGGGTGTAAAATTTCGAAAGAGCTACTTTTTTTTTGTGTTTTATGGCAGCGTGAAGAAGTTTTTGCTACAATATGTTGCTGATTATGCCGCTGGGATTAAGTGTCAGTGAGAGAGAGCTGAGCTCAACTCAACTCCAACCGGCTGCATAATGACCTTAATCAATTTTAAGGCCAAAGCAAACCAACCCCAAAACTATGTCTATGACTTTGGAAAGCAGTTTTCAGCGTCAAACTGTTGCACAGTCTATGTTTTGAGGCACTTAACTTTGTTTCTATTGATGGTTTGGGGTTGGTATTGATATTGTTGTTATATAGATTGTTGCTCCCAAGCAGTGTAAATGCTGCAATATAAACAAAAACGCATTCATGCAACTTAATACGAGCATAAAAGCACTTGGGTTTGGTTAGCTATTTAACGGATTATTATCCTTCCTCATCGTCATCAACGCGTTGTAGCACGCGCGCGACGCGCGCACGCCTGACGCACGCAAGCCCGACGCACTCCTATTATTGTTTTCAAGTTTGATGCATTGAAATTGTAGCTGCGTGGAAATGTTTTTTGTTTTTGGTTGGAAAAGTGATCGGCTTAGGCGCCTCTTAAGTTTCCATGCAATTACTACCAAACCGGCTAAAACTCATCTGCTTCGAAGAGGCCCTAGAAAACAAAAAAAGGCGCGACTAACGGCACTTGACTTGTTGTGAGTTGTGTGTGCTTAAACGGTTTCACTTGTGCGGCACACGTGCCTGCAATTAAAAGCCAAGTGCAGTAACTTAATATGTACATATACGATACGTAACCAGCTATAAGAGACGTTAAAGAAAAAGGTAGGAAGTAAAGAGAGTTGCGGGCAACGCCATGCCACAATTAGGCCATGTTAACACGAACTCCGCACTCTGCACTCCTTTTGCTCATAACCGTTAACGGTTAACGGCTAACGGTTAAGAGGGTCGGGACTAAAACACCTGCGCGTGTCGACGACTATACCCCCAGTTAGCTATCGTTGTCTTAACCAGATAACTGCCCCATTGCCACGACGAGGTTCATTTCCATTAACCGGCAAAAGGCGTTTAAGTTAATAGCTTGGCCAAAGCGACCCATCGCCCCAAACCCAACATTCCAACCATTACAACATTTTGTCCCCTTGTTCTTCTTGCTTGCTGCTCGTTGCACTTTGGCTTTGCCACTTTTAGTGTTTCATAATTAAAAATGTTGCTCGTTGTTCGTTTGTGTGCGTGTGTCTGTGTGTGTTGTCTCATGCAATATTAAAGCAACGAGAATCTGTCGCCATCTGCAGCTGCGCCATTGTTTTTTTGCCCTGCTGCCAAGGTGAATTTCTTTTTTGGCACCTTTTAATGCGTTTGCTTTTAATTCTGTACGAAGCACTTACGGCGTTACCACAAGCACTTACACTAACACAAATACACATACACATACACATGGACGTAAAAGTATGCAAAGTAAATGACAACAAAAAAACATTGTGACTTGTCGCTTTGGTTTTTGCCTCGTTTTTATTATGCCTATTATAATTTACTTTATGCAAGTGTGTCTTTTGCTCTCTCTTTCTCTCTCTCTCTCTCTGTTAAGCTCTTGCGCATTTACCACTCTGGGCATTGTTGTTGTAATTTCTTAATTGCGGTCGAACGAGGTGTAAAGAGCAATTTGCAAGCGATCAGCTTTTGTATGTAAGCAGAAGAATTTTATATTTTTAAGTATGCAACTGTTAGCTTGCTGCTACGGTATTGCACTTGCAGAGCAAACAAATTTCTTGTTTTTAAGTATGCAACTGTAAGCTTGCTGCTACAGCATTGCTGATCCGGTCAGCTTTTGTATTTGTGTTGCACTATAAAATGCAAATTCCGCCGCCATTGTTCCAAAAAGTTGTTGGCCCAGCAAGTGAATAAAAAGGCCGCAGCGGCCAAAAACCAAAAATTAACTGTCAAATATTTTAGTTGTACAAAAAGCCAACGAATGGCATCTAAGTAGCAGCTTGTCACGACAATACAACGGCGCTCCATTCACATTTCCTTTCTTCTTGTTACCGATCCCCCCAGCCCCAGCCCCAACATCGTCTGCCCCATTGCCATTACCCGCGGCAGTGGCAGTGGCTGTAGCTGTGGCTGGTTAGCACAATAACTTTTCAATTTCTGGCGCACATTCCAGCTGACGTCCATTAAACAATGGAACTGCCACACACACAAACACACACACACACACATTCTCTATTTTCAATTTTCTATTTTTACGCTCGCTTTTGGTTACTTTGCAAAAAAGCATTTTGTTCGCCTCGTTTTTAAAGTTTTTGTGTGTGCTTTTTTTGCTGCTGCTTTTATTTCTATTTTTTTTTCAACCTTTTGCTTTTTTGCTGCACTGTTGGCCAAACAAAAGGCGCGCACTCGTTGGCAGCCATTCAAGCGTCAAGCCGACAAACGATGACGACGACGACGACCAGCCCAAGCTGACCAGCAGCAGCACCCTTGACCGGGCTATAAAACACACACAGAATACAGTAAGCTATACAAAGAAAATGGGCGAAAGACTCGATGCGATGTATGTATGTATGGAGCAGCAGCACATGGTTACTGGTTTTCAATTTTGAATGCTATGTGGCCATCAATCCGCTTGTGGAAGGGCCGCCTTTATGATTATGCCTGGGTCCAAGATGTAGAAAAAAAAAATGGGCAACTGGGCTGTGCAACTTCATCAAACCGGGCCGAAAGCAAAGACGAAGAAGAAGGCAAAGTCCCAGAGATCCGGAATACAGAATACGGATTCAGCAGGAAACCTTTTGCACATTCATCGAAGCGCTTCACGAGTTGCCAAACGACGCAGAAAAGCAAAAGAAAAAATAAATATATATATGTATATAGAAAAGGGAAAAAGGTTTATTGCGGTCTCTATAAAAATACACACTTGGGGTGATTTCCTTTTGAAGCGCTCGTACACAAAACGTCCTAGGTGCAGGTGGATGGGGGGCATGAGGGGGGAGGCAAGGCGGTAAGGCGGTAAGGCGGCAAGGCTATAGGCGGTTGGTCTAACGACTTCGTTTTGGTGCCCATTTTATTATTTGCCTGCCTTGCCTTGATGCGCTGAATGAACTAAGTTGAGCTCCTGCTGCTGCTGCCTGGCTACCATTATCCTGGCTTTGCCCCTTATGGGCTTTTGTGTGCGTTTGATGAAGCCAAGATGGCGCCGAATGCCTGGAAATGGTTGAATGGGGAGCTGCTTGTTGTTGTTGTTGTTGTTGAAATATCAGTCACAAAAATGGAGGTCGCCATATTTATAGAATGGGTATAGAACGATTGTAAACTGCTTCGTATAGTATGTGCGAAAGAAACAGAAGACAGATTTGCTCAAGGGTTGCAGTTGGGGTTGGCTGGCCTTGTGATTGAGGGGGCAGGGCTGAAGGGGGGTGAGCTGTCATAGAGTGCTCGTAGTTGGCAATTTGTTTAGCGGACATTTATTGTGCGTACTTTATGCACTTTGTCAACCCAACATTGCAAAACAATAACGCCTGTAAAATATACCCAAAAGAAATATATCTCAAGTTGAAATAATACCTTTTTTATGTTACGTAAAAGAGAATTAGACAAGTTTTTTATACCCTGAACCAATGGAATTAGTAAATGAGATATAGCGACATCAAAAGTTTGTAACAGTCGGAAGGAAGTATCTTTGACCCTATAGAAGATGTATATTCCTGACCAGCATCAACAACCAAGCCTATATAGCCTTGACTGTCTACCCGTCTGTCTGAACACATCGATCCTAGAGCCCATAAGTGAGTAAGGAAAATATGAAATATAATTTCTTAAACACTTTTTGTAAATTTTCAATAACTTTTCTAGGTTTCCGATATTCGATAACAAAAATCTTTAATTGTGAAAATTGGCCTGCAACTAATTTGAACATTTGTGAAATTATAATGAAAATTGGTTTAAAAGATGTTTGAATGTATCGTAGATTGGTAGATACCCTCCTTCTATTCAGGATATCTTTGGAGCCTTAAGTACAATTGCTAGAACACTTCTTAATATTTAAATGTTCCTTAATGTTCAGCTTAGTTGACTGATTATAATTTTCCACGATTTGTGTCTTATTTCTAATATCTGAATCAAAATAAATATAAAAAAAAAATATAACATGTTTTATTCATGTCTTTTTATTCGCGGTTGTTTATGTCGTATTTATGCTATCCGTACGAATATAATATACAACTAAGCTTTAAAACACGAAAACACAAAAACTGAATAAATAATTTGCTTAAAAATTTTGCCAGCTCTATATAATCTAGTGCCTGTTAGTCAGTGTGCTTGTGTCTTATTCAATCTCAGCCGCACTGCAATTGCCAGTTTCACAATCTTAGCTGCATGGTCACGTGCACTGGCGCCTGGAAGCATGCAATAAATTTTACTTAGCTGCAAGTTTTCAGTCGAGATTCAGTAAGAAAAAAAGATTGAGACGTGCAATGGCCGCCATCAACAATTTACGTGTGAGTGTCCTGTGACAGAACCAAATCCTAAGCGTGACCATACATACTATATACATGAATGTATGTATGTATGTATGTATGTATGTCGCCCACGTTCTATTGCAAATGCCATTTGCAGGCGCTTTTTTAAAGCGCTATTCCCAAATGTATGCTGGCAACACTCAAACATTTTACATGATGCACACTCCCAAATGGTTGCCCCCCGCTCCCTAAATTGCATGCATTTTAAGTGCACTTTATGCCTTTTTCTACTCTTTTTTTTGTTGCTGTGCTTGGTCACATAAAATATCAGAAGAAAAAGATACCATACTTAAAGGCAAAGTTACGAGTAAAACTGGCGGCATTTTCGCACTCAATTAGTTGGCATTAGAAACGCGGAGAGTACAAAGACACAACGAATGGGATTTGTGTCGTTCCATTAAAGTTTTATTCACGCAATCGACAATTGCCTGAGGGAGAAGGGCAGGACGACTGACGACTTTAACTCCTTATGTCCCGTTGTCACACCAACTAAACAACCAGGCCAGTCGAAACCAACTAAGGGTCTGTCTCTCTTACACTCTTTCGCTCTCTCGTGCTCGCCGGATAATAAAAAACAATTTGCCACCCATTGGGTATTAACTACAACAAACGACAACAGCATCTTCCTGCCTCCTACCCTCCTTTCGCTCAGTCTGCTTGTCTGTCTGCTAACTACCAGCCCAACCCACCACCACCCCGACCTGAGTGTCAGTGTATCGTGCGTTTTGTCACAAATGGCAACATATGGCCATAATGGTTGAATTGTTTTTTTCGGGACTTAGTTGAAGGCCGCATGCAATAAAATCATTTTGTTCATTGAACACTTTCAGCAACGGAGCAACGGAGCATAATTTGCGACATACGCTCAAGTCAATGGTCAGGTCGCTCCTTACTTAACTTCAAACCCGGGCCAGCTTGGACCTTAGTAGTATATCGTGTTGCTATCTGGATAAGGACTTGGTGCTTGGTGTCGTGCATTTCGTATATAAAACCATTTATCTGTTTAGCAGCTTCTGATTTTTCGATGGAATTTATACGATTTTATTGAGGTTACGCTTGGGAGATGCAGGAAATTTATAAGAATATCATCGTGTTGGCTTTTTGGTTTTGAGTATTATAAGCTATAAAGTCAAATTTTGTAATTACATTTAAACTTTCATGCTACGAACTTTTATATTATGAGATATTTTCTAAAACTCACTTTTAGTACACTTTCATAAAAAATAATTATTATAAAAAGAATTTTCAAACTAAGTTTTTTCCTGTGCACTTGAGACTCGTTTTGTAGAAGTTCGACTTTACACATATTCTCGGTTGAGAAGTTTAAGTAAACTTAGGATAAACAAACTATAAAATAACTAAGTTTAAATAATAAGTAAAAGTCGAATAAATATTTTGATGGATTTTGTTTTGAAAACTGAATGGAAAATCTATCCAAACACGGACCTATATTTCCATATATTTCATTGTAGGAAATCTAGTCTCAAGAATGAAAAAAATTTTTGCTACAAAATTTCTCGAGTTTTTCTTTCTTCTTCCCATCCAACCAAGACAGGAAGTTGCGAATAACCGTTGATCTTTGAGTTCACTTTGTTTATGTACATCATATGTTTCCACTGTTCCTTATCTATGTGGCATTAGAGTGGACATATTTTGTATGAAAATTTTTTTTTATATCACAAAGAGTCTTTCGCCCCCTCAATTTGTTCCTTTTTATGAAAGTATTTAATTCCCAAAATTTTGGATCGATAGCTCAACGTTAAGGCGTGGCACATTCTCCTTGAAAGTACCAAACCCGGTTTTTACATAGGTGAGAACGCACCACTTTTGTAAATTCTTTATAAATCGAATAAAATTCTCATTTTAAGTAAATCTTTTATAAAATATTAAAATTATATGATAAATTTTAAATATTTGTAAGCAGTGGGCGTGGCACAAGCCCACAAAAGATTTAAAGCAATGTTATCTCAGCTAAATTAAATACCAATATTATGAATTTGGGATTTTTTTTTATTTACACATTTAAAAGAAACAAAAGTCAAGTTTATTAATTGCAAAGGTCTCTTTTATTTGTTGTAGAATATTGTTTTCTATAGTTTGTTACCATTTGCAAAATAAACTGTTTTTCTTCTTCATTTTTGGTTAAACCAACATTATAATCTTCCATGAGTTTAACAAATCGCTCAGCGGTATCATTAACAACAAATAAATTTTTAACAATATTTAAACCTATCGTAAAACTAGGATGATTTTTCCATTCACTTGGTTCAACACTTAAAAAATCTACTGGAATTGATAATCTATCAAAGAACTTAAGCGTCTTTCTATTCACAAAGTCTGACATATTCTTTGTTTTTAATTCTTCGCAACGAATAGATATTTTTTTGTTTTCATTTTTTTCTTCTTCACTTAATTGTTTAATCATTTCCTTTTTCTCTTTAATGTCGATGGTTTCATCAAAAAATGCCAATGCAACTGCCTCTGGTGTTAAGTACCATAAGTGATTTACAAATTTTTTAGTCACTTCCTGACTAATTAATGTATTAAATACAGAGTAATTTATGATATTTTTTGCAAAATTTAAGTCATTAAATGGCGCTTTGGCAGCGATTGGCGCTTCAATCCACGGCTTTATATAAATTTTTAAAATAAACAAACTTATTTCTAGCATAGCATTGAACTCAGCGGAAGACATCGAAAATTGATCGCGGAAAATGAATATTTTTAAACAATACAAAGCTTTAGCCATCCACCGCGCATGATGTAAGGCTCCAGGTGTTTTAAAATGTATATTTTCTTCACTGAGTCCCAAAAACACAAGGACTAATTCCAATAACTCTTTATAGTCTGCTCTAGGATGTTTTTCAGCTATGTATTTCCTTGCAAAGTTACCTAAGTCTTCTCTTTCAGCGCAGGATATAACTGATTGCACCGTTTTATCTACAATACCAATTTTAAATTTCTTGTAGTTTAACTTAGGCCAAGATGTTTTGAACCGTTGAAAAATTGACAAGGTTGGACCACTTAGTTGCAAATTGAACTTATCAAAAGCGCACCTGAGCATAATTTCATAGATGTGGTGACGACAAGGAAGATACAAGAGGTCTCTCTGGAGGTTTTGTTCCAACAAAACACAAGATCCTTGCAATCGACCGGTGTTTGTAGCAGTAGTATCAAAACACAAAGCTTGTACCTGGTAAAATGTTTTATGAATACAGCTATAAATATATTTTCATAAATTTTGATAAATTTACAATCAACAATACCTTTTCTGTGAGATTCCATTGGTCTAAAAGTGTAAGAATAGCGTTTGCTTGTTCTTTACCTGTACCAGTTAATAGAACAGGAATTCCCAGTAAATGTTCTTGGCCATTTGAGGTTACTACTACAGGTAAACTGTCAACTTTTCCAGTTCCAGCTAGTGATGGTAAAATTTTTCCGTCCCAATGAACCGTTACATGACTGATTTCTTTATTTTTAAAATCAGCCATCAACTTTTCAGCAGCATCTGATCGAAATTGTTTGCGACAAAGACGAATAGTTGTTTTGCTTATGGACAATGAATTTACATCATGCCCAAGTGCTTCGGCAGTGGCAATTAAAATTCTAACAGCATCTCTGTCACTTATCTTACACTTGTCTAGAGTAGCAACAAGTTTTGGCGAAATAAATTGGTGTAATTTTATTTTTTTGGTATTTTTACTGTTAAGGATTGAATCATCGTCCAACTCATCATCGCAAAAATCAGAAACATCTGATTGGTACACTTCTTCATCGAAAAGGTCAACAGTTTCATGAGTTTCCCGCTGTTCTTCGCTATGTTTTTCTTTTCTGAGCATTTCTTTTTCTGTACGTTCATTTTTTCGCTTTTCTTTCTCAAATAATGATCGATCACATCCAATCATAGCACCAGGTCTACCTTTTTTACGCTGATTCAACAAAAAATCTTTATCCTCCTGGATTTTTATTAAATCGAAAGCTTCACCATGCGCTATATCAAACAAATTGTCTAAATTCTCAACAAATTCTTCTTCACGTCTGATTTAAAGTGGTGTGCGACGCTTGCAAGTTTTTTGAAGATTTTTCCAATCTTGGTACAAGTTTTCCAATTTCTTCACACTTCTGACAGTTTGACGAACAGGAATTCGCGCTTTATTCCAAAGAACTTCTGCCTCTTTAATCACAAGATAAGCACTAGATCGAATGTCTAATTTCACCTTTCTTACATTGTAAAATAGAACTTTTAAAATTTGCCCATTTGAAGGCAATTTACAACCAACGATTTGGTTTTCATCAAACTCCAATAAATATATTTTTTCTCTGGCTCGAGTTTCCATTTTGAATCCCTTTTTTTGATTTAACTTTAAACAGAATGACGCTCTAAGAAATCTTTTCACTTGTGAAATCACTTTGGCGCAATAACGGTACAAAACATATGACAGCGGCATTCACAGCAAAACAAAAAGCCAGAGTTGCATTTTCACATGAATTTGCGATTAATAAAATTTAAGTGGGCTTGTTCCACACCCACTGCTTACAAATATTTAAAATTTATCATATAATTTTAATATTTTATAAAAGATTTACTTAAAATGAGAATTTTATTCGATTTATAAAGAATTTACAAAAGTGGTGCGTTCTCACCTATGTAAAAACCGGGTTTGGTACTTTCAAGGAGAATGTGCCACGCCTTAACGTTGAGCTATCGATCCAAAATTTTGGGAATTAAATACTTTCATAAAAAGGAACAAATCGAGGGGGCGAAATACTCTTTCTGATAACTTTCATTTTTTTAGACCACTCTAATGTGGCATGCCCTTCTCCTAGTTGCCTTACTAGGTCAACGAGAAGCTAATAGTGGCGAGAGCGTTGCGATATCGTCTGGCGGTGTCTTCAAAGCGCACAAATAACTTTACTTTAGATTTAATAAACGATTATATATGACTTAAATCTAAGTAGCAGGCCTCACAAACAACAGCCCATAATCTAGCTACTCCAGACGCAATCACTGCCACACATTTATGACCACTTCAGTGGACTAAACCGCCTGGAGTAGTTGGTAAGCCCCTCTACTATAGTGGAGACTAGATAGGGCTTCCAGTTATACAACAGTGTTTGACATTTTCAAGTGGTCGTCGTTGGCTTGGAAAGTAGTTCAACAACTAGTGTAAATAGCGCTAGAATAGTGCAACATAACCCACCCGAGCAGCAGCATAGGCCACATGGTGGTGGGCAAATAGAGAATCGGGCGGCAACTCTTAGATGTTACGACGAGGTTTTTCTTTGCACAACAATCGAAACTGTCTACTTTGTGTTACGAATCTCTCGACTCGACTCACTCTCAATCTGATGTGTGTGCGTAGTTATTATACCCTTAACCCATAAAATGGGTAAATAAGGGTATAATGGTTTTGTGCAAATGTATGTAACAGACAGAAGGAAACATCTCCGACCCCATAAAGTATATATATTCTTGATCAGCATCAACAGCCGAGTCGATCTAGCCATGTCTGTCTGTCCGTCCGTCCGTCTGTCCGTCTGTCTGTCTGTCCGTCTGTCTGTATGAACGCGCCGATCTCAGAGACTATAAGAGCTAGAGACTTCAAACTTGAAACTTAAGCTCTCCTTACCCATAGGCAGATCAAGTTTGTTTTGAATTTTCGATAACACTTCTGGTTTTTGATATACACATGTTATCGATAACAAAAAAATCTTCAATTTCAAAATTGTGAAAATGAGGTTTAAAACTATTGATAAAATAATAAACATTTAAAGAAATTTGATCAAAATCGGTTCAGAAACACCGGAGATATCGCAGTTTGAAGTTTGGTCATATTGGTCACTGATTTAATACACATAAGTAACTGTAAGCGTTAAGTATCGGGTTAAGGGTATGTCCTAGTCGGGATTTCTCGACTAGAGCCTCTTACTTGTTTTTTATGTGTTTATTTCGTGTGCCAAGAGTGACACTTATCTATTTGGTGAGTGTGAAAATCTTAACTTATCGCCCATAAGCCTGATAAGCCAACAGAAGTACCCAACTGCTGCTTCAAATCAATATAAATAGGCGGATCTGCTGCAAATTGTGACCAAACATGGACAACGGAACGGCATAGACAAAATTTTTTGCGCATAAATATCTACAAAAGATAACACTTGGCGGGAATATTATTATTATTATTAAGCATTATTATTGAACCCAACTTAAGATAAACCCAATTGAGGTTTAGTATAGTATGACGCATCAATTGATTGTTTTTGGATTCGTGTAATCTATTTGAATCTTTATTTAGGTGTGATCCATAATAATATTTTGCTGCTTGAACGTCCACTTCATATAGTCGAAATCACTCTACCTTCGGGTGCTAGATAAGTTAAGTAATCACGACGATTATTGTTAGCTTTGGACATAACGAAAATTCGATTGTTTTATAATGACAAAGCGTGCTTTGCCAAGCTGCCAAACTAAACAAACTCTGAACTAACTCAAACTCACAATTAGCACACCTGTCCACATAATAATTCCAGCCTGAGAGTCCGTTCATAATTTGTGGTTGACTTGACGGCCAGAAATCAAAACACAGAAGCTTTAATGCATGCATATTTATTTAAATACGCAGGATAATATCATTGTTGATTGAAAGGTAAACACTACAAATGAGTGGAATAACAAAGACAAGAAACGAGGGTGTGCCATAGCCTGCCTGCTGACAAAAGGAGCTCGTACTCCTGTACTGACTTCAGTAGCCCGGCTACATGCCACATGCTGGGACCACCTGTTTAGATACGCTTTCAGACAAAAGGACCGCTGACAGACAATGGGCATAGCGATGTGGAAAATAATCACAGATAGCATAATGGCATAAAAGGCGAGCACTCTCTTCATGCCAAAAAGGGTTGGCACAAAGTCAGAGACGTTACCAGCTCATACTAGGGTTGCACATAAAAAGATCTTTTGTTTTTTTTTTTTATTTTTGCATCAACATGGATGTTAATAGGCCTCATTTAACACTATGTGGGTAGATTTAAATGGACTGGAGGAACCTTATTTTTTTTCTTTTTTCCCAAAGACGATAGTTGAGTAAACGTTGTACAGCATTTCGGCTTGCAGCTTGCCATGTTTTTCTTATCGAAACATTTATGTACCCATGTAGCCAGTGAACATGTAAACACACAACCATATATGTTTCGTCTCAATGGGCAAATCTTGTACCATGCCGTTTAAGTACCCCCATAGATAACCGTCGAACATGCCCCCAAATCGAGACGACTCTCCGAACTGGGTTCTTAAACAAAACTCTTACACTTTATGTAGTTTCTTATTGAAATAGAAAAGCATGCACACTTTTCTGTATAAATAGATATATACTGAGACGTACGAAGGTACACTTAAAAAAAAAAATGATTTTTTTATTAAAATTAAGAAATTCCAGTAAAATCCTTGACCACAAAACAAAATTATGCAAGTTAGGCTTAAAAAAAAGTTTAAAATACCCAAATTTATTTAACTCTAAATATTTTCCGGCAGTGCATTAAAAATCGTATACACAATATTGTGTACATCTTATCGTTTGCTGTTGTTGTGCCGTTTTTTTTATATTTTTTTTTCAAGGTATCGACTGAAACGGTGTACAAATATTTACACTTGGCAGCGGCAGCGGCTTGTTAGAGGAGTATCTGGCAAGTTTTTGACCCAGCACCCGACTACCGACTACTTACTACAACAACAACAACAGCAGCAGCAACGAAAACGATAAGCGGTGCAGACATGGGCCACACTAATTGCGGAATGATAAAAGTTGGTAACGGCTCCCGGCCACAATTGAAGCGCGCGCAATTGTGCCAAGATTTTGACTTTAGCAACGGCACAATCCACAGTTCTTATTGTCAGTGGCAAACGCAAAACATTTTGTTCCCATTTGCCTAAACCGGCCCCCAAGGAATACACTCAGAAAGTCCTAAGCGTTGCCAGACAACGCAAATGCGTTTGCGAATACGGGTCGAGCTTAGGGCGGGTTTCCGCTAGGCTTTAAGGCTTCAGGAGTATTACATAAAATATAAAAAAAAAATTATGATTTTCACTTGGCAACACTCACAAAAAAACAGCAACAACTTCAAGTCCTAAAACGACAAGATGGCAACGAGCGAGGGGCGTGAGGGCTGGCTGCTGCTACTGCTACTGCTTAACTGTCAAAATCGTGTAATTTAATAAAGTTCGCAGCGGGATATTGTTTGCACAGACAGACATCTACATACATATTGTAGACTCTTACTCGTGCATCCAGTTTTTAACGTTCCTCATATTTTTTTTGGGCACTTTTCATCGCTACTTTGCCAGCTGCTATGTATTTTACTCACTCCTAGACATTTGTTAATGGTGTGGCGCCTCAAAGCATGCTGCACAAGCAAATGGCAAAGCAAAGCATCATAATATTTGAATGTGTGTGTATTTGTATTTGTGTTTGCATTTGTATTTGTATTTGATGTTTTACATTTTGAAATTCTATTGCGCTATATCCACAGCACAGCAAAACAATTTACAGTGGTTAAAAAGTTTTTATAAATGTAAGGAATTGATATTTTTCTAAAAAAGTGTTAACGAATTTAGATTATATGAACATTTTAAAGAAGTTTTTTTTTAGAAACTATTAAATGGTTCTTAGAAATACACATATGGCATACAACTTGAGTTCTGATCAATAAAATTTTAATATAATAAGTTTTAAACCTTAAACGGAGAAGGCGATCTTAACATTTTATTTTAATTTTCCATTTTCAACAACATCTCTCTCCACCTTGGAAAGTTGGCGACTTTTATAAATATATTTTTTTATAGAGTTAAAAAAAAAAAAAAATTCTTATTCACCTTTAAGGTATAAAGATTTTTCTTACAGTTACATGTTGAATGGCTCTCAAACCACTGTGCTTTGTTTTAACTGCCGCTAGCTTACTACACAAAGCTAAAGCTACATACATATTTACATACATCATCATATTCATGTATGTATGTGTACAAAGCAAATACAAATATTTATGTATATATATGGAATCCATATTATGGATATGTATGCAATTTAGTACTTATATATGTATGTTTTAAGCTCGTCTGATTTCTCTAGATTTTTGCCAAGAATAAAACATATACAAATAGTTTAGCCTATTTGTTGTTGTGTGAGATTTTGTCATCAGTTCGAAATAACTTTTTGGCTAAATGCAGATTAAATCAAAAAGCTCTCAAAGTTTAAGCTATGTATGATATGTACATATAAATATTCTAATGCACAAACAATTCAATTGATATTTATGATAAATGACTAAAATTGATTTAGAGAATATTGTGTTTATATTGAATACGTAAATATTATTCATATCTGCATCATGGCAAAATTATTATTTGCTTCTCATAATGATTTAAATGTCTAGCCAAATTTATCTTGTGGCTTATTGGAAAAAGCTTTGTTTGGATTATTCAAAAGTATGTTTCAAGACTTTTGCAAGATTTCATTTAAGTTGATTGTTCTCAAAGAGCAACTTTAGCACTTATTTCTATATCGTTGACTTTTTGCCACAATTAGAGGTTGCAACCTAAGCCCCCTTCTTTTAAGTTTAACCAAATGGCTTCCAACGACCCTTCCACGACTTCCTACTACGACTGTAAAGTGAGTGCGTATGTGTGATTTTTTGTTGTTTTTTTTTAGGTTTTTAGCTAGCAAATTTCATATTTTATTTTATTAAGCAAAAAGGAAATGTGGAAGTAAACAGTGACTGCAAACACACACACACACAAATTTACTTAGATATGCTTGCGCTCCAGGCCTATGAGAGTCACTCCCTTGCCACCCTGCCATCCCAGCCATCACCAGCACTTCCACTGCTCGCAATGTCATATGAACGCCCCATTATTTACTTAACGTAAGTTAAACATTCGCCTCCTCCTTCGCCATTGCACGAATTGCTTCTTTTTTTTGTGGGGGCTGTAAGTTCTGGTTGGGGTTGCTTGCCAAAAAAAAAAAAAAACCAACACACTTACAAAGAAAATAAAACGAATAAGAAACAAACAAAAATGTTCGTAATGTGTGTGTGGGGGCGGTTGAAGGTTGGGGGTTTGGAGTGGAAAAGTCAGCCGCTTGGCTTACCTTGCCAGTCAGGGAAGCCAGCAAAAGGCAGCCTAGTCAAAGAGCTGTCGTCGATGCTAAGCGCAAGTTCCCCACAGGCTGCCCCTGCCCCATGTCGAGCCATCCTTGTAGCAAGTAGAGTAAACAAAACCGCCATGAAATATGCAGCAGGCTGAGTAGTCCGGGCAATGGCGAACAAAAAATGATTTATGTGGACGCCATCAAAAAGAAAACAAAAACACACGCCAAAGGAAAGCTAAAGCAACAATAACAATAACAATATCAACTGATTTCTTAACTTGGCTCTAAGCCCACGAATCTCCCCATGCTCCCCGCTCCTTCGCGTTCATTCTTCATATTTTCATTTGTTATTTGGCCTAGCAATGAAAAATGCGCGAATCGTTCTTAAAAGGCATCTGCAGAAACAAACAGCGCAGATTTGGAAAGGTATATTTATTTCCACTTGATAAATGCTGTTCCCAAAAACTAGAGGGTGGAAAAAGTATATGATTAATTTGTGTCATGACGGATAGAAAGTATTTAAAAAACAAGTAAAGAACGCTTTATTCCCAATATTTGTGTACTTAAAGAGCCGACTTTTTTATTATGTTGTAATATACTTTTCAATTGGTTTAACATATAAAGAAGACTTTATTCAGCTTGTCTAATATTATATAATCCATTTTCATGGTAAAATCATGTTAAAAATCTTGATTTTTTTAAAGATAATCTGCAATAATGAAAAGACCTTGCTGAAAGTTTTAGCTTTAGGACCAATTACCTTATAAACATACAGATATGACTATATCAACTTAGCTCCCGATACTTTTTAGAATAGATACTTTATGGGATCGGCCATGTTTCGTTTATGCGAAACGCATTTTATCGCTATACCATAATCCACATTCGCAAGTGTATAAAAAATCCGTAATTTTCGGGTAAACTTATTTCATGAAGTTTCCAAATACAGATTATTAAAAATTTCTAAAGCATTTTAGGTATCAAACTGCATTGCTTGTAATGTCATACATGTAAAACAAACTAAAGCTATGTACATTTTTGGGGAAAGTATTATTTTTGGAATTGAATCAAAATTATAAAAGTGGCGACTGCCTTTAGAACTGAATTAGTTATGAGCTCAGAAAGTGAACAAAGTTTTTTCTCAAACGAGAAGCAAAAAAAATGCAGCACAAAACTGAATAATGTGCGTAATATATCCTCAAACTAAACATTTATATCATTGTTTAATAATCTTTATCCAGATGTCCGATGTTAATTGGTCTGCCTACAACGCTTTTCGCTGCGACTTGGCCAAGGTGCATAAAACATTTAGTTCCTGCACTCAAACTGAGTTCACGGAGGAAGTCGGAACGCTAACCGATTGCTCGCTCGGCTGCAAGTTTCTGGGCAGAATTCCACCACCAGTGCCGAATAGGAAACCTTCGACACATCCCAATAACAATGGCCAGCAAGGAAACTAAGGATGATGAGGACATATCATCTCAAGGCTCTGGACAAGCAGCTGATGATACAATAACAGTGCTGCTGGGTGAACGAGAGAAACGCGGCTTACCACTCAATACCAACTCTGAGAGTAGCTTTCTGGGCAGTCCCTTGACATCCGACTTGTCGCTGGAAGCCACCAGTTCCAGCTACTTGTCGGCAACCGATACATTTCTGTCCTCCGATGGCTCCATTGGCAGTCCAGGGTATACACAAGTCGAGTCTCAATCTTCTGGCTACACCACAGAGAGCAGCTTCCAGACAGCCAGAGCAGCCAGCGGTCTAAGCTTCTCGCCTTGGCACCGTGAACTCCATGAGATTCATGTGCGTGTGGAGGCCAATGCAACAGATGCCCATATCCAGGAAGTGCACAGTAATATGCGCAACCTGCTCAACAATGAGCTAGCCCTAATCCATGGGACATCCGGTGGCAGCAGACAAGCCATATATCTAATTGCCTATCAGTTCATGTAGTTCGCAAAGAAATACATTTTTTCAAATTCACTTTGCTGTTTAGTTAACTGGCGATCATATCGCCCAACTGGGTTGTTGCGCATCATTCGCCTTGTTGACATTATGACAAATTACGTGCGCAAAAGGCAACCCTGCCCACCACCCCTTTTTTTTTGTTGGCAGGATGTCAAAAAGGAAACAACAAGCCAAAGTGATACGCTTAAGCATTAAGCGTCATAGGGTGCCGACTGCCTGCTTGCCCCCTTCCCACCCTCGAAAGCCACACAAGAACGGCTAACGAACGGCACGCGGCGAAAGGAACGCTCGACAAGTGCGCGAACCGAGAGAGGAGTTGCTCGGCGAGAGCGGGGAGGGGCTGCGTCATTTGTTTGTCCAGTGGCTAAGTGCACACGACCATAGGCAAGTGGAAATGACAAACATATTTACACAATTTTTGACAGGCCCAAAACTAAATATATGTATACTCTTTTTGGTACCTTTGGTCGCAAGGAGCTGCGAACGGGTGAAACCAGACACCCGTGGGTGAGCTTCCCTCCCTCCCTGCCTCAGAGCACCCCCCTGCACGCACAACCCAAACTCGATAAATATGTTTATGGGCAAATAACAAAATATTTGTCGATTGCCGGTTCTTGAACTGCTCTGAAGTGGTGCAGCGGCGGGTGGGAAGGGGTATACCCATGGGCAGGCAGGGATGAGGTGTGGGCAGGGGGGAAGCACCGCAAGCGCATAATTCAATTTTTCTGCTCGTTTTTGCACGACGCTCGTTGAACGACGCTCAACTCCGCTGGGATGTATCCGCATCTAGCCGGTCTGATCTGGTCTAGTCGGGCTTCGGGCCTGAGTTCAGTTTGTCAGGCCTTTTCCCCGTTACATATTAGCGACACGTGGCATTCGTCTCTTTGGGCACATGCGGTTTTAGCACTGCCCCGTTATTTATTTGTTTGTAATTACGCGTGTTCTAAACAAAATCCCGGCGTACTTGAAAATGTAACGCGCCCAGTTATTTCGTTGGCCTTTTTCTATGATTGCACGTGTGCCTAAATGGGCTGGGATTGAAAGAGATGGCTTTTGGTTATTCCCTGCGCATTAGCGACAATAGCTTTGTGATCCGTTGTCTAAGCCATTTGGACATTGTCAACATAATTTTGGGCTTCGACTTTGGGCTTTGTCTTGTCTGCACATGTTCCCCAAGTAGACAAGAAAGCGGCGCGTGTCCTCTCTGCCTCGTCTCTTGTGTGTCAGTTGTCAACATTTTGGGCTGGCTTTTAGCGACGGGCTTAGCTTGTTGTCAATTGATTTGCGTGGGATCGCTAGACATGTGAAACATGAATCGCAATCATAATTGTGACAGAGTTTGCTCAGGAACCAAAAATCATAGACTGCAGGCAAGGATTTGCTCGGCAGGATTAAACGATAAAGTTTCAAGGATCAACGAACGACATAAACAATAAGACATATAGGACTTTAATTTCGAAATAAAAGAACATTTTGATTTCGTTGCATCAAAAATTAATTTTTTATTCCGAATTTTCCCTTTTCGTCCCCTTGAGATTCGTTATTTCAGTTATCTGATGGCAAAATATATATTCCATTCTAATTATAATCTTAGTTTTGCGTTGTAATATGTAAAACTTTCAATTATGATTTTTATGCATTAATATATTTTTGATTTTCAACAAAAAGTTTACCAACAAAATTAATTCTTTATTACATAAATAAGCTTTAAAGATATTTGAAAGTTTAAGGTAAGAATTTCCGATTATCAATGTTAAGTTTCCTTCTCAAACCCGATTCGCGCCCACTTATAATAGGTTTAGTTTATGCTTTAATATAATTTCAAAAAATAAAATGAATTCTTTAATACGCAAACAAGCTTTAAAGATATTTAAAAGTTTAAAGTAAGAATTTCCAATTATCAATGTTAAACTCAAACCCGCTTCACTTATGTATATTATACATTTATATATATATTATACATTAAAAATTCGTTAATATTCAACAAACCAAAGACGGCATATGAAATGAGCAAGCTAAACGGAATGAACAAACGAAATGAACAGAAAGACTTGTGGTAAGAGTAAGCAGTTATCCTTAATTGAAAAACACTTAAGCTGGCAAAATGGAACAGCTTCGCCTTAAGCCCGGCCAAACCGCATTTTTCTCCTACCCAAGTTTCGTGTGCTTGTTACCACACATGATCCGCTTTCAACGGTGCTCAATCAACAGCACAAAACACCTTTAACCACACCCAAACTACACACACACACACACATACAACCTCAATCGTCCTGCTTTCGCTCTCAATGAGTTAAATCAGAAAACAACAGCGAAAAACTTTGCATAATTAAAGGCATAAATAAATAACTGCCAGCAGACAAAAAAGGGAATAAAAGAAAGAAAGCAAACTAAAAAAATATTAGACAAGCGGCGAATGAACATGAAATCCATTAGGACAGTCGCTCAGCTCAGCCTGCTGGCAATATGGATGACGACTTGGCCCTGTCCAAATGGACCTAAGACCTGAGAGTGTCCTGAGCTATAAAACCATTTCATGTACTCACCCTCAAGCGCTCGATTTCTTGATATTAAAGCGAGCACCAACTCTGGATTTGGGTCATCATGGTCGACAGGCAACACACCGCCGCCAACGCCGCCACCAACATTTTGATGATGATTGTGTTGGCCAGCGAGCAGGTGCGATGCCTGAGGCGTGGGCGGCAATTGTTGCTGCTGTTGATGAATATGTTGCTGCTGGTGATTATCCATGACTGACAGATGCTGTTGCTGCAATTGCTGTGGCTGTTGCTGTTGCTGGGGCTGTGCCTGATACGGATGTGAATGCTGTAGCTGTAGCTGGTGATGATGTTGATGTTGATGCAGTGGCGGTGGCGGTTTCAGGGTTTGCATCATCTCTAAAGCCAGTTGCATGCACGCTCACAACAATTTCAGCAAAATAATTGCACAAATTTGGGTTAATCTCACACGTGACGTATGAGTAATAATTGCTTGCTCGCAGGCACTTTTCGCACTTTTTATTTATTTTGAATTTTACTAGACGGCCAAATCAATTGAATCAGCTTGTCTATATACAGAACGAGACAATATAATTTGAATAATTTTTCTTTAAGTTACACTCGCGACGCTTTTCGATTTTCTTGCTTGCCCGGGCAAAGAGACAAAAATGTTTAGTTACGTATCGCTGGTATTCGATTTTTTCGACGTTTAAAGGCAGGCGGCACTGAGCATTAGATTGGATCGCTTGGTTGGGGTGGTAGCTTGGTTGACTGTTTGAGAACTGGCACTGTGTGTAAAGCAAACGTCGCTGTTGCCGTCGCTCGCCGACTATTTCGATGTTACTACGTTTTCTTATCAGGCGAGCGAGCGAGCGAACGAGCGAAATGCGCGGCGGTTTCCTTTTGTATTTGGAGAGTGTAGTGTTGTGTGTGTGTTGTGTTCTTCACGACGCTGTGCTTTAGACTATACTCATTGCTGTGCTCTATCAATTTGGACTCTTATAGTAGTAACAAATAACTGGGCTCAACAACAATTGCAATAGTAGTATCTATTGGTATTTGTATTGTGTTAAGTGTATGCTGCATGTTTTCCTAGTTTTGCTATTCAATTGGGTACATTATGCGAAGCGATGCCAATCTGTTTATTACATAATTATGCATCAGAACAACAGTTGGTAGTTGCTACCGAAATGTTAAACATTGCAGCGACCTTGTTTTCGGGAATTCTTTTCGTAATAATTATCATAACTTGTCTCTGGCAAATGTAAATGTTAATTACACTCTTTTTCGGTGATAAGCCGTTACACGCTTCACTTTAACAGTGCCAATTTCAATTCCAAGTTCCACTAAACAACACTTTTATTTAATTCTTATATATTTATAAAATTATTTACTTGAATTTTTTTATTGAATTAGGTACAAGTTTCTTTTTCATTCACTTAAGTTTGAACTTTGTTATAAGTATTCACGCAAACGCCATTTTGCGACGGCAATTGGCAACGCGACGGCAAGCACCGACAAAATGGCGGCGGCTAAACGGACAGAGCGCAGCGGAGAGCATGGCACGGTACGACACGACACGGCATGACAGGGCATGGCAACACTGCCAACAGAAACAAGCTGACGGCCGCCTGCTGTGTGTGAGTGTGTGTTTGTGTGTGTGTGTGTGTTGTTTGTGAGTTCTTTCTATTTTATTGTTGTTGTTGTTGTTGCTGCTGCTGCTTGCTATTTGTGGCACTCGGGCTGCATTATTTTTTGCGCACTTTTTGTCGCTTTTGTTGCCGTTGTCGCTGCTGCTGCTCCTGCATTTGTGACTGCCGTTATAACTGTTGTTGTGTGAGCTTTTTTTTGTTTTTTGTTTTATTTGACTTTTACGATACTTTTTATGCCGTTTGCCTTTTTGTGTGTGCCATAGAGTATATGCTAGTGTCTGTTCGTGAATGTGTGTGTTTACCAATTGATCTTAATGTGACACAAATGATATGGTAAAATGCAGGCAGGCAGGCAGGAAGGCAGTCAGCCAAGGCATCATCACAACAATGGCAATGGGCGACGTTGTCGACATTTTTATGCTGTTTTTAGTATGCGCAATGTTATGCTCAACTTTGCTTGTCCCTCTCCGTCTCTGCCCCTGCCTCTGCCCAGTTGGCAGTTTACCCCCAAAAAAAAAATCCTATACCATTTGCGTTCTCGTTCTTGTTATTACAATATTTTGTGAAAACCTAAAAGTTTTGTAAAAGTTTTGCCTCTCAAGAAAGTCGAGTTATAACTGCGGCAACAGCAGCAGCAACAACAACTACAGCTAGAACGAAAAAGAAGAGCAGAAATGAGCCAACGCCTGGCGACACCTTCGCTGTGGCCCCAAAAACAACAAGAACAGTCAACAGCACTTAAAAGTCAGCGACGGCAGTGGCATAGCACAAATATGAGAAACTTAACTCAAAAGTCCAAGTCAATACGCGCGGTCAACACACAACAACAACAACAACAAGAACAGCAACAGCAATGCCAAGTTTGACTGCGTTCCAGGCTGAAAAACAAGCACCGCCCCTTTGTATTGAGAAACATTGGAAATCGTTGATAACAACAAGAAAGCACACACAGCAACAATAAATGCCCCGCCGCAATATTTTGGTCATGCGCGAGAGTTCGTTATCTTATCGTTTTTGCTGCCGACGCCATTAAACTGGAAAACGTTGTGGGTGGGTGGTTGGGTGGTTGGTATGCTCAAGGGTTAAACTGTTTCCAGCGGCTGCGCAATGCAGTCGTAACGGAGCGTTAAAGCACTCAATCATTTTCCGCTAGCCAGAGTCACCCTGTGTGCACTCTAACTGCTATGCATACCCTGTAAATAAGCATAGGAGAGAACTGTTTGAAACTGTTTGGAAGTCTATTAAGCTGCTTCGCGATTCAGTTCAGTAAAGTCTACTTTACAGGTAATTTCCTAGTCGATCACTTTATGCGTGTCTGTAGCTCCTTTTTTTTTGGGGGGGGGGGAGTGTGGTGCGCATCCTGTTACATATATAAATACATACACATTAACCGTCCGTCTATCCGTCTGCCTGGCATTTTGTTTTCGCATTTATTTATGAACCGCTTAGAGAGCACCAAAACACTTTGAACCCCACAGACGACTGACAACCCCAAACCACAAGGATGGACTTTAGTGAAGAGAACAACAACAGCTAGTGGTCATACCCTGACCGAATATCAAAGCACAAGAGGACTTTTAATGTGAAGGTTATATGTGAAGTTAGGAGTATTCGAATTTGGGATTTCTTAAACAAAAAAATTTAAGCCATCCTTATTTTAATGTATATTAAAGCCTTCAAAAAACGATCGTAAGTTAAACAAAACTCACTTCACAGTCTTTCCCCATACAAAAGTATGTTATTAACGGAACTAAATTGGAACATGACCCTGAAAATTTGAAATGCACAAACCAGAAAAACGGCCCAAACTTGTGAAATGCATTGACACCCCCCTCCCCACCTCTCTTGGTTAGGGGGTCAGTCGGACTTTGATGATGATGATAATGATGATGATGCACTCGAGAGCTCGAGAGCTGCGCTTACAAAATAGATGAATCTAATCGGGCCATCATCAATAAAGTGCGACTGTGACTTTCAAAAAATTTCGAGCACGCTCGCATGACTGGGCGGAATGGTCAACGGGAAATGTTATGCATTTTGTGTGATTTTTGCCAAGTGACAACTGGCAAGACAAGGTTGTAGTTACTATATAAACCGGATTGACATAACATTGGATCAACCATTTGTTGCAGTGAGAGAAATGCAATATGCAAAGCCCTTAGCTTCGATCATGATATGATTTTCAGAATGTTTAAATGACCTTCAATTTAAACAATTTTTGAGAAATTTTAGATCCATAAATCTTTATAACATAATTTTATTATTATGCAAATTTGAAACTAATAAAAATTTTTAAATTTAAAATTAATAAATAAAGCTTATAGGGTTTATTACATGATTTTTAATATACTTTATGTTCTGTGTTCTATGGGATTTTTAAAGCTTATAGCTTATTTGCATGTATGCCAACTGGTTTTGGGCAGTGTAGTCGCTTTATTAGACAATTAAACGCTTTTCATTAAAATATCAACAACGATTTTCATGTTATTTTGTTGAATTATACACTTTGCAAGGGGTATTATGAATATGTGAAGCGGTGTGAAACATTTTGATGTTGAGATCGTTTGGTATATATGTTCTAAGTTAAACTTCCTGCTAAATCTTACAGCAAAATATCCAAAAGGGACCCACAAGTACTCCAATTATTTTGGTTCTTATCACTATTATAATATACTACTATATAATTTATTTTAGTTAGTTCTTCGTTGTACTTTGCAAGCGCATTTAACCTTCGGCGTGTGTAGTTGGTAAGCGATTCTTTCTTGTTGGGCTTTTTATTGTATTCATGCTTACGCTATGAACGGTCTTAATGTCATCAGAGTTACATAAATCTCGCCAATGGTTCAAAACTTGCTAGCTGTGCACATTTTTACACATTTGTAAGTGTTCGTCATCTGTTGTCTGCTGCTCTTCAAGTATACTCGTATTGTTTGAAAGTTTCGGCCTACGAAACGTTGGTTTTTTGAGCGCTTATCGAGGCTTTGACATGTCGCAGCAAGCTCATTTGTAATTCCGAATGTCAGCGGTGAACAAGTGCAGAAGTTAGACGGCTCAGTAACTCTTTCGAGGATTAAACTAAACTAAAACATTTCGTATACAAGTGTTTTTACTGTGATCGACAATGGACTTTGGCGAATTTCGCGAATTTGGTCACGCCTCCATTGATTTTATTATTAACTATTTAAGCAATCTACGTGACAGGTGTGTTTGTGTGTGTGTGTGTGTTTGTTATCCTTTTTAAAGCTACTTGCTACTTTCACAGAAATGTGCTTTCCAATGTGCAACCTTATGAGATCGTCAACCAGCTGCCGAAGAATATGCCCGAACAACCAGAGCATTGGCGCGAAGTTCTTAATGACTTGGAGCACATTATTGTGCCCGGATTAACCCATTGGCAATCACCATATTTTAATGCCTTCTTTCCTTCTTCAACATCGGCTGGCTCCATAATTGGAGAGCTGCTCATTGCTGGCATTGGAGTTTTGGGTTTCAGTTGGGTAAGTTTCAAATAACGAGACGAAAATTCCATGTTTTATTAAACTTTTAAACTTTGTCGCGTAATTAACTGTTATCATCGCTTGTAGCAAAAAATGAAACTTATTTTTTTACTTAATTTAAACTAAAAAAAAAAGTTTGTCAAATCTTTTCGAGACATATATTAAAAACAAACAAGTTTATTTAGCAATTTTTAAAATAATTGCATTTTAATATAATTTTCATAGTTTACATTACAAAACTACTTACGCTCTTTAATGGCAGTAGTTAAAAAAACGTAAAAAAAATTAGTGTTCACGCAATTCATTTTTTTATAGGGAGAGAGTCAAAAAGTGCATAATTGTTCACAAATAAATATAAAGCCTTACATTTGTTATGTTAGATTTCGACAAATGCATAAACGGTTATTTTTTGTAGTTTATTTCGTGTACGAATTCAAATTTCGACCACAAAGTTGCCAACACAAAGAAAGCCTCACTCTGATGCGGGCAATGCTTTAAGAGCGCAGCCAAGAGAAAACAGCTTTGTTTGGGAACAGTTCAACGCGAGTGGGAACAGTTTAAATAAAAACGTTTTGTGCTTGCAGTTATATGGCTGGGCTTAAACATACATATGTGTGTATATGAGAGCAAGTGTAAAAATGTTAGAATTTATCGGAAGTAATTAAAGTTGCAAATCTAACACTTCCAAAAAGTAATCAACATTGATTTAAACAAATGAATACAAGCTCATTGCATATTAAATATTTGAAATAAAAGTCGATTTTGTCGGCATTTTATGATAATTAGAAACAGAGACCTGCATCATTAAGATTAGTTATGGTTATGTGTTGCACATATAATTATTGACACATAATAATATTAGCACATTTTCTATATCGCAACCCGACTCCCATAGTCGTGCCAATATAATTATACAAAGAAGATTAAAGCCCTAATTGCATTGTTTTGACCACATAATATCAATTGTCAGCTTTGTTGATAGCAATTACAGATTGCATCTGGTCAAGAGTTAACCCACTTGCATTTTGGGTGAGCGGCATTTAAAAAAAAAAAAAAAGAGTCGTGAGCGGTTCAGTTTCCGGCACTGAATTTAGGCTCTGGGCCCAGTTTAGGTATAAAAGGCAATTCACTCTCGGCGCGCGACAGCAGAGTTAACGTTAACTTCGCAGTGGCAACACATCGAGAAGATCGACAACAACAATACCGAGTGGGGCGACATAAGTTTTGTAAACAAATCCGAAGGCAAACAAAACGTAAAAAGTACAAATAGAAACGCGCTAAACAACAGCGACGCAGTGACATCAAAGATTGTTTCCGAATTGTAAATTGTAAAAAAAAAAAAAAATGGATGCCAAAGAGTTTCGCGAATTTGGCAAAGCGGCCGTTGACTTTGTGGCCGATTATTTGGAAAATATACGCGATAATGATATCTTGCCATCTGTGGAGCCCGGCTATCTGCTACAGCTGCTGCCCAAAGAGATGCCCGAGACGGCACAAGCTTGGCCAGAGATACTCTCGGATATTAATCGCGTGATCAAGCCGGGCATCACACATTGGCAATCGCCCAATATGCACGCCTACTATCCCACCAGCATATCCTATCCATCTTTAGTAGGTGAATTTCTGGCCAGCGGATTCGGCATCGTTGGCTTCAGTTGGGTACGTTGCAAGTGAAATTTTTCACTCAAAAGAATCACAGTTCATTGTTTAATCCAAGCAATCAATGCAGGCCCTTTGTCTGAGTGAAAGCGGCCGACACTTAAAGAACTCGACAAACAGGTTGAATGAATGCTAACGAACGTTAAAACAGAAAATAAATACTTGTATTGGGTCAAGTTCAATAGAATAGTTTTCACTTTTAACTTTTTATTGGTTTTAATTTTAAATATATATATGGAAAGGTATTGGAGTGCAGATCGTTAATATATTTCAGATTAATTTTTATTTTCAATTTTTAAAATAAAAATTAAAAAATAACTTTTATTTTTGATTGATAAAATAAAAGTTGATAAATAATTTTTTTTTATTTTTATAATAAAAATTATAGTTATTTAACAATTTTTAATAAAAAATTAATAGTTAACAAATAGTTGATCATTTTTAATTAGGTCAAAAAATAAGAGTTAGGTTCTTTTTATTTATATAAATTGAAAATAAAAGTTTATTCGATTTCTGGATTTCCAGCTAAATAAAAAGTAATTTAACCGTTTTTGCGTTAACCTTATCCCTATATTTGGCTTCGATTTTTTTCAACCCCATAACTCTTATTTGCGATCCCTGATTTTCACAATTAAACAACATTTTTACCGAATTGATTACCATTTTTTGTCTTTTACAGATCTGTAGCCCGGCATGCACTGAGCTGGAAGTGGTCGTCATGGATTGGCTGGCCAAGTTCTTGCAGCTGCCGGAGCACTTTTTGCACGAAACCGATGGACCGGGTGGCGGCGTTATTCAGGGCTCCGCCAGTGAGGCTGTCCTGGTGGCAGTGCTGGCAGCACGCGAGCAAGCCGTACGCCGAGAGCGGGAACTCCATCCGGAGATGAGTGAGAGCGATATACGCGGCAAACTGATTGCCTATTCCTCGGATCAGAGCAATAGTTGCATTGAGAAGTCGGGTGTATTGGCTGCCATGCCCATTAAACTGCTGCCCGCTGGAGAGGATCTGGTGCTGCGTGGCGCTGCGCTCCAGGAAGCCATTGAAAGGGATCTTGCAGATGGTCTTATACCCGTCATATGTATTGCAACGCTGGGAACAACTGGTACGTGTGCCTACGATGACATTGAATCCTTGGCCAGCATCTGTGAGCAGCACAATGTATGGCTGCATGTGGATGCTGCCTATGCTGGCGGCGCCTTGGCTCTGGACGAGTGCTCGGAGCTACGTCGTGGCTTAGATCGTGTGGATTCGCTTAACTTCAATTTGCACAAGTTTATGCTGGTCAATTTCGATTGTGCAGCAATGTGGTTGCGTGATGCCAACAAGGTGGTAGACAGTTTCAATGTGGATCGCATTTATCTGAAGCACAAGCACGAGGGTCAGACACAGATACCTGACTTTAGGCACTGGCAGATACCGCTGGGTCGACGTTTTCGTGCCCTCAAAGTGTGGATAACATTCCGCACGCTGGGCGCTGAGGGATTGCGTGCACACATGCGCAAACACATCGAGCTGGCTAATCAGTTTGCCGATTTGGTTAGGGCAAATGAACGTTTCGAGTTGGTGGCACCTCCGGCCTTGGGATTGGTTTGTTTTCGGGCGAGGGGGGATAATGAGTACACAGCACAGCTGCTGCAGCGTTTGATGGAGCGCAAGAAGATTTATATGGTCAAGGCGGAGCATTGTGGTAAACTGTTTTTGCGTTTTGCTGTTTGCGGCATGGACCCTAAGCCATCAGATATTGAATATGCCTGGTCAGAGATTGAGACACAGCTGACAGCGATATGTGCAGAGCAAGTGGTTAATGCGCGCAAAGCTGCTGATGTAACCGAGCTAACGCATCATTTAACTGGACTACAACTAACGAATGAAACGTTGCAACGCTAGCTGCTTCTAAACAATACTCCAACAATCAGACATATTTATGTAGACTTTATTTATGCTTAATTTGATTTTAGTTTTTCAGAGCGTTGGCAATTTAACAAAAGTTTAAGATTTAATAAATGGGTTGAATTACCAAAACAAACACTTTCTTTTTAATATTGCTTTTACTCAGTTTGCATTTTAAATCTACCGCTTATAAAACCAGTGGGCAAAACTGTTTAAGGCTAGCCAACACTGAAATACGATATTGCCATTTTATACGATATAAGCAAACAAAAGAAAACAGTGATGCCAGACTACTAATCAGCTGTTTGGCACAAATATAAGAACGCTGCACAACGCACGATATATACACTTTATAAACTTTTAAAATATAAATACATGGTTTTTATTGCACTTTTATGCATTTTTTAACACAATAAACTCGCTATCAGATGCTTAAGGCTCAATAATAAGCCAACCACTACAAAAGTTTAGCAATTGGTCAACAAATATTACTCACACGTTGTAAGGGCATTGGAAAACATGTCAATTTGTGGCAATATTTTTAACAACACAAAACATCAAGCATATACGTAAAACAAAACAAAATTTACAGTTTTCACAAAATCAGCAAAAATTCGCAAGCCGGCGGAGACTTTGATGTGCAATGGTAAGTGCAATTGTTACCTAATTTGTTTATCAATGGCATTTTGCAATAATATTCTTACTGCATACGTTTAGTTATGTATAGACTAGCCATCAGACGCAGCTTATACAATGCAGCGGCACTTAAAGCTGAGGTAACCGGACTGCAACAGCATGGAAGCCGTCACGAATTCAACTACAACTTGGAGACGGCTAAGCGGAATGCTCAGATTGTGATAATTGGTGGTGGACTTGCAGGCCTGTCAGCAGCCCAACATTTGCTAGCCAATGGATTTCATAATACCCTTGTGCTAGAGGCAACCGAGCGTTATGGCGGTCGCATCAACTCCAAGCGCTTTGGCGACACATATTGTGAACTGGGCGCAAAGTGGGTCAACATTGATGGCTCACACGACTCCATGTACGAGCTGTTACGCAATGCCGAAGGACTGACCAAGCAGCTTAAGCAACCGACGCGCGTCTGTTACATACGCACAGAGGGCGAAGGTGACCAGAGTAAAGTGCCGCCCAGCATGGTTGAGCTGATAGACACGCTTTTCCGGGACTTGTGTCGTGGCTACAGAGTGCGTGACAAGGTGAAAAGTGGTGGTGATCTACACTCACTGGACAATGTCATGAGCTACTTCCAGTCGGAGAGCGACAAGCTTATAACAACGTCGTTTAAGACGCCCAAGGACCAGGCCATGGCACACGAGATATTTCAGTCGCTATTTAAGGACTTTAGCAGCATACTGGGCTGTTGTTTGGAGTATGTGAATATTCAGTATGTTACCAGTTATCCGTTGGAGCACGAATCGAATCCCATTTATGTGCCCACGGGTCTAGACAACATTGTTAATGCTTTGACCAACGATCTGGGAGTGCAGCAGCTGCAAACGGGCAAACCCGTTGGCCAAATACAATGGAAAACGCTAACAGAAAGTCAGCTGGTGGGCTGCCTAGATGGCAGCCTCTACCATGCAGATCACATCATCTGCACCCTGCCATTGGGCGTCCTGAAGAACTTTTCGGGCGTGCTGTTTAAGCCCATGCTGCCGTTGAATAAGCTACAAGCTATAGAGAATCTGGGCTTTGGTAATCCTGTCAAAATCTATCTATCCTACAAGCGACCCATAAATTATTGGCTTAAATCGAATCTGCGTCCGCTCGGCTCTCTAATGCAACAAATACAAACGCCAAGCGCCGAAGTCAATCCTCTGCGCTGCTGGACGCAACAGGTTGTGGAAATCTCTCAGCTGCCCAGCAGCAAGCATGTGCTCGAAATACGTGTTGGCGGCGGCTACTACGATGAGATTGAAAAGCTGCCGGATGCAACGCTGCTGGAGCAGATAACGAAACTGTTGCGGCAATGCCTCAGCAATCCACGGATACCCTATCCGCAGGCCATGTTGCGCTCCAATTGGAATAGCTCGGCCTGCTATTTGGGTGGACGACCCTATTTCTCTGTCAACAGCAGCGCCCGGGATGTGCAGAGCTTGGCAGCGCCACTTGGTGATGCTGCTCCGACGCTTTGCTTTGCTGGAGATGCAACGGCGCTGCATGGCTTTGGCACCATTGATGGGGCACGATCCAGTGGCATACGCGAGGCGCAACGTATTATTGATTTTTACAATATAAAGCATTGTGTTTAATCTCAGAAATAATCTCCAAATACCAGAGAGTCTAGTCCAAATTTATAGTAGAAATTTTGTTAAATATTATTTAAGCACATTTATTAAATATATATATATATATACGAGTAGCATTTAAAAAGACAACAACGATAACAATGATTTATATATGGAATATGGAAGAATGGATGAAGTGACCAATGCTATATATCGATTCCCTAAACATGTCACTTGTAATGTTTTGAAGCAGATTCCTACTTCTTTTCAGCTGCTTCACTTAGCTCCATTTCATCGGCGGCAGCACTAACTTCCTTCCAGGAGTACTCCATATCCTCGGGCTGTGTGAAACGTGAGCAGACGGCCATGCGCAAGAAGTAGACATCACGAATCTTGGCCGGCACCATGTGTATATTGCCACGTCCATTGATGCGCTTAAGCAAAGCCTCATTGCGCTCATTGCTGCCCTTGAGACGGAAGCACACCAGACCCATGTTTACTTCAGCAGCCAGCTCAAAGCGCTCATCCTTGACACAGAGATCACCGAATTGGGTGGCAAAGCCACAGTGACGACGTATGTGGGCCTGAAGATTCTCCACACCATACAGACGCAGGACAAACCAGAGTTTGAGGGCACGGAAACGGCGACCCAATGGGATTTGCCAGTGGCGATAATCGGGTGCCGAGCCTTGCATCTCATGCTTTAGGTAAAGGGGATCCACATTGAATGCATTGACCACCCAGCTGGGATCCTTCAGCCACATGGCCGAGCAATCAAAGTTGACCAGCATCCATTTGTGTGGATTAAAGTTGAAGGAGTCTGCCGATTCGATGCCCTTCATGTGATGACGATACTCGGGGCATATGAAGGCGGAGCCAGCATATGCAGCATCCACATGCACCCACACATTGTGCTTGTTGGCCACCGGACCACACTCATCCAGACGATCGAAGGCGCATGAGTTTGTGGTGCCCAAAGTGACGACAGCATAGAAGGGTATCAGACCATCGGCCAAATCTTGCTTGATGGCCGCATCCAGGGCATCACCACGCAAACGATTATGCTCATCCGCTGGCACTGAGCGCAGCTTAACGCCACCCAGGAGACCCGCACGCTCCACCGAGGAATGTGCCTGGGCCGAGGCGTAGCCCACCAGTTTGCCAATGATTGTGTGCTCATCCCAATCGGGATGCTCTGCCTTCACCTCCTGCATCTTCTTGGCCTTAGCACCCAGCAATGCCACCAATGTGGATTCGCTGGCCGTGCCCTGTATAACGCCGCCACCCTTGCCGCCCGAACAGGCCAAAAACTCTGCCGGCAAGTCCAGCATCTTGCCCAACCAATCGAGCATAACAACCTCAAGTTCAGTGCACGCAGGACTCGCTATCCAGGTGAATCCAATGCATGCAATTGCACCACTTAACATATCTGCTACGATTGCCGGATACGAGTTGGCCGTGGGGAAGTAGGCATGGAATTTGGGACTATGCCAATGGGTTACGCCTGGCATAATCACTCTCTCAATGTCCTTTATCACATCTTGCCAATCCTCGGGCTTCTCTGGTGCCACATCTGGTATCAGTGGTTGCAAATAGCCGGGTTTTACCTCGGGCAGAACACGCCTGCAAAATCAAACACAAAGAACAAAGTTTGTATCAATTGCATTAGTAAACCCATTGACAACCATTCACAGAAAAAGGATCTCAATAAAAAAATCTCAACTAATTAAATTTCAACGCTAACCCACCACCACCCACAATACACACTTGCCAGCCAACTTGCAACTTGTTGCCAATCACTTAAAAATCAATAACAGCTTAAAAACATTTTCTGCTTTTCGAAGCGTATACGTAATATGTATAGAAATTTCCGCAGCTTTTATGACTTAATTTTATTTATTTTTTTTTATTATTACAAAAATTATATGCAAACTTATCAGATCAGTTTATGAATATTTAGATATTGCAATAGCATGCAGCTGTTATTAAATGGCCTTAGTTAGTCGTTATTACTTTATTTAGTATTTTGAGAAAAGAAAATTCCATAAATTAAATAGTTGCATATAGTAAAAACGATAGCTCTTGGAGTATGAGATTATAAAAAATAAGTTAATAAATAACACGTAAAAGGGCTCTAGTCGAGGAACCCCGACTAGGACATACCCTTAACCCGTACAAAACCATTATACATTTTTAAACCAATTTATGGGTTAAGGGTTTAAAAACACTAACAAATAACTGATTGAAAGTTCGTTAGATATTTTAACTAAATTTTGGCATTATTATCTAACCAATTAAAACTTATTTTAAAGTCAAAGAACTTTTTTTAAAATCAATGTACTAAAACATTTTTTCGTTTTAAAGTTTTTGCAGAAAATTATTTACACACAGATACCCAATATATATTTAATTGAAACAAAGTAGTTTATATATACACTTTATAACGTTTTCATCAAAATAATTTAAACAATAATTGGGAATAATTAGCTCTCAGATAAACTACGATTTAACATGCGAAGCAACAAAAACAACAAAAATAACGTTTTCACACCCAAAGATTCAATATTTCCAAGGCAATAATACTAGTTCCATAAAAAGTGTTCAAGAACAATGAATAGACAGCTCTACGCTTTTTAGCCAAAGTTAAATAATAATGTTGACCTTGACACGCCAACGAAACTCTTAACAAAAACCTTATAATGTTGTAATTAATAATAAGCTGGCAATTTCAAAGTACAAAATGGCAACAAAAAATAACTTTGTGAAAGGCCCAAAACAGTTGGGCCGTAGAAGGCCGAAACGGGCGAACAAACGTGAGACTTTCTCATGACTCATATCAATCATCTAAAAAAATAAATACAAGTATTTATTGTATCAAAAAGTCATTCACATTGATGCGGAATACAGTCTCTAACTGTGGGTCAATCAGAACGAACTTTCGAAAATTGTAAGGTCAAGGTCTGGTTAATAAATAACTGCAATCAATACCTTAACAAAATTCCAGTTCTTGAAATAAATTTAATTTGTTTTCAAACGTGTTTGCACACTCACCTTTCACGTATGTTTTCCAAGTAATTGGCTATATAATCCACCATCGATTTGGCAAAATCTTTAAATTCGGGCGCCTCCATATCGATCTGTAAAAAGCAGTTCAATCACATCAATTAGTAATTGTTAATAAAATTTTATTAAAAATATATACGTATTAGGAATTAACCACTCACCGATACCTTGGTATCCTGTTTATCTGCCACCATAGTATTAGCTTTCGATTTACCCTCACTTGGCAAGGGCATCGTAGTATTAGTAGGAGTTTTGCTCATGATCAATGAATAGTGTGTATTAGATGTAGTTGTATTAGTAGTACGTAGTACTGTGCTTGTTATGAATTAAAAAGTGCAATAGTAAAAGCTTTAATTTGTTAATGTTAGTGTAGGAAACTGTTAGACCTAGTATTAAACGTTTACACTAGTGTTAAGTACTTAAGATTAGTAATCAGAGAATATATGCAGCTGGATGCATTTAAATGCTAATCTTATTAAGCTAAATATCTTATCTATTTTTAATGACACACGATTAAGTTTTTGTTACTTTCTAAATTAAGCGAAATAAATGTCAAATAGTATATATTTTTTTCAAGAGCATGTATTAGAATACACGTTTTGCATGATAGAATTAAGTTACATTAACTTTTTGGCATAAATTAATTAAAGTATTAAACACTTATTTGAAAAGCCCTCTGTAGTCAGATGCAAACAAGTCCACAAAGTTGTTTGGCATTGAGGCTGCAACTTGTTAAAACCAGACCAGAACAAGCCAAAACGCAAAGCTTTAAAAGTAAATTAAAGCAACGCTTTAAAATAAAGGTTATTCCGCAATATTACGTATACGCCCATAGAGTCATTTAAGTGTTATATGTAGTACTAGTAATTTTGTTAAGCACATTAATTGTTTAAATATGCCCAAGAGCCACACGCATTTCAACACATACACACACTCACCGTTTGTGCACTTAAGTTGACTGCTTTTTAATTATTTGCACTTTTTGTTGTTGCTGTTGTTGTTTGTGTATTGTTTCGCTTGTTGCTATTTTGTTGCTAGTTCTTACGACAAATGTAGTCAATGCTGTGCGCGCTCTGGCATCCGTTAGCCAACTGAGTGCTGCTCAACGTACGGCCAGGGCTTTTAAAGCATCGCCAAAAAAATAAAAAAAAAAAAGAGAGCTGCATGTGAGCTCTGTTACGAGCTCTGAGTTTTTGAGTTTTGAGATTCGAGAGTAGCCGCAGGACCGGTTCACTTGTTACACTCGGCAGCGAGTGTAAGCGCTCAAGAATAAAATGTTTCATAAATTATATATTACAGGTGTGTTAAATATATATATATATAGCTGACAAATCGGAACTGTTTGATATTTTACACGCGTTATTTAATTCGCACACAAAGGGCAATAAACTGACGCTAATACAAAGTATCAACATGAATTTTGAAAAACTAAATCGATGCACGTTTTTTAATATTAAATGTTTAAAAAGAATTCCCCCAAGCCGTTCATGAATCACTTGTTGCTTGGGGTTTCCTCAAACTAGAGAGTGAGAGCTGCGAAAGATACAAGTAAACAACAAAAAAGAGAAACAAAACTGTATTAATTACCAAGATTCGAAAAACAAAACAACATTTATGACGTGAATGCGAGTTTTTTGCGAAAGGTTTCTTCAGTTCTTTTAGCATTCATAGAGGGCATCTGGACCTGTATCTTTTTATCTGTATCTAATAGGTACTTCGGCTTCGACACGAGCATGAGACTCGCATTAATGTTTGATGACGTCAAAAGCTCTACTCTCTATTATGTGAAGGGTGAGGGGAATTCACACAACTGTTGCTGTGAGTGTGCGTGCGCCTGGCATTTGAAACGAAGCCACTTTGGAAAAATCACTTGACTGAATCAACAGATTTTTGCGATGCCAACGGCAACTTGGCCCACCCGCATCCCCAAACCAACCATTCGTCCAACCAACCCCAACATACTTTTCTATATATCCTGTGCTCTGTTTTAATGAGTGTGAAGTGAAATGGTTGTCGTGAATTGGGGAGTAAATGATGTTGAGCAGGGCACAAAAACTGCTTCTGTGCTCTTCTACTTAATGTTGAAGTGCTTCAATTTGATTTATGGCTGACTTGAGTTGAAAAGATTGGCTATTCATGGGGCTTGCGAGGTAGTCTGATGGCGCCTAGAAGTGGGGGATTGCATAATCGAGTAAACGTTAAGAATAAAAAGTCCATGTGTGTGTGTGTGTAGCGATAAGCTGGACAACTCCCATTTGAGTTACAGCAAATATAACCCTAACCAAATATTAAAGTTTATTAGAATAAATACAAATCACCTTAGGGGAATAAAACATACAAACCATAGGGGACCATTGAGACCTTTAACAAATATGTGGGCAGCTTTGGTTACCTTTTCTTACGCCTTCTAAGTGCCGAACACGAACAGTCTGTGTGGCCTTTAAATGTGAAAAGTCGAATTCTTTGGAGTAGTAAAGCTTTGTGCAGACAACTTAAGTTTAAAGTTTACAATATAATTGAAATTTAAGCTGCATGACATAGTTTCAGGCTAACAAAAATTTTATAATAAAATCAAAAGCATACTTTAGGGATGAGTCAAAAGCTAAGACAATTATTTTGTTGCATCCAGATAGTCATAGCCTAGCAATATCCATGATTATTTATAAAAAAAAATCTGTTTAATTTACAAAAAATCAAGTCTATCAAATAACTTTTTATATGAAACTTTAATAAATTTCCCTTACTTCCTTCATATCCAAAATAACCAAAACTTTACATTTAAAATATTAAGATAACAATTTTCATATTTAATATGTATTTATTGTATTGAATTGTTTTGTTCACATAACAAATTTTTAATAGATCTGCAGCATGTAACTTTATGCTCTTCTGTCCGAGTCTCTGGGATTTGTAGATTATATGCGTTCACATAACCATCCATTCGGCAACAACAATTTTGAATGGTTAACGCTCACACACACACATACATAATATGAGTCCAAAAGTGGTATGAAATTTTGGCCAATTTTACAACTGCAGAAGGCGATGGGCGATGGGTTACAAGGTGCATGTAGTTTGGTAGAAAAACAAAATCGAAAGTACTTAGTAAATGCTACAGATAGTTACAACTTATTCGACTAGGCAGTCAGTCAGTCGACACTACTGCGCAATGTTTGAGGGTAGATTGAGGAGCGTGCTCTGTCCACTGGGCAAATAGGCAACGCCACGTGACCTGGATAGTTGGTAAGCAATGTCCTCGGCAGCCTCAATACGACGCAGCTCGACTAGACCATCACCGGCCTCACCAAACGATTTGGCCAGCAAACCGGCAGCCTCGGCATCACCCTCAGCTGAAATAATTGAGGCCAATTTCTGTTGCTCTGCCTTCTCTACAACGAAGCGCGCCTTTTCGGCCTCCTGCTGAGCCACCTGTTTCATTTCGACAGCGAGTGTGAACTCGCGGCCAAAGGTCAAATGTGTCAGGGAGATATCATCCAAAATGAAGCCGAACTGCTTGGCGCGTACAGTCAGCTCCTGAGAGACGCGTTGCGAGACCATCTGTCAATAATAACAAATGCATTAAAATGTGCTTTTAGCGATCAGCTTTTAATTATTGCTTACCTCACGCTGTGTAATCAATTCACCGGCATCGAATTGGGCAACTACAGCCTTTAGCACCTCAGGCGCAATGGAAGGCAAAACACGCTCATCGTAATCCTGTCCTAGAATCGTATAGATCTTGGGCAGCTCATCGGGAATGGGGCGATACAAGATACGCAACGTAATGTTGACATTCTGCAAATCTTTGCTGCCAGTTATCACCGGCACATTTCGTGGCTGTGCACGAATATCGAAAATGATGGGACGCTGAACCCAGGGAATAAAGAAATGTGTGCCCTCGCCGACAACATGCTCCTTGATGCCCGTAAAGCGATCGAAAATGACCGCCCGATGGCCACCCTCAACGTTATATAATGCGGAGTTCACAACACCGCCCAGCAGTGCAACGCCGAGACCCATTTGGCCAATACGATTAAAGAACTGTGCAGCCATTATCTACAACAACAAGAACAAGAACGAAATAAATATGCACTTTTAGACCAGATACAAGTTATATTTGTATAGATTATATGTTTATGTAAATGAACCAAATGCCGACTGGGTTTTTGTATTTCATCAGATTTGTAGGTTAGAAAGTCATGTAAACTTGTCGGGTGCAAAGTCTATGCCGTTAATAAGATGCATGGTGTGCAGCTTTTGGAGCCGCATTTATTTTTACACTTTTTACTAACTTTTTATTTGTTTGTGCACTTGTTTAAATTGTATAATCACGAAAAATGTGTATAAAATTGCTTGCTCTATTAAAACCGCACGCAATGAGCAGACAGCTGACAGTGTTGCAAAACGACAAATTGCAGTGAATTTTTTTGGTGCACGCTGCTTGCAAATATCGATAGGTCGATAGAGTCTCCACAAATGCAATGGGAGCCCGGGTAATATTTTCAATTTAAATATGTAATTACAAATAAAGTAACAAAGTAGACTATTATTCTAACTCATATTACTTATTATCAATGAAATGTATTGCCATTCTCATTACTTTATATAGTCGAATGTGTTTCTCATAACAAAATAAATATTAGATTTCCAAACAAGATTTTTATTAAGCATTTATTGTGTCATTTCCGCACGCCCTGCCCCTTTAGGCATCTTTTTATTCGTAGAATCCTCCAGTTCTTTAGCCTTATAGTAGTGGGGAGCCACCTCCAGCAGCCACTTGCTTTCGATCTCAATAACCTGACGCATATACTCCTTGGAAGTGAAGACAAGCTCATGGTAAAGCACCCAACGTGGCAGCTCCTCAAATAGCGAGGAGTTCGGATGTATCATTACAGTCTGATTGTGCTTAATGGTCTTGTAGTGACCACCCTTGGACAAACGAGCCACATGATAAAAGTAACCAGCTGTGGAGGCCTTGCGCACATTGATAGTCTCCGGCAGACAGCTAACCATATCGATTTCGACGCGTTGCATCAGACCAACAATCTGCTCGCGCACATCCCTGGCCCGTTTCATTGATCGATATTGTATGTAGTTCTCGTAGCACCACTGCGTACTATAATCCGTCTCTGCCCATTGGTTGTAGACCTGCAGCAGACTCAGATGGTCACCGTGCATATGATTGAAATTTTTGCGTGCCGTATCCGCATGTATAATCTTATCCTTGGGCCGATAAAAGATGGCGCTATTCACTGACAGCATGGCCGCAATGGTTACCATCTCCTCCGAGCACTTATATCTGCAAAGAGAGAATTTATTATTATTATATTAAGAAATTTTCTAGAACTAATCTTACTTCTCGCTGGCTAACAGCATCTTGCCCATCATTGGGTCCACAGGAAACTCGGCCATGCGTCGACCCAACTTAGTCAACTCTCCGTGATGATTCAGTGCGCCCAATGCATAAAGCTGCTCCAGTGCCAACACCAGAGTCTCATGTGGTGGCGGGTCAAGAAAGTCAAAGTGTATCAGATCGTTGATGCCTAAAGCTTTAAGCATCAGCACCGCATTGCCCAAATTGATGCGGCAGATTTCTGGCACCGTATTCTCCTCCAGCTCATGCTTGTACGCCCAGGCAGTGTACAGGCGGAAACATTTTCCTGGTGCTGTGCGACCAGCGCGTCCAGCACGTTGATTTGCCGAGGCCTTTGATATGGGCACCACCATCAGCGATTCCATGCCGGTACGGGAATTAAAGTTATTCTGTTTGGCAAAGCCCGGATCAATGACATAGATAATATTGTCAATGGTGAGCGATGTTTCCGCTATATTCGTGGCCAGGATCACCTTTCTTGCATTTGGTGGTGTTGGCTCAAAGATTTTGGCCTGCATATCGCTGGGCAGATTGGCATAGACCGGAATGACAATGAGTTCGCGAATTTTGGAGCCCAAACGTTTGACGCGATCCTGTAGCACTTCCTGGCACGTCTCGATCTCATCCTGTCCCGTTAGAAATACAAGAATATCGCCAAGCGGCTGTGTGGCATGTATCTGCAGCACCGACACACAACAGGCATCTATGTAATCCGCCTCCGGCGCTTTCGTATAGAATATGTCCACGGGATAGCGTCTGCCTGGTATGCGAAAAATGGGCGCATCATCAAAGAAAGCAGAGAACTTCTCGGCATCCAGTGTGGCACTCGATATCAGAAGCTTAAGTTCTGGTCGAAAGCGTGCTATGTCCTTGACCAGACCGAAAAGAATGTCTGTATGCAGCGTGCGCTCGTGTGCCTCATCAATGATCATGACGCTGTAGGAGCCCAGATCCGGCTCCGATAGAAACTCACGATGCAGTGTACCATCTGTCATATATTTGAGTATGGTGCGATCCGAGGTGCAATCCTCAAAACGTATGCTGTAGCCCACCTCGTTGCCCAGCTTGACGCCCATCTCCTCCGCAACGCGCGCTGCCACGGACATGGCGGCCACACGACGTGGTTGCGTGCAACCAATCATCTTTTTGTCCGCGGTGAAGCCGGCCTCCACGAGATATTGCGGCACTTGTGTTGTCTTGCCCGAGCCCGTCTCTCCTTCGATAATTAGCACCTGATGGGCCTTGACGGCTGCTATGAGATCCTCTTTAAAAGGATAAACTGGCAATGATCGGCGTGTTTCATCCAATGTTAAACGTTTGCGTTCTTTCTCTGTTAGCTCCGGTTCTTTGCTGGTTTTCTCTCGATGTCCATCGAGCGTCAATGCCTGTATAAAGTCAATTTGATCGTCCAGTAGCAGCTCATACTCCTCCTCAGCTTTGGCATCCTTGGCACCAAACTGGAAACGTGCCGAAGCCAACTGTTCGGCCTCCCATTTCTTTTGCTCCGAATTTGGTTGCTTTTCATATTCATCAACTTCCACATACTCCGCTGCAATACAAGTTGTAAGTAAATTTGAAAAATTTTGTACCTATGATACACAAGCAACTCCCTAAAACTCATCAAAGCCATGAGTATTATTATCAATATTATCAATATAAAATAAAGCTCAATAAAAAAGCGAACAAAAATGGTAAAAAAAACTCCCTCAACTAAAGAAGGGAGTTTTTGCAATAACCTTTGTCAAAAGTGACTCGATTTTGGAATGTTATACCTCAAAAGTCTTGTATTTACTTCTAGAAAAATACTGCATTCAAATCTCAACTTCTTTTTTTTTGACTTTTTTGGCGGAGTTTTTTTTTTTGCTAGCGCCATCTAGCGCCGGCTGTCAGCGAATTTGTGCTTGCCGCCTATTGGAAAGTAATTGAAATTGAAACAAGGTAATGTCATGCGAGAAAGCGCCCTCTATAGTTAAGTACCAATCGTCAAGAGAGTAAAATAACACAGTCATATAGCGGTCTCTGTCGCACTCACACGGTCATATACACTGGTACTGGCTTTCTCGCATGACACTACCTGGTTAATTGTATCATGATTGTACCTATGATAACTTACATTTTTCTCCTTTCTTTAGATCCTGCGGCATATGATAGCGCTGTACGCGTTCCAACTCCCTTGCCTTCTCATGTTCTTGAGCAATGCTCAAGAGTTGTTTCTTGTACTGACGCTCCTCACGTTCTCGTTTTGTTAATCTGGAAAAAAAAAACAGATATCAGTATTGAACACTTATAACAAAAACACATGAAAATACTTACACGCTTTCCTCAAACAGATATTCGTCGTCCAGAATATCAGCCTCCAATTCGGCCACTTTGTCATCCTTGCGCTTCTCTAGATACTGTCGACGCGATTGGATACGCAAATGGGGCACAATCTTGTCGCGATCTTCATGCTCTAGCTTAAGACGTTTAGTTGCTTCCTCAATTGCCTTGCGTCCGCCTGTGGCCTCAACAACTTTACGTGTTCGATTCTCATCGCGCTGCTTCAGTCGCTTGGAGAACTCATCTCGCTCACGGAGATCTTTGAGACGTGACTCCTCTTCACTGTCGGGCTCCTCAGCGCTGCTGCTGCTAGTGCTAGCCGTGCGTTTTCTATTTTTGCTTGACATTTTTTATAGCAAAATTTAATTTGAAGACACAACAATAAACATAAGAGTTCGCCGGTTGCTTAAGGCCCGTATGCTGCTCACAGTCGGTGTGTTTACAAATGATATGCAGCTCACAATAAAAAATAAACAAGAGTTCGCCAGTTGCTTGAGGCCAGTATGCTGCTCACAGAGCTTGCAAGAAATGTGTAAGCAATCGGTATATCGGTAAATGATATGCAGCTCACAATAAACACTAGTAAAAAAATCAATTAACTATTTTTATTTATATTATTATTATCTTATTTAGTTTGAGCTTAAAATATTATATTTATGAAGTTTTTTTGGTTGCAACTGCAAACTAAATTTTTTATCAAGGTATATCGATAACACTCCTTCGCAACTAATCGATTGCAAACGCGCGCACCTTGCAGCACACACAACAAAGAAATGTGTTGAAATTTGTAAACAAAATAATCTTTAATAATGTCGCGACAATTAAGCTTTAGTCCACAGCATGAATATGAATTAATTGAATATCCTGGTCGTGTAGTTAACACAGATCGCATGGTCTCTACTCTGGGCGGCATTGTTAACATATCAAAGGTTAGACGCACAATCGACAGCGACTATTTATAAATAAAACAATTTGCAATATTGCAGGTTTTGGGAGATGAGAAAAGGCGCCTGGAGTTGCGTTTCCATCCGGACAATCCATATAATAAGCCCACCTTTGGTGATTGCACTGATAAATCTGGCGTCCTGCTCTCCATAACTGTACGTCGACACAAACGTGATAAATCGCGTCCTCCACAGCATTTTGTACGCGTTTTGGGCCACTGCAGTCGAAGTTTCTCTTTTGAATGTAAGTGATGGCATATACTATATTTTTTTTTTTTGTTAATAACCCACAATCTTTAGCACTTTGTGACTTTCAGTATCTGCCGCTGTGGCGTACGCCCAGAAGTGAAGATGCCAACGCTGCTTCTGAGCTCAAATATGCCCTGGATCAGGTGCAGCCGCGTAATGTTGCAGATTTAGACTACTTCAAGTGAGTGGATTTATATACATATATTTAATACTTCTACTAATATTCCATATTCCAGACGTTCACAGTCCCAACTGCTATGTCTGCCCGAGCTATTTGCGCGCGTTGACATTGTTCATGGTGGACATTATCGCATCGATGGCAACGAGGATGGACAGCAGGAAGTGCTGGGTGTATTGGCCAAGTCCAGCTATGACAATCACGATGTCGTATCCTTTAACATGCAGGATACATTCCCCACACAACCGGATGCACAGATTCTCAAACGGCTTAAAGTCAAATACGTTTCGGATGAGCAATTTGCACGAGTCAAAAAATTGTTCGATGAGAGTCCCATTTGGACGCGTATTGCGCTGCTCTACGAATCGGGCGTAACAAATGAAAAACTCAAATGCATTATACCCTCGCTGGCCTTCTACTTTAGCAATGGACCGTGGAGAACGCTTTATGTGCGCTATGGCTATGATCCGCGCAAGGATTTCAAAAGTCGCCACTATCAGACCTTTGATTTTCGCCTGCGCTTTGGCTCTGGCGTTTCAGAGTTTGTCTATTCACGTAAATCGGCCAAGCAAAAGAGATCGTCGACGGTCGCTGCCGAGGAGCTTAAATGCGATCTGGTCCAAAACATTGATTATCCATATTTCGATGAGCACAAGCTGCCACGTTCGAGGCAGTGCATGCTGCGCTATTGTGATGTACGTCTGCCCAAGATACAAGAGATGCTTGAGAAGATTCCAACACCATTGACGGGCGCCGTTTGCAATGAACGCACTGGCTGGCTGCCACCCAGCTTTGATGCCCAGGTGCGCCAAATTGTCTGCGCCACAATCAGTGATCTCTTACGAAATCATTATCGCAAGGAGCATTTAACCGCTGAGGTGGATGCGGTGCCGCAAGCTGATGGTGAAGCTGAAGCCGACGATGAGGAAGAGTTTGTTGAAGAGGAGGAGACACAAGAGGACGTGGACATGGAACTGGATGAGACACCCATCACAGAAAACTTTGTGGACAAAAATATTGAACAGTTGTTGGACAATATAACGAGCTGATAGCAAAATATATTTATATCTAAAATACACTCTGTTTGTAAAATCTGTATATTATACTCAAAACCCAGCAGGCAAATGGTTTTCAAAGCTGAACCTAGCTCTGAGTTTTTAAAACTATATCATTATAAAATTCGTCCACAACACGATAACACCTAAAATTATTTAGAAATTTTCTGGAACATTTTTTTTTTTGTGATAAAACTACACAACACACCTAGAAATTATTTTAAAATTTCTTGAATATTTTTTTTTTTGTGATATAATATTTGCTTAAGTGAGTTAAACTGTGTATAAAAATGTTACCAAATTTAACTATAAACTTTACAATTAACATTTATTTTCCCTCGACTTCCGGTAAAAGCTATAATACGAACAGCATGAAAACAGGTTGCTCAAAAAAACGTAGCGCTTGCCCCAAGAGTCGTCCATGCAGGCCTAAGCGGCGTAATTCGTGCCAGAAAAATCGCGTCAATCCGGGACCGCTGACAAACAATCCGTATTTAAATTATCTCCGATATTTTCGGAAGCGGAGTAATAGCAGTGACCAAAAGGCCCAAGTCAGAGAAGCGGCCAAAGAGTGGAAATGTTTAAGTGAGCATGCCCGTTGCCGCTTCCAGAAACAGGTAAATATTTCATCAATATAATTTATTATAATCATTAAACATGTTTTTTCAAGGCCAATATTGTACGAGAAGCGGAGCGCCGAAACAGAATACAAGGATTCCGACATCCGAAAAAATGCTAAGTTGAATAATCGAGGGTACCGTTAAATTTTGGGAGTTTTTTGTTTTGTTTTTTTTTGTTTTTGACACGCGTGCAAGTCCCGATTTCGAACATCAAAATTCCAAAGGCCCCTCAATCATTATTTTAATTTGTTTTTTTTCGGTCAAAATTATACGTTAAATATGTCCCCTTGTTTGGCCGCGTTAGGTTAGGATTTTAATTAGGGTTCTTTAGGGACATTTTGATTGGGAGCTAAAAATATTTTACGTGCTGCTCAATCCCTTTTAACGGTTTCGATTCTAAATTCCCGTTTTCTTCAAAATTTTAATTTAAATCAGGGCGACTGGCATAAGCCCATCGGAAGGACTTTCGTAGGCGCAAATCGGAATACGGATCATTGGAGTATGGAGGCTCTGGACGGATGTGGATATGGAGGAATACTTTTAATTCCATTTCCTAACACTTGACACACGAGCACGCTGCTTCAGTCCTATTCCCTTCGATTTGGATAAACAAAATTTAAGTTTATATTTCGGTCAAATTTCTGTTAATAAAAGTCCCTCTTGTTTAACGAAATTTTTGTTTAGATATTCAATAAAAGTCACCTTGTTGAACGAAAATGTTTGAAATATTAATAAAAAACCTGATTTTACTAGAAAAAAATACATAAAAATCTTGTTTTGAAAATCAAAAAAAGTTTTTGAAAAAAAGATTTTCTTTCAAGAAAAAAATATGAAATTCTTGTTTTGAAAAAAGGAATTTCCGTAAATTAAAAAAAAAAAAAATTTTGAAAAAAAACAGATTTTCTCTAAAGAAAAAAAATTAGGAAATTCTTGTTTTGAAAAAAGAAATTTCCGTATATTAAAAAAATATAGTAATTTTATTAGAAAAAAAGGTTTTCTTTCAAGGGTTTTAGTTTCCTTAGTTCTGTGATCTAAAGAAAGCTTTGAAGTTTATTTTCAGTTGGATAGTTTTGCAAAGATTTAGTATATGAATGGAAGCATAATGCATGTAAAGATTAAAAAAAGCTTTCAGCAGAATATATATTATGAAAAAACATTAAATTCTTGTTTTGAAATAACAAAATCCTGTAAACTCGAATATTTTTTTAGAAAAAAAAGGTTTTGCAAGGGTTTTTGGTTTTTAGCTCTGAGTTAAAGAAAGCTTTATAGTTTATTTTCTGTTGGATAGTTTTGTTTAGATATTCAATAAAGAGTCCCCTTGCTTAACGAAATTCTTGTGTGTTTGAAATAAAAATAAAAAATCTGAATTTACTAAATAAAAAGTGAATTTTTTCACTTGAAATAATAAAATGTTGTAAGCTCGAATTTTTTTTTTTAGAAAAAATAAAGATTTACTTTCAAGGGTTTAAGTTTCCTTAGCTCTGTGAGTTAAAGAAAGCTTTATAATTTATTTTCTGTTGGATAGATTTAGATTTGCAAGGATTTACCATATGAATAGAAGCATAATGCATGTAGAGAAGCTTTTAGCAGAATATATGTTTTTTGTAAATGCTTTTGTTGAGTAAGAAAAATGTCAGGAGCTTAAGGCTTGCATCTGTCAAGGAAACGTGGATATAGGCAGACTTCACGAATGTGATAGCGATTAAGCAGCCAGCAGAGGAAGCGTTCCAGACCAAGACCATAGCCGCCATGAGGTGTTGCGCCATAGACACGTTGATCCGTGTACCAGTAATAGGGTTTGGGATCGATGCCTTCGCGTTCGTAGCCCTTCATCAGCTCATCGCTGTCATAGATCCTCATGGAGCCGCCCACAATTTCGCCCACATTGGGCAGCAGGACATCAACGCTCTCGGTCAAGCGCTGATCATCCTTGCAGCGTGACATATAAAATGATTTGATCTGTGCTGGGAATTTGATCAATAAAATGGGCTCATTGATGGTGTCCGTCATTTTGCGTTCGGGTGCCTCGGGTATATCCTCGCCGAACTCATAAAAGGTGCCATCATCCTTGGTCACATTGTGCTCCTTCAGCCATTTGATGGCATCGGCGTATTCCATGCGTCTAAATGGCTTCTTGGGCGGCTGGAAGTCCGGATTGAGCTCCTTGACCAGATGACCCCATGGTGACTTTAAGATGCGATCCACAACATCACTGACCAAATCCTCCAGACGATCCAACAGATCCTCAAAGCTCATAAACGGACACTCGGCCTCAATGTGCGTATATTCGGCCAAATGGCGACGCGTCCGACTCTGCTCGGCACGATAGCTCTGGGCAATGGTGAAGACATCACCCAGCGCCGGTAGACATGTCTCCAGATACAGCTGCGAGCTCTGGGTGAGATATGCCTCCTCGCCAAAGTACTGCATCTTGAAGAGCGTGGAGCCACCCTCAACCTGGGTCTGGACCAGAGTTGGTGGCGTCACCTCAGTGTAACCGCGATCAAAGTAATGCGAACGGAATGCCTGCATCACAACGGAACGCATCTTCAACACCTTGGAGGTGTTCTCGCCACGGATCATGATGTGCCTGTTATCCAGTTGCACATCCGGATGCGCCTCTTCGTTCAATATGGCATCAGCGCCACCTGGCGGCGCCAAACCAATCAGCTCCCAATAGTCCACATTCAGCTCATGTCCACCCGGCGCCGTCTTGCCCTCGGGCACCAGACCCAAGGTGCCATAGAGCAGCACAGAGCTCTCCGTGCTCAGCACGACTGCCTCGTACGTCTGGCAGAGACGATCGTTGAGCACACACTGAACGAAACCGGTGCCATCGCGCAAGGTGATGAACATCAGGGATTTACCCTGGCGACGGAGGCGGTGCACCCAGCCATAGATCTTGACACGAACACCACGGTGTTCGGTGCCCTCGACAATACGTATGCGTTTGGCCACCGCCCAGCTGGGATCCTCGCTAATCTTGATTTTGCGGGCATCTTCCAAATTTTGTTGACGCTTGCCCGCATCTTCGGCTTCGCGTTTCTCCTTATCCGCATTCTTGTGACCCTCGCGCACAAAAAGTTTTTGAATTTTCTTCAGTTGTGATTTTGCAGCCGGCTCAAAGACTTCGGTCGCCTCGGGATCCTTGCTGTCCACATAAATGGTGGGGAAGGGCTCTTTGCCGGCATGACGCATTGCCTGCAAAATGGTCTTATAAGGTCTGGCTTCGCTACCATCGCCTGACTCATCGTTGCCACGCTTTTCAGAGGTGAAAAGTGCACCTGCAACGAAAGTGTTAGAAAATAAATATTAACATCTTTTTTATACTAATACATATACACAAATGACAACGTGGACAGCCTCATGCGGCCAGCTTTGCCAATTGCTATTTTGTGTTATATCTTATGTATGCAATCGCACTTACTTAAACTTAATTGGGATAACTGTTCCTCAGCCATCTTTTTTATATTAATGACTAATATTTTTCGTTTGCAATTAATAAATTTAATTTAGCGTGCTGCGGCAAAATGCACTGAAGTTGCATCAGCTGAAAAACGTAGGGAACTAGTTCGAGCTGACTTGAATAAGAATTCATTGATTCAGTTCATGAACTCACAGCGCCTTAGCGGCTAGTAGCAGAAGCTTGCATTAGCATCAGTGCTGCCAGTTTAGCAATTTAGTTGCTAGATCTGACAGCTTTTCAAAAAAATTTCAACCTTTTTTTAAAAAAAATGATATTAGCCAGAAGTCTAGCAATTTTCAATTATTTTATAGGGGGGGAGGGGGGGGGCAAGAGAGAGAGAGGGAGAAAACGAGATTTTGAGTAAGAAAGAGAGAGAGAGAGAGACTCTGAATGAGAGGGAGAGATTCTGAGTGAGAGAGAGAAAGATCTGAGTGAGAGAGAGAGAGAGAGAAAGATCTGAGTGAGAGAGAGAGAGAGAGAAAGATCTGAGTGAGAGAGAGAGTGATTCTGAGTAAGAAGTTTTGAGGGAGTGAGATCACACACTAACACATTAACACTAATAGCGAGACTGAGACAAATAGCAATGGGAAGGCCTAACGTACCTTCCATCAAGCCAGAACCAGTTGGGAATTATAAGAGGTTTGATGCAAAAATATTTTAATTTAATTTAAATTTAATTCATTTTTAGGACTTTTTCTTAACAAAAATGTAACTTTTGCATATCTAAAGCAAATTTTCAAAGCTTTCAAATATTTTAAAAATTATTGCCAGCATTTTAAAACACATACACACACAGCGCAGTGCAATCGCTGCAATGTAGAAGCTAAGCGACTTGGACATGGCTTAGCATAAATATTTTTTTTAAAACATGTTTAAAATTGTTAGCTATTTTTAGCAATTTTTCCTCGGAGTTTCTGGCAGCACTGATTAGCATCCGCATATATATTGCAAAACAGTGCTGTGTAAGGTAAAAAAATAAGCTGAACTAGTTCGCAAAACCAGCGCTGCCATAGTTTAAAAAAATTCGTCTTTGTTATTAAAAAGTAAACACAGCAAAAAAGGTTTTGCGAACCAAAAAGTATTTTACCATGCCACAAGAGAACAAGTAAGCTTTTTCTAATATTTTCAGCAGTTCATTAGCATTAATTTCTTGCTCCTCAATTCAGCATTAAAATTTTCCCCAAATCCGTGGTGTGCGAGGAGAGTACACTGCGAGGTGACATCACTTTCTCTGCCGGCTGCGTCGTCCATCCCAGCGCAACAGTCATTGCCGAAGCTGGACCAATAATCATTGGCGAAAACTGCATTGTAGAGGAGTACGCAACAATAGCCCATCGTCTGGCCGATGGCGCCACTTGGGATGCCAACAATATACTCAGCATTGGCAACCACAATGTATTCGAGGTCGGTTGCACTGTGGAAGCGGCCCGCATCGGTGACCGAAATGTTTTCGAAAGCAAGTGCTACGTGGGCAGGGGAGTGACGGTGACAGGCGGCTGTGTCATTGGAGCGGGCATCCAGATGCGTACAGTGCAAGTGCTGCCCGAGAATACCATTGTGTATGGGCAGCAGGCACTGCAACGCGAAGCGATCGAAAAGCAAGGCTCACAAACTCTGCAAATTGACTTTTTGCGCAAGGTGTTGCCCAATTACCATCATTTGCGCAAACCCAATCACGACCCAAAGAAGGCGCGCAGCGTTGTCTAGCATTAAGTTTATATATATTGTAGTGTATTAGTTAATCTCTACAGCGTTGGTATTAAAGCTATTTATCTCCTGCTCGAACGTCTCCATTGTGTGATCACAAAGTGCTTCCAGATCCTCTAGTCCGCGCTTCAGCAAATCTATGGCACGCTCCCGATGCGACTGTATGCGAAAGTGTAGCTTCTGCTCGGTGGGATGTGGTATGGTATAGCCGCAAAAATCCACTTCGGGATAGCGTGCAATAATTGTTTTTAGGGCGTTGCCCAGCGTGTGACCCTCGTTGATGAACACAAATGTGCGGGAGCCCTCGCCGTTTTGTTCGTCACCTGCGAGCTATGACAAATACTTAAGAATTAATTAAAATAATGTTTACATTTATTTACCTCTGTCAATGCGCCCATTGTGTACGAAAAGTTTTGTTAGCGATGTGGCTCAACAAAAACGTGCACATCTATTATCGGTTTGTTGGCAGCGCTGTGCTATCGATAACATAGATGTTTTCGTTTGTTTTCGATGGCTTGCAACACTCGTGTTCTTCTTGCACAGAGAGCAAGAACACGCTTGAGCCTGAATCACTGCGAATTTTGTATAAACATAGCATTGTATTTCATTAATAATTAGTGCAATCATTATTTATGGCAGTCATCAATAATTTTTAAATAATTTTCTACTGCAATTCAATGCTAATAAACAAAAGTTGCCAAACTTATCAAATTGTAGTACAGTAAAGAAGTGTTTGTTTGTTTGTGTTGTGTACAGCCATACACACATACATACCCAAGTGTTTATGTTTGTGTGTCTGTGTGTTTGAAACTAACAAAAACTCTTATACAGCATAAAAGGCGGCAAAAGTAATACAGCAAAAACAACAACAACAGCGCATAAAATGCAAAGCAAGGCGGCAAAAATACAAAAAAAAATGCAACAGCAAACATAATTACTTGTGCAATATATTTAACGTGAACGTCGGCATCGGCACATTGCTCTAAAAAGAAACCAACTTAAAAAAAAAAAAAAAACAACAACAACACAAACCAACGGGCACAAAACTGTTTTGTAGCACTTCGTTTTGTGCGTCAGTGCGCAGACAGGAATAAAGAAACGGCGAAAAAGCAAACTGCAGCAAAACAAAAATAACAAGCACAGAGAGGCAGCATATGAAATACAGGTTTGTGCAAAAGCAGCAATAAAATCAACAGAAAAAAATGTCTTCAAATCAGCTTTTTGTTTATATGTTTGTATGAACAAAATACATAAATATACTGTACTATAATTTTTATTTAATAAATGGTTTAATTTGTTGTAAATTTCTTATTATTATTGTAAGGCACCATGGCTCTTCGCCAATACATATGCAACTTACATTCAAACATTTACAAATACACACATACACAATATCAAATTATGCAAATTCATGCACACTGGCAGCAGCTTGCGCGCTGCCGATGCTGACGCCAAGCGTGCGCAAAGGCGGAAGCGTATGCTAGAAGACCAGTTCGCGCTGCCAGCGCACAACTCTGTTATTCTTTTTTATTTGTTTTTATTTCCAATACATACACGCACATGTTGTGTACATATACGTTTTTACTATAATAGTTGCTAGGCTGTTTGCTCTGCACCACCCCCCACGCCACCTCAGCGCACATTTTATTTAAATTTTTTTTACATGTTCTGCGGCTCATTTGTTTGGTGGTGGCGGCGTCGTCGTCGTCATCGTCGCCGTCGTTCACATCTGTTGTTTGTTAAAGTAGCCTGTCTTTGGCCTCTTTGGTGGTGGTGACTAATGCCAAACCGTGTTCCGTTATCTCAAAACGTTTCTCACGTCCCGCTGCTGTCCAATCCAGATTCACACCCACACATTTTAAGCGTGTGTTGTAATATAGCGGAGTTTGTAATGAGCGCGTGTGTATGTGTATGTGTATGTCATTCGTTTGGCTTTTATGGCGTTTGGCGCCGTTTCATGTTTCACTCAACGGCGTGCGTTCCCCTTACATACATACATACATATTTGCCATTTGGTCTAGTCTACGTTCCGTTCTCATTTCGTTTCCCCTACCAATGCTGTGCGCCCTTTTGCATGCTTGGCAGTGCATTTGCATTCAGTTATGTATGTTTGTACATACATATGTATATAAGGTCTGAATGCTTTTATAAATATGTGCAGCGAGACAGCTGCTTTATTTATGTACGCACAGCATATTGTTTGTTTGATCGAGTTGCTTGCAACTTTTTCTTAATTGTTGAAACAATAATATTAACTTGCAGTTATACCTGTATGATCTCCACTGAAATGTTTACTTAATGAACTTAATACAAACATATGCCGATTATAAGAGGTTCGGATGAATTTTTTCATGCGTTCAAATAAATATATTTATATACCCTAATCGAATATAATTCAAAAGGAATATTTTGTTGAGTTTTGCACTCAAACGCTGATCTGAGCTGATATGTACGTACATACATATGTATGTATGTGCATGGATTTATTTATGTCTGGCTGTGGCATCGTCGGCGGCGGCTAGCTGTCAAGGGAACAACGACAACAGCGCGGCAGACCATGAAAACTAAAAACCCTGTCGGGCGTTAATACAGACAGACAAGGGCACAGACCACGACAACATCCTGTGCAGCAGCCACGAGAATAAAAAACACATAAAGCAATATGAAGAAATGAGCAAAAAAAAAGAAGAAATAAAACAACAAACCTGTCATCTGCTGGTGTTCTCATCTCCCCTCCTTCGCACAAGTTGGGATTTGTCGAGACTGTCCAGCAGCCTGCATCAGATACGGCAATATACTCACATACACAGACAAAAGCACATACATACATACGTTTACGTACGTGCATATGTACCTACGTATAGCAAAAAGCAAACATGAGAGGACATTGAACGGCGTTCGTCCATCGTTGGTGCAGAGTGCTGCTGCTGCAGACAGGAGAGGAGGCAGCATTTTTAGAATTCCCAAAATCAACACAAAACGTATGTGACGAGAGCAGCAGACAACACAAATAACGAGAAGAAGAACAACAACAACAATGACAATCCAAACTGAGCCTTTAGCTAGGGATGGTCTGGCAACACCATCATCAAGTCCACTGTTGTTGTTGTTGTTGTTAATGGCTGCTGTTGCTGTGCGAGTGATCCAGCCAGATGCTAAGCCGTGCACAGCACACATGAATACTCACAAATCCACATCAGGTATAAATATGTACATATGTATGTATGTATGTATTTTCTTGTTTTGTATGTAGCTAAAGTGAGTCCTTTTGCTTCTTTCGTTGCTGCTCTAAAATACTTTTCAAGGGCTGCACAAACTACAAATTGATATTGCCAGATCGAAATGGCACAGGTGAGCTGCATATCGAGAACTTTGAACAGCTATCGAATGCAGCGTCGCATCCCTGCAATGCATAGTTTGCGACATACAAATTGTTTGTATGTATTATGTTATCTACCTATTCCGTCTGTACTTTGTATATAATATACATGCGGCGGCAATGTCCTGTGAATGCATCTGTGTGTGTGTGTGTGTTATTCAGTTTCATTTCGTTTTCGTTTCACTTTTTTGCCTGATTCGGTTTCTGTTTTTGCTTCCTACTTTTATTGTTGTATTTTTACAGCTGCCACTTTTTCCAACTTGCATTTTTGCCCTTCTCGTTCGTTGCTGCTGTTGCCTTGTGTTGTTGTTGTTGTTGTTGGCAAGGGGTGGAATTCTCTCTGCTTTCGGTTCGGTTCGTTCGTCGCAGCCGTCGCACAAAACACAAATTTATAACATTCGTTCGTCTGGCTTTGATCCTTTTGGGTCTTTTGCTTTTATTATTACTTTTTTTTTTGGCTCAGACGTCTGTCGTCTGGGCCCGCACCCCACCAAAAAATTGAGCAATTCGTCGAGGAGGGAGGTTGGTAGCGGAAAGTGTCTTGCAAATAAATAAATAGTCATGTCAGCCATAATATTAATGCCCGCCAGGAAGGTGGTGCAAAAGTTTTCACTTTAGCGAGCGGGGGAGGGCAGGCAGAGAGTCGTCCGTTGCTAATCAACCCTCTGGGGCGCTGTTTGAACGAAACCAAGAAGAACGAACAAATGCAGCCGGCAGGCAGTCAGCCAGCCTCCCCCGAAAAAAAAATGCTGTGCGTGTCGTGTCGTGTCTGTTGGGGTCAATAAACTTTTTGCGCCACCATCTTGTGTGCGAGTCGCACTCTCGCGCGAAAATCGAATGGACCATTCTCAAAAACCAAAATATAAAAATCCCGGGGACCGGTTCTTTTCCCTCTTATTTTCCAGAGTTCACCCTCCATTTTGGGCTCTGCTTGCCTGTTGTCGTTTTGCACGTTCTACGCATTTTTGTGCATTGACCCCACGCACCGACAAGAAGAAGAAGAAGACGAAGAAGAGGAAAACCAACCCGTCCCCCCTCTTATACGCTCGCCCTTTGACCCCAGCAGCACACTTGAACAATGGGCAGGCTGGCAACCCTTGTTGATTTGATTTTCATTATATATGTATGTGTGTGTGTGTGGGAGTGGGGGCCGCAGGAGTGTGGGGTGGGTCTTAAACCTCATGAATTTGCGCTTACTTGGGCTTTTATGTGTGTGCTTTTTGTTTTAATATAAATAATAAAAAATACATATTCTATTCATGCTGCTTCGATTACACCTTTATGATGTCATAAACTCAACCTGGCTTTAATTTGCACAGTGGTACAAAATGTCTGTATGTGTGTGTGTGTGTGTGTGAGAGCAATAAACTGTTTTATGGCCACTTGGATAAATGCCTCGTCATGGGCGTGGTCAAATATACATATTATAAAGTCAAAAAGAGAGACAAGCATGACAGATAGATGGACGGACAAATGGACAAACGAACGGACGAACATTTCCTGTTTTGTTTCGAGCTGACAAAATGGCATTTAACATAAAACTATTTTTGCCATGTAATTTCCTTAACAAAAGAGCCCTGGCTCTATAGCAATCAGAACATCATCATTAAAGGTCATTACGTATGTAGGGTAGGGAGGGTTGCCGCTGAGAGGGGTGGGTTTTACAATTTTACAAATTTTCTTGGGAAACAACAGGGTGCGTCAGCTAACAAATAACTGTAAATGTATGGTTGTATGTGTATGCGAAATTTCACGCTCTCTACTCTGAATATGTAAATGGGAATATTGTCCGAGAGAAAAACGGAACATTACAGGGCGTCCTTCTTGTAAATAGATCTTTATGGCTGACAATGTTGTGCGTATGTGCGTATGTGTGTAAGTGTGTGTGTGTGTGTGTGAGAATTTTTAGGTAATGTGTTGAAAGTTTGTAAAGGTTTCGTGGGAAATTTTCAATGTAATGAGTTTGTCATTATAAGGGTTAAGGAAAACAGCAAAAGAGAGTGCGAATGAGAGAAAAAAGAAGAGGAGAAACAGAGAAGGGTTCGAACAGGTTGCAGCTTAATGAAAAAAAAACAAGTAAGAAGGCTCTAGTCGAGAAATCCCGACTAGGACATACCCTTAACCCCATACGTAACGCGTTCAGTCATTTGTGTGTATTTACCCAGTGACCAATATGATAAAAATGACCAAACTTCAAACTGCGATATCTCCGGTGTTTCTTAACCGATTTTATTCAAATTTTTTAAAATGTTCATTATTTTACCAATTGTTTAAAACCCGGTTTTCACAATTTTGAAATTCAAGAATTTTTCGTTATCGATCACATGTGTATATCGGAAACCAAAAATGTTATCGAAAATTTGAAGGAAACTTGATCTGCCTATGGTTAAGGAGAGCTTAAGTTTCAAGTTTGAAGTCTCTAGCTCTTATAGTCTCTGAGATCGGCGCGTTCATACAGACAGACGGACAGACGGACAGACAGACATGGCTAGATCGACTCGGCTGTTGATGCTGATCAAGAATATATATACTTTATAGGGTCGGAGATGATTCCTTCTGCCTGTTACATACATTTGCACAAAACCATTATACCCTTATTTACCCATTTTATGGGTTAAGGGTATAAAAAAACAAGCAACAGGAAACTGAAACTTGTACTTGAGACAAGCTCGAAGTGTATTTAATAAAGGAAAGAAAAGAAGATAATGTTATCATATTAAAAAAAACACGTAAGAGGATTCTAGTCGAGCCTTAACCCGTTACGTAACCAATCATGATTGCGTTCGTTTGCCATTTGGGAATTTTGTCGGTTAAAAACGCTAAATTTAAAACACGCGCGCGATTTAAAACGCGTCATTCCTTGAACCGTCCCCATGGCTACCCACCAGTATATATACCAGCCAGAATAAATTTTTAAAGCAGGCTACTTTGGCGCGTTTTTAAACGCGCACAAAACGCGTTGCACTTTGCTGCTTTTTCAGTGCTACAATTATATCGTTTTTTACACACAAAAGATTGTACGCGTTACGTATGGGGTTAAGGGTATGTCCTAGTCGGCATTTCTCGACCCGAGAATTCTTACTTGTTTTATGGATTAAGTGTATAAAACTGTCAAAAGTTTTTGTGGGTAGAGGACATAAAGTTTTTAGCGTATAAAATAAAAACCCTTTTTAATGGAACACTTTTTTTTAAAGCTTTTAAAGCCTGGAAAACATTAAGGAATTTTGTTACAGGATTTAGTGAACAGTCGTTAAACCGAAAAGGAAAATTCTTTTAAGAAACTTATGCTTGAGTCAAAACACTTGAATGTAACAACAACCCCTATAAGGCGGACGTCCAAAAGGCAATATTATATTTAGCGGAAATATTTAACCTTTCTTTACTATGGTCGTTGATGCTTGATACATTGTGTCTTTTAATTTCGGAGAGTCTAACTCCGATTGTGTAGAAGTTGTAGGAGCAGAAAGTTTTCAAGAATAGCTTGATAATAATCATGGCGAAACAGAAGAACTCTAACCATGATTAATATACTGATGAGCACTCCTGTAATGGTTCCTTGGATGTTCAGTCTTGTGAGGATGAAATTGAAACTTTTAATAATTAGAACTTCCAGAAATAAGACGCAATTTTCGTATTAAAAGCTATAAAACTAATCCGAAAATGCACTCCAATTTCTGGGATCTTTTATTTTCGAAAATTCTTATGTCTGTGCTTATCTGAAACTGTATAGGAAAATATTTCTTGAAAACATAATATGTAACACCAAAAACAAAAATGTTAGAATAACTTTCATATAAGAAAGCTTTCTATATACCAAAAACAATTATATATAAGGAACTTTTCCTATAGCAAAGATTGTAAAGTTCCCTTGGAGACTAGATTTTCAAACGTTTTGTGACTAAAATTATTAGTTACGGCTACTAATAGTTAGTAAACACATATAAAAGTGTAATTTAAGATACTTATGACGTTAAGTATACAACAGTTATACCATAACCTAAAACATGGTAGTAAAAATTTGCTTCCGTATCTAAAAAAATAAATAAAATTTAGAATTGAGCTGTGTACCAAAATTTCATGATTTCTCGCTGTTTCATCTCTGAAACATAAGACTCAAACTTTATTATATTTCTTGTTATAATTTTGTTGTTGTTGATGTTTGTTGCCTTTTTCATCTTGTTTAGTGTTTTAAATCAACTTTTCTTGGAACTGCCACAGCATGTGTTTCTTCTGGCTTGATTTTTATTGTTGTTGTTGGAATCCTCATCTTGAGCTTGGATATACATATAAGAGTATGTTTATGTGCATATATGTATGTATGTGTGTGTGCTGTCACAGATGCTGTTGTTGTTGTTGCTTGCACTTCATGGCGCTCTTCTTTGTCTGCTTTTTGAAGCTCTCAAAAATGTTCACACGCTGTTGTTGTTGTTGTTGTTGCTGTTCTGTTTGCTCTGACGGCGTTCTTGGCTCAGCGACTAGACAGCTGTTTAATGCAAAATCAAACAATAATACACATACAACAACAACAAAAAATACTTAAGCTAATAAAGCAATATTGAAACAATCTACACGCGAGAATTGTGTACTCTATGTGTGAGGAAATATTATCAGAATATGTATTTAGTTCGCTTGAAATTTGTTGCGCTGATAAACAACACTAAGAAAACGAAATCAAAAAGCTAAGCAAATTCGAAAGACGAGTGTGCCCTGAAACAAACAAAGCGTGTACATAAAAATAATAATAATTATAATAATAATAATAATAACAACAGTGATTGCTCGCAAATAGGGAACGATTTCTTTAGATCCACATTTTGTAAATGCATGCAAAACGTTCGTATGTATGTGTGGATCTTGTTGAGCTTTTTTGGATCGTATTTTGCTTTTGCTGTTTCCGCAAGTATTGGTGTTGTTGTTATTGTTTAGAAATAGAAATGATTTCACAATTTTTGTGCTTTGCCATCACTTTGATCGGCAACACCCCTCTCCCTCCCCCCCAAACGCTTACCACCCCAACGTCCATGGTCTACAGAGAGGCTTAGAATATTCTGTGTTGTATTATATGAAAAGGAAAACACGTTTTTTTTTGGTTTTTGTTGCTTGTTTGTTGTCCAGCCGTTTGCTGATTTCATATTAGATATTCTTGTGGTTGTGTCTTGCTTATTATTTATTCTTTTTGGAAACCACAACAACAAAATTAACTTGCGACTTGGGCGATTCAGCGTGTGTCCAAAGTGAATGTACTCAAACACATTATTTTGGCTAAGTTGTAAAATGTCACGGTGTTGTTGTTGTCCAGCCTTAAATAATATTACGTTCATTTATGTAAATGCTAAATCTTAACTACGGCGAGTGAAGCGAACAACGAACGGCGAACCAAGCGGCAATGCTAATGTAGAAACGAGACGGCACTAGAAAAGGAAGCCGCGGCCTCTTCGAAGACACAGCGTCTGCTTTTGTTCGCGCTTTCGTACTGTTGTCGCATATGTAACCCTGTGTTTGTGTGTGTGTGTGTGCATGCTAGTGATTGATGTGCTGAAGAACATAAACATGAGCGCAAATGCTTAAATCAAGCTGATCGACTGGGCGATCACCTGTAATGGAAAATGTAAATGAAAATATATGTTGATTGGCAGATTTCGTTTTCTTAAGCTATTAATCGGAATATTAATATAAAAATGAAATTTAAAATGTTATTAATGCTTACAACTTAAAATTGATATACCCTGCTAACAACTGATGCGTTACAGAGTACAAACAGTGCGCAATTAGTGTGAGAATGAGATAGAGCTTTAAAACTTTGTACTGCTGATGCTTCGGCATCGGTTGCTGCTGCTGCGTCTTCTTTAATGAAGGTCAATGCTCGTGCGTTGGACGCCGACACCGACAACGCCGCCCCCTACCCCCCACACCCTTTACAATGTTCTTTTCCGCGGCTTCGCTCCGTTTAACTTGAATTGTTACTAGTCTTGTTGTTGGTGACTGTGATAGTGAACTGTTGTTGTTGTTGGTTGGATCGTGTAGAGAAGACTAGAATCAGAACTTTGAGAGGGCCCTTCGGAAAATTAGCCGCACCGAAAACAGAGAAGCTTTCTTAATGGTTTTTCATGCATACACACATATGTACATACATACACATACACATTGCCTTTCGGTCATAGTCATAGACATAATTATGTATAACATACATAATTTAATTGTTTCAATTTTTTGACGGCACCCCCTGTCTCTCTCTCTCTCTCTCTCTAAAGAGATTGTGTGCTGTGGAATCTGGGAGGTTTCCGTTTCTACAGTTAATCAATGTGCGCGCCGAACATTAGACAAACCCAACCTTTTGACCTTTTTAAACGCATACACACACACACTCACACACACGCATTCTCTATGTGTATAATTGAAGTTTATCCATTTGTGTGATGTATGTTTGTGTGTGTATCTTTTAGTGGAAAAATACCAAGAAACCATTAAAGTCAAGTTGAAATAGATTAATTAATGTGCTCAGAACCAAAAAAAATCAAAAGATTTCATAATGGAGATTAACATTTTCCATCTTGCTAAGAAGTTTAAAGTAAAAAGAAGTAGAAAAGTGTAACCCTTAGTGACAAAATAAATAATGAGAGGTTCCCATGGGGCTCAAATGGGTTCAAAGAACCAAAAAAAATAAAAAATGGGGTAAGGGATGTTGAAAATTCATATGCAAAAATACTTTACACAAGTTTATTCAAAAACTTCACGGGAAAAACCAGCGAAGCAAACTTTTGGAGGTGTGGAACAAAAAACAACAACAACAACAGCAGCTCCATAGAAATTAAAGCCCCCGTGTGCGACCCCAAAAAGTGCCATTTCCGATGAAAATAATCTGTCGAAATACCTACAAACTACAAATTGGTGTTCATACTTGGAATTATTTTGAATAAACTAAGTGTTGTTGTTGTTGTTGTAGTAGCTGGAAAGCGTCAAGCAAGAAGTACCAGAGAACAACAATTATGAACGTTGACCTTTTTTGTTGTTGCTAAATTTTCCATAGCGAAACGGATGCAAAAGGTGAAAGAACAGAACAGAACAGAAACAGAATGGAATGGAATCTAATGATGATGGTGGGAAGGAGGCGGCATTAAAGTAAATAAAACGCGCTGAGCCGCAAAAGAAAGAAGAGATTGCGCCAAATAAAATCATAAGAAAAACAACAAAAAGCAAATAAATAACCAAAAGAGCAAGGGGTTGTGTGTGTGTGTAGGGGGGGTTGCAATACATACATACATATTTGTACTATGTATAACCTGGCGCTGACTTTGTCTTATTTTGAAAGTTGAAATGCTGCCTAGGCGCAGAGAGTCTCAGGGCAGCCGCAGCCGCAGCAGAGCTAGAGCCAATAAACTGGTTTTGAAACAAAAGAACAGACGACGCTTAACCTCCCCTCCCTCTCTCTCTCTCTCTTTTTGTCCACACTCAAACGCCACCTCCGCGTGAAGATCACGAGAACAAACAACAACAACAACAGTGCGCGATGGTGTTTTATGCCAAGAGGGGAACGAAATGGTAAAAAATGCTGAAACTTAAACTGGAACTGAAACTTTTCAAAACTTGTGGAGCCAATCATTGTGGCATTGAACTGCTAAAAAAAAAAAAAACAAGAAGAGAAGAGATCTTTAATACGTAGAAGGATGGCCATTAGGGATTTGTATTCAACAGAAGAAAAAAAGATACATAAATAATGGCAAACGATCTTAATTATTTTGCTTGAAATCGAAACAGAATTTATTTATGATAATTTTATGGGTGATCATGTTTATTTTTATCTAATTATTAATTAAGTGTCATTGATAATTGACTTTCTTTAAAGCTTTTATCATGTTCAAACATGTTTGGCCAGAGGACATGTCTCAGCTGCAAAATTAACCTCAAAATGACAGTTAGAGCCAGCCATAATTAACGGCGTTCATCCATTACACATATAGGCACATACACACACACACACACACACATATATATACGCACACAAAAACCATCAACCACACCCACGTAATGCACAAAGCGCCACCCCACGGCGAAGTTTCTGGATTTTTCTCTATACTCTTCGAAGGGAGGGTATCAAACATTTGATGTAAACTGTGTAACAACACTAAAAAAGTTGCAATACAATAAATAAATATCAGTCAAAGACAACATTAAGCTATTTAAACATTTAATGTCCTTTAGCAAGAGTATTAAATGTGCTTTTTTTTTGTGTCTCATATCAGTTGTGTAATTAACATGACGTTAACGTAAGGGGGGAGGTGAAGTTTTGTGACTGTTGTCATTTTGCGACTTGTTCAAATTAATGCGTGTACTTAAGAGCTTTTCAGCCCACAACGCACAAAGCACACACCACACACTTAAACGTATAAATATCGCCTGCCAGCAGCAGCAGTAGCAATAAATCTTCAGACCAGAGTCCTCTCTCTCTCTCTGTCCTTACCACTAGAAATTCAATATCTGCCAAATCACTTGACGGTGAGTGTAGACAATGAAGAAGAAGAAGAAGAACTAGCATCCATCATATCTCACGTACGAAGACAACAAAAAAAAAAAAGTAAATTTGTATGCCATGCGGGTGCCAAAGAAGAACAGTGAGCGGCATGAGTGCAAATGAGACAGAACAAGCGCGCGACTTCCGACTTGTGCTGAGAATATGTAAAGAGAGCGTCGTTGTTGTTGTGTATATTTCACCACAGGACGACATCCACACACACATACAAGTATACAGTCATCAACACAGTGTTGCTAAGCTTACAAACCATGCTGTTTATTTATATTTTGAAGCTCGCGTTGGTAATTTATTATTTCGTTATGTCGCGTTCTTCTGTTGTTATTATTATTATTACTGTTGTTGTAGTTCTTGTTGTTGTCGCATGATTGTGCAAGAGCAACAAGTTTATATCAAACTTTTAACTGCTTTTTGGGCTTTCGGATAGTTAATGTTAGCTGTCGTTTGGCTATTCATGGGCGAACCCCTCTAAGCTCTCCACACGCACTAAAAACAACAATAACAACAACATTAACAACGAGGCGGGTCGACGGTTAGTTGGTTTATTGACATCGCTGTCGACGTCGACGCCGGCGTCGGCATCTGCGTCGCTATTGCCACTTTTTTTTTTCTTCTTTTCAAGTTCGTGAATTTTTTAGCCGTTCGTTGACTTTTGTTTTGTTAACGCTGTTTATTTGTATTATGGTTTGACTTTGTGTGTTTGTCCAAAAACTAATGTCATTTTAACACTGGTTGGTTTTGCTGTTCATTCTTTTCTATTGTCCGTCTGTCCGTATAAATTTCGCAACAGTTCGTTGGCAGTTTCTGGGAAACAACAAAATAAGAAACCCAAGACACAAAGTTCACGCTGAGACACCCGCAGAACTTGAGCAACGAGAGAGAGGGAGCGGGAGAGAGAGCCTGGTTGAAATTTCCTGCACATGTCTCGGGCCTTAAGGGGGCGCTCATTAACTTAATGCGAATTATATACACAGACAAACACACACACACACACATACACATACATGAGGTCAGTGCGAGGCCGAAGACAATAAGAAGAAGAAAAAAAGGGAAGGGGTAGCTTTTGTGCTGTGTGCTGCGGGTCCAGAGTTCAATAATACTGTTCCAATTACCCGTTGTATAAATGGATATTTTGACGTGGGCGTTGAAAACTGAGAACATTACGCGCAGTCTTAGAGTCTAAAATTACAGATTCAATTCGTAAAATTCGATAATATCAAATTCTGTTTCTTGTTATTTTCTTTGCAGGTAAAAAAAATCAACAAGAAATTTTTGCAACTCAACACCAGCAACATTTTAAACAATGCTGACCTAGTGATAACAATTTTTGAAAAGTTTCGTAAGTGAACACACATATACAATTATTACTGTATTATTACGCAATCAAGCGAGGAAACACAAAGCCCTAAAAAAGAATTTAACAATCGATCACTCGAGTCGCTCCCTCGGGCTCTGAAGCTCCCTTGAGCTTTTTTTTTTTTTGGAACTTCCGGCGATTAAGTGGCCTCTCAGAGAGCAACTTTGTGCGCGCTCTCGCTCACTCCCGCTTCTTGCACACCTGAGATCAAAAGAGAACGAGCCAAAGAGAGAGAGAGGGGTAGTGTGTGCGAGCGCAGCGGCAGCTGCATTAATTTTTTTTTTGTTTTTGGTACAAGCTGCCTAATTTCCGGTTTCAAGTGTCACAATTTTATGTTGTTTTCTCCTTCTAAAATTATTGAAAGAGCCATAACGAAAACACACACATATGCATGCTGCATACGCATACATGTGTGTATGGCCTGCATTTTTGTTGTTTTTATGGTTTTTGGGTTGGGTTACCCTGTGTGTGAGAGCAAACATCTGGCTTGCCTGCGACGATGACAGCTGCTAAAAGGGCCAGCCAAGGGACTCATTTACTCTCGCTCTCTCACACTCTCGTTCCCCCTCCAACCCTCTGGCGTTTAATTGGCTGGCTGTGTGTTTAATGAGCGTGCGCACGATCGATTGAATTGTCTGTCAATATGGCAATAAAACTGTTTTCAAGCTAGGGCTGATCATTTTTAAAGAATGCAGCCCTCGTAACAAAAAGATGCCAAGCTGTAAGTGTGCATTTGCCAATAGCAAATTTTTTCTTTTTAAATGCTTCGCGCGATCTGTGTTTTTTGCTTGCCTCGCCTCTTATATGTTTCTTCTTCTTTTTTTTGTTTGTTACTTTGGCACGTTCGACGTCTCTGCCGTTCTCTACCATTCGTCATTCACAAGGGGGGTTCATGAACCGCGTGCAAGGACAATCGAACACACAGCAGATCGATCACAGAAGCTTAAGTTCGAAAACGAAACAAGATGTTCGCGAGATCCCGATGTGCCATTTTCCACTTGTTTCCAACACATACATACATACATACACACAGACGAACAACAACACTTGAACCCATAATTCTCGGAATCCGGACAGCAGAGGGCAAAGCAAAGCAAAAAAAAAAAATAAATGAAGCAGACGTGTTCAGCACGCAAACTCTTGCGTTGCCACCTCCTGCGTGAGTCACACACCAAAGCAGCGAATTCACACACACACACACACATACACGTGCGTATACGTATACGCAGACTCAATCAAAGTTGGCAACGTTGGCCAAAGCGCACAAGAAATCACTGACCTTGACTTTTAACAAAGTTTAAGGCCCTTTGTAGTTGCCAGCAAAAACTCGCACACACATACGCAGCATAATTATATACACATACATACAGACGTGGGCTTACGTACGCGGTTGTTTGATCGCGTCGCGCTCGTTTCTAGACTGGTTTATTGTGCGCTGCCGCTGCGCGCGCTATTCTTAAGCGTTGCTTAACGCACGCATGACGCAAGCGTTCGTCCGCTGCTGCGCAGACTTTTACATTTTTCCTATTGCATCAGCGCGAAGCGACTAATCACTATGTATTTACACAAACACACATACACACACACACCTAAGCAGACTCTACTTGATCGTTGATTGTTGTTGTTTGTAGCCATAAAAAGAATATGTACATCTGTATGTAAGTATGTATGTACAGCAAATAGCACATTTAACTGAAAAGCAGCAGGCCGCAAATTATCTTTTACCTGTCTGCTCTTTCCCTGTTCTCTTGTTCTTCACGCTCGCACACTAAATAAATCCGTTCTGCTTGATGCCAGGGAGAAAGAAGACTGTCAATCAGGCAATATGGCAACACTGATCGATTAGTATAAGAGATGAAAGAAAAAGATAATCGAAAACGATCAATAGATTGTGTACGCAATAACAGTTGACTTCACATTATTCAAATTTGCGTATGTATGTATGTTGTGTTTGAAATTAATAAAGTTCAAGCATTCTTTTTCAAGCCTCTTTCTTGTTTGCTGCTGCAGCAGCAACTCGTTCACTCCCACTCTTCTTGCTCTTCCTCACTCTCTCGCTCCAGTGCATAATATAAGTACACACAGAGACTTCCTGCAGCAATGAGTGCACTGCTCCCTCTCGCAATTTATGTTGGTTCTTTGCTGTTTCTCACTCTTGTACTTTTGTCACTGTGCTTTGTATGTATGTAGTTGTGTGTGTGTGTAGGAGGTTGTCAGAGGTCAGTCTCATCGGTGGCAGCGCAGTCGCTGCTGCTGCTGGCCTATGTACAATACATTCCACATGTACATACGTTCCATTTACCATTTTGTTGCGCATTGAGCATTTGGCTGTACTGTCTGTGTTGTGGAGACCCCCAAACTAGATTTTGCTACCATGCTGCCGCTTGACTCTGCCACAGCACAACGCCGCTGCCGTTCTTTGTCTCTGGCCGCGCCGAACTGGTTGTGTGAGTTTTTTGGCTTGGCCGTTGTTTTCGTTTCATTTCGTTTCGTTGCTTTTCATATCGTTCCACTTCAATATCGACTGTTCCACGCCGTCGCTTGTTTCTTGTAAAATTCTTCTATGTTTACTCATTCTCATTCAGTTCTTTGCGCTCGCCGCATGAACAACGTATACACGCTAGACTCTTCGTCGTCGTCGTCGTCCTCGTTGTGTTCGTTGTCGTCTCGTCTCGTCCATCATCATCATCATCGTCGTCATAACCATCCGTCGCGCTGCGTCGTTTGTTTCTACCAATAACGGTTATTGTACATTCTCAATGTATGTGTGAGTTTCAAAACGCCAAAAAGCAATAAAAAGTATTAATAATAGTTGTGTTGTAAAATATACATATAATAAAAGTGCAGCTCACGCTTCTATGTACACACACATATGAGTACATATGAACATATAGACGTAGAAAGAAAAAAAATCTGTTTTTCCTGTTCCTCTATCCAAACACACACACGCCAAGCGACGCCAACACAAACAGCAATAGCAGCAGCAGCGTCGGCGTCGCAGAGTTCATCAACTTGTTTAGAATCGGCGCGCTGTGAGTACGTGGTACGTGAGTGCGTGGCTGTCTCGTTTGCCTATGTGTGTGTGTGTATGTGCATTGTACATTTGTTTGTGTTTATGTATGTGGTGTTGACTGTTTTCCTGCTCGCCTTTTACGTTGCATTTGTCTACGAGAGTGCGCCGCTTCACTTGCTCTTGCCTGCATTCGTTTATTGTTGTTGGAGTACGGATACGGCGCAATGCAGTCAATAGCAACAAATATAACAACAACAACAGCAACAAGAAATAACATCATTTTTTTGTGGCTATGCTTTGCATCGCGTTTGTTCTTTTTCCGCGCGTTTTATGTTTTGTTGCTGTGTTTGCATTTGAACGTTTACTCATTTTTTGTTATTATTATCTCACTTCTTAGCGATGTCTTTGTATCTGTTGATTTTTTTTACCGCTGCTTGCTTGCCTGCCTGCCTACAGTCACATCTGTAAAAAGCAGGCCTCTTCAGTGCATAAATTAGTCAGTGCCCAAAGGCTAGTACGCAGTACCAAATTATGTATAAACAAGTTTAGACAAGTGAAAAAAAATCATAGAATGGTTTAACTTAAAAGTTGATTGACAAGAAAACAAATTGACTTATTGTTGTTGCCAACAATGCCTAATTCAAACTTCCCGGTTCTAAAGTTTCCAAATCTCAAATACTTATGTAAATTACATATCTTTCAAAAGAAACAACGAAATAGTTAATCACATAACTCTGATTTCTGAAAAACAGTTGATTAAAGTGACCAACACAGTTGATTAATGATTAATTTTCAATAAACGAACGATCATTAGCGGATCAAGAATAACACGTGCGTGTTTGTATGTGTGTGTGCGTGGTTTTTTGCCCTTGTATGGGCTCAGTTTATCTCCCAAGCTGTGTGTATTGTTATCAGAATTCATGGATAATTTCTACCTTAACGTTTATTTTCTTAACAAACAAATGCTTTTAATTGAAATAATAACAATGTGTGCTCAAGTATAAATAATTTTCACCTTGCCTCCAAAAAACTTATAAAAAAGAAACAAAAATTTAATCAGATGACGGTTGGCGTTGGCAGCGAAAGGTGCGACAACCTTTTCTGGGGGCGCGACCTTGCGTCCGCCGCCGCTTGTGTCTATTTGTTTGCTTTTGCCAGCAACTGTTTAAACAAGACTGATCAAGATTTTTACAGCCAGTGTCGTCGTCAATACGGAAGAATTGTTGTTGTTATTATTATTATTATTATTAATCGCCCCCCACTCCCAATCTGTTTCGCTCTTACTTGTTTTTCTTGTTCTTTGTGTGAACGTATTTATTTTTTTTTTTTAAATCAAATTATATTACGGCAATGTTATTTAATTTTTTACTCACTGTCGGACGACGTGTGAGCCACGCTGGTTTTCAAACTCATTAAAATACAACGGGCTTTTGAGAAACGATTACGATTCTGAATGTGTGGGTGCGAATTCTTTTGAGCGTGCGTATGTGAGTGTGTGTGTGTGTGAGTTTTTTATTTACGTATTTAACACTCGTGTCATTAGTAATTGATCAAGTAAGAGACTTATTTCAAAGAAAAACCAGGATGATAAATGGATTAATTCTTTGTTATAGTTTTTGATAATTGTTTTAGATTTCTTAAACGGAACACTTGGATACATTTAAGGGCATTTAATCTTTCAACACATGTTTCAGCTATACTATTACATTAAATGTTGTGTATTTTTCCGTTCTCGTTCCCCAATCTTTCTGTACCAATTTCATTTATATATACGTAGAGTATATTTGTATAATATTTTCATTATCAAAATGTTGAGCTTGGCGCGCTTGTTTTTAGTTGTTTTGAGGGGGTACTTGGGTTGCGTTCCACGTAATAGATAAAGAAAGATACATAGTTAAAGTGTATACACTGTGTCTGTGTGTGTGTGTGCAGTGTGCAGTGTGCACACAACGAAAATTGGTACAACTCTAATTGAAAATGTTAAAGTAGATAGTAAATATTTATCAAAAGTTTACACGTAAACGACCCACGAGACACGTACCGTTTGATTGGATACATTGGCAGCTGGCTGCAGCAAGAAAGCAACAACAACAACAGGGGCAACCCCAAAACTACTAAGATACAGATAATAAACTAACATAAAATTTTGGTTTGGTTTTGCACCTTTATATATCCCAGCACTGTACGTTAATGTGTATGCACAATGCGCACGTACTCGACTGTAACACAGGAGGACAACAAGGCGCATTTTATTTGCATTAGCATTGCCAGGAGAGTCACGACACACACACTCACATAAACTCTCACGAGCCACAGACACTACAAACCGCAGTAAGAAACGAAAATGTATAATAAGAATTGCAACAATCAAGAGAGAGAGACAAAGACTGCACGACTTTATGTTGCCTTGTAAAAAAAAAACAACAACATGTAATAAATTCATAGGTAAATTCGGCATTAGCTTGAGCCACAGAAGAGTACATAATTGTATAAGAAAACTAGTTTTCTCCCAAATGCAGGGTATAAGAAATTGCACTCACTCGCTAATGGAGCGAATTTGACCTGCACGTACCTGCTGCATAAGTGCAAGCGGGATAGATTGCAAGAAGCAGCATCTGTAGCTTCCAGCGAGTGTAGTAGAAGAGAGAAAGAGAGTGGTGAGCGACAGTGTCTGGAACTCATCGACTTTGTTGTTGCCTGCTAAATTGGATGCTGTTGCTTGTTCTTGTTGTCTGCGCCATTCTTTTGTCGCCGTCTGTCGTCCCTCCTACAACACAATAAAAACACAGCTCCCTAATGTATGTATGTGTGAGTGCGGGGCCCATTGTCTTTTCTTGTTCAATAAAATGCGCCATCTCGTCGTTGAGTGAATTTCATTCAGCAGCAACTGCTTTGGGGGTCGCTTGCTGCTGACGCATATAACAGCGACATCTGTTGTCGGAAAAGGGGAGCAGCAGCGCAGCTCAGACGATCTCTTCCGATTCAACGAATTGTTATATTATTGTTGTTGTTTTTGCTTCAACAGAAAAAATTTGCATCGAACGCGCGAGTCGTGCAAGAGAGACCCCTTACCAAACCATTTATCCAGGCAAGCAAACAAACAAGCAGCCAAGCAGTCATTCAGTCAGTCAGTCGGTACCTTTTTTGTCGATGGCCACGTCCATGGCTCTAGAAATATGCACACACACACACACAGACAAAAGATAATTTGCTTGTGTGTATGTATGTATGTATTGGCAGCTGCAGCCCGTTTAGAAACGATGGCGCAGGTAAACGGTATCGTCGCAAAAATTTCGCATGCTTTGTTCTGTTTTATGGCTTGCGCTTTGTGCTGGGCTTCTATGTTTTTTGCGCGTCTGTGTCATGCTCTTTGGCTTTGTTGTGGTTGTTGTTGCCGCTGGGTACCATTGAACTCTGCTGTTGCTGCAACCCCAAAATGGACAGAATTTCAGAAACGAAATGGGAATTGAAACGTTTGTTTTTGCTGCTATGTCTGTATGTATGTGTGTGTGTATGCAAGTACATTGTGCAGCCCATTTCTGTTGTTGTTGTGCATGCAAAAACCCGAAAAGAGAACTCTAAATGCATTTTTGCATTTTGGTATTTTTCGAACAGAAGAGAGCTGACTGCTTTGTATGTCTGTATGTGTATGTATTTATGTTTCCCTTGCATTCTTACTCCCCTTTCTCACGCTGCACTTTTGTAATTCCTGCCTGCAAGTCTGCCCTGAACTTGATATTATTATTTTTTGTTGCTGATGTGGTTGACTGCTGTTCTTCATTTCGTCTTTGTCTTCTTCCTCTTCGTGTTGTTAGTTCTGCTGCGTCTGTTTCTGCTCTGCGCTCTCTTCACTTTGCTTCCTTCTTTTGTGTGTTCTTTCTTATTTCTCCGTCTGTGCACTTTTCAGCCATGAAATTAATAATCTTGTACAAAATTGTTTTGCATTAGTAATGCCTTGTGCAGTGCATATTTGGTTTCCAACCATTCCGCATATTGTACGCTGCGCAGAACACTTCATCTCACCCTTTCCACACCCCACCACCTAATTGCACACTTAACACCCGCTCGCTGTCTCTCTCTTTCTCTCTCTCTCTCTGCTGTGCATATTTGAACTTAATGACCCGGGCGCACGCCGCCTGCTTTTAGTGCACTGCACTGAGACGACGGCCTGATTATTATTATTATTAGCTCCTATTTTTAAACTCTTTTAACAGACTCGACCCTCTGGAATTTTATTCAAACAACATACAATGAGTACACATTCCCATCAGTTGCCATCAGTTTGAAGACGAAACATATGCCATAGACATAAAGCCCCCCAAACAACTGATATTTATCTTGTCATGATATAATATACAATCCATATGCACTGTTATAGACACGATTCACGACACCCAAAACCCAATTTGCTAATCTAATCACTTGGCCAGGTCGATTATATGGGTTGGTTGGTTGCCCCCCTCCCTCACCTCTTTTACTATCAATTAATAATTTACTATGTGTGCTTTGCTTTCGTTTCCTCTTTTTTTTTTTTTTTTTTTTTGTCTTTCCATATATACCCTAAACCCATGAAATGGTTAAAAATGGTATATTGGTTTCGATACAGTCTTGTCCATTAACTCGTATTTATCATAATCATTTAGGAATCAAACACACAGAAACACACACTCACACAAAATAACTGTGTGCGTTAAGTAACAGGTATTAAGGGTATTTTCTAGTCGCTCTTTCTTAACTACATCCTTCTTACGCATTTGGATGTGCTGTTGTCATAGGTGTCTAAATAGAAACTACTGTTTTTGACTGTAACTGTATTTGATGGGTGTTTGTTGTTGTTGGTATTGTAGTAAAACACTGTCACGCAACTCGTTTATTATTAACCAACCTGTTGAAATTCTTAACAAATAAAAATCGACATTTAGTCAGAGCTATATTTATATAAATGTCGAAGTTCTTATAGACCGAAACTGCTTTAAATGTATATATTAGTCAGAATTAATTGTTTATTGATTACAATATGGAACTGATATGTAAACAAGGTGGCAACACTTTGGCGACAATCAGCTCTGCAATTGTAAACAAATACAATGTTCAATGCGAATGTTAAGTTATTTTTAAATATTTATACATATATTAAATCAAGGCCTTGTCAACACTCTTTTCTGATAAGCCATAGTGAAATGATGCTGAAAAAAATACAAAAATTTGCCATAGTAAATCTGAGCTAGTCTTAATTTGAAACATTTGGCAACGCTACGTGCAATTACATATGTACGTACATGTGTAATTACATAGGCATGCGATTGTAATTATTCTATCCATATGTAAATATGCAAGCGACTGTCGTCTGGCTATTTTGTCGATATGTGTAGAGAAATTTACATACACATAAATATACATATACATACTTGCATAGATATTTGATTGTGTTCAGTGTCTGCTGTTTGTTTGTCTGCATTGCTAGCATTTTCCATGCAATGACAAAAAAAAACATGCAGCAAAAAAAAAGACAAGGAAAGAACTCTTCGCTTTGCTGCAACCGGTGCTCAATTCGCCGTTTGATGCTGCTTGAATTCGACGCGAAAGTTCTAGGGCCGGACCGGCGGCTGAGCAACAACATGGGCGAAAAACTTATGCTGCTCTCACGCACGCGGCATTAGAAGAGGAAGAAGAAGACTAACTAACGGAGAGCGTATTTTGTTGTTATTGGTTTTGCTTATATATTGCGGTCGTTGTCATTGCCCAAAAATGCAAAAGCATGCGCAATGAGAGAATTTATGCACACGTGTGTGATAGAGAGAGAGATATAGATAAAGAGAGAGCGCATTTGTGTTATCGGTTTATCGCTTGCACTGTTTTGCTTCCTGTTATATTCTGGCTATCTCTGGTTCTGTTCTCAGTTCTCAGAGCTGCACAACCTGTAGCGCATGGAAAATTGTTGCTTTTACATTTGGGTTTGAGTGGGTGACTGGCCCGACGCCATATTGTTTTAGGGGTTGTTGGTTAGTTCTGTTGCTTCGTTATGTTGTTGTTGTTGCTGCTCTTCTCCGCTGTCTGCGGGGGCGGCAAATTACCGTATTCCACCGGTTTGGGCCGGCATTCAACAGTTCGGCATGTTTGCTTGCTCTTTCTTTCATTCTCTCACACATACTCTCTCTCTCTCTGTTGTACGTGCATGTGTGTGTGTGTGTGTAAATTTGCTGAGGGCGCTGCTGCTTGTTGCCTATTCCGTTGTGTACTCCAAATATGAATATTGATTTTTCGCATTGTTGAAATGAATTTCCATTTTGAGCCAAGCTCAGGGTTCTTTGCGCCCAAGAGACACTGCAATGTGTACAGCGTTGCATTCTGCTCTGCCAAAAGGACACTCAGACAGACATATTAACTCGCTCTCTCTCTCTCCCTCTCTCTCTTACGCTCACACTATGCAGTAGTAGTAGCAGAGCAGTAGCAGCAGGCACAGGAGCAGCAATAGCAGTAGCAGCAGCGCTGCCAACGGCAGCAGCTTTACCCGGGTCGCTGAATAATGCGCAAAGTTTAGTTTTGCACGAAGCTGCGTCGCAAACGCGTCGCGTTTTATACATTTTGTCGTCTTACGTCCCGGCTGAAAAAGAATAAAAATAATAATCACATAGTGAAAAGTGCATAGGCAAATATCAATTAATAAGAAATTATATAGAATTAAAGTAATTAAATAAGGATAAAATACTAAATATTTTCCTCTTGATTTTTTTTCATTGCAGCATTTTGTGCGCGCAACGCAAACTTTTGAAATTGGCAACTAAAATTGGCAGAACCCAAAAAGTATGATACAAAAATATTTAAATTTGTTACCAATGCACAGACGACAACCACAACAACAACAACAACAAAAGCAATACCAACAACAACAACAACGAGACGAAGTACTACGTAGTAATTAAACAACAACAAAAGGACCATAAAACAACAACAAAGAATTTTATTTCTGGACAACAACAAACGAAAAAAAATAACTTTTTTTCCGACAAAAAACAAAAAACAAAAAATTATCAAAGGTAAGTCAATGCCTCTTTTGGGCCATGTCTGCGTATATATCATATACGTACATACATACATATATTCAGTCTAGACAGTTGCAACTAACCCCCCCAATCATCATCAACCCCCCCCCCCCCACACCCTTAACGCGCGCACGTCCATTGTAGCCTTGCCGCTTCAGTGGTTGCGCCCCCTCCCCTCCTTTTGTGTGCTATGTGTTGAGGGTTGATTTTCGTGTCATGAGAGAGGTGGAAGGAGCGAGGGAGGGGAGGGGGAATTTCTGGCTTTGGCGTTTTTGCTTTCACTTCTTTGTAACTTCTTCTTTGGCTGTGACGCGCTTTTGTTGACGGATGTTGTTTGTTCATTCGTGGGTTACTCTCCCTCTCTCCCTCTCTCGCTCTCTCCCTCTCTCTATTTGTTTGGGTTGAAAATGGAAATCTAGAAAAGTTCCTTGTTTACGTTTATTTTTTTTGCTCCCCTGCTTGAGGGGCTCTGAGTGTGTGTGTGTGCGTGTGTGCGTATGTGCACCCTCTTCAAGTAGTCCAAACAAGGAGAGGGAGGGGGGTCCCGTTGTGCGTGCGCTTATTGCATTTCCTGTTTGATGGGGGCAAAAGTTGTTGAGCGGGGGGGAAGAGAAATATTGTGGTCTGTTAAGCGAGGGGAGTTGCTAGGACGACTACAAATTAGAGGGGGGTGGGGGTAGGGGAGAGACTCACTTCAAACAGGGAAAGAAGCAGGGGCGGGGGGTTGCTGCGGGGGTTGGGGGTACAGCCTCGAAATGCGTTAAAAAGCACTTTGTTTTCATTTGGCAAAACTTTTTTTTTTCTGGAAGAAGGTTTTTTCGTCCTGTCATAAAGGGGGTCACCGAGGGGATTACCCGACGCACACACAATTAGACAACGAATTATGTGATACAAAAGCGAAAGGTGAATCATAATGCCGCATATTTTCCTGTCCTAATAGTTTTTATCGCTGAGTCACACACAAAGGACAATAACAACAACGGCTAGCGGGGTGGTAACCCTGGCAGTTGGGGGTCAAATCCCATGAGTCGCATGCACATGACAACCACAAAAGAAAATGCTAAAAATAACAAATACTTTTTGTCAAAGGGCGTAGGAACGATCGAAATTCGAGAGAATTCGATTAAAAAATTGAAAAGAACATACAGTAAAGCCTTGGTTAACGAACACAATCTGGTTCCATCTGGTTCGAAACCTTTTTCTAAATTGCATGTAAAATAATGCCAAAAAAAATGTCAAAACGGTCACACTGGACAAGAGTATAATGTATATTTGGGGTTTTCCCACAGACAGGGACTTTATATGCAACAAGGGTTTCCACCTTTTCCGTTGATCGTTAAGCGAAACTTTTTTTCCAAAGAAAAAAAAAATAAAAATAAAAACATATAAAAATAATAAAATAAAAATAAAAAATAAAAATTAGATTAAAATATATAAATAAAAAATTAAAATAAGATTAAAAAAAAAGATTAAAAATTATAAATAAAAAAAAAAAAAAAAAAAATATTCATTAATTGCGGCGTTCGTTAACTGAGGGTCCACTGTAGTTTTAATCCTTTTTAAACGAGAATGTTGCCGTAAAGTTTGTTTGTTTTGGTTCTTAACACATAGAAAACAGTTACCTAAACAATCGATAAACTATCGATATTGTCGATCGATTGTCGATATTTTGAAGATTAGGTATTTAGGGTATCCCTTAACCCCTAACTTGGCTTTTTAGCAACACTTCTTAACCCCCTTAACAACCCTTTCTTTTCATGAATATATTATTTATCTCTTATTTTTCTCTTCTCATCTTTCTTTTCATAGGAAGAATCAGGGTGCAATCAACAACCAAGAAGGAGACCAACAACATAGACTTATATAAACCCATTCCCTCACATATAAAGCAAACGGAATGATGGCGTCTTCGCCGACACCATCGTTGGACTCGATGCGTGGCGCCAACTCTATCGAATCCTATGAACACGCCGGCTATCTATCCGATTCCCCATTGACACTAAGCGGCTCATCGCCGCCCGCCAGCGATTCGGCCATATGCAGCGATGAATATAGCACAATGGCTGGGAGTCAAGTGAGTGTGGTTGGGAGTAAAGTGCGTCCGGATTGTCAAACTGTTATCAATGGGCATCATCCGATATCGGCATCGGTGTCATCCAGTTCATCGGCCAGCTCATCATCCTGCTCATCATCATCGTCGTCGTCGTCCTCGTCTTCGTCGTCGTCGTCATCGTCCAGCTCATCGACCAGCGGCCTCAGTGGCTGCGGCAGCACCAGCAGCAGTGTTATCAGCGGTTCCAATAATGTCGGAAGCAATGGCCCCGGCGTCATTGGCAGCAATTTGCCCAGCAACAACAGCAACAATACAATTAGCAGCCTTGTTGTTGGCGCCGGCAAAGGCAACAACAGCAACAACAACAACGTTGCACGTTGCACAGCCTGCAAAAGTAAATGCAGCGATGCGGTGGCCAAATGCTTTGATTGCCAGAGCTATTTGTGTGCCAATTGTGTGACTGCTCATGAATTTATGCATTGCTTCAACGGACACAACGTTTGTCTCATTAAAGGCTTTGAGGCAACGACAACAACAACAGCAACAACAACAACGACCAACAATCCTGCTTCGAGCGATTTCAAGTATGCCAGCTCACTAACCATGATGTTGGCACAACAACAGCAACAACAGCAACAACAACAACAGCAACAGCAACAGCAGCAGCAACAACATCAATTGTCAGAGCCGCAACAGCCAATGTCACAGCTATCAAAAATTGTTCTAGCCGCAGCTGCTGCCGCAAACAATTCTTCACAGGAGCAACATGACACACTCTATACAACACACATGCAACAGCAGCAACAACAGCAGCAGCAGCAACAACAGCAGCAGCAACGACAGCTTTTCTGTGCACGTCACAAGCATGAGCTTTTAAAGTTTAGCTGCCGCACATGTTGCACGCTGGTGTGCAAAGAGTGCATTGTCCTTGAGCATTCGACAGGATTGCATGAACTCGAAAATGTACAATCCCCAGCAGCAGCAGCAGCCGCAGCAGCAGCAACAACAAATGGCAATGAGGCAGCATTGCAAACATTGCTCGCAGATATGCGTGGCAAGATTGGTGAGATTGTGGCCATAGCCGGCAACGCCGAACAGAGCGTCAATAAGGTCAAGCTACAATATCAAAAGGCGCACAATGAACTGAATGAAACACATCAGTTCTTTGCCTCCATGCTGGATGAACGCAAATCGGAGTTGCTCAAAGAATTGGAATCCCTGTACACGGCCAAGGTCAACAGCAACGCGATGTGGCTGCAACGTGCCAAGGACACCATAGACAAAGGTCTCGCTGCCTGCGATGCCGTCGAACGTTCGCCCACCAATGGTGGACCGTTGCTCGCAGAGGCATTGCTGCTGCGCAAAACCCTGGAGCAACAGTTGCAGACGGGCGTGCAGGATATGCAGCTGCCATTCGAATTGGAATTCATGTCCAACTATCAATCGATACAGGCGGGCGTGCGCAACACCTTTGGCTATATACGTGCCAGCAATGGTGCCAGCTCCACTAGCTCCGGTTCCGAATCGAGCTTGAGCCTAGGTCACAATGGACATCTCAATCACAATGGACACAGTCTGCATGGCAAACAGCCGCCAATTGCACGGCCCACACAGAGTGCTAGCAACAGCAGCGCCAGCAGCGCCGGCAGCCATCATCATCAGCAGCAGCAACAGCAACAGCAGCAGCAGCAACACTTGCAGCTGCAACAGCAACAATTGCTGCCCGGTTTGGGTTTAGGCAGTCTCTTGGACAGCACCAGCAATGCCAGCAACACATACAGCAACAGCAGCAACTGTCTACTGCTCGGCGGACGCGAACGTAATCTCAACAATGATTTGCAACATTTTGGTGAACTGTTGCCCAAGCGTGCCACAACAATGTCACACTACAATCCCTACGAGAAATGGAGCAACGGTGGCAGCGACAACTTGTTCAACACATCAACAACAGTTGGCGGCAGCGGCAACGGCAGCAACAGTAGCAACAGCTCAGCCGTTGTTGATGCCTTTGCTGCAAGTTTGTCAGTGAATTTAAATGGCAATGGCAGCGGCAACAATAGCGCTGTCAGCAGTGAATCTCTATTGGACTTGACCAACAAACTGCTCTCCGCCTCCATCTATCCACCCAAATCGCAAATCAAGCGCCAAAAGATGATCTATCATTGCAAGTTCGGAGAATTTGGCGTCATGGAGGGCCAATTCACGGAGCCCAGCGGTGTTGCTGTGAATGCTCAAAACGATATCATTGTGGCCGACACGAATAATCATCGCATTCAAATCTTTGACAAGGAGGGACGCTTCAAGTTCCAGTTTGGTGAATGTGGCAAGCGGGATTCCCAACTTCTGTATCCGAATCGTGTTGCTGTGGTGCGTAATTCGGGTGATATCATTGTCACGGAACGTTCGCCCACACACCAAATCCAGATCTATAATCAGTATGGACAATTTGTGCGCAAGTTTGGTGCCACAATCTTGCAACATCCGCGTGGCGTCACCGTCGATAATAAGGGACGCATCATTGTCGTTGAATGCAAAGTGATGCGTGTGATTATTTTCGATCAGAATGGCAATGTTTTGCATAAATTTGGCTGCTCCAAGCATCTGGAGTTCCCCAATGGCGTTGTGGTCAATGACAAACAGGAGATCTTCATCAGTGACAATCGGGCGCATTGCGTCAAGGTCTTCAACTATGAGGGACAATATCTGCGGCAAATTGGTGGCGAAGGCATTACCAATTATCCCATCGGTGTTGGCATCAATTCCAATGGCGAAATCCTCATTGCCGACAATCATAACAATTTCAATTTGACGATATTCACACAGGATGGTCAGCTGATATCGGCATTGGAATCGAAAGTGAAGCATGCCCAATGCTTTGATGTTGCGCTCATGGATGATGGCAGTGTTGTGCTTGCCAGCAAGGATTATCGTCTATATATCTATCGCTATGTTCAGCTAGCGCCTGTGGGTATGTAAAAGCACAGAGAGACACACAAAAACAAAATCAAAACAAAACACACAACAAGAAAACTTGGACTTTAGAAAGAAAATGAAAAAAAAAACTTAAAAATAAGACGGCAAAAAAAAACTCTGACTTGCGCGCGCGATTCTCTTTCACTATCTTCCTATCTCTCTCCTTCTCTCTCTGCCTGTCTCTCTCATAGCATATAGCTCTCTCTATCTATCTCTTTAATATTAAACACACAAAAAATATTATATATATATACTTATTTTTATTATTACCTTTTTAAATTATTGTTGAATTTTGTTTTTTACACTGTGTTAAGACTTAATGTGTTTTTTTTTATATATATATATATTTGTATTTGTGTATTACTCTATGTATTTGTTTTATTTTAAATAGAAGAAACTTACGAAAAAAAAACTCGAATGGCCCCTCGCTATGCCACGCCCCTTCCCCTCAAGGCGCTTGCAAAAAAACGTCTCTTTTTGACTAAAAAAATAATAATAATAAAAATCCCTCCACAATTTTTTCGCTCGTCTCGTCGCAAAAAAATATATCGAAATCAAATAAGATTAGTTTTAAAAAAATAAATTGCTTCAACAACATTTTTTACACACACAAAAGTAGATCGAGCATGAATTAATATTTTTATTAAATTGTAATTGTAAACTTAAGGCGCAAATTGTTTGTTATTATTTTTGATCTATAAACAACAAAACGAAAAAAATCTTAAAAAAAAATATATGAAAAAATGGATAAAAATTTGATATAAATATATATATATATTGAACTGTTTTTTATGTTTATAAATTATTTTTTGATTGTAAAACTTATTGATTACTGATAAAACTGATTATTTATATATATTAATGTATTTTGATTATTATTACAACTTATTACTACTTATTAATTATTATTACAACAAAAACTCTATTATATAAAAAATGTTTTTGCTACTTTTATACCAACAACAACAACACAACAACAACTTTTTTATACTCGCCTAGTTTTTATGTTTCATTGTTTTATTATTATGATTATTATTATTATTATTGCTTAAAACTTGAATATGTAAACAACAACAACAAAATAATAATTTTATACTTAAAAACAAAACAGACATTGCCGCTATTCTTCTAAATGCACTGAAAAAAAATAGTTAAAAAAAATATTGTATAATTTATTTTTTGTGTTTGTTTCACGTTTTTTTTTTAATTTTATATATTAAGCTTTTTTTGCTTAATCAAACTTTTTGAAAATTTTCTAGTTGTTATTCAAAATGTTTTTTCCATAATTCAATTATTTTTGTTGGTAGTGTTTTTTTGTTTAGAGTAGTGTGCATTAAAATTAACATTTGATTCACTAAAAAAAAAATAATATTAAACGATGTTTGTTTCGAGTTTCGAATGCAAAAACATTCAGAAACGTTGAAGATGATAATGATAAGAATAACAGTAAAAATGGTTGGCAATCAGCGCAGAAGACTTAAACAATTTATTATTATTAAATACATATAAATATAATATATATATAAAAAAACTTAAGTATACAAGAAAATCTCAAAAAAAAAAAAAAATAATAAAAAAATGGAATTCTTTTCTCAAAACTCCAACTCGAAAGCGAAAAACTTAAAACTTTTTCAAACCGTTATTCAGTTAGTTTTGCCTGGTTTTTCCATGTGTTCCAACATTATTTCAACACACGGATCATCATCGAGAGTTGTGAGAAGATAAATAATATTAAAAAAACCTTAACAAAAAAAGTTAATTATAGATCAAACTGTATGAACTACTTTTGAGACTACAAAACGCAACAGTAACAGGAACAGCATTTAAAAAATGTTTTATTTTATAATTTTACAAAAGCTATATATACATATATATCACATAGATGTATACTATATGTATGTATATGTATGTTTGTTGGATTTATTGCTTGGGACCCCAAAATTATATACGCATAGGTATTAGAATTTATTAATTTTTAACGTTTTTTTTATACATGTTTTGTTTCGTTTCATTTTCCCATTTATTTTTTTTTATGTATGTTTTTGAAAAACGCTTAAAAAATGTTTAGTTATTTGCATTTTTAGAATTTGAAACGTACGATTCGTTCGTTCGTTTTTCACTTAAGTGAGATTATTAAATTGTAAAAATAAAAAAAAATGCTTGTTGTAAACTATAAATATATAAACTAATTAATTCATGTACTGTAATAATGTAATATTTAATTATTATCGTAATCGTATTTGTAATTGTGTGTGTGTAGCTCTTAATGTAACGGTAAAACAAAGTATTGTACATTTCTTGTGAGAACTTTTTACTTGACACCAAAACTGAAAGCAAAAGCAAAAACAAAAACAAAACTGTTGAAAATTTTTTTATATATAGACATAAAAATTGTTAATCATACTACACGACGACGAAGTAGCGAAAGCGAAACTGCTAATTGATGGTATTTATTATGGCCTAAAAACACAAAAGAAAAAGAAGAAACACATATATACTATTTAATTGTATTTATTATTATTATTCATTATACATTATATATTAGCGTATTAACACTTTGCACAACAACAGCAACAACAACAACAATAATGAAACAAAAAATCAGCCGACTATATATTTGACTTGTGCTTAATTGTTTTTTATGTTTATCTATTAAATTTTTATTATTATTACATTTTTAAATGTTACACACAAACAAAACAAACAAAAAAAACAACAACGGGACACAAATAACATTAATATTATTAAACATAAAATGCAAGCGACACACGAATTGTTGTAAAAACGAAAAAGTTACAAAAAACTACCATAATTAAATGATTTTTTTATATAAATTCCGACAAAAAAACAAAAAAAACCAACAACTGTTTTTGCTTTGTGTTCTTTTATTTTTCCTTTTAACATTTTGTTTTGCGCCCTTAACATAGTTCGTTGACACGAGCCGCTGCCGCAGCCGCTGTTAACTAACAGATACGATATTGGGCGATACGGCATCGCTTGCAGTTAACTCTCCGCTGCAGCTGTAACGTAATACATTCCTCTCGCTCGCTCGCTTGCGCTTCCTTAACCGCCCCTTCGCCACAACCCAACCCATTTAAGAACTGCATTCAAATTGCACTTTGTATATAAAAATAATAAAAGAAGGAAATTGAATTAAATTAAAGTATATATATATATATGATATAAATGTATGTTGATAACAATTTTGATGAATTGAGAATCTAATAGACTGTGCAAAAAATGAATATGTAAAAATTTTGTCTTAAATATATATATTCTTGTATAGGTATATATATTTAAAGAACTAAAGCCCCCTCCCCCAAAAAAACATATTTATGTAAGCTAAATTGTGTTAACTAGTAACACATTGTGCGCTATCTATTCAAAAATTAAACTATATACATATATATACATATACACATATTGAGCATTTTAAAAAATATGTATTTTTTTCAAACGTACCAAAAAAACAGAAAAAAAAAACTTTTTATACCGCCAATTAACTGTGCTCTCTCTCGGAAAAGTCCCAAAGCTTGAGCTTAAACTTCAAAGTTCAAGCTAGGATATTCGTGAATTTTATGGCATATAACCCATCTATTTATATATATATATATACTATGTACATATTCCACATATATATATGTATGTTACAAACAAAAATCAAAAAAGTTCATTAACTATATGTAGTTGATATATGTATGTGTGTGTCTGTGGTGCCGCCATTTTGTGATTAGTAATCGGGCATGAAATCATCATCAAACGCATTTCACTTATCACGATAACCGATTTTCGATCACAACCTAACGGCACATTTAGTTTGTAAGCATAAAGTGCTGATAAGTAGGCAACACTTTCTTCTTCATTGTTAGGCTATGAATGTTACACTAATATTAACACAAGAAAAACGAACCTATCTATTAAACATAAGCAGTCCAGACTCGGTTGCATACACATAAATAAAACCGCATACATAGAATATAGGGCAATGGTTTAGAGTTGAGTTTTGGAGTTTTTGAGACTGGTTGGCACAAGTTAAATAGATGATGTAGAGAATGATTATGATGGAAAGATGGATAGACGGTTGGATAGGTGGCCCATGTATGTGCTTAAAGAATCATTTTTAATGTAGTTTATATTTTTGATAAATGTTATTAAACAAAAAAATCAATCCAAAAAATCAAAGCAAAAGCCATAAATACATAAAATTCGCGTATTTGGCGCATTGTTGAGCATTTTGTAATAAAATTTTGAGGACGATAACGATATCAGTGTCGTCGATCGATATTCGATAGGCAACAGCAGCGAAACTAATAAACAAAATTCAAACTGGCTTCGTAGAAGTGTTTTTAAGTATTATTAGACTATATACAATACAAATATGTACACTTTTCAAGTGTATTTATCATCTTAGTGAATACTAAATAAAACAAAAAAAAAAAAAAATGCAATTTGAGTGTTTTTCCTTAAACTTATTTTGTTAGTAGACAGCTAAAAAAAAAGTTCTATATAGAGATTGAAATTCAGCTCGTAAAACTACTTACAATAATAATATACATGCATACATACATACATATACACATATATATATTTATTGTAGTAGATAAGGTCCAAATAAAAAACAATGTTAAACCCAATGTTAGAGAACTTAATATACATACATACATACATATATGCCCATATAAATGTATGTGTATTTTTTTAAAAAAATCTTAACTACATCAATTATTAATAAATATGCTTGCTTGCGTAGAGTTTTTTTGATGTACTACATCATATAAATGCATACATACATTCATATATACATACATCATTGTTGTTGTCGTCGCCCCCCATAGTTTTCTCAATCTTAAGATTAAGATTCAAATAAAAAAAAAACACGTTCAATTCGATAACAAAACAAGCGAAAAAACGCATAATAATAACTCGCAATGTAACACTTGGTCACACTGAGCCGCAATAACAACATTCATAAGTACATGCATAGTAATGCATTACGGCATGCATGCATAGTGTGCCTGTGTGTGTGTGTCCCCTTTCTTAGCTCTCTTTCTATCTTTCTCTCTGTCTCTGTCTTAAGTGCAATGCTTTCTTCATCACACATTAACACACACACACCCATGTGCACATGTGTGCAAACATAATTGATATATTGAAAAAAAAAACACAATTAACTATGACTGATTTTTACACGAAGAACATTTACACATAAATATATATACATAATTATACTACTATATATACATACATCTATATACATACATATATATATATATAAATGTTGCTAATAAATAAGTATATATATTTATATATACAGATATCTAATAAAAAAACCAAACCACATTACATGTAACTCATTACATGTGTGCTGTGTGTCATTGAGGAATTCGTAGTGAACTTAATATTTAACACACACAAATTTTTTAAAATATGAATGAAACAACAAAATCTTAGACTGCTTCGAAAACGTTAACGTGAAAAAAAATATATAAAAAATAAAATTTAATAAAAAAATTATTAAAGAAAATAAAAAAAATGGAACGCGACTCGTTTAGGGAATTTTCAGAAAACAAAAACACAATCTTTTTAGTTGTTTTTTCCTTTCTGATTTCAATCTTGCTTCATCTATCACTTTATCTGTAGTCTATCTTGAACGAGAATATATATATATTTTTAAACTAAACTTTTACTTTTGCGCGCAAGACAAAAAAAAAAAGAAAAGAAGAAAAATCAGAACAGAACCGAACAAGAAAACGTTTCTACCATGACGAAGTAATTATTTATAGTATATATATATAGTTGCATACATACATACATAATGTGTAATACATATATATAGAGTACATATACTTATATACATAACTGTTTGTTGTTAGCTGCTTATACTTCCTATTGAAGACTTACCAAACACACACATTCATATCCAAGCATTTGTAGTTTGTATTTTGTATTTTAAACAAGTATTTCATACGCATCGCATCTTCAAGCATTTAAACAGTAAGGATATCAATTACTTACTTTAACTAGTATATATACTATATGCTCACACACACACAAAGAAACATTAAACAAATCTAGCAATAAGTATTTAGTTTTAACATATGGTATTATTTTCATTTTTGTATTTCTTTGTTCGTTATTAAATCAATTTCAGTTTGTTTTTCCAGAAAAAACGAAACTTTGTGTTTTATTTCATTTATATAATTTGGAGTTTTGCACTTTTTTTTTTTATTTGCAGTTTCGCGTAAAATGCACCAAAGCCTGGCCGATCGAATACTTCAGCCAGAATACAACAATTGTTTAGATTTGCAATTGAATTGAGGTTATGTTTGATGCCGTTATATGAAAAAAAAACCCGTTTTATTCATTCCATTATGCAACACTGCTTTTTTGAATTTTTGTACAATATGTTTGCGTTATAGTTGTTTTCCATCTTGATTAACTAATTAAAGCAATTACATACATAAATAATTTAAATCAATTTTGGGACTCAAAAATCAAGTTTTGTATGAGTCTCTACGGTCGAACCGCACACACACACACTCACTCACACACACACACAAGCATTCAGAAAGAAGAAAAATTTCTATGCAAATTTGTTAGCTTATAAAAAAGAAAAATCATAAATATGCATTTACATCTAGTATATATATACATTACATTACATACATACATACTTACCATCCTAGATATATAGTAAAGATCATGGAATCATCATCTAGTCATTTTACAAAAAATTATTATATGTATTTTTATAACTATTAAACAAAAAAAAAAAAAAACAAATAATTATGAAACACCAATTAAATGTTAAATGTCGTTACAATTAAGTTGATATGTTTTAGCAAACACGTTTTAAGCATTTTTACTATATATAGATACCATATATATATTAACCATATACTGGATAAATACATTTTACCATTGATTTTGACCATTGAAAAGAAAAACTCTCTCTGCTAAGATGAAAAATCAAAGTTGAATTTTTTAAGTGAAATGAAAACATAGTATACAGGGTGTTGCTAAATGGCTTTATATACAGACAAACACACACACACACACACATACTCTTTTATTATATACAATATTAATGTTCTCTTATACGGTTATTTCTTCGAAACATTAATTGTTTATTACAAAAACACAAACACACAGAAACCTTAGTTAAAAGCATATTTCGCTCAAATTTTGTTTTTATTATTGTGAATGAAAGTTTGTTAAAGCAAAAAACCAAAAAAATATACAAAAACAAAAACCAAATAAATAAAAAATATATGGACTAATGGACTGAAAGAAAGGTTAATAATATATCAATGGGAGTTGATGATGGGTTTTAACAATAAGTTTTCGAATGTTTGCCCGCTCTCTCTTGGCTGTTTTTCGGGAAAAATTGTTAAATTTATGTTAATGAGTTGAGAAAATGAAGGAATGATATATGAAAAATGAAAAAAAAAAACAAAAAACAAACACACACATACACCCACCAATGCATACTATATGCACACTGTTTCTTATATAATGCATATACATAGTTGAGTACATACAAAAACAATCTTTTAACACACACTCAGATACAGATACAAATCACAAAGATTTCATTCAATATTATTGCTTGTTTTGAATTTTTTCAACTGTATAAACTAACTGCCAAACACACTCAAACACACACACACACGTTTCTCTCTCGCTCTATCTCGCTATCTCTGTTTCGCTCTAGAGTAGCACAGTGGAACACCCTGCATATGTAATCTTTTATATCCCATAAAACTTAAGCACAGCTAAGATGGCAATTCTCAAGAACTAAACGCATATGAAAAGCATTTACTTGGAGTATATATTTTTATGTATTCATATTTTTATTATATATATATTATGTACTTGAAAGCAACAACAACCAAACAAACAACAAAAGCATAATAAAAAATACATAACTATAACATATACACATAAATCAATACGTATACATAACGTAATCCGTATTAAGCATAAATGTGAATGTTATTAAACTCATTAAACTATTATTATTACGATTATATAATTGTATGCATATAATTGATACCAACATGTGTAAGAGAGCAAGAATGGAAATAAAGAAAATCAATAAACGATAGAGCGCAAAAAATGGTAAAATATATACAAATATTTTTATACACCAAAAAAAAAACTTAAACTTGCGCGAAAAAAGAACAACCCATGTTCAATATGAACTTATTTGTATGAATTTGATTGATATTGTACTCGAATAACAGCAAAAAAAAACCAAAAAAACTAAAAAATATATTAAAAAAATCTAAAAAAAAAAAATACTAACAAACAAGAACTTGAAGCAAATATTAAAGTCTTTTCAATGCTTAGGGGCCACAATTTTCGAAGAACATAATTAAAAAAGAAGTAATTATTATTATTATATATTGTATTAATTAAACATTTAAAAAATGTTGTGTAACAGTAATAATAATAAAAACAAGACAAACAGCAACAACAACAACAATTGTACTGTAAGAATTTCTATTTCCATCACGTAAAAAATAAAAAATAATTTTGTTTTAATAAATTAACAAATTGCTTCACTTTAATCAGAAAGTAAGTATCCTTTGTTTGGTTTTACACACACATTTTTTTTTAAAGGCAACTGTTAATTTCTTAAATGAGTATAGGCACAATTCATCCCCAGTTTTTCCATGTGACGCTGCAGTTATAGCAGATGCAGACCAAAGAATGAATATTTATAGTTAAGATCGCCGGAGGCTCCATTGCTGCAAGCGCCAGCTGTATAACAGGGTCCACAGGGCCCATCACAGGCTGTGCGATAGCAGCTATAGCTGCAGTCGATGAGGCAACACTGCACACAGGGTGTTTCACGATAGAAGCGACTTTGGCAGCACATGGTGGTGGATCTAAAATCGTTTTATATATTAAGGGATAGTGTATTTATTTTTGTTTCTTATTTGTGTTCTTACCAAAGCTATGAAACTATTCTTTGTTTTATTGAGGAACGAAAGTTGAGCCTACCTCCCAGTTTGAGATTTCAGATGAAACTAAAGTTGAATCGCTTACAAAATCAACGTAGAGCTGTAAAATAAGGCAAGGCCTATTCAAGTTTAGTTTTAATAACACAAAAATAGCTTTCACTTGGGACATGGTTGCCTGAAAATATTTGTTAAAGGTTTTGAACTAGCTCAAAGGTTCAGAGTTGCATCTGAGAGAACTGCATGAACTTCTACGTAACGCCTGTAGAAGTATAATACGTTACGTTATGCGTAACACAAGTTTTTAGTATTTTTTGCAAAAAGAATGGTCCATGGAAAAAAATAATGTAGACGAAAAATTCACTGTACGCTCATTTATTTATATATGTATATTTTTTTTGATTTTACATTATTATTTTGTCATATTTTGTTGGATTTTTTTCTTCAGGACCCAAATGCCACACACTGTGTTTTAGATTATTCTGCTATAAGAGAACTGTGACACGGCTGCTTTCATACTTCAGTTACAGAAGGAGGAACATTGCAAATAGGCTGGGGTACATGGCGAAAAACACGTCTCAACACAACACATTTGCTGACAGGGTCCTCCACATGGAGGTCCACAGAATGAGCACCAACCAGCTGGACCACAGCACATATTCTGCAAGAAGGAATATTTTGATTTTTCTTATACATTTTAACAAAACTATAATACATACGACTTAGTTTCGATTGGAAACGTAGGAATTCCAAAGTTGAATATATGTGCACGGAGCTGGTTTCGGGAACACCTAAACAAAATAATAATGTAAAGTTTTTCTTACAAATTTTGAACGTGTTTACAACACGAATAGCAAACTAATAATGAGAAATCGAAAGCAAACTTCGAGACTAGTCCTTATTTCTTTTTTTTAAATTCCTAAGCATACTTTATTAAAAAATTTGTTTTTTGGGCAATTGGGCTTCTGATTTTCCATAATGATATCAATGCCGATATTCACTCATTCCACTTATATGCAAGTAAATTTGAGCGGTTCTGTGGAATCCTTTGCCAAGGTAATACATCATGGAAGAGCAGAAAGCCTTTAATGACTTTTTGAGTATTTTCATGGCTTTCCAGCTAGGAATAGAAAAAATGTATAAAACAGATAAACCAATTATATTTATATACCTGCCTAATAATTGCTAACAATCTGGAAAAATACAAAATGCTTAACAGTTTATTATTCAAAACTTTAATATAAAAGACTTTACTTTAAGAATTTGAATTTATTTGCTTAGCTTACCATGATAATAATTAGAACTAAGAATGTTTAAGGTCTTGGACTATTTGAAACCGCACTAAACTGCTTGTAGTCGGCCTGTGTGGCCGCCTCGTATTCCTGCACCAGGCAGTCAACGGTATCGCGCGCCGAGTCCAACTCGTTTAGATCATCCTGAAACATGGGCTCGCGCCGAAACTGATCCAAAAAGGCATTGCGCTTCTTAAGCTTATCGTACTGGGCCAAAGCACGATTGAATAGCGCACTAATGCCCGTATGATTGGCCATCATCAGGCCGGAAACCTTGTGTGCCGTCTGCACGTAGGGCGAGCTGCGTGACAAAGCTACTTGAATGCTGGCTGGACCCCATGGTATAAATTGGGCCAACTTGCGCTCTCGTATGCGCTGCAATGATTTGTGCACCTGTGTGGGATCCACCTCGCCCTGTATGATATTCAATATGGATATGTAACAATGACGCTTGTCGGCTGTCGACGAGACCATCATGTTCTTTGGCTGAAGCAGGCGTCGCATCACATCCAAGACGGTTGTCTTGCGCACATTGACCGTTGTCTATAAATACAAAAAAGTTTAAACCAGTTACAGGTACATGGTACTATTCCTTACCTCCACATCCGTAATTAGCGGCGTGTAGCCCGTCATAAGGAAGTGCAGCTGTGGTGTAGGTATCAGTGGCGCCATTAGGCCAATCAGATTGTTGTTCATGTAGGAGGGATAGCGCAATGTCGTGGTGCTCACACTCATAATTGTCGATACCAGATTGTTGATTTGGGTAAATGTAGGCGTTTGCAAATGCAATCTCTCTGTGGCAATGCGATTCAGTGCCGTGTTATCAAGCACCACAACGCTATCGGCACAGAGTGTGAGTCGCTTGAGGGTAAGAATTGAATTGTAGGGCTGTACGACGACGTCACTGATCTCGTCTTGGTTGGGAAAAACGCTATACGTTTGTATGAGCTTCTTGGGGAAGCGATCAGAGAGGCGTTCCAGCACATAGGAGCCCATGCCAGAACCAGTGCCACCTGCTATTGAATGGCAGAGCACGAAACCCTCGAGTGAATCGCTGCCATCGGCCTCACGATCCAATATATCGAATACTTCCTCGTGCACCTTTTCGCCTTGGCTAAAGCCTGAGGCCCAGTTGTTGCCCGCACCGCCTCCATGCTTCGACAAGTACACATTTTCTGGATTATAGAGCTGCAAAGGTTTGTGAAAGTTATTACCTAAATTATGAGCAACTGAAACATACCTTGGAGTAGGGCGAACTCATTATGTTGTGAATGACTCGCGGCTCCAGATCAATGAGCACCGAGCGTGGTATATAATGATTGTCGTCCGCCTGATAGAAGAACACATCCTTGCGATCGTGACCGTCGGCCGTAAAGTCCTCAAGAACGCCGTCTGGTGAGATGCCATGCTCCAAACAAAGGCGCTTCCAGAACTCAAATCCAACTGTTGGGTTTGTAATTTTAAATGCAATTTACTTTACTTGCTTAATTCAAGCTTACTCTGATTGCCGCATTGGCCCAATTGCAGCGTTATTATTTCACTTGGCATTTTTTAATTTTGCTGATCATTGCTTTTAAAACAACGGTGCTTTGCGCCATGTCTAATAAGTAGCCACCAGTGTTGCCATATTAAATCGCAAGAATAAATAGCTATGGTCATCCTAAACAGCTGTTTGTCGTGCTGCCAACTTAACAGTGCTGTTATTGATTTCTTAAGCGCTTTTGCAATGCCGAACAGCAATATTATTTTTATTAAATAATTCAATTAAAATCAAGATGTTGCGCCAGGAAAACTTGGCCGCCAACTTCTGTGGACTGTTGGCCGCTCAGGGCTACAAGGGCAAGTGTTTTATCTTAACCAAAATATAAGTACTTGCTAAAATTGGAATGTTGTTTGTTTTGGCCTGCAGAAAGGGCTAACGAATGGCGCATTTTGGGACAGGAGCAGGATGGTTCATTGCTGACAACTTGGATATTTGAGTACTCAGATACAGAGCAGGATGGCGAGAAGCGCGAAACATGTGTTGGTCACTTTCATGCAACCAAAAAGCAATTACGCGTCCTATGGACAATGCCTGGCTGTATGGAAATAATCCAGGCAAGCATTAACAGCAGCATTACGTTATTGTCTTACGTTGTGAAGAGTAAGCTGCACTATGAAGCATTCATTGTGGAGGTACGCAGCAACGAGGGTGGCATACCAACGCCTCTCAATACGGAGCCATCGCCACGCCAGATAATGACGCAGTTCCTCTGGCGAGTGGAGAGCGCCACACGCACCTGCTGGCAGGACAAACTTTTGGTGCTTACGCACGAAGATTGTGAGTGTTTGTTTGTATTTGAAGTGAACATCTGATAAAGTATATTATTTTTAAGCTATTAAACAGTATAGCTGCACGGTTAAGCAGAGCTCCACGACATCCCAGACGGGCAGTGCAGAGGGCAGTGCCTGGCATTTGGATACCAGCATACTAACACATGAGACACTGGCCAAAAATTTTAGCTGGGCCCAATGGGACTCGGAATGCCAGGCATTGTACTATATACATCTAAAGCCCAAGGCTGTGAGCCTTAGTCTGCTGGACGAACGGGAGCAGTCAGGTGAACAGATGGCTCCAGTGCTTAGTCCCACACTCTCGGCATTTCAGTTCAATGAGAAGCAGCCCACAGAAACAGTGGTAAGTGGCGCTTAACTATGTTTATAAAACAATTGTCTGAAAGATTTTATTTCCCAGCTCAACATTCCATTGAATTTGCCAAAGCTGCCCACGAACGCCACGGAGGAGGCGCCCAGCTATGATGATGATGTTGTGCCGCTGCGCGTGCATGATAGCTCATTGAATCTAATCATTCTGGCCGATAGCTCGGGCATGTTCTTCGTATGCCACTACTATCTATATCAACCCATGCAACCACAATTTGCACAGCAGCAACAACAACAGCAACAGCAACAGGATGTTCATTTTGCCTACTCGGTGTCGCTGCTGCATCATGGTTGTGTGCTGCACTGCGTCATGCCGGGTGTTCCGTGGCATAAGGCACGACTGTTGCGTCCCACTTTTGCGCTGCAGGGAGATCATCATCTGCTTGTGTCATCGGCCTTCTTTGTCCACCTGTTGGATGTGGGCTTGCAGCATGAGCCCACCTGTCACATGGTGTGTCCAGCTCTGAATAATCGTGGACCCGATGTCATACACCTGGTGCCGCTGCGCAAGTGGGGCGCATTGGCATATGATGCCGCCACCTTGGATTTGGTATCGCTTAGTGTGCCCAAAGCCCATCTAATCGATACGTTCCGCAATGACAACTCACTGGATAATCGCATCAGCATTATACATTACTTCCTGATACATTCCGGCGACATGGAAGTTCTCGCCGAGCTGCTGAGCAGCATTCTGGAGCGACCTCTCTCCCTGGACACGGTGGCGCTGCTCAAGGAGGCTTTGGTTGCGGGCAGCTTTGCAGCCGCTGTACGCGGTTTGCCCGACGAGGCAAAGCCTTTGATGCGTCTGCTCCCGTTGACGACGGCAGTTGCCACGCGACCCCTTCAGGCACGTGTCGCCGACATCAGTGTGGGCATCTCGCATGAGGCACTGCACAATACCAGCATGATGCTATTGTCGCCTCAACAACGACTCTCACCGTATCGCACTGATATCTGGACTCGACTCTGGGAGCTGCTCAATGAAACCGCCAAGCAGGAGCAGCCACGTTTTGCCGCCGAACAGGTGACAGAGAAGCTCATCTTTAGTCTGGCTTGCTATCAGCCGGAGGCGCTCTCTCGCAACACTACGCCCATGACACCGGATGCTGGCAGCAGTGGCTTTGGCGATTATAGTAGTGGAAGTGCGTTTCCCTTTGGCAATGAGGTGCTGCCATTCATTGAGCTCGAGGGCTGTACGGCCAGCAAGCAGGAGCATGTGCTATCTGTGGTAAGTTGTAGTAAAAACTTTTTGATTTTTTATATACTCCATATTTTATACCCTTTAACTAATAAGTTGGCTAAAATTAAAATTTTAAAAATTAAAATTTTTGATGAAAATTACTTTCTTCTCATCAACAATTGTAATTTTTGGTCATTTTAAGCAATTTTCAAAATTTGCAAAATTTTCTTTTCATCAAAAATTTTAATTTTTTGTCATTGTAAGCAATTTTTAAAAAATCATAAAAAATACATGCGAAGAGATTTTTGAACAAATTTTTTTTTCAGTCACTATTAGAATTGTTTGAAGCAATTTTTTGCATCAAAACATTTTTTGTTTAAGCCCGGAACAAAAAGGGTTTAAAAATAGACCTTTACATGTATTGAAAACTTTCAATGGGTTCTTAATGGGTTAAGAAGAGTATTGTATCATTAAAACGGAATTTAAATTACCTATCCTACCTATAAATTGTTTGTGTGATTTATTTTTTATTGTCGACAAAAGTCAATTTTTATGTAAATGTACTCATTTTTGCTCCTCACTGTTTACTCTTGTTTAGCTTCAACAGCCGAGTCGATCTAGCCATGTCTGTCTGTCCGTCTTACAAACTGCGAAACTTTGCAATTGCCATTGCCTGCGATTAATAAGAAACCAAAACGCTAAAGCTAAAACACACGCGCGATTTAAAACGCGTTTGAAACGCGTCATTCCTTGAACCATCCCCATGGCTGCCCACCAGTATATATACCAGCCAGCATTAATTTTTAAAGCAGGTCAGTTGGCGCGTTTTTAAACGCGCACAAAACGCGTTGCATTTGACTGCTTTTTTTCAGTGCTAAAATTATATCGTTTTGTTACTGGGTAATTACTCACAAATTATTTGTTTGCCTTGTCTTTTCTAGTATCTTCGTGAGCTGAGCGTGCATTTGGTTAAGCACTCGTCCAAGCCACATTCAGGCTTTCGTTGGCTTAAGGAGACCTTCTTTGAGCGTTCACAGGCTCCGGCTCATGTACATGCTGTTGCTTCCGAATTTGTTTCTGCGCAGTTGGAGCTGTCGCGTGCACTGTGCGCTTTGGTCTGTCGAGCAGCTGGCTTGGATGCGCGTTTGGAAACATTGCGAGGCTTTCAACTAATGTACGTCATATCATATATATAAACTTGATTCATTTATAAACTAATTTTCATGTTTTATAGTGATCAGATGTCCAATAGTCAACAGCATTCGCTGTTTCTTATATTGGAACGTTATTGTTTGGCTGTGGAATCGATTGCTTTTCCGCTGCCCGAGGGATTTTCGTCATTCTTCACATACTTGGGCTATCGCGCCTTGGACTATGACATGTTCTTGCAGTATGTGGAGAATCATGTATTTGAGCTGCAAGTCGATGTCATGAAGACCATTGTTTATGGTATGGATTATTATTTGATTCTGCTCTAGAATCTGTTTCATCTCTATGTCTTTTAGATATTGAGGACTCACCGAAGGGCATTGAACGCAAATTGTCATTGCTGTCGGCGCTGCCCAAGCAACGTGCTCAACGTTTGCTCAAATGCTGGCAGCATCCCGAAAGCCTCATGATCCGCGGCAGGGAGCATGCAGCTAACATTCTTTCGGGTCAGCATCAGGAATCGGCACAGCGTCGTGGCTCTGGCGGCGTCACCCAATCCCGCATGCACACCAGGAGCGGTAGGCAGCTACCTTTCATCTCATTTAACATTCATTATCATTTGCCATACATCATTTTTTGGTTTTGTTTTTAGCATTAGGCAAGCCAACAACTGTGGTTTGTCATTCGATGCTTTTGGTTTTTTTGCTTGTTATTTTAACGACAATCGCTTTAAGTATTGCACGTTTTGTATTTGTGCAACGACCTGCTATATGGTGATCATTAATTGATCTCTTCTCCCGGTTGGTAAGCAGTGAATACTCTCTGTCTTAGCCCGTTTCCGTCTGTCTCAAGTTGTAGTTAAATGTTTAAACAAACATATTTATAACCTGTGACTAATACTAGTTGCATTTATTTACTTTTAGATCTGACTGCAGAAACTTTGTCACCGCTGGATTCATTTTTGGATTTGCTGACTGCTAAGGCAAGCCTCAATGAATTGGACTACAATTTGTTGATAGAAACAACGCTCAGTTCCTTGGATCATCTGACAGTCAATGAGCAGACTAATTAGTTCTTAAATGTATTATTGTGTGTCTAATGTCTAAACATAGTCAAACGTGCAACATGTCAAGTAGTATTTATAGTCATTATAAGTTCTGTGTATTATTATTTGTTAATTTATTTCAACTCTCTTTTCGTGTTTCCTTTACCAAAGAAATGTTTATTCAATGTGCTATGAATTTATGCTTGAACCTTAAAATATTACGAGCAAAAACGGTTTTTTGTTTTTGTTTCTACATTAAGTCAATAATGCAGCTATTCTTCTAATTACAAATAAATACATATATTTATGTACGCATTTAAATACAAATGAAATTGTGATCGTTTTTCGAGCTTGGTTTCAAATTTCGAACAGTTGCACGCGAAATCTTTTTCTGTCCAGTCCGCGTTTTTCTTTTTTTGCTTTTTAGTAAAAATTGTCAATTTTTGGGTTGAGAATGTCGCGCGCTCGTTTTTGATTTCAATTCAATTTGGCAAAAGTGATTTTCGATTTTCGATTTATATGAAAAAAAAAAAAAAAAAGTCTTGTAATTTTATTTAGAATTTTTCTGCATACTCAACTTTTTTTTTTTTTTTGACATTTTTGGCGTTTTTTAATTTAAAAAATTTAATTAATTTATTAAAGGTAGAATTATTTGGGCATGAATTTTTTGTTATACCTCAAAAGTCTTGTAATTTTATTTAGAATTTTTCTGCATTCTCAACTTTTTTTTTTTTTTTTTCGATTTTTTTGCCGGAGTTTTTTTTACCATCGCCATCTAGCGCCGGGTGTCAGCGAAATTCACAGGGGAAAGTCGCGCGCGCGTTTTTGATTGGTTGTTGGTTTTCTTCTTCTTCATTCTGCCGCGTTTGGCTGGCTGTTGGTTGCTGATTGCTACATTCGAAGTGCAACTCCATCTGCTTGGTTTTTTTTGCAAAAACTGCTTGCAAGCAGAATTTGGTTGGCTGTCTACACGACATTTTCGCTTGGTTTTTTTTGTAAAAACTGCTTGCTGGTAAGCAGAATTCGCCGCCAATGGCCGGAAGATGGCGATGGTAAAAAAAACTCCGGCAAAAAAATCGAAAAAAAAAAAGTTGAGAATGCAGAAAAATTCTAAATAAAATTACAAGACTTTTGAGGTATAACAAAAAATTCATGCCCAAAAATTCTACCTTTTAATAAATCTTTAAAAATCAATCTGTCAAAGATGAAATCTTCAAATAACAATCTTGGTTTAATTTTTGATCAAATATTTTTAATATGGCGGCTTTGCATTTGAGTTCCTACAACTGTTATACGCCAAGGCTGAGTGCGCAAAAGTAACCATAGATGGCGCTTGACTTTTAAAAAAGTTAACATAGACTTAACAGCAATAATATTTCATGTTTCAGTGTAAAAACAAAATATTTATTGTAAAATTTAATAAATTTAAAAAATAAAAAAATGTAAGCATATCGCTGAAGAATATCAATAATTTAAAGACAAAAAAATAAATGTATCCTGTTAACAGCCTAACAGACTTGTTACAGAATGTAAAATTTTCTTCGAATTCGAAAATCACACAACAGCTGTTTTGAAAATCGAAATAATTTTGCGCTTAACATAACAGTGGCTATACATGAACAGCGGCTGTTAAAAAGTATCTGAAAGATACTCAAGCATTAGCATTGTTTTGTTTATCCAGTTGACAGTTTGTGGAAAATCGTCACGGTGCGCGCATCAACGATAATTCGGTGCGGATAAACAAGAGCTCCCCAAATACGGGAAAAAAAACAATTTTGTCTTAGTGCTTGTCGCATAAAAGTTCCGAGTGCATCGCAACTTGAATATTCCGATTGGAATATGCGCGTGTCTGAGTCCTGAGTCTGAGGAGGCAAAGAGGCAGCAAAAAAGTGCCAAATGCACTGTGAAATAATATTTAAACGCAAAATGCGCGCCATATCAACAAATTATTAAATATCAAAAAGTGCAAAAATAAAGGAAAAAGTTTAAACAATTAACAAGCTAAATAATAATTAAACAATAATAAAAAACCAGTGATAATATTATATTTTTTGTATTCAAAACATCAACGCAATGGAAAAGAACTTTAAAGGCATCTTCACAATCGGATTATTTTTGGCGTTGCTCAGCAGCGGCCAAGCGCATTTGAATATATTTTTGAATTTGCACGAGGTTCTGCGTCTAATCGGTGAGTTGACCTCTCTACCCCAACACCCCCTTAAAGCACATTGGATATTTGTATATATTTATCATCATTATAAGGCAATAAGCATTTCATATCAAATATCAATTAGCTGTCATCATTAGGCATTTTTTGATAAATTTAAAGCTTTGCGTATTTTGTATATAAAGTTTGGGGGATTTTTTTTAACGTTAAGAGTTGTTAAAAAAGTCTTTAAAAAATATTAAAAAAAATATTCAAGCATTAATTATATATTTTTAATTATTTTATTTGACTGCAAACATAAATTTTTGCTTTTATTGCCGGCTTGAGGCTTGAGCATAATAAATTATGTATATATTTTGTTTGTGTTTGTTGCAAGCTCATAAATCAACAGCATTAAATAAATATATGTATATATTTATCGCTCGTAATATTCTTTTTATGCTACTCAACGAAAAGTTTTGCGTAAAAAATTTAGAAAAATGTTTTACGATTCAATATCATAAGAAACCCTTTAGCTTTCTTGTTGCTTGGGGGATGGGGGTGGTAAATATATAATATAAATCTATGTTGAATATCATAAAAACACATGCAAAGTGCTTGCCACTGTTTGTTGAAGTACAGCGACATAGAGAGAGAGAGATATGGTTGAATTATCAGAAATTATGTTGTAAAATTTACAACTCTCAACTATGGCGTCGGCTGCCTGTGCAAACAACAGCCAAAGTGATTGATGAGTGCAACAAGGGGCAGTGAGGTGGCATGTAGTACTACATATATGCGATCGCGTCACTTGTGAATAACTGTGTAAATATTTGGACAGTGCGACGTGTACTAACACACTACGCTAATCAGGCGCTTATCTATCAGCTATCAGCTATCGGCGATTGTTGTTGTCGTTGTTTGTGGGACACCTTTTTGGGCTTATCGGAGCGCCGCCGGACAATCAATCAGAAGGAGGCTGCCTGCCTGCCCCCAACCCCTAAGTGATCCATCAACTTGGCCACGGGGAAATTTATTAGTTGTGTCAGCCGCGTGTCAAACAAAATCAAATTTTTTGATGCCATTAATCGTATCGCTAGCTGTGTATATATGTGTGTGTGTTTGTGTTTATTGTGGTTTGACTGCCATTTTTGTTGTTGCAGAGCAATTGTGCAACTTGTGCCCCACTCTGATGATGTTCACCCTGTTTCCCCCAATTATCCAGCGTTGACAGCAGGTTGCATGCCTGACCTACTTTTCGGCTTACCTTTTTCGGACGCCAGACCCCCCCACTGGTAGGTGTCATTTTTTAGCGGTCTGTTCAAAAGCTTGACTCCCTCTGTGTGCATGTGTGTGTGCATGTTTGACCTGTCTATGTGTGCATGCGTGTACATCAATTAAATTGTCACAGGCCACAAAAAAAGAGAAAAAAGACAACAACAGTGCTGCAGCACTTGCCGCTCGTTAGGTTGCACTTGTGGCAGTAAAGTGTACGATGGGGCAGTATGCTATCTGTGAAGTGGGGCTAAAAGGATGCGCGTTGTGCTACCAAATTGCAGCTCTGGCCAAAGGCTCTTGCGTAAACCATGTCAGGGACTCCCTGTTGCCCCCCTCTTCGCTTCTCAAGCTCGTTAACGCAACACATGGAGCACACACACATAGAATCATTAATGGGTTTTCTGCAGATTAAATGTAGAAAACCCACCAAAGAGCACCCATCAGAGCATAAAATAATGCTAGACCAAGCTGAAGAGTGGAGAAAGTGTAAATAATGTGAAGTGATCCTTTGTAAAAGGAGGTTAAATACTTCAGTTACAGTTAGTAAATTCTATAATATTGGCGTTAGGTGAGATTATTGAAACGCCCCATAACTGCTTATACCATCTTGAACCTTATAATTGAACTTATTTTTAATAACTAATGAACATGATAGAAGGTTCTAGTAGAGAAATCCCGTCTAAAACATATCCTTAACCTTAATCTTATGATCTGATTGGGTTTTTTCTGGGGTTTTCCCACTCCTTGCAACAAATTTAGGATCATTAAATTTTTGTTGAATTTCCCAGAATATTTTAATATTTTAATTTTTTAAAATTTTTTTTCATTTCATTTAAATACTGTTCATTAATCTTAAACATTTTTATAGCTTAAGCTCTATTTTTTAATTTGATTTAATTTTAATTTTATGTCGAATGCTTTTAGTTGACAATAAACAAATAAATAAATAAAAAAATAAATTACCTTCTTCATAACCTTCTTATACCATATTAGCTGCCATTTTCATATTTCTTAAAACAACTAAGCTAATCTTCAATAACTTATGAATATAAAAGAAGACTTTAGTAGAGAAATTCCGACTAAAACATAAACTTAACCTCAACCTTAACCCCTTAAAAGTAAATGAACTAAAGCATGGATTAAAGGATGAGTTAGTCGGCCCTGTTCCCTTTACACTCCTGAATGCTTTACTCCCGGATCAATACACAACCCTTGCCAGATGGACAAACTGCATGGTCATGGTCATAGTGTATATCTGATGCATTGCTAATCCAAAAACCCATCGAAGCCCATCCAATGTAAAGCATTTTGATCGATTGACATTTTCAACAACTACTTCGGCAAGAAGACGCAACTGGAAAGATTCTTAGCCCGAATAGTTGCCAACTCACGTTTAGCTAATAAAACGGCAACATTTGGCTAAAAATACACACACAGAACACAGTGCTCAGAGCACATTTAGATATATGTATTTTGCCAAGTAATGTGAACTCAATTAGTGAAAATGCGGCAACAATATCAGAATAGAAAATCCCTTTTAAGCAAAATCTTGGCGAGAAATGCGCAATGTGCGTGCCGAATTTTTCGTTGTGTTCAGCGCCAGACTTTAGCCACATAGAATAATTAATAAATATGTCGAGAAGACGACGGGAGGAGGAGGATGCGAAATTGCAGTTGAAATCGGTGGCATTAGCAGGCGCCGTTTGGCATGCAAAGTGCGAACGATGATGCTGTTGTTGTTGTTCTTTCTGCTCTTGCTGCTGGCAATGACGACATTATAAACAAGTCGACAGCATGTCGTTGCCATATCTAAAAGAGAGAGAGTGGGAGAGAGAGTGAGGGTTGCCTGCATTTGAGAACAGTGCGTACGTACGTAATTGGCAAATGAATGAGAGAAAACGGCAGACACGAGAGATAGCGATGATGATGATGTTGTTGTTGTTGATGATGACAGTGCAGAAGAGTAGGCGAACATAAGGCGAAATCTCAGTTGCATTTCAATGCGCTTAATTACGAGGGTGGTTCCGAGGGTTGTCCGCGATTTAACTGACAACAACACGGACTGTCAAATGTGGCTGAGGGGGGAGGGGAGTGGAAAGGGTAGGTGCTTTGTAGCTGCCACTTATCCCATACACAGTCGTGTCAACGTCAGCATTGCTTGCAACATCACTAACAAAATGCCACCTAGAAAACCCAACTCAATAGCTATTTTACTCCTTGTACTGCTACACTCATCCTCCTCCTCCCCTGCACTTCCTTTTCCTGACTCGATTTTTTTTTGCAAAATCATTGGCCCTTCATTGCGTAAACAGTTTACACTTCAGCAACAGTTATGGATTGCTGCCCACGCCCACCTATCAAACTATCTATACATAAACTATATATATGTACATATATGCAACATGCTATGCATCACTTACAACACTAACAACACCAACAACAATTGACGCCCACTTGCGCTTAATTAAATGGCTAAATGCTTTGCGGATGTTGTTGTTGCTGGCCGCGTTGCAGCCTTTGACAACACACACAAAATGGCAACAATGCGTGCCACACAGTTGCATCAACATTAACAACAACATGTCAGCCACAAAAGATTTAAATAGTTAACTCTACATATCATGAGTAGACATTTTTCATATTGTTAAGCTTACGCGCAATTTAATTTACTATAATTATTCATATTTATTTTTAATTCGAGCTTCAAAAAAAACGATATATTTAAAGCCCGCAGACCGACATCTCCCGTAGCCCAACGAATTTTATAGTCTCATAGCATGATTTTCATACTGGAACCGTGGAGCTTGCCCTGTATTTTATATGGTCGGACATATTTCCTTCTATGCGTTATACATACTATGACAAAAACTGAACACCCTTTTCAATTCTATAAATATTTATCACAAAGTTGTTATCATATTTCTATCATATTGACCAATGTTTATTTATTTGAGTTAAAAGCTTGCGTTTGAATATTTTATTTGAGTTTCCGCATGATAGTTTTTCTCATTCAAATGAACTTTTTTTTTTTAATATTTGTACGACTTAATTTATTACAGACATATATTTTCTTATTCAATTTAAATTCGAAAAACTTCTCAAATATTTAAATGTGTATTTATTTAAACTTTTCACTAAAATTAAGTTAAAAATTCGAAATTCTTTTCACAACTACTTTTTTCGTTTGCACTTCGCTTACTGCTTTCACGATATTGATCTATAAACGAGTTAAAAACTTGAATCTAAATATTTACTTCCTTTTATGTTTTCACATGATGATAGTTTTTCGTATTCGATGTTCTAGTCTTATTTAAATTGACATTCAAAATATTTTTGTTAAATTTTTAGTTTTTTTGATTCCATTTCGTTTCTTATTTAATTGACATTTCAAATATTTCTTGTCTTATTTCAACTACAATTTAAAATATCTTTCAAATACAATTTTTCTTCAACTATTTCGTTGCAATTCGATTACAGTTTGAACGTTGAAAGCAACTTACTAACTTGGAATTTATTCACATTTCTAAGCATATTTTTCACATGCCCATTTAGCAAAACGAATAAGTTTCAACACGCATACATAAAAGCTATCTGAATAATATTCCCCAAATGTGGCATGCACCACCCCCAACGAGCTACTGCCATATCTCAAGTGGCAATCCCCAGACTCGGGCAACGCCTCGTTATCAAATGAATTTAATCAGTTTCAATTGTTTATGTTTTAGCTCTCTGCCTTTTTATTTTCTTTCTTTTTTTGGCATGATTGGTAGCCACTAGACACGAAACGGAAACCGGGCAAAGGAAAAGCACCCAAAACCCAAAACCCAAAAAGCCCTCTTGGAGGGAAAAAGCGAATACATTACACAACTTTTCAATTGACTTGTTGTGAAATTTCAGATGGTTTTTTTTTATTGTGGTAATTGCTGCGTCTTGCAATTAATGTAACTGACAAATTGTTGGAATCTTAATTATGAGGCGATTTAATGGTGTCTTTGATGTCATGCCACATGTGGGCCATCAAATGCTCACTGACACCTACTTGACAGCATTGTGTGGCAACAAAATCGATTTGAGAAGTGATATAAATGATCCCAAATTTAGAGAGATATATGGCCCAAGTAACTGTTAATGTCCAGCGCACAAACTGGTTATAGGCAATAAAATACATGAGATTTGCATTAAGTAATGCAATATTCGCATTAAGAGATTTAGCCGAACGGGAAAATCCTGTAGGATTTCATATTTCTAGCCATTAAGCGTAATTAACTTGTGCTTAAGCAAAATTGCTTTCCCACAATGTCAAATGAGGCAAGGGAGGGAACGGGAGGTTGGCACGCTGTGTTGCAGTTGCATTAGAGGCTTAGCTGCAACAACAAGAAATTCTTCTTCTTCTAAATAAACAAGGCAAGCGACGCGTGCGGCCTGAGCTCACAGACACTGCAATTGTATCTTATGGATACCCCAACCTCTTGCTGCATCAAAGTGAGAAAAGTCGCACACAACAATGACAAACTGCTGCCAGAAGGCAAAGAAGTAGGATGGTGTTGCGTCTACCTTTATGGCAACAACACAAACATCGCTACTGTATGGACCAGAAATGCGCTGTGCAAACACACACACACACACATCTCATCCCCTCCCATTCCCTTGCTCCTTGGCCGCTGCGCGTATGCAAACAAACGAAGCCCGGAAGCGAAATGCGAAGCGTTGGCAAAACGCACGAGTCTGCCGCCAGCACTTGAGCACGCCGCGTATGGCGAGCCTGAAACCGTAAACCTGAACCACCGCCCTGCACCACCACCACCATTAGTCTGTTGAGGGCTTCATTTCATGAAACGCCACCCGAGGGGTTGGTACCGCCCCTTAGAAGCTACTGCGTTTTGCAGTCTGCAGTCTCGCCGATATCGTCACATGAGTATATATATATTTTTTATTGCCCAGCAAATTCCAAGCGGGTGCCGCAACTCTCCCCTCTTCCTCTCTCTTGACTCTTAATGAGGCCGTAAATTATTTTTTATTATTTTGTATTTAATTTTTATACCCTGAACCCATAAAATGGGTAAAAAGGGTATAATGGTTTTGTGCAAATGTATGTAACAGACAGAAGGAAGCATCTCCGACCCCATAAAGTATATATATTCTTGATCAGCATCAACAGCCGAGTCGATCTAGCCATGTCTGTCTGTCCGTCCGTCCGTCTGTCCGTCTGTCTGTCTGTCCGTCTGTCTGTATGAACGCGCCGATCTCAGAGACTATAAGAGCTAGAGACTTCAAACTTAAAACTTAAGCTCTCTTATATCATAGGCAGATCAAGTTTGTTTCGAATTTTCGATAACATTTCTGGTTTCCGATATACACATGTGATCGATAACAACAAAAATATGAATTTCAAAATTCTGAAAATGAGGTTTTGAGCTATGGCTAAAATAATGAGCATCTGCGAAAATTTGAATAAAATCGGTTAAGAAACACCGAAGATATGGCAGATTGAAGTTCAGTCATCATGCAGTAATGAAGTAAAAGTATGTTATACACAAAAATATGAATCTTGGACCCCATAAGTATATATATTCCTGTTCCTATCGATATAGGCTTAGAAACTATAAGAGCCAGAGACTTAAGATTTTACATAAATGGTGTCATTAACCATAGGCAGATCAAGCGGCAAGATGCGTGCGAAGTGGGCAAAAGTACACACGTGCAATTATGTTTCTCAATAAGGCAAAACTGTTGTTTTGGTAAGCAGCTGTCGCTGGCTTGGGTTTTTCGTAAATTTATTAAGGCTTGTAATGAATAAAAATTTGGCCGCCTTAACCCTCTGTCCGACACCAAATTTTAAACCCTTTCTTCCGACACCTATTCTTCCTTTTCTAAAGGGAAGAGGGTTTTTTGCTTCATAGATCGATAGCCAATGAAATTTTAGAAGGGTACCTGAAAGCTCAAATCAAATGAAAAATCGGCCCACGCGCTGGTGTCGGTCGGAGGGTAACATAACCTCTTAGTACCTGTGTTAGCCAAAAAGCATATGAATGAAAAATTTAGCGCTACCTTTGGTTTTTCGGTAAACCTTAAGTAGTACCTGTGTAGGGCAAAAAGTCACTTGCACCAGCACTTCCACTTCGTAATCTGCCTGCACACGTGGGTATACTTGCCTACTTGTGGGAGTTTTTAACCAAGACCCATTAATGGGAAAGTTTGTCAATAAAAAAAGGTCAAAGGCTTGTCAGGAAAGGGCTAAAAATTAGCTTTCTTGAAAGCAATGTTGACAGTCGCTGATTTAGTTAACAGCAAACTATTGCATCGAACGGTTAAGTGAAAAATTTACTGTGATAATTTTCGTGATAATTTCAAGAAATTTAACTGTGTTTTTTACGAAATTGTTTAAAAGTGGTTCGCGAGTTAATCTTCTTCACTAAAAGGATTTGGAAAAACGCAAGTCATTTTTGATTTTTTTTCAAACCTTTAATAGTCTTTTTTAAGACTACATATCATATTTTAAATATTTTTGTTTGTTACAGATACATTTTTGTTTGTTACAGATACATTTTTATACCCTGAACCCATAAAATGGGTAAAAAGGGTATAATGGTTTTGTGCAAATGTATGTAACAGACAGAAGGAAGCATCTCCGACCCCATAAAGTATATATATTCTTGATCAGCATCAACAGCCGAGTCGATCTAGCCATGTCTGTCTGTCCGTCCGTCCGTCTGTCCGTCTGTCTGTCTGTCCGTCTGTCTGTATGAACGCGCCGATCTCAGAGACTATAAGAGCTAGAGACTTCAAACTTAAAACTTAAGCTCTCTTATATCATAGGCAGATCAAGTTTGTTTCGAATTTTCGATAACATTTCTGGTTTCCGATATACACATGTGATCGATAACAACAAAAATATGAATTTCAAAATTCTGAAAATGAGGTTTTGAGCTATGGCTAAAATAATGAGCATCTGCGAAAATTTGAATAAAATCGGTTAAGAAACACCGAAGATATGGCAGATTGAAGTTCAGTCATCATGCAGTAATGAAGTAAAAGTATGTTATACACAAAAATATGAATCTTGGACCCCATAAGTATATATATTCCTGTTCCTATCGATATAGGCTTAGAAACTATAAGAGCCAGAGACTTAAGATTTTACATAAATGGTGTCATTAACCATAGGCAGATCAAGCGGCAAGATGCGTGCGAAGTGGGCAAAAGTACACACGTGCAATTATGTTTCTCAATAAGGCAAAACTGTTGTTTTGGTAAGCAGCTGTCGCTGGCTTGGGTTTTTCGTAAATTTATTAAGGCTTGTAATGAATAAAAATTTGGCCGCCTTAACCCTCTGTCCGACACCAAATTTTAAACCCTTTCTTCCGACACCTATTCTTCCTTTTCTAAAGGGAAGAGGGTTTTTTGCTTCATAGATCGATAGCCAATGAAATTTTAGAAGGGTACCTGAAAGCTCAAATCAAATGAAAAATCGGCCCACGCGCTGGTGTCGGTCGGAGGGTAACATAACCTCTTAGTACCTGTGTTAGCCAAAAAGCATATGAATGAAAAATTTAGCGCTACCTTTGGTTTTTCGGTAAACCTTAAGTAGTACCTGTGTAGGGCAAAAAGTCACTTGCACCAGCACTTCCACTTCGTAATCTGCCTGCACACGTGGGTATACTTGCCTACTTGTGGGAGTTTTTAACCAAGACCCATTAATGGGAAAGTTTGTCAATAAAAAAAGGTCAAAGGCTTGTCAGGAAAGGGCTAAAAATTAGCTTTCTTGAAAGCAATGTTGACAGTCGCTGATTTAGTTAACAGCAAACTATTGCATCGAACGGTTAAGTGAAAAATTTACTGTGATAATTTTCGTGATAATTTCAAGAAATTTAACTGTGTTTTTTACGAAATTGTTTAAAAGTGGTTCGCGAGTTAATCTTCTTCACTAAAAGGATTTGGAAAAACGCAAGTCATTTTTGATTTTTTTTTTTAAACCTTTAATAGTCTTTTTTAAGACTACATATCATATTTTAAATATTTTTGTTTGTTACAGATACATTTTTGTTTGTTACAGATACATTTTTGTTTGTTACAGCTGCATATATACTATATTATTATTATTATTATTTTTTGCAGCTTTAAATACCTATATTACTTGATCAACATTTTATTAGTATTTTTTACAGATTTTAATATCATTATTATTTTTTACAGCTTTATAGACTATTATTATTTATTTTTTGACCTTCCCAACACTTTCCCAATTATTTTTGACCTTTCCTTAAAAAACACTTCGCCAATTATTTTTGACCGTCCCTTGAAAAACACTTCTCTAACTATGCCTAGGGCAACTAGAGTTTCAGCAGCCACTAGGGCTCGCAGAAATAGATCCCGTAATCTTTTAAACAGATCCGACTCCGATTACGCTGAGCGGGAAAGAGTTAGCAATAGCTTATCCCAAAGAGAGCGTAGACAAGACCCAGAACATCGGACAAACGAACAGAGCCAAGACACTTCGCGCCGATCAAGCCGCAGGCAAAACACAGAATTTCGAACAATCGAACAGGGACAAGACACTGTTAGACGTGCAGTGCGCCGGACAGATTCCCCACAACGACGACTAGAACAGACTAACAATACCTTACGCCGATCAAGGCGTAGACAAGACCTAGAATATCGGGTAAACGAACAGGGCCAAGACACTGCTCGTCGTGCAGTGCGCCGGACAGATTCTACACAAAGACAACAAGAACAATTTAACGATACTTTACGCCGATCGAGGCGTAGACAAAACGCAGAATTTCGGGAAAACGAACAGGGGCAAGACACTGTTAGACGTGCAGTGCGCAGGGCAGATTCTCCACAACGACGACTAGAACAGACTAACAATACCTTACGCCGATCGAGGCGTAGACAGGACCAAGAATATCGGGCAAACGAACAGGAACAAGACACTGCTCGTCGTGCAGTGCGCCGGACAGACTCTTTACAAAGACAACTAGAGCAATCTAGCGATACCTTACGCCGATCGAGGCGTAGACAAGACCAAGAATATCGGGCAATCGAACAGAGACAAAACACTTCGCGTCGATCTAGACGCAGGCAAGACCTTTTGTACAGGGAAAACGAACAGCGACAAAACACCGTACAGCACGCTAATCGACGAACTAACGTAGAACAAAGAATCTTAGAGCGAGCACGGGATAGGGGTCAGAGGGCTCAGGTTAGAGACAATCCCGTCCGTAGAATTATCGAGCAAGCCCGAGACACAGTTGCTAGACGAAGTGCTCGAATTCTAGCACGAGAAGCGGCTCTTGGTGCTCAAAGAAATTTGTCACAAAGAGTTAGCCAGTATAGAACCGTCCCTGAACATGTGTTAGCCGAGCGTAGTCGCAATGCCACCCGTATTAGAGAGCAACGTGCGAATACCTCCCCTGAAAATAGGGAACCTCTGGCTAATTTAGATGCCTTAATAGTCGCCTTCAATAGAACCGTAAAGCAGGGCCCCGATCAGGTTTGCATTTGTTGCAAAGGGTTATGGTTTCCACATCAAGTGGACAAAATTTCCAAAGAAGTTGTTGAAAGCAAATGTAGCGCTGCAGACAGTAGGGACATTTTAAGCCTTTCAACACTTTTCCCCTCCTCCAATAATAAGTTTAGTTTTTGCAAGACCTGCAGCAGAAGCATCAAATTAGGCAAAAAACCAAAGGCTTCGATAACAAATGGCTTAGATTTCCCAGACCTTCCCGATTGTTTAAAAGGCTTAACGCCTCTAGAGGAACGGCTTATTTCCCCACGCCTTCCATTCATGATTATTAAGTCTTTAGGGTATGGCCGTCAAAACGCCATTAAGGGGGCAGTAGTCAATGTACCAATTCCCGTTGCCAATGTTGTAACTTCTCTTCCTAGGGCGTTCAATGAAGCTGAGGTGGTTCAAATACACCTCAAGCGTAGAATGGAATATAGCCATGATTTCATGGCCGAAACCATTAGACCCTCAAAAATCGCTGATGCAATCCGATTTTTAATTAATACTGAACTCTATCAAAAACACCAGATTGTTATTAACGAATCGTGGTTGTCCTCCTTTTCAACTGACATTGTCCCTTTTGTTGCATCAGCTGAAGATAGGGAATTAGTATCTGAACTTATAGAAAGATCTGCTCAAGCCTTCAGCAACGAGCAAGAAAATGTTGAAGAGGTCCTTAATCCAGGGGGTCAGGAGACATTATTAGAAAACGTCCCTACTGAAAATGTTGCAGTGCAGAGAATTGTCATGGCACCTGGGGAAGGTCAGCGTCCTTTGGACATGATTGCAGATTGCGATTCCGAGGAGCTGGCCTTCCCCACTATATTCGCTGGTATTAAAAGAAAATGCACTGAAAGTTTTACAACCATAGTAAGGTCTGAGCTTAGGAATTTTGATAGAAGAGGGTGTAGAACCGATAAATTATTTCTTAACTTTAAAAAGTTGGAAATGATTAATATTCGGAACAATACTTCCATTTGCTTGCGCAAGCACAGTGCCACTCAAGGCATTTCCGCAGCAAACGCCCTTAATGAAGAGCATATCAACAATTTGATTCGCCACGATGATGGCTATAGAGTTTTGAAGGGTATTCGCACGTCGCCTGCTCATTGGGAATCCGAGAAAAAGAAAGTTATGGCAATGATTAGGCAGTTTGGTCTTCCCACATTTTTTATTACCTTTTCCGCGGCTGAGACAAGATGGGGGGAACTTTTGGTGATATTATCTAAAAATGTTGATAATTTAGAAATATCAGAAGATCAAGCTTCAAATTTAAATTTTAACGATAAAGCTCGTCTGATTAGAGCCGACCCAGTAACCTGTGCTCGCTACTTTGATTTCCGATTTCGACAACTTTTAAAATTAATGAAAAGGGAGGGTGGGATTTTTGGTACTTATAGAGTCTTTAAATTTTATTGGCGGGTCGAGTTTCAGCAAAGAGGCTCACCACATATTCATGGCATGTTTTGGCTAAAAGATGCCCCCAAATTTGATATAAACGACCCATCAAGCATACCCCCAGTAAAGTCCTTTATTGATCAATTTATAACAACAGATACAACTTGCCCGGTTGTAGCTTCCTTTCTCGAGTATCAAACTCATAATCACGGGCATTCATGTAGGCGGGAAGTAAGGGGAAATAAAATCTGTAGATTCGGTATACCATACCCTCCCATGCCCCAAACAGAGATTCTTTTCCCTTTAGAAGACGATGCCGAAAATTTAGATATGCATCGCAAAAATTTTGAAAAAATTCAAGCCCTTTTAGAATATCCGTTTGATCGTGAAAATATAGAGCGTCTTAGCGATTTTGAAAACTTTTTGTCCCACGATCAACATAACCTCAGTTACGATAGCTATACAAAAGCCCTAAGGTCAAGCATTAAGAAGCCAAAAATATTTTTAAAGCGAACGCTTGCGGCTATTAGACTTAACGCCTACAACTCTCACCTTCTTCAACTGCAGCGAGCAAACATTGACATCCAGTTTATTTTAGACCCCTATGCTTGCTGCAGTTACGTGGTTAATTATATTAACAAGTCTCAGAGGGGAATTTCAAAATTAATGCGTGATGCAGTTAGCGAGGCTAGCAGGGGCAATGTGACTATAAAGCAAAAGTTACAGCATATTGGACACAAGTTCATTTCGGGTACGGAAATATCCGCCCAAGAAGCTGTTTACTGCTGCCTAGGTATGCATCTGTCCGAGAGCAGTAACGCAGAAATTTTTATAAATACTTCATTGCCAGAGCAACGGGTTAGAATCCTTAAGTCCAGGGCTAAATTACAAAATCTACCCGTTGACTCAACTGATATATTTGAATTAGGACTTTTAGATCACTATGTTCAGCGCCCCGTCGCTTTGGAAAGTACATGCTTAGCTGATTTTGCAGCTTTTTATAGCTATAGCAAAAAGCAAAGTGGTACTCGCCAAATTATTGATGATGAGAATGATATTGAAACTCCCCAGTCTTCCCAATTATTAGTTTACGCACTTCGCGATCGTTCTGGTTTTATTAAAAAGAGGCTAAGTCCGTGTGTGATCCGATACAGAAGGTACAATTCAAACACTGACAGAAACAATTATTTCAGAGAACTGGTTATGCTATATGTACCGTGGCGGGATGAGAGTTCTGAATTAGTTAATCGGGATTGCGAATCGTTTTGCAGGGATAATCGGGACTTGGTTGAATATAATCGTAAAAAGTATAACTGTTTGGACGACGACGAACTACAGGACGCACTAAATAATGCTATACGGGAAGAAAATGAAGATATTGTCAATAGCCAAGAAGCTGTTGACAATAACTTCAGAGTCTTGGGGTTACCTGAAATAGATCCTCAACTTAATGTTTTAAATGTTGATAACCATGATTCAGACGAAAATTTGGGAGATAATAATATCCGGTTAATAAAGCTACCAGCTTTAATTTCAGCTGAGAACTTAGCGGATATTGTTAGATCCCTTAATTTAAAGCAAAAACAATACTTTACACACGTTTTGCACAATGCCAACAACAAATCTGTGTACCACGAATTTGTTGGAGGTGGTGCTGGCGTGGGTAAGAGTCGTCTCATATTGGCAATTTATCAGTCCCTGTCCGCCTTTTACAATAGCAAGCCTGGAGCAGATCCGACTTCAGTTAAAATTCTTTTATGTGCACCTACGGGAAAAGCAGCTTTTGGAATCAGTGGCTCAACTCTGCATTCCATGTTTTCACTACCAGTCAACCAGTCTGGTTCAGATTTGAGGGCCTTAAGCCATGATTTAGTAAATACATTGCATTCAAGGTTAATCGACCTTAAGCTCATAATTATAGATGAAATATCCATGGTAGGTTCCAAAATGTTTGCCCAATTAGACGCCCGCCTTAAACAAATTTTTAAAAATTCTTCTCCATTTGGTGGTATTTCTGTCATTGTTTTTGGGGATTTACGACAGCTATCACCAGTAGGTGATCGTTGGATCTTTGAATCCAACTCAAATGATCCCTACAGTGTAATATTTGGTTCGGCTCTGTGGGATCTTTTTAAGTATTTTGAGCTCACTGAAATTATGCGACAAAGGGAAGACCAATTATTTGCTTCTGCTTTAAACAATATGGCATCGGGTCTTATGACAGCCGATGATATAAGTCTTATCCGCTCCCGCACTTGTCAGCCATCGGACGTACCCGATGATGCAATTCATCTTTTTAGCACAAATGCGGCAACTGATTCATTTAATATTTCAAAATTAAGCTCTATTCCGACTGACCAACATTTTTCTACCGCAACTGACTTTATTAAAGCTACCCATTTGAATTCCACTAGCAGACAAAAAATACTAGACGCCGTCCGTAACTTTAGACCATCCGAGACACAGGGGTTGTGTACGTCACTTCTTTTAAAGACTACTGCCAAATATATGATAACGGTTAATATAGACACTGGGGATGGACTAGTTAATGGGGCAACTGGCATATTAATGCATATAGATTTCGATGGTACCAATCCAAATACTTTATGGATCAAATTTTTAGAAGAAAGTGTGGGAATACTTGCTCGGGCAAAGTGTGCACATCGCACAGAACCTTCTTGGACTCCAATCCAAAGAATAGTCAAAAGTTTTCAATATAAAAGAAACGAGCAAGTAAATATTGACCGTAGGCAATTTCCAGTTGTACCAGCAGAGGGTATAACTATACATAAAAGTCAGGGGGCTACATACAGCAAAGTGGTGGTTCACACTTGTCCGCGAATGCAGCGTGCTGCAATATACGTAGCTTGCAGCAGGGCAACAACAGCAGCGGGCTTATTTATTATTGGTGACTTTGTAGCTCCCAGACCTCCGAAAAATGACGACAAGGTTCAAAATCAATTACACTTATTGCGGACAGATAAAAAACTTCATACACATTTTGATCATTTAACTAACAGTTCTTCCTTAGATATTCTTTTCCATAATACAGAAAGCCTCCATTGCCACATTGAAGATGTCCGAGCAGATAAATTAATGCTGCAGTCGTCCGTTCTTTGTTTCGTTGAAGCCTCATCGTATGGAAACGAAAACATTGATATTCCCGGGTATACTATTGTTGTCCGTCTGGATTGTGAGGTGGTGCCTAATGAAGTGCGAGCTAAGAGGGGAATCGTCATTTACGTAAGGAATGAACTGGTTAATAATATTTCAAATTGTTTTTGCGGTAGAAAAACATCTAGGTCGGCCGTTTTCGAATATGGTGTTCTTCAATACAAATCTGTTGGGCTTATGGTTGTATATAAAAGTCCGACGTATCCTTTATCAACATTTAAATCTGAATTTGAGAATTTATTTCAGCAGTATGGTTTCCTGAGTAACAATTGTATAATATTGGGGGATTTTAATTTATGTTTGATTAAATTTGACAGATGTGGACCTGTTTATAACGAACTTGTCAGGAGAGGATTTAGGTGCTTGCTCGACTTGAAATCGTCCACTACCAATTGTAACACTCACATTGATTGGGCCTTTTCAAATATTTCCAGTGGGGAAATAAGTGCCCAGACTTTCGAGACAGTTTACAGTTACCACAGCGCGATATCTTTAAGTATTAAGGACTTTGAAATTTAACTTTGTATATTACTTAGATAAGTGTAAAATTATGATTTGTATATAAACTATTAAAAATTCTGGTAACAATAAATCTTTTCAGCAATAATATAATCCAAACAAAAATAAATCTTTAAAGATAATAAATTTAAATATACAAACTAAAAACGATGTCTTATATTTATTAAATATTTATTACAGCTGGGTTCAGGGTATCTTCTAGTCGGGCTCACCCGACTAGAGCCTTCTTACTTGTTTCATTGCTGTTTGTTCGACTTCTTGCACAAAAAACAAATAAAAAGTACCAAAAAAAAAAAATAATACGAAAAGCGTGTGTGGCATCCATTTGATTTCAAATTGATTGTGGGAAATGGAAAAGGGTTGCAGCAACGGTGAGCATCCTTATAAGCCTTGTTATAACCAATCTGAAATCGATAAGTTTGTGGGAAACTAGAGTTTCTTCATTTTCGTAGCTACAAATTTGTGTTAAATGTTAATTACTTTACGCACAATTATGTGGCACATAATTCATTCGATTCCAGGCTCTCAAGTCACATCGTAAAACTAACTTAAAATCATGAGCGCATCATCATTTCTAGTCACTTCGTTCCCCATTTTCTTTTACAAACTCATAGTTATATATTAGAAATGCAACTTATTGGAAAATTTCACACGCCCGCAGCACAACTTTCTCTTCCCACGCACACATCGAAAGAGAGAGTGTAAAGGGATGTTTGTTTGTCTAGTGGGGAGCTCACGTTCTATGCTATGATAAAATATCAAGTAATTAAAATTTGGGGCACTTAAGTGCCGCAAAATATGTTATAATGCTCCACACCCAAATGCATTTCGCATCGCACCCATAATGAGTTATGATGTTGCTTAATAGCCTGCGTTGCGTCTCCTTGGGACTTTGACATAAATAAAGATAAAGAAGAAAATAGACGAAGAAGTTGTTTGCCAATTTGTTGAACATCTCTTGGGGAATTTGTAGTTTGTAGTCTATGGAAATAACAAATAGTTCGTCATAGCTGACTGACTAACTGACTGACTGACGGCGTGACTGACACAAACTGTTGACCTAAATATATAACTGAAACTAGAGCTCAAAAAATGTGGACTGCATTTTTTCGTTTTTTTGCTTTGCAAGTGAGAAATAAGTTGAAGATTTGTAACAAGTTGACTTGCAAGTGCGAACTAAAAAGAATGTTGAAAAATGCAATGCATAAATTATATTTGTTTTTTCATTCAATAATTTGAAAAGATATTTTCAAGTATTTGCAAACGACTGCTGGTAAAAAACTTGACCCATTTTCTTATTAAAGTGATGAAAATGGCTAAAAAGTTCGAGTAGTTTCCTAGAGCAAGATGTTCCTTACAGTTTGCGACATATGCGAAGCGTTAAGTTCAATTAAATACGCTAATCAAAATATCAAATGGAAAAGACTTTCGAAGGCACTTCCCGTTCTGTAAAGCTGCTGACACAAAGATTGTATGCACACGATTCTACCATATAATTTATGCCTTCAATCAAACCGACTGACTCTGACTGACTGACTGACTGAGTGACTGGGAAACTGACTGATGACAGCGGCGACTTAACGACAAAAGGAAGAAAGAAGAGGGAGAGCCTAGGGTCTCTGTCTCAGCGGTAATTTCCCTGTCACGCGTGATAAAAAGCGCACATGGCACGTGAAGCAAGGAATTATTTTGTGGCAACAAGTAATGGGCAACAGAATGCGAGACGAGTCCTGATTATTTCTGTGTGCGGCATGTTTCAACTTTAATTAAGCGCTCATTTCCCCACATACACAAAACAAAAAAACATTTACATACTGCCTACTTCAAATAAAAAGATGAAAACATATTCAGTTTACATCCCTCGACAAATATTATGTATTATACGGTTGGGCTTTAGCCGATTCGTCTCGTTGCGAATGCGATTCGTTACGGAGTTGAGTCGAGTTGAGTTTGCCGCCGTGCATTAGTCGCGGCTATTATCATGTCTGCCCCGCTCTTTATTATCAATTCTCATCTGTCTTTGTGTGTTAGCCTGCTTTTTCCCGACCAACACCAAATGGCGTGAGAGTGAGAGTGTTGTTATTTATTTTGTTTTCATTATTTTCAAACGCATATTGCTATTTGGACAGGCTAATGGCGTTGAGTGCCGCCTGGCGTTTTGAGCCTGGGTGTGAGAATATTAGCAGCATTATCATTAACATATTTAAATGTTGGGATAAAGCGCACAAAGCACAAAGAATAAATGAATTCCATCAGTATTAGCAATAAGCAAATGATGCTTGATAATGCGATGATGACGCTTTATGCAGCCATAGAGTAATAAATAATAAAGTCATCAAGCAGAGTAGAGGGAATGAAGGATTTTATTCAGTTTGGTAAAAAAAAAATGTATGTACAAAAAAGCACTTTGATATTAATTTTTGTGATGTTTATGAATGATTTTTAGCTCACTTTTCACAAGATTATCCTGTTTATATAACTAAAAACGAGTAAGAAGGCTCTAGTCGAGAAATCCCGACTAGGAAATACCCTTTACCCGGTACATAACGCTTATTCACCAACTGTCCAAGCTTTAAACTACGATATCTAGCCTGTTTCTAAGATGTTGTCTGTTGATTAAATTTTTCAAATGTTTATTTTTTTATCCATAGTTTCAAACCTCATTTTCATAATTTTGAAATTCAAGATTTTCTTGTCATTAATCACATGTGTATATCGGAAACCAGAAATGTTATCGATAATTTGAAACAAACTTGTTTTTCTCGTTGTATAGAAGAGCTAAAGTTTCAAGTTTGAATTCTCTAGCTATTTTAGTTTTTGAGATCAGCGAGTTCAAACAGAAAGACAGACGGAAGGACATACAGACAGGCTATATCGAATCGGCTGTTGAAGCTGTTCAAAAATATATATAACTACTTTATAGGGTCGGCGATGCTTCCTTCTGTCTTTTACATACTCTTGCACAAAACCAGTATACCCTTTTTTACTCAATAAATGGGTTAAGGGTATAAAATGTACTTTGATGTTTATGAATGATTTTTAGCTCACTTTTTAAAAGATTATCCTGTTTATATAACTAAAAATTACATTAAATGTTTATTATGATTATGAATATTTATGAATGCTCAGCTTTGTTATGCTAATACACATAAAACAGATAGTTCAATACACTTTGAATAACTAAATATTAATTATTTCTAACATTCAGCACATATAAATAACAAATAATGCTTCAAGTATTCTCATATACAAGTCCCTAACATGACGAAACTAATTACTATAATTATGCATTCATTATGTAGTCCACAATTATTTCACCGATAAGCTGTTAATTATGCATAGATCTTAACTGGTAATGCTTCACTCAGCTGATAATTGCTCACACCAATTACCATGCTTGCCACAAGTGGCATCAACCACAGCATATTGACACCATTATCTAACACCTCATCCCGCCTCCCTTTAGAGTTTGACTTTGTGTGTGGTCTCTCTCTTAGAAAAGTTTTTTTTGCATCGTCACGTTTACAAGATGATAAACCCTTAACTACTTTTCAACACAAGCAACCGAAAAACATGCATATAAATATAGTATGTATGTATGTATATTTTTTTGACCCAAAAGCAAAAAAAAAAAAAAAAAAAACGGTGGCCCCATAAACAAAGTCCGAAAAACTTTTCAACAAACAAAGCTAAGAGAGAGGCAGAAGAAGAGAGGGCTGTTGGGTTGTAGGTGGAGATGCGTCCACTTCAGTGGCACCGCCTACACACACATACACACACACACACACACACACACACATACACATATACTAATGCATGGCATGCTAATCTCCTTTACAGTCGGTTGTACTTTGGCACTCTGGGAGACCTGAAACTGCCACTGGGACCAGGCACAGGGTACCCGGGACTCGGGACTCGGGATAATGGGTAGCAGCAGCGTTGTCGTTGTTGTAGTAGTCGTAGCACTTATTGTTAGCCAAGCAGCTGGCTTTGGATGGCCGAAAAAGTCAATACGATGAGGCGCTGCTGCTGCTGCTGTTCAGTCGGTCAGAGTCATAAATTACGCCATCCCGGGGGTGCTATTGAAAAATGTGTGTGTGTGTGTGTTTGTGTGTGTTTTGCTTGTTTGTTTGTTTGTGTTTGAGCATTGGCCCCGAGGTGGTGTTGTGGTTGTTGTGCTTAACAAAACGAATTTTTGCGCTGCTTCCTTTAGTCGTCGTCGACACTGTCGTTTGCAGTCATGTCAAAAAAAGTGTTCATAAATTTCACCTCGAAAAAACTGAAAACCGAAAAAATAAACCAAAATTCGGCACAGGAAGTTGCTGTTTACTTAAGGCCCAAGCCATGCACATAGGCTATAGACATTAAATGACTTTGCAGCAGCCTCTACCCCAACCCCTCTCTTTCTTTGGCCACCCAGGTTGGCATTTTAGGTAGGTAACCACAGAGACGCATGCAAATCAAACCACAAGGCACATTACACAAGCTGACCCAAGCAGTCGAAACCGCAACAAAACTCAACTAACTGGGCCAATCAACCTAGTGTAATCGTCCCCACCCCCCATTGTAAACCACCTGCAAATGCTGCCGACATAGCTTTATGGCTATCCATAAATTTTATGGCAGCGCCTAGACACATTTCGGGCTCTATCTGTTGTTGTCTGGGATTGCGTCCAGCCAAAGGTGATAAAAATTTCATTACATCACGCAAAAAGCCGTTGGCCCGAAAATTGAAAAAGAAAACTTTACACCAGTGGCAAATTAATGGCCCAAACGTCGACTTTGACTCTCTCACAAGAAATCACAGACGACGACGTTGGCTACCTGATGAATGAATGGCCAGTGGGTGTTGGGGATATCACTTGGGTGCCATTTGTCTATTGGCATCTAGCAGGTGTTGTTGCTTATGCTCACACGCAAACAAACTTCAGCCTGGGTTTAATAATCACATTAACGTTTTTTTTCCCGATAAGTCTGCTCTGATTTTTATGAGCCAATAATTTGCACTGTTTCCTTGGAGGTTTGGTTATGGGCTAGGCCCTAGGCACTTAAGAAATCAGCTAGATTAATTACGCATTTGTTGACCTAAATGATTCGAACATTGTTGCCAGGAATTTCTTAGAGAAGTTGCGGCATTTTGTATTTACATTTTAAATTGAATACACAACTGGAACTCGTTGATGCCAACATCACCATAAATGTAATGTGTTTATTTTTATGGTTTGTCATAGAAAATCTACAAGATCATAATTTATGCAACACCCGCTCTGTTGGCGCTGCTGTCCAGCATGCTCTGTTGCGATGAACTTGAATTTATGGCCAGACGATGCCGCCGCCATCGTGTGTTGAGGTGATAATGTTAAAGAAACTGCAAAAAAGGGTGCGAAAGGGAGATGCGTTGATTGCGTCTGGCCTGCAGGCGAATCGAGTCGAGTCGAGGCAAAATAAATTGCAGCTGCCCCGAGACGGCGGGGCGATGAAATACAAATAGAAATACTTGGCAGCGCTACCGTTGGCGTTTTGCACGTTGCACGTTGCACATTGTACGTTTGCCAGCATCATCATCAACATCGTCATCATCATCGTCGTACACTTCACATGTCCTTTCCAGCTTGTTTGTCTTTCACTTTGATGCTCGTCGCGCTCTGCCAGTGGCTCAAGTGTTTTGTAGAGTTTGTGTTTGGCCAGACAACGGCCAACGTCTTTGCTGTCCCAGTCGAGACCCAAACGAGCTAGCGAATCATGACCATTTGGGCATATAAAAATTACTTTGCCTTGCCTCGCCTCGTTCTCGTACTCATCTTCGTCTTGACCTTCTATGGCCTGTGTTGTGTGTGTTACCTGGCTGGCGCGTTGTTGCGATTTAATCAGTTGCAAGCTGCAAGCTGTACCATTCCATCATGACTTCTTGGGTCTGGGCACGACTTTACTAACGAAATCAAATGTGTACAAATTGAATTCGCTTGAGTTATCGACCCAGGGCCGTGAATTCAAATTTGCAGCACATAAAAAGTTGTTCTTTTATTCACAACCCTTCTGGCTACCCTTTCAAATGTGGGACACTAAATCAGCATCAGCTTCAGCTCAGTGCCCACCAATGTCATCATCAGTCGCGAGCAGAGTCAACCTCCCCCTTCATACATTGATATAATAATAAAAACTGTCTGTTGTCTGCCATCCAGACTCTAAGACTCTGGGCCTAGAGTAGTCTTCCGTCTGCGTTTAATGCACAACATATTCATGTGTCAAAAGACTATTTCGGATTTATGGCCTGCGAAATCCCCAGGCTGACGACGACAACCACGACCCAAATGACGCATTGTGGGCGGGCGTATAAAGTCCGTTGCATTAGCATAGAGCATAGAGAAAAAAAACAGCAGAAGAGAAAAATATGTTAAGAAAGCACAAAATGATATCCACTAGCTAGCCGAACGAGCGAGCACACATTCAAATCTCGCCCAGCTTTTTTTGGTTTGCATAAATTAGGGAGAAAGAGAGAGAGAAACGGATAGTCAGGGTCTCGAATGGCGGGATACATGTCGGCCCAAACGTATTTGGGGCGCAAAAACTGCCATTTTTATTCCATTTTTCTGATGTTTTATGTTGTTTTTTTTTTTTTTTTTTTTGAAGAAAAGTTTTGGCTTATGCGTCTGCTTTGGTATTTTAGGGTTGTAATTGAAATTAAATAGATGTCGTGCCATGAATTCAAATCGCTTTCTTGCTGAATTTGTTGCATACGAAATGCAAATGGGGCTTAAAGAGTTAAAGAAACAATAAAATGAAATTTAAGTTGAAGTTGGGAAACTCCTCCATAAACAGTGCCTTTAATAACTTATGAGCCAAGGAAATTTTATGGCTTGAAAGCATGTGAATAGTTTTTTTGTTATTGTTTTAGGTTCTTTAAGAGTTTAATTTGGTTTTTATGGAACTTTTATCATATTAAAGCCGTTTCCCCTTCTCCAAAATATGTTCTTATAATCTTAACTATGTGTGCTACGGACCATTGATCCACACATTTGCTTGTTTGTTTAAAAACGCTTGAATTTATAGTGTAGACACTAAAGTTGCTTTCACTTAAAGCCACCCTTCTTTATATACTTTTTCGGTTGCCTTCTTCGTTTGCATTTTACTTTATCAGCTTCTTGGCAAAACATTACTTCTATCTGCTATCTGCCATCTACGCTTTGCTTCTGCTTCCTCTGCTCTATCTACTTCCACACATTTTCACGCTTTTGCAATTTGTAGCACTTTAAGCATATTTTCACAGCTTCTTCTCGAACACTTTTCGGGAAAACTTTTACTTTCTTTTTTCAACCGGGGGAAGGGGGGGCAAATTTATGTCAGTGGCACTTGACGAAGTTGCAAAGTGAAGCCAAGGCTCTCAGGGTGGTGGCATCTGAAGGTGTCTCGTCCTGGTTAATGAAAATCGATTTTTGCCTGTGTCTGGCCAAGGTGACAAGGCGGAAGTGACGCAAAAGGGAAACACAGACGTGAAGGTATGCCAAAGTAATGGCCATTGTGTGTGGAAGCGTGAAGTGTGGAGCGTGGAGAGCATCATCGACTTCATTTGTTGAGCAATCAGCTCTAATTAGTGCCAGGCACTTGAGATGCAAAGCGGGCCTTAGAGTGGGGGGTCAACTGAATAATTTGCTATTATTTGTCTATAATTGGGGGAGGAAGGGGGCCTTGACAAAAGTTTTGATGTCTGTGGAATTTTAATTGCGAATAAAACTAAGCTAACTTTCAACTGCTTGACTCTGTTGGCCTTTAATGGATCAGCTTTCGATGAATGTGCTGCGCTTTTCCAGCTCACATGTCTGTTGGCCATTAACCCTTTCGTCGAGTTATCACAACTTTGCTATCTACCTTAGGGTTCATTATGCGACAGTATTCATAACTGCAGAATGTTATATTCCCTCCTCCAACCCACACACACTCCCCACCTCTATTCATACTTCTTCTCTCTCTGTATTAGAGCATGGTCCACCAGCAGCCGCTTTCACTAATTACATTTTCAAAGTGCAAACGAAGCGTGCGAGTTACGCGGTACGAGAAGGGGAACTAGAACGTTGCACTGGGTCGGGGTACGCTCCACTAATTAGTACGATATGCATGTGTATGTCTGTGTGTGTGTGTGTGTGTGTATGCATAGTTTGTGGACGAATAAGTGGCATAAATTAAAATAAAATGTACAAGTATAAAATGTAACTGCGACGTTGACTGCGATAAAAATCTAAAATAAACACCGCTCGCTGCGGCTAGCGAACTGAGGCATGCAACATATGTGCAGCAATAAGGCAGCAAGGCAACGAACCAACAACATCAGCATTAATTAAGCATAAACATTTAACCTGCCCCCGAGACACGCCTCCAACGCGCTCAGTGTACGTCGCGTGTCCGCCAACTCACAAGGAAGGGTCCGCTTTTGTGTTTTGTTCAAGTCGCCCTATAATTTGATTGATTTATTGAGCCCACGCCAGAGCTGCAGAGGCAAGTGGCATGCAGCAAGCAGCAGGCAACAGACATTGGACAGCATGTAGCAAGTGCAGTCGTCGGTGCAGGTATCCGCAAAAGGCGCCAGCTGTAGGCCCAAACCCCCAGGAGACAAACTCATATTTTTTCCCACTAATTTAATTAAATGCATTGCGAGGCGACGTCCAGAGTGAGCATTGAGTAACAACTGGTTGCAACAGACCTGTCACAACTATCAGAGATATATATCAGAGCGTTGGGTAAATAGATAACCAGCTGCACTTGTATTGGGTTTAGGAATGTAGGTTAAATTAGATCTAAACATGTGATAGAGATATTAACCAGTTACTAATTAAAACCACATGCAAATCTTATTGAGGAAACAGCAATGGTCAGGTGCATTTTGGGGTTAGATATTGGAATTATTGTTTGTGTTCATGTGAGAGACATATTAACGAATAGTTATTATGGGTTAAGCATGTTAATGTTTTGTAAGCCAGATGGTCAAAAGTTGTTAAAACTTACACAAAGGATTAGGTAAGGAATAATAATTGTCAGGTGCTAGGACTAGTTTAGGTCTAGTCTTATCCAACAGTTTCTTCATATATGAAAAAAATTTGATTTATAAATGTATTCACTTTAATTCTAATACGTTTCATACTGATTCCTAGAATTAAAATTATAGAATTGAATATGGTAGATTTTCATTTATATTTAAAGTGGTCACATTCTCAACTTTAAATTTTATAATTTTAATCGTATTAATTTAATTTTATTTAATTTATTTAATTTAATAAGAATGATTAAATTCAATAATTTCGTACCTAATTTGAAAATAAAAATCTAAAATCTGAATTTAAAATTAAATTTTACGTTGCATTTTTTTTTTCTGTGTATTATTTGATCAATTTGTTTTAAACAGTTTAATTTGAGTATGATTCCTCTTACACTACATTGGGTTAAGATATCTATAACCCATTAAATTTCTCAACTTTATTCTTAGGTCTTTAAGTGCAAACTCTTGAAACCATCTCTTCGTATTCTTGCTTACACAGCTTGTTTGTCGCATTTGATTGATTTTAGTGAGTTTGGCCGGGGTTCCCCCCCTTCAAGCAATAAGAAATTGTCTGGCTTTTGAAGCCGTTGTGGGGGTTCAGCTATTTAACTCCTTCAATATGTCACCAAAGTGTCTAAGTGGACAGATAATGCGGAGTCTAGTGGCAGGCAGCCGCCAAGCTCCAGCTCCAGCTTCAGCTCCAGCTCCTTCAAGAAAATCAATTTGACAAAGTAAAGAAAACTGTTATCCCTGGTGATTGATTATGCAGTCGAGTCGAGTGACTGGCCAAAAGTTGTTCGATTTCGATTGGGTCACCGTAGCGTATCATTAATTTTCAGAGACAAAACTAAAAGTGGGTGGCCAAAGAGATGGCTTGAATACCATGTAAGCAAACGTTTTGTACATGCATCTAAAGTGTTTTTTCCTCTCTTTCTTTGTTGCAGGCGTCTCCGCGGAACTCTACTATGTGCGGGAGGGTGCCATCAATGATTATGCGCTAAACTTTGCTGTTCCCGTGCCGGCAAACATTAGTGATGTTACTTTTACCTGGCAGTCGCTGGTGGAGCATCCACTGCCCTACAGCATCAGTGTGGCCACCTCGGATGTGGGTGTGCTGCCACGCCCCATGCTGAACATCTCGCGCATAGGCGATGTGCCACAGGAGCCCCAGACATGGGGTGTTAGTCTGAAATGTTCGGGCACCCGAGCTGCCGAGGTCACGGTGACTATCAGTGTGGAGGTCATCTTGGATCGTACGACAAACAACAATACGAATCTGATTTTTAAGCGTAAAAAGATTTGCCTAAAGGACGAACATAATGATGCACGCGAGGAATACGATGATGAGGAGCCACTGCATCCGGATCTGAGTGGTCATGATGATATCCACTATACGGAACACAATGAGGATACGGCCGAGCATGTCATCTCCGATGGTCATTTACCCACCCACAATGTGGATCACGGCAAGGCCACAGAGCGACATCGTGTGTTGGTCACAGAACCAACTGTAATTGTGGGTCGTGGGCAAGGTGGTGCAAATTCAAACAACGAATACGATCCCATGTTGCGGGAAACACTTGTGCCACCGACCAGTGGTCTAATCACTCTGATTGTGGGAGGGATCTTGGCCCTGGTGCTCGTCTCGACCCTGATTCTAATTGCCTATTGTGCCAAGGGTCCCTCAAAACGGCATCCCTCCAACGGTGTGCATCTGATTAAGACCTCCAGCTTCCAGCGACTGCCCACGATCTCATCGACAGCACACAACTCGATCTATGTCTGCCCCTCGACCATAACACCCACATATGCGACACTGACGCGGCCCTTTCGCGAATATGAGCATGAGCCTGAGGAGTTCAACCGCCGTCTCCAAGAGCTGACAGTCCAAAAGTGCCGGGTGCGCCTCTCCTGTCTCGTTCAAGAGGGCAACTTTGGGCGCATCTATCGCGGCACTTACAACGATTGTCAGGAGGTTCTGGTCAAGACTGTGGCACAGCATGCAAGCCAGCTACAAGTAAACCTACTGCTCCAAGAATCCATGATGCTCTACGAGGCCACGCATCCAAATCTAATGACAGTGCTTGGTATTTCCATTGAGGACTTTGCCACACCCTTTGTACTCTATGCTGCCACGGGCAGTGTGCGTAACTTGAAGACTTTCCTGCAGGACCCTTCCTATGCCCGAAGTGTTACCACGATTCAAACCGTGCTTATGGCTTCCCAGCTGGCCATGGCCATGGAGCATCTGCACAATCATGGTGTCATTCACAAGGACATTGCGGCAAGGAACTGTGTGTAAGTAGAGCTCAGCCCTCGACAATTTGTAATCCGTCTAATCGACCATTTGCAACCCTCTGTTTTTTCGCCCCTTCCTTTTCCTTCAGTATTGATGATCAGTTGCGCGTGAAGCTTACCGACAGCGCCCTTAGTCGCGACCTCTTCTCCGGTGACTACAACTGCCTTGGGGATGGGGAATACCGGCCCATCAAGTGGCTGTCACTGGAAGCCCTGCAAAAGTCCCACTATAATGAGGGCAGCGACGTTTGGTCCTTCGGTGTGCTAATGTGGGAGATGTGCACGCTAGGCAAGCTGCCATATGCCGAAATCGATCCCTATGAAATGGAGCACTATCTCAAGGATGGCTACAGACTGGCCCAGCCCTTCAACTGTCCCGATGAATTGTAAGTATTACAGAACTAGCTTAAAGACTTTCTTCACCAGACTACGAACATGCATTAAATTTCGTGTTTTATTTTGCTTTGTTTACTTGAAGGTTCACTATTATGGCCTACTGTTGGGCCTCCATGCCCGCCGAGCGACCCTCATTCAGCCAGCTGCAAATCTGCCTATCCGAGTTCCATACACAGATAACCAGATATGTTTAACCTGCGGTAATGAAGCACACCAAGACTTGTAAATACAACAAGAGGCGACGTCGAAAGATATCGCAACAGACGACGTCCGCAACTCTGTTTCCAAAGACATATTTAAATTATAGCGCATAGGAAGTGCGATGCGATAAGTGTGGTTACAAGTGTGGGGCCCACAATAAATAGTTACTTACTTATGTATAATGTGTGGGCAATTGAAGACAGTTAAGAAGCCCTCTATAATTAACAGTTAGGTATATAGGTTAGTACGTTACGAAAAACAAATAAAAAACAAAACATGTGACATTTCAATGCAAGAAACGTAGTGGTTAAACTTTAAAACATAAATGTTAAAGACACACCCGAACAGGGAAACCCAGTTAGGCAATTGCCTGCGAATCCTTACATAACCTAACCAACATTGTATGGATACACATTGCTTAAGACAACAAGATCAATAATATATAAAAGTACACTCCCCTAGGCTAGAAGGCATCAACGATTAAATGTTGTAGTTTTGCGGAGCTAAAAATATATATTATCGATGGATATATATCTATATGTAATTGTATTTATATGTGTATGTATATTTATGTCTAAGACCGTAGTGCTAGTAAACTCGAATCTATTGTATTTAACTAATGTTAGTAAGAAAACCAACGGTGCACTGCAAAACTTCCCCCTTTTAGTTGAGCCTCCTCCCCACCAACCTTTCGAGTCACTTTCATGTCGAAACTCGGTATTTGTGTTACTTATGCCGACGTCTCAAGAAAGTTTTTGTAATATACTTAAGCATTTCGCATTAGTTTTAAGTTACTCTTATGATTTCTGAATACAAAAAAAAAAACAACATTAAAAAACAAAAAAAACTGAAAACGATTTCAATAAACGTCCGTGCATAACATTCAAAAGCCAAACAAATGCATTTGTGAATAGAAAATGGGACGACTTTTAAGTAAAAATATATTCATGTGTAAGTATATCGCTAACAATTGAGCCACTGCCACGCCCATTACTTACCCCAAAACAACTCTAGCACTAAGAGCAATGTGTTGTTTGGGTCTTGTAGCCTGCCACAACGACAACGACGACGACGGGGGGTTGAGCTTGGGTTTGGGTTAACCATCTACAGCCCCGAGCCAATCTCTTTGCCAGGCCAAGCGTGCTGGCAACACAAAAGGCATGTAATGCCAACTGCCTATTTGAGGAACCAAAAGCAGCTATGTACATAGGTTCTGGAGACGGGTGTTGGGGCATAAGGTGCCAGTGTGCCCACACCTGTACGTGGAAGCAGAAGCGAGTGGTGGTGCGCGTGCACAGCTTATAAGGTAGAGCAGCAGACAGGCGGGGACGCCATTGCGAAAGGCATGCCCTTTGATGGCTGCACTGACACTACTTAGTTTTTGGCACGTCATGCCACCCGGCACGATGTTGGCCGTGTCCTTTTTAATATGCCTGTCACAGCGTTAGGACAGCCAGTACTACGACTAGTTTCGTGTCCTACCATCTTTATGCTGCTTTTTCGTTTATTTTCTTTCTTTCTCTTCGCTATTTTTTTTTTGCTTCTTGTTTTTGGCTGGCAACGTCTTTAAAAGGCGCTCAAAGAGCTCAAAGCTCGTTGGGCACGTGCCACAGCTGAAATGCGTAGCATTTAACTAAAGCCACTAGCCAAATCAAAAGCTAATGGCAAAAGCAGTTACACTAAAGCCACTACACATTATTGGTAGGTTAAAGTGTTAAAGAGATTACAAGAAAATGGGGGAAACTATTCAGATTTAAGTAAGGTTGGGTTCAGTTGCGTTAAAGAAAAATAGAAAGTATCGTATGTTTCAGTGTTGCTTTATACTATCTATAGAAAAAATGTAATTGCTAATTTCATTTTGACCAGCTGAACCCTCTATTTTATATCAAAGAGTATCAAAATAGTTACTCCATTCAGCGAGCTTTTCTTTTGCCCCCTTTTTTGCAGAGTTTTTTTGCATAGCGAGTTGTGAAAGTCAAACTTTGAACAGTTGCGTTTCAATCATATTAAAGCGCTTCAGCAAATTGACAAAAGATATTAAGTTATTAAAAACAACGCGAGCAGAAAGAGAATATTTTTTCTATGGGTTTTAATTTTTCTGTTGCCATAAAAGTCACACACACACAAACAACTAAAACAGAAAACGTGCGGATTGGTAAGGGCTGAACTCATTGAAACTTGAGCTCCCCAAACACACAAAAAACACAGAATGAAGAGAGAGAGAGAAAGAGAGAGAGACAGCAAAAAAAAGTGCAAAATTGAAAAACAAAAGGCAAACTGGGCAACTTTGTTGTTGGTCAACACTCTAAGCCAAAAATCAACAAATATAAAAAATTTCATAGCACGTGAGGCAGCATTTCAATTTTTCAGTAGCTTCGCGCAAAAAAGTTTGACATCAAAACCCCCCCAAACCAACCACACACCACACCACACTCTAAAAAGCCAACAGTAACAACAACAACAACAGCAACAGCAATGGACAACAAACAAAATGACGACAGGTAGTCGTCAGTCTGGAGTGTTAGGGAGAGAGCAAGAGTTGCTCCCCACGGAGCCATTGGCAGCCCTGCGGCTTTGCCAGGTGATGTTTGAACTTTCAACAGATGAGCTCGACCAACTGGTTGGTTAGCTAAGGGTATTGGCAAACCAACCAAACCCAACCCGAACCCAAACGCAAACGCAACGCAACGCAACTGCAACAGCAACAGCAACTTTTTGCCAAAGTGGGTCGGTCGGACTCCATGGCCTCAAAAATTGATTACTTTGTCGAGCAGGCGACGCACGATGCCAGTTTTTGGAGTTTTCGTTTTACTTTTTTATTTCAGTTTTTTTGTGTGTTGAGGGTGGTGCTTTGGCATTTTGAAGCTGTTGATTATGGCCACAAGGCATTAGCTGTAACATAAATATTTACCATTGAAATTATTAAGCAAAGTTTTCTCCTGATATCGGTGGTTAACAGTGTGGGCACAGGTTGAGTAAGTACTGGGGGCTATGATTGTTCTAAATTGCAGGAAAGTTTGATGTTTTTCTGATTGCAAAACTAATTAAAAAGTTGATGAAACTCATTTGGAATTGCTTTAAAGATTTAATTCGTTTGTGGCAAGGGTTCAATTTGGAATGTGCTTTTTATTTTCTATTTGTATTTTATCTTGTTGCCAAGGTGCGTTTTTTTTTTAACTTTTATTCAGCTAATCAGAACTTTTTTTGTTTGTTCGCTCAACTTTAAGAATGCACATAATCAATGTCTAAGTATTTGACTTAAGTTGCTTATTGAACTCTCTTAAGGCGCTCTCGCCTTGAAACTTTTTGGCGTCACCCCCCACACCCCCGCAAGCCCAGCTGAGAAATGCCAAATGCAAAAATTGTTTTCCAATTTCTTTTCTATTTGGCAATACACAAAACGGCAGAAGCTAAAGCTAAAGTCGAGGCGAGGCGAGTCGAGTCGAGTCGAGGCAACATTAGCATACAACTTTTCTTATTATTTTTTATGTGAAAAATTTTTTCGAAAAACTCGCCAAGGGTTGAAGTGAGAGCGAGATGGAGTATGAGTGCGTGAGTGGAAGGGAGGGAGGGCAGAAAACTGCAAAGCTAAGGAAGCGGAAACGGAAAGCATACAACGCAGACAAACGCCAACAAATTCGATGCTTGGCTAAAAGGAATCGCCGAGCAGCCATTTGGCTTTTTATCTATCTCTTGGCGGGACTGTCGATGAGCTAAGCACTTGCAATTGGAATTGGCCAAAACGCACAAAGAGAGAAGGAAGCAGTAGAAGTAGAAGTTAAGGCCAGACAAAAGTGAAAACAGTCGAGTCGCGTCGCGTCGCGGGAGGGCCAAAAAATACATAATAATGACATGGAAGGAAATCATTTTCATTTGCAAGCTAACGCTTCATTGCTCCTCTTGACTCAAACCCGAAAAATTCTTCCTCCCGGACGGAGTTCAGCTTCCCACTTGCCGCTTGTCGTCGTCGTCATTGGCTGTCGGTTGAAGTTAGCTGCAACTTCGCGGCGGTTGCCTCATTTGTCGCAAAGTTTTATTGAATTACTCGGGCGTGCCTCGGATCTGCCGTGAGTGGCAGCGTTTGATGTGAGTGAGACATAGACGTAGACAGAGTGAGAGAGGGAGGAAATGGGCAGGTAGGGTTGACATCGTTGCCGATAATGGTTGTTGGCTTCCCCTCTTGATTATCACGCCTTCTGAAAATTCATTAAAACTTTTTTTGTGTTTGTTTTTTGTTGTTGGCAGTGCCAATCGATTGTAAGTCCTCTGCCATGGAACTTGTGGCACCTGCATTCATTTTTCATTTTGCACAGCCGTTTTGTCGTGTGTTTGCCCATTTTGCGCCTTTGACTCGCCTTTGACTTTTTGCCAGCTGTCATTATTCATCCAAAATGTTTTCGCTTAGCTGGCGAGCGTGTTTTGCTGCTTGGCCCAAAACTTTTCCGAAATTTCCCACATATGTCGCCAACTGCGAAATGTGTGGACTGGACCAAGGCCCACGTGTGATTAATTGTTGCAAGTGCTGTTTGCCGCTGTTGCCGCTGCTACTCTCTTACCAAGACTAACACAGTGGGGGGGTTTTTTGTTGCCTGGTTCGCCAGTTGAGTTATTGGCATCGACACAAAATTCTTGGCCAGTGGCTCGTAAACCACTCGCACACTACTCGTACTATATAGAAGCGAGGGATAGACGTCAGCTTTGAATGTTTTATGGCACAACATGCTCTTGCAGAGTGTGTGTGTATGTGTGTGAATATTTAGTCAGGCAGCGATTAGGAGATGTTATCATTTAATGATTATCTGCACTTTGCAAACAGGTTTTTTTTTCTAAACTGGCGAAGTTAATTAAAAAGTTTTAAACTTGGGTAAGAATAAATTTAATTTTTACTTTTCACTTCTAATTAATTGAAAGTATAATATTTTTTTTTTTTTTTTATTTTGCTGGTTTTATTTCTTGAATCTTTCCTTATAATAGGGAAACTAACAAAAAGTTTACAAATCTTACAAGTATTACTTAGTTAACTATTTGTTGTTGTACAAATAGTTGGTGGCCGCGTACCTCAACTCATCGCTGGGTCGGAAAGTCATTACGACGAAGACGGGATCGGCTGCTTGAGTTTGTGAGTCCTCTAGCAAGATAGTTTGGGTGCGATGACAGCTTGCCAAGGTAATTTTCTTGTAGTCCGCAATTACTTTCTTGATTGGTGGGACGTTTAAGTCGTTTTGAATGTTTTCGTTGCGGACGTACCACGGTGCCCCGGTGATAGTTCTCAGGATCTTTGACTGGGCTCTTTGGACGATGTCGATGTTACTGCTGCACGCATTACCCCATAGCTGGCATCCATAGGTCCAGATTGGTTTAAGAACAGAGTTGTAGAGCAGGACCTTGTAGTCAAGGCTTAGCGGGGAGCGAGCGTTGATAAGCCAGTGGAGGCTATTGGCTTTTAGTTTTAGTTGTGTTCTCTTGGCTTCAATGTGCCTGCGCCATGTAAGCCTTCTGTCCAGGTGTACTCCTAGGTACGTTACTTCGTTGGCTTTCGGGAGTGGGATATTATTTAGCGTAAGTGGTGGACAATCTTTCTTGTTAAGGGTGAACGTTACATGTTTACATTTTTGTTCGTTAACTTTAATTCGCCAGTCGGATAGCCATTTTTCCACGTTAACCAGATGACGAGCGAGTTGCGATGTGGCTTGCAGTGGACATCTAGATCGGCTAAGAATAGCTGTATCGTCAGCAAAGGTTGAAGTTGTAAGTCCCCTGCATGTAGGAATGTCTGCTGTGTAGAGAACGTAGAGTGTTGGCCCAAGTACGCTTCCCTGAGGAACGCCGGCTTCAATACGGTGTTCGCTTGATGTTGCAGTGTTGCATCTTACTGCAAACTTCCTGTCGTAAAGGTACGACTTTAACAGCTTATGTGTGTTTGGTGGAAGCGTTGATTTGATCTTATACATCAGCCCTTCCAACCAGACTCTGTCAAACGCCTGAGCCACATCCAGAAAAATTGCAGTACAGTATTCTCGATTTTCAAACGCGCCTCGAATTTCTGAAGTTATGCGATTGACCTGTTCAATAGTTCCGTGGTTTTGGCGAAAGCCGAATTGGTGCAACGGGATTATGTTGTGAAGGTTCAGAAATTGATTAATCCGAGTCATCAAGCATTTTTCGAACAGTTTTGATAGACATGATAAAAGGCTTATAGGTCTATACGACGAGGGTACTGTTTGATCCTTTCCCAGCTTTGGTATCATTATGATGATAGACTTTTTCCATCTTTCTGGGAAATGCCCGAGTCGTGTGATCGCATTGAATAACTGGCAGATAACACAGACGGCACAATAGGGAAGCTCAATAATCATCTTTGGTGTTATTAGGTCTAGACCCGGAGATTTTTTGGGGTTTAGTTCCTGATTAATAACTCTTGCGACTTCGTTCGGGCGAAATTCAATGGGCTCATGTTGTAAGTGGGTGTCGTTTAATACAGTCGGTAGAGCGAACGAGTTTGTAGCAGGGTTCGGTTGGAAAACTTTTTGCAGGTGAACAGCAAACGTGTTGGCTCTTTCTTCATCGCTTCGGGCCCAGCCGCCAGCTAGGTTTCTTAGGGGCATCTCTGCTTTTGTCGGTTGGCTGAGAGTTGGGTGAGCTTTCCACAGTGAGTTTTTCGAGCCGGATGTTGATAATTGCTCAATGTATCGGCGCTGGGCATGTTCTTCTTCAAGTGCTAACGCTTTGGTAAGTTTACGTGTAGCGTTTTTTAGCTTTTGCTTAGCTGACGGCGATCTTAGGCATTGCCACTCCCGTCTTAGTCGCCGCTTATCAAGAACGAGCTGTTCAATTTGGTGATTTGTTTTCTTTTGGGTGGGTGCTAAAGTTTTTGCTTTCGGTGTTGACATACGAGCTGCTTCGACGAAGACTGACTCAAGTTTGTTTGCAATAGAATCAATATCAGCTTCCACTTTCAGATGCGGATTAAGTTGGATGTGTGAGCTAACATATTTCTTGTATCTTAGCCAGTTAGTTTTTTGTGATGTCAGCTTACCCGGGCGATTTGCAAACTCTGGGTGTCGTTGAAGTTGAATTAGTACAGGCGAGTGGTCAGATGATAACTCCGAAAGACATTCGGCGCTTATCAGGTTGCGCGGAATATTTTTGGAGACTGCAAAATCAATTAAGTCGGGCAGTTTCTTGGGGTCCGTGGGCCAGTATGTTGGTGTGCCAGGAGAGACGTGGCTGAGCCTGTTCTTTGGTTTTATAATTGCGTTGTACAGCTGCTTTCCTCTTGGAGTCACAAGACGAGATCCCCAGTGAGTGTGCTTGGCATTATAGTCCCCTGCTGCTATAAAGTGTTCTCCTAATGAGTTGAAAAATTCCATGAATTGGTCTTCAGATATGGAGTATCGCGGTGGGCAGTAGATGGCAGAAAGTGCAAGTTGGTTACCACTATCCAGATGTATTTTTAAGGATGTGGCCTGTAGATAGTTTTTAGCAAACTCTTTGTGGAAGTGGTGCTTCAGCCGGCTTCTTATCAAGATACCAGTCCCGCCGTGCGCCTTGCCATATATAATATGACAAAAGTATTGTTTCAATAAACATATCATACATAATGTTCTTGTAACATACCTTTGTTCCCAGAAACGAACCTTAACCTCACAAAGGACCATTTTTGAACACCCCAGCACGCAAAAAACAGCAGGACCCAAACGTGTTTAAGAATCAGATTTCTGTATCTTTGTGTGTGTCAATATTGAATGCGTTCAAGAGATAAGTTCAACAATAAATATTCTTAAAATCACAGCACAAAATTTAAAAAAAAAGTCTATAAAATAAATTTTCTATTGTAATAAAAACATTTGGATGCAACTTTAAAAATTTTTTTGTTCAAAGTATATTTGTTTTCCAAGCAAGCAACGTTTTTTTTTAACACAACAATTAAATATTTGAAAATTTTAATTTATGTCAATTAAAAGTGGTTTTAAATACATTAATAATAATTAATAATTAGCTTTGCAAAATCGAGTTAATGGTTCCTAAAATGTTTCAAGTGTATTTTTTATAGTGTTCTATGCCTTTTGTGTTCCAGACGCCAACGAATGCAACATCAATTTGTCGAATAAGCTTAATCATTTGCCATTGTCAATGGGGGTTACAGTTGCCATAGATGTTGTTGTTATTATTCTTGTTCTTGTTCTTGTTGTGTGTGTAGGCCTTTTTGGAATGGCCATAGAATGTGGCTGTACAATGCAAGAGAAGCGTTGCCAAGGCTTTCTATAGAATAAAAATTATGCAGACTGCAGTCGATGTTAGGCGGAAGAATGAAGGCGGGGTGTGGCACCATTGGAGCGACAAATGTGGCTATGCCACTTGCTGCCAAAATCAGTACAAACACACACACACACACACACACACACACAGAGACTCACACTCATGCATAGTGCATAGTCAAGTTGACTTGGGCTCGTTTTGCAGCCCGGCCTCCCTCTGATGGCAGTTGCACAATTTGTCGGCTTTCATTTTTGGCTATCCGCTTGGCAAGCATATCGCCAAGCTGCCATTTTGCCACATTGCTGTATTGCCGTATTGCCACTTGCCGCTTGCCGTTTTGCCACTTGCCACTTGCTTTTATGCAACAAATCATTGGCATAATTTAAAGCTTCGCTCGATACTCTCGTACTACTGCGAGCAGTGCTCAGCTCTCAGCTCTCTTTGCACTCATTGCACTCGTTGCTCTGTGTCTCTTGTGCTATTTTTTTTGCGGCTGCTGCTGCTGCTGCTAGTTTTTGGGGGCATTGTGGGGTTAAGTGTGCACACAGCAGGCGTTGCATGCCACGCACCCAGCCAGGCAGTGTGAGACCATGTGTGGCGGCAGGCAAGCTGGCATTCAGCTCTAGTCTGGATGCTCGGCTATCTCAGCTCCCTCTATGTGTATGATTATTGAATGTGGTCGAAGATTAATGATGCCTCTGTATTTGCCTTGGTCTCCGTATCTCTTTCTCTATCTCTATCTCTGTCTGTGTTTATGTCTGCTCTTGCTTCTGTATCGTTTCAAGTTGCGCCATTTGCTATTTTCTAATATTCTGTGCAGCATTGTGGCTGTGTGGGTGTTGGTGTGTTGGTGTGAGGTAATCCTTGCGCAGCTGTGCAACTACTTACTACAGGGTCCGTACTGCTTTTCACATTGCATTCAAGATGGTAATATAAAGCTGATTAGTAAGTAAGTAGAACTCAAAACACTAAAGCATATTATGTGCATTAAGTTTGAGAACAAGTTTAGATTTGAATACACTGTATATTCGGTATACTTGCAATATTTTTTGTCTAAAAGCATTTTGTGTTACACTAAAAGTGGACACTGAATCTAATGGAATCCAACTGTGTGCAACACAACCTGCTGGAAAGTTTAATAGACTTTTGCTGTCACATGTCCAAGTAGAAGCGCTCCACTTGAAAGTCCGTGGGCTGTCCCCAAAAACTTGTTTATTATATATTTGGACACTTGATCCAGCAGCAGCAGCAGCCAAACCAGAACACACAGTTGGGCAAGTGTCAAGACTCGCTTATGAACTTTTATCATCGTAATAATAATAGTAATAATAAATAGAAGCACTCGTGCAGCGTTCAATTTAATTAAATTTTCGGCCATGGCTGAGGATTGGCTGCCTACGTGAGTGCCTGAAGCAAGCAAGGAGTGCTCCTACCTGGTCGGGTTCTTCTTTTCTCTCATTCTCGGGAGACATATGTGACGCATAAATTAAAGAGTCCATTGAAAGGCGGCCAGAGTCCACATGTCCACACGTACGCTCAGGGAACAGCAGGCAGCATTTTGTTGCACGTTGCAGGTGCTTTGCGACCAACTTTTTTCGTTGCCACATACACATAATAATGTTGAATGTATAGGAAAATAAATGCTCATTAGTTTTTTCTGCGAGGCGAATGAATTTTTTTTATTGATTTTAATTCATTTATTTAAAGCTTTCCAACTGCGAATGAAATAAATAAACTGCTTTAGCCGGTTTGCATGATGTTTTGCTGTTTAATCATATGTGGAATATTCAACTGTTTAAAGTTGTCTCGATTTGTAAAAGGTGTTGTCTCCCCCCTCCTCCCCCCTTCGCTATTCACAGCAAGTGCCATAAAGTTCTGATTGAAAAAAAAAAAACTGTGAGTAGAAAGAAGTATTTCTTGGGGCTTCTTTGGTCTGATTGCGCTGGGGTCTTGAGGGAAACATGGAAAATTGAAGCTGAAGTCATGTACGGAGTTGGCTTTTTGTGTGCTCATTGCTCATTGGAGTGTGGTGTGCAGTGGTCCTGTGGCTTGGTTTGGCTTGGACTATGGGGCAAGTTTATCAATAAAATGCTGTGGCATACAAAAAAGTACACGAGTTATTTCTTTTGCATGAATGCTTTGGGGCCAGAACAGGACATCTGGATATGCTTGACTTATAGTCACGCAAACTTTTTTTCTATGCCATACCCGGGCCATTGAATCGAAATATTTATGTGTGTGTGGTGCGATTCTATTCGGTTCAAGCGAAGGTTTTAAAGCCAGCTGCATAGATCTATAGGTTAAAAAAAGATTTACAGCCCAGCTATAACGATTCACATAAAACTTAAAAAAAATGCAACAAACTAGCTCAAGTAATAAATCACTTGGGGGTTATTAAAACTATCCATGTTGCTCAGCTGTCAGCGCTCTGTTTGAGAGTGAGAAGATGTCGTGAAATACAATCTGTTAAGTACAAGATGCTATCAAATATTTGGGAACTGCCGGAAAAGAGCACTCTAAAGGCCTTTGTTGCATTAATGAGCGAACAATTCAAAGTTCTCCGTGGACCAGACACAATACCTGGTAACAAGGCCTGTAGGTGTACTGTATTCATTGATAACTCAATTAACATGTTACTTCCACGAATTATTATAGATTTTGCGCTCGAACGGAGCGTATCTTGTATCTTGTATTTGTAAAGCGACATGTTGAAGAATTATACTCATGCTCGAGTTTCAGACAACATGTAATTCAAAACCATTCAGCACTCGATACGGAGTCTCTGATGTCTGAAGACTGGAGTCTGGCTGTGTGAACAATTGATTGGAAAAAAAGGATTTGTGTTCGAGGTTTTCTCTCCCTTCTTCGTTCATTCGTGTTGTTTATGCGCCGCTTCAATTCAATTTTTAAATGAATTCTCATTGAAGCGTTAATCCGTTTAGGCTCATTCTCATTTTAAGCCCAAGGGTCACAGTTGGTTGGTACAACATAATCGGATTTAGGAGCCAGTACACTCTCATCTTTTTTTCCCCTTCTTTTTATGTTGAAGGCAATTGTTTGTTTAATATATATATTTAGTGACAATGACCTACTTGTGGATACCGTTGCCCCAAATGGCTCGAAAATTGTGCATAAATTAATAAAGAGAAATTTGAAAATATTTTACATAATCTAAACTATAAGCCCATAAAAATGGTTGACCAACCAACCACTTTTTTTTACTTGTATCCTTCGTCCTCCCTGTTTTGTTATACATATATTTTCTTAAAAGCAAAATTGATGACAATGCGGCTTGTCAACGCCTCGTCGGCTTCGTTGGCTGTTGCTCCTGTCGTTCTCCTGCTGCTTCTGATGGGCTTCCTGCAACAAAAGATAAAAATTTCATTAAAACCATTATAACTGCCTTCGTAGTAGATGCAAGTACAACAAGAAAGAAAGGATGATACCTACGCGAGGTCACAATAAAAAATAAATAAATCTTGGCAATATCCGCCTATCGAACGCGGTACTTTATTAGGGCAAGAGTTTGGCTTATGATAAGCGAGGAATATTTAAAACTTTATTTGATGAAAGAAATAAGAAATAATGATAATAATATAAGATCCTCAAGGAAACAAGCAAAATCTTGGTTGTAGGGGAAATTTGTAATACAGATAAGTTTTTTGGTGGAACCCAACATTTCGTTATATGAAGGTTTTTACCTTTATTGCTTTACAAAATGTTTTTTGGACTTTCCCATAAAACATAATATCATTTACATATGTTTGTAGCTGTCTGCCTGATAAATTTATGATCTTGAGTAGATCGTTTTACAAATATCCAATTACAATCGATCATTATTTATTGGTTATATCTACCCCACAATTGGTACAACTTAACCAATGTAGCGCACCGACAATCTGATATATATTTTGCCACACATGCCCAATACAATGTATTCAACACGTATATTATATCTTTTGCTCTGCTCAAATTACCGCTATACACACATACATGTACACGTACACAGACGTCTAAGCAAATATCCCCGTTGTGTAAATATCCTGTCCCAGTCGCTTGTCGCTGTCCCTGCTCCTGTCTGTGTCATGGGCTTCGCTTCAATTTTGCATTTTCCACTTTGTACTCTCTTTTCCCTCCCTGTGACAGTTTTGACTACCCCTACGCTCTACCCAAATACGGGCACTCTTTAGGCTTTTGTATGCCACGCGAGCTCAGCGAATGTCGTGCTGTGCACAAAGTATATATATATACATACTTTATTCGTGTATGTGTGTGTGATAACAACCCAAGGATTATTTCGCATTACTTTATTTTCAGAAGCGCTTGCAAGTTTGCGGTACTTTAGCATGGCCTCGCCCACAGCGCCGCCCCTTGAGGCACGGCCCGGCCCGCTTATAATTTACACGCTGATTGCGCTTCGGGATTATATATAATTTCTCTCCACGGTTTCCGCTCTACCCCACATCATGCAATCGCCATCAACACTCTATGCCATCCCTTTCCAGGTACCTATTTATACGGCTTTATCTGATTTTTGTAACTCTCTGTGCGGTTTTTTTTTCGTCTTCTTGCTTCCTCACACGTTTTTATGAGCTTATGAAATTAATTGTATATTAACGTATGTGTGTGTGTGTGTGCCTTTTGATGTGATGGATATGGCAGATTTGATTATGTTTTGGCTAAATAATGAAATTATCTGGTAATAAAGCGTTTTATATATTCGTGGGAGATGCAATTTTCAAAGGTATTAGCGTCATATACACTTTTTGCCTTCCATGATGGATGAGGCAATATTTGAAATGGGAAAGTATGTGTTAGGGATAGTGTGTGTAAGTGAAAGTCAGAGACGAGGCAATAATCGAACCTTGGGTTGACCTAACACAGTAACCACATTACCCCCACCAATGTGTAATGTAACCGATTTTGGTGCAACTGCAACTGAAACAGAAACTGAAAATGGAAACTCAAACCCCAGACCACCATGTCGGTTAAGTGGCCAACTGCGTAACCATAACCTCAACCATTGACAAATATTGAAAAAAAAAGCATTCCCTGACATTATCTGTGAAACGTAATTAACAGAGGAGGAGGAGGAGAACTCTGCTGCTGCTGCTGCGGAATAACCCAAAAACAAACGACAAGCGACACAAAAACAAAAACTCAAACCCAAACGCGACATAAGCAACATGAAACATAATACAAATAATTAAACGTAGTATAGAGAAAGGCAGAGAGAGACACAATGGGTCTAGCCGGCTGGCGAAAAACAATTGTGTCAATAGTTCACCCGCATTTCAAGTCGAGTCGTGTTGTGTTGTGTCGTCGGCCAGGAGATAAACACAGCCGATAATGGGGGAAAAAAACAGCTGCTGGCGACTGTCAATGACTGGATGAGTCAAAACTAATGCCTACCGCCAACTTCAGGGTTTCGAATCCAACAGGCAGTTGATCTATGCGACACATACTTGAACGAGACAGAGAGAGAGAGAGGAGGGGGGAAAGAAAGGGAGCAATTGTAAGACGACACCTAGAGGCATCATTTGTTTACACAATATTGGATATTGGATAGGCTGGTGATGCAAAGAGGAAATGGGCATTAGCATGAAATTTGTAAGGCACAACACGCACTCGAAAGGAACATAAAAAAAAGGATCAGTGAAGGAAAATTTATGCAGGCGACAAATTCAAAACACATGTCCTGGGCGCGCTCAAGGACAATAGCAAGGACCGGATTTTAGAAAATACGTAGAAACCAATCAATTGTTTATTTATTGTCTGTTACATGTTTGCTTTTCTTTTCTTCTCCATTTCATTTCAATTCCCTTTGTCTAGCGTATCTGGCGTGTCATCTCCCACTGCGTGAGAGACCACACAAAGGTAATCAAGAATCTCAGCAGTCACTAGTTCCACGGGCTTAGTTAAGTCGTTACCAAGTACTAAAGGGCAGGTGCCAAAAGGTAGACCTCGTTTTACGCAGAAAATCAAACAGAAAGGAGAACAAAAAAATAAAGGTTCAACGGACAACTTCATTTTGCGGATTGTCTCATTTTACGCGCATTATCCATGCTCATTATCTTAGCTGTTGGCCAACGGATGCGCATTGTTTTCAGGTCTTTTCATTACCAATTATGGCATCAGTTTCGTCCATTGTCCGATATGCTTGTGATTAGTATTGCCAATCTGGCAATAAGCCACACACACAGCCAACAACAATAGGTAATTTGAGTTATTTATTCCCTTTTTTTTTCATCCTTTTCTCTTTAAATATCAAGAGCCATTGTTTGTTTTTAGAGGTACTTTTTTTAATATATTAATTTTTTTCCATAATTATTTTTTACAAATTGTCCGCTTTATGCTCTGAGATCATTAAGTATTTCATTATTATAACGCATTCGATTAATTTATCATTTCATTTTGAAAACAACCCTGGGCATTGCCTCAAGGCCTTTTCGCACTGAAGGACTCTGTGGCTTGGACTTGTCCAACTTAAGCCCTGGGCTGAGTGAGACGCAGGATCAAGTCGTGCACATGCCGCAGACAAGGACACGCTGCGGCGTGTGCCCAATGCCAAGTCGCATAAAGCAATATAATCTCTCATTACAACTGCAACAAAAGCGACCCCAAGCACAAACTCAGCTCAGCTCAGCTCTAGTGGCATATGCTGCTGCTGCCCCTCCTCTTCTGCTGCTGCTGCTTGTGGCGTCTCTGCAGGCGTCACGAATTTATAGCCCCTGCAGTGCTGTTGAGAGTCGAGTCGAGTCGAGTGCAACAAGCACAAAAATTTATAACTCAGCCATAATGAACTCATATATTATAACGTTTATTAACCCATTGATAACCGGCCAAGTGCTTAACGGCAACTGAATTTATGCGTCTGGGTTCGCTTCTTCTTCTTCTTCTTCTTCTTTGCTGTCGACGTCTTTTTTGGGCTGGTAGCAGTTGGGGCTGCCTTCGTCTGGTGTTGAGCTTATCGAAAACATCCTAAACGGCCGCCGCAGCAAATGCCTTGTGACAAATAAATGTCATATTAATGTCAGAGACCCACAAGCAGAATTGATTTGCTTTGTGGCCCCCCCCCCCCCTTCTGCCCGCTTCTGCATTCAAATCTGCGGCTGGCCACCCAACCCTCTTTGCACACTCCTTTGCTGTGGCATTGAATTTTTCAAGTGCCACAAAACTTCCGCACGAGGCATCTCGTTTGCTGCCGCCTTTAGTTTTATGCATGTTCCAATGGCTTTGCGCTTTATTAGGAATTCTGGCGATAAGCCTCTGTGTGTGTGTATGTGTGTGTGTTATGAGCATGGGTTATGGTCATGTGTGTTGAAAAGAGTCTCCCTTAACGCTTAGCCTATTCGAAAACAAATTGTTCGTTAAGCGTGGAAATTGGTATACACACGAAAAAGCTTGCCACAATTGAGCGTGTCTAATCGGAAATGAGTGTGTTAAGTCGGACTAAAATCAAATGGTATTCGGCCCAATACCTTGTAAGCTAAGAAGTTTATAAATAAGAAGGAAAACGACCTTAACAAATTTTTGGTGTGTTTGAGAAATAGCCGTTTATCTGTGAACTAAAAAATAGTTCACTTCGGGAAAATATTTAAAATCTATGTAATGTTGTTTGGATTGTGCGTTGATTGCAGTCAGAAAAACATAAGAGATCACCGTGTAACTAAAATTAAATATTAAAATATTAATTAAAATTGAAATATCCTAAGTCCTATGTCAAAGATTAACCTAAGACGAAAGATATAATTCCGAACCCAGAAGCTAAAAAAGTTATTTATTTGATAAATCAGCATATTAAGGGGGTATTCTGGTTTAGAAGCCCGAATTTAAGTGATTTTTTTGGACGCGATAAAAAAAAAACAAAAATTATTTTTACCATCCATTTATTTATAAACTTTTTATTGATATTTAAACAATACAAAACAATTATAACATTAAAAAAAATTAAATTTCAAAAAACTGCAGATCGACGAAGTGGGGACTGATTGAAAAATGGCTTGTCCTGGTGTGCAGGATATAAATCCTTTCCGCGACCTGAGATGGAAATCAATGAATGATTTGTAAAGGTGATGGATGTAAAATAAAAATTTTTTTTACAAAATGGCGGCAGTTTGAAAAAAAAGTTTCATATTTCTCCTATTTTTTTGTCTTTCGGAATTTTTTAAAAATACAAAAAAAAATAATTTTCATTAAAACTCTTCGTAGTGCGATAATATAATGTATAAAGAAGCTCTGTCTAAAATTTCAATTGAATCGGTTGAGTAGAACTTGAGATATCATGCACACCGTTCCTAGAAAAGTAGTTACGAGAAAAACGAGCTCAAAGTTTGAGGACTAGTCGCGCGCAGTTGGAGTCGTTTACACAAAATGAGCTGTAACTCCGAAAATAATTCGAATTTCGAAAAATCCTTTTAGGTGCATTTTCTTGAAGGGTTATACAATGAAAATATGCAAAAAAAAATATCAATTTTTTCCAATTTCTAAACCAGAATACCCAGTAGTTTAATAACCGCTTTACTTGGATTCAAATACCGCTAAGCTGGCCTAATCCCTAACCATAAAGGAAATCAATTTTGTTACCCTCCTTATGTCTCTGTTGCCCACATTTTGCTTTCCTTAACTTTCCACTTCACACTTTCTCATCTGTTTTCGAGCATTTCTCATCTCTCTCTGTCGCATCTCACATCACACATTTAACACATCCGTCGCTGTTGCTGCCCTCAAGGCACTCATCTCCTGACGTTAGCCGCTTCCTGTCCTGTTTGGGCTTAATGTGTGCTCGTGTGTGTTTGTTTGCATTCCTTGCCTTTTGCCACGCACTGCCCAGACTTACCCAGTTTCCCAGGTTTCCCTGGTTTCCCTTTTGGCCAGCATTTGCCCTTTTCGTTTTGTTTTTTTGCGTCAACCTAAATATTCCCTTCTGATCCGAGCGTTAGCAATCAAGCGTTACTGTTGTTTGCTTTTCGGAACTCTGGTCCATTAAGTGACGTCGTTGCAGCCGCCGGCCAAATGCCGTTGGTGACTTTTCGCACTCGATGCGATGCGAGGCGATGTGAGGCGTCGCGACGGTCACGTGTCGCGGGCCGTGCCGTAATTGTATCTATGAGATACAATTACAATTTTTCAATATTTTTGCACAGCAGGAGTACTCGACGTTCAACGTATACTGAGCATGCTTCGGGCTGGGGGAGCGTTTTTCGTGGGCGTTATTATTTATTTATAGTGACACTTTATTGCAACTGAAGCTGCCGCCGGCGCCGGCTGCAGGATATATGCACACACAGGACACGGTCGAATGTAATTGCGCACTTGCGGCGTCTTGACTACACTGTGGAGAGGGAGGTTGGCGAGGGGGAGACAACGAGTAATACGAGAATATGTTGCATCATCGCTCGTCCGTGGCCTTAATGTCCTTGCCCGTTTGCCAGTTGGCAGTTTCCCGTCGCCTGTTTAATGTTGCGTTGCGCACTGCACGTCCTTCAGGTCCTTCAGGGTACTGCGTGGTACTTTTCACTTTAATTTAGTATCTCGCTCGCACTCTCCCTCTTTTCCTATGGCTTGCAGCATTATCATAATTTTTCAATTTATTAACAAAGTCAAAACAGTTTAGCTTCCACTCCTCTCCCCTCCACACTAAACGTTCATTTATTATCTGTGTTATGCAGCAGGAGAATCGCCTTAGCCTTGTCCTGCGGTGTCTCGGCATGAAATGCGCGTTAAAATGCCTTTAATTGTTGCTTATTTATGCTTCCGTTTCACTTGGACTTCGACTTTCAGTTTAAGTGCGTGCAATTGTTTGGGTTTTTTTTTGTTTTTTGATATGATAATGGATCGTGAAATTGGAAATTGTTTGATTTAGTGTCTGGGAAACGATATTTCTCCCGGCTGTTGTTAACTATTATTTCTTCTTGAAACGAAACAAAATTAATTCCCAGCACATTTTTTATGTGTTTAAATCGTTCTCCACCCCAAACAACTTACAGAAGTCAAATGCTGATTAAGACAAATTCTCGCATCGTTTAAGCAATTCTCAACCATATGCCTTGTGGCACTGACCAAATTATTCATTTCCTTCCACTTTCAACTTTTAAAGAACATAAATAAATGCATATGTACATACATATTTAACTATGTCGCGTTCATTTCGAGAGAGCTCTTCAGACAGTTGCAGCCGTTGGTCTTTAATTGATTGAGAGCTGAGGCTTCAGTTTAATTGACCCACAATTTTGTTTCATTTTTGGAAAGATTTAAATTAAAGACACTAGCCAAATGAGCCTCGTTTGGATAGGCCGTGTGGTTAGTTTCTCAAGACCCCATTTATTGTATATAAGGCAGCCCACGTAGCAGAGGAAACAAAGTTTAACACTTGAGCTATGAGAGCGCGCGCAGAAAAAGTTCTTGGGACTTGGTCTTGAGCGAAAACTTGAGAAACTCAAAAACCAAAATCCAATTTGCAAGTTTTTCGAGTGCGCACACACATACTTCTTCAGCCTGATGTTTACACAGCTCCTCATTCTCGTACCCATTCCCCGATGCGAGCGACGTTGACAATCACGCACGATTTCAGGCAAATCTAATTTAAATACGACTACACATCAGTTGTGAGGCTGGCGGCGAGGTGGGTCTGGCAACCTTTGATGGCTTCTATCCTGAAGGTACAACTACTGTTCCATACCAACTGCCAGTTACTTTAGTTAGTTAACTGTTTATGGAACCATCCACTAGTCGCCTGAATGGATGGAGGCGTGGCCGGGCACTTTACACTTTTGTGCGCCAGCTCTTCTAAAGTAATTAAGTGTTTTTCCACATGATGGCTTCATAGACGCCAACCGGGCAGGGCCCAAATGCACACCAGTGCTGAAAGTGTTGGAAGTGTTGCCAAGCAGCAGCAGCAGCTTCAACTTCTGTGTTCCTCTTATAATTGGTTTAAAAAAAATTTATATATATATGTATATGTATATAAGAAACGTGAAAGCAAAGTGTTGGCCTGGTTTGATAGTTGCAAATACTTTTTCTTCGCTTTCAACTTCTTCGTCGAGGCACTTTTAATAAACTTGGCAGTACTATCAGCTAACGTAGCAACAAAATCATTAATAAACCATTAAGGTATTTCTTGCAAGTGCTTCTGTTTGGGTACTGCGGGGGCTTGGGGGCCTCAAAAACTTTGACAGACAATGCAACTTGATCTGGGTAAGCCACAAAGTCTATTTTGATGAAAACTACTTAAGCTCTAGTAAAAGTTAAAGAGTATAAAGTCTATTAAGGATGAAGCTTAATAAGAAAAAGGATCTATATCCATATCTCCTAATTGCCTAACCCCTACTTAAAGGATAACTTCTTTAAAGTCTACTTGAGCCATTAACCTTGTCTTAAATTTCTGCTTCTTTTTCTTTAGCTTTTTCTACTCTTACTTCTTGCTCTCTGCACAAAAAAACGTCGAAGCAATAAGTATTTATGTCAGACATTATCACTTTTTAGCATTAATAGATCCAAATGCATATTTTACGAATACGAATGAAGTCGAGAGCTGCATTTGCCATAACAATATATACGAAATACTACATTTGTAATCAGGTCCAATTAATCTTATGCTAGAGCGACATACTACTACTCGCTAGTCGACAACTCTAGATCTGTGCTGTTTGTTGCTGCCAATGTTGCTGTTAAAAATAATTTCTGTTGACACAAAGATTGAATGCCTCGGGCCAGAGACAAACGGGCAACTCTCCCTGCCTTTGCCTACCCAGTCTCCAGTCCTCTGACTCTGTGCTGTGATCTGCGATCTGCGCTGTTGTCGTCGTCGTCGTCGTCGGGTGCATAATTTATGCCTTCGATCACATGAAGACATGAAAAATGTCGCCACAAGAGCGCCTGAGCGATGATGACGACGACTCTAGTGAACCGATCGCAAAACAACCGATGGATGAATAGCCATGGCCATAGTTGAGCAGTCTTGCCAAATGCGGCAGGACCGGCTAAAAGGGCAACCTATTCTGTGTGAGTGAGAGAGGGGAGTGGATGGGATGGGAGGGCATGACACGGAATCGAGCATAAATTAAGTTGACAAGCTCTCTGTGTACAAACGTGTTTTGTATAGTTCCGCCAATGCTGCCACTGAGTGCAACGCCCAAACGAGCACTCTCTCTCTCTCTGTCTCTTTCGGCGTCAATTTAATGTGTGGACATAATTTTGCTGTCGCATTCAATTCAATGGCAGTAAGACCCAAGAGTCGGGCATGAAGAGGACTCTAAAAACAACAAACATAAAAACACTTGCACGTGAATTGCATCACTGATGCCATTCGTTGTTCCAGCTGAAGTTGATGTGGATGTGGATGTTGATGCTGATGGTGATGGTTGATGCTCCTTCTCCTAGTTTAGCGTCGCTTGATGGCTTGCTTGTTGTTGTTCTTACTGTTCGCTGCAATGATGAGGCTGATGTTGCCGATAATGGCCATGGCAATGTGCACACGTTATATGCACATTTGTGTGTACTTATATGGTGGGGATATACGGGTGTTGTGACTATTTGATTTGGCTTCGTTTCAATTCAATTGCATTGCAATTTCAATTCCAATTCCAATTGCAATTGTTCGTTGCACCATTGTGCGAGAGGCTTGAGCCTTTCTAGTTAGAGTATTCGTTTGGAATTACTGTTGTTATTTCTAATACATGTGTAATACTAGATGACCAGCTCTCATCATTGCCAACTTTAGATGAGTTGTCTAACCGACCGTGTCGTTAACACAACGGAATAATGTGTATGCGGCTTAAAATTAAATGTTTTAGGTCGGAGTATGAGCTCGATAATGACTAGGAGAGGCTATGTGATAAAGATAATGCTTCAATACTTACAAGAACTCCTAAACATACTATCAAAATGTTTGGTGTTCTTGAGCATAATTGGCTTTCTTTGTTATGTGAGGTTAGTTAAAAGATGTTAAATTGCGATTAGAATTTTTAATCCCTCAAATAAAATAAGACCGAATTACAAAACTAATAACTGACCTAATCATAAATTTATCATTAAGGTAATCGTGGATTTTTCTTTTTAAAAGTCAATAATAGTCTACAAAAATCTTAAATAATCTAAACAAAATTTACTACTTAAAAATATAATTTGTGATTATATTTCACGCATTTAATTTTTTTTCCCGATTTTTGATAACCATTAAGAAATTGTGCCATAACGAAAATAATCACACCTTAATAAATACTTAAACTTACTTAACTAACGACTTAAAATAGTAATTTTTACAATTATAACAATGAATATTGAAGCTGGTTTTGATCATTCCTGAGCAAACTTTAAGAAATTTCCCATATTTATAGTTTTTCGTCTCATCAATAAAATTTTCGTATTTAGTCTTACTAAATCGCCCTCAAGCTTTATCAATGCATTTTTTATATACTTATAATGGCGCCTCAACTGTACACTTCCTGTGGCCTTTTCCCCTTTCCTTTCATATTCCCCTTTCAGAACAACTGGCTGTGATTCTTTTTAACCTGTCATTGTTGTCGACATGCTTAAAATGTTATTTAATGAAGTCACTTTGTAGTTGTGTTGCTTCCGTTTAATTGTGGGTCGTTCAGTCGGATGGGTTGTTGTTGTTGTTGTTGCATGCCCCACCTCCGCCATTAGTACGAGCAAGCGACGAGCCACGTTGAATGTCAATTGCTGATGAGCTTTTAATAATGTTTTCGCTTTCGCCATCGTAATTCTTTGTGCCAGCACTTTGCGCATAATTCGATTATGCCGTTGCCGTTGCCGGCGACTTTCAAGTGACGTTCCACTTGCTATTCGCGGAGGAGCAGGAGGCGGAGCTGTCGCCAAAGTGTGGGGCACACATCCGTGCAACATCGGCGCTGGGCTGCAATTTAATTAAGTGAAGTACAAGTTGACGACGCAGCGGCAAATCGGCTAGGATAAGTCAAAGTTGTCGTTGTTGCAGCAACAACAACAAAAAAAGGCCAGCAACGGCGATGCCGATCAGCCGCGATTATCGGCAGTGGTTGTTGTGGTTGAGTTGAGCCTGCACCCACGCTGCGAATTGCGAAATGGTTAATGGGTTTGGGTTATGGGTAACGGCATGGTTTGCCACTGCCACGTGCGGCATTTGCGTTTGATGCAGCACTTGCAGACTAAGAGTGGGTGTGCATTAAGCAGCAGGAGCAGCAGCAGGTTGTTGCCGCCACGCCCACATGGTTATCGCTATCGATGCATTGCTCCCAACGGTTTTTGACTTTGCCTTTTTGCAGGAAATCCGTTGCGTTGCCTGATGACGCCTCCCTTACCTCCCTTACCTCAGCATTGTTGTGTTGCATCTGCGTCATTTTGGCATGCCACAAATGCCTTTGGCTTAAGCCGACACCCCGCTGGCTATCAATGACAATCGACGACTGGCTTTAACTTTAATGTTTTGTTTTTTTTTTGTTGCAAACTCAGGCAGTTGCTGTTTGCTTTTTAATTTAATTGCAATTTTAGTTTGTTGCCTGTCTAAATGGATTATCTAAACAACTTCCAACTCCCCCGTGACACTCTGCCCGTTCTTTGCCCTGCAGCTTCAACAGCTTCCTTTAATGGAGTTGTTATGTTTTTGTCTAAACGAATTCAACTCAATTATGCACATTGTAAATATGTTGGCTTACATTCAAAAACTAACTGTAAAGCAAAGCCTTTAAGGAAGCCTGGTTAACGAAGTCTAATTGATTGAATGCATGAATCAACACTGGCTAAGATCCCCTGAATATTAGTATACTCTGTTTGGCAATTGGCTTCTCCTAATGCTTGTTTATTATTCAAATAATTAGTTATGGATTAGATAATTGTCTTTAATTTGTACTAATAAGCTAACGAATGATAATTTTAGCAGAGCTATAATGTAATTTAAGATCGAGATTGCGATAATGACTAACATGGATATTTATTTATTATTAATCGATAACAGAATTACAACTTCTTATACACTGGTCGGCATTACATAATTTTGACAACATTTAAAGTTAAATCTAGGCATAATTTATACTTACTTTATAAAAAGTTTGGTATCAATGGATATGCCATTTAAATTCCGTTTTAATACAATACTCTTCTTAACCCATTAAGTACCCATTGAAAGTTTTCAATTCTTGCAAAGGTCTATATTCAAAACTTTTTTTTTCCAGGTTTAAACAAAAAATGTTTTGATGCAAAAAGTTACTTTAAACAATTCTAATAGTGATTGGATAAAATGTTTGTAATTTTTAGCAATTTTCAAAAAATCATAAAATATACATTCGAACATACATATGTATAAGTTTTCAGATTCCAGCTCTCGAACTATGTTTATTTGTGTTAAATTGTAATATTGCTTGAAAAGTGCGAATATGAGATTCGATGGGTTATTTTAGTTTTTCTTTCAAAACCTTTGGGTTTCACGTTGCGTATGTATACCATTTGTTAGAAATTGAATAATTTTAACAATAAATAAAAGTATTGCTCGTCACTGTATATATTTAAGTGTTTTGCTCTAGCTGTTGCATTTGGCTTTGGCTCAAGTTTTCTCACTGCCTTTCTCCGTCTCTCGTTTATCATTATCGATGTCTTTTGCTCAGGCTTAAATCCCAAATCAATTGAGCTGCGGCTGCTTTGGCCCCTATTGTCGTCGCCGTCGTCGCCCTTTTTGCCGCCACTTTGCATTCTCGATTGGGCGGTTGGCCTATTGACATTCCCATTGCGATTTGTTTTCAACTCACTTGACAGGTAATGGCAATCTCATTCTCTCTCCTCCTCTCTCTCTCTCTCTATTCGGCCAGACAATGGCGCTTTTGTCCTGTGCTCCTGTGGCGGCGAATGGCAAACCCCTTTCGGCACCGCCCCTTCGCTGCCCGACGCATCTGTTGCCTCGTTCATTGTCACTATGCGGCGGCCGTGACAAATTGCTTTAACATTGATTTAAAGACAAAAATGCGACGATGACGACGAGGAGGACGTCAACATTTCACACAACTGCCACGAAACGTCACTCAGACGGAGTTTGCCCTAAGCCAAAACCTCGATACAGCCGCATCCAATCTCGAAGCAACCCCCGCGTCGCGTCGCGTCGCGTCTCGCGGAGCCGTTCAATCGATTTTGGATGAGTAGACGACAAGGTCGCCGTCTGAATAAATTGAATGCGTTTTCAATTTTTTAATAAACAACGAAAAAATAATCATAATAATAATATAAAACAAATGCAAAAAGCATTGAATTACGAAACGCAACGCAAACGCGACTCGACGACGACGCTGTCCATTATTATCCTTGATTTATGTGTATATATATCCTGCTGGTCGTCTATCCAGCCTCATTCTCACTCTCTCTGTGTGTGTTCGCACTGGGCTTTGCCATAAACAATTATAGCCAGCCCGAGCAGCTGCGGCTTTTTCGCAAAAGTCCTGCCCAAAGTCAATGTTGGTCCTGCCCACCCTACTCCTCTTCCACCTCATTCTCCTCTCTCTCTCTTTTTTGACTGGCTTTTGCATTTTAAAAGCAATTAGCAGCGCATTTTTTGGCCACGTTCTTCCATTTTTATATATACACATTTTTTTTTGTTGCTCTGGCGATTTTCAATAATAATAAAAGAAAGCAAAAGTTGTTGTTGTCCGTTTACGGCCTGTTTGCTGCTTTGTTGTTGTGCATGTATCTGTGTGTGTTTGTGTGTGCAGTCGGGCAAAAAAATGTGCTGCCAAAGCTAACAACAAAATGGCGCGGTCACGTGACGTACAGCACCGACCCCCCATTGCTGCCTCGCTCCACTGTGGCTCGTTTTGTTATAAGTTATATATCTAACAAAAAGTAATAGTAACAGCAAAGAGATACAAGAGGAGAAAGAGAAGAAAGAGAGAGAGAGAGAGAGAGAAAAAAAAAACACAAAACATAGATGAACTGGTGCGTTATTTACATGTCAATGCATTTTGTTTCATGATTAGTTGGCAAAGCTTTTGTCTCAATTAATTTACAGCAATTCAATTACAACAGACCGTCAAAAGCTGTCAGCTACAGCACTGCACTTAAAACAAGAGCACATCAACGAGCAAAAAGGCAGAGAGAAAAGAATAGAGAGAGAGAGAAAGAGTGCACAAAATGGCTTTGATGTTTAGCGTTGGGTTAATTGATATGGCGAAAACATAAACTAAAATTAAAATTCTTAAAAAATAAATGATATATTTTGTAAACTGAAAAGCCGTATGTCATCTCTATCCATCACTTAATTTATCTATTAAATTGAAATATCCATTCTAACTATGTCACTTAGGTCTTTAATTATTACCAACTGCCTTTCTCCATGATACCAAAGAAAAAAAACAACAAGAAAATAGTTTTGGCCAAACAACTTTCTGTTTTAGTTTCTGTTCAAACAGGTGCCGCCATGCAACATCAACATCAACATCAACATCATCCTCAATGCCTCTGGCGCCTTTTCCATTTAAGAGGCAAACAAGGCAAGTAAACCAGCACCCACACGTCCAGCATATTATCCTTCATGCTGAGCAACGTGGCGTCAATCAAATGATTGATCACTTGAATGCACAGAAATTGCCGCTGCTGTTTCCAATGGGGGGCGAAAGGGAGGGAAGGAGAGGAAGCTATGGCAGGCAGACAGGCTGATTTTAATCTACCACAGTCGCATTAATAAAACAAAAAAACCAGAAAACACAAAAGCATTCGAAAGAAACAAAGAGATAGAGAAAGAGAGATGGAGAGAGAGGAGTTGGGAAAATCAGTCAATTAGTAGTCATTTTGATATGGCCACAGAAAAGAGCATGTGGGGGAGAGTCTGATAAGACAAAACCGAATGGGCATCCAAATTTATGCCACAAATACTTTGTAAATAGATAATAAATTATCAGGAGCTGCTCAGGCTGCAAGTCAAGTCTTGGACTGCCGCTGCTTTCCCTCCATCCATCCATCAATCAACTTGCAAAGTGTGTGTGTAGCCAAGGCAATGTAAATATTTCTGTAAGCTTAGGAGCTGCGGAAGAAAGGAAGGTAGCGGAGGGCATCTTCAATTATGCGCCTGTCTTAATATTTATGAAAATTGATTTTGACGGCACTCCGAAACACTCAAATGTCAATGTCAATTAGAAACAGTTATGGATTGTATTCAAGGGGGTTAGGAATTAATTACCAGCACGAAACGTTAAGGAAATTGATTGAAAAGTGTTTCCAAAAAAACCCTCATATCTAATCTATGTGTGATTATAACTAATGCTCGACAAATCCCATTTGCCGCGTGACAAATGCACAAAAGGTGAGAATTTTAACAATGGCCGAAAGGCCACAAAGACCAGCTGTAAACATTTTGCATTGAAAAATCTCTTTAATTGATTTTTAAGCATTCGAATACCTCATTATGACAACACACACACAAAGCCAAAGGTGTCGACTGAACAACACAATGGAAAGTGCAAAGAGAGTGAGAGAGGAGAGATGGAAATGGAAATGCAACTGCAATAGCAAAAACTGAAAATGAAATTCAAACAAGCCCAACAAATACATACATACGCACTGACAAACTGACATAGATTTTTAATCCGGCTTCGCGCGATATTGAAAGGTGCAAAAAAAAAGATATGTCCCGAGCACAATAGAATCAGCAGTGGGAAATGGGATAAAGAGGGGAGGTTAGCACAGGTAATGCAAAGAAAAAGAGCGAAAGGAAAATTCAATCAAAGCGACAGCTTAGAAATGCGTTTGTCATAATTTCAACGAATGATTGCAAAAAATATTTCTCATTTCTTTCCAATTTTATAGAGTTGCAGTTTACAGTATGTATTTTCTTTTCTTCGAATCGATACGTAATGTAATGAAATGAATTTTGTGTTGAATGCTGAACTGAACTGTTGCCCTGTTGAGCAGTGTTATTGACATATATTTGATGTGTTGAGCACAGTGTGCATTGTCTGGCTTTGGCAAGCGTCTTGAGAGGGGGATTACCATCAAAACCAGCCATCATAAGCATCAATGAGCAAAGGTATATACGCCGTTTAGCTGACAAAATCTGACAATAAAAATGGGGAATTGTTTTTGCCATGTGAGTGTATGGAGTATGGTATTTTGAGGCATTACTGTTGCCTGAAACGTGACGTGAAAAATACTTATAGATCATTGATTCTTGATAATAAAACTATCAGCAATGACTTCGAAGCGCAGCAGCATCCAACCACGAAGAGCAAAAAGTTGAACTGTCGAAAGAAAGCGTATAAAAAACAATAAAAACTCAATAAAAGCAAACGCTTATGGCTTTTAAACGCTGCAAGGACACGCCGACAAAGTGCCAAGACGAAGACGAAGGCGCAGGACGAACCTAGGAGTTGCTAGCTGGCAAAATGACAATAGAGTTGATTTTTTCGAAACGCAGGAAGCGAAATGGGATTGGGAATGGGATTGAGAACAGGAATGGGGACTGGCAGGCAGGCAGGCAGGCAGTAAAGGCCAAGACACAAAAGCAAACAATAAAAAAAAAAATCGTCGTCAGAGAGAGAAATATAACAAAAATTCAAGAAGCCAGGCAGCAAATAGTTCAACAGACAAAAGAAACGAACGATAGACAGAGTAAGAGAGTGAGAGAGGGAGGGAGGGAGGTTGGTAGAGATGAGGGGCATTCACAATAAGCGCACATTTAAAAGTGTCAAATATCCTTTTTATGCGCTTTGGCCCCCGACCAACAAACACTTTATTTCATTTTCTTTTTTTTTTTCTTTGTCACGATGCCGAACAGCAGCAACAGAAATTGTAAAGAAATGTTAATGCGATTTGATTTAAAGAATGAAAAGGCAAAAGCAAGAAGCAAAGTAGCAGAGGGCAGACGGCAGAGGACAGAAGAGCAGTAGAGATGCCCTCGGGGCAATCTAGCACGACCCTGAGCATACATTTCCATATTTAAAAGTTACCACACAGATCACTCTCCCAGCCCTCAGCTCATTTCTTTATGACTTCATCTTTACAGCAGGGCAGCAGGTACACACACACACACACACACCTTGACAACAACAACAACAATTAAGCGTTAATATCTGTGGACTATGCCTCTGGGAACGCTGCTATTGTCCACTTGCTATGACATTAATTTAATCCTTGAATGCATCTTTGACAGGGTCTCCTCTAAAACCAACTCAACTCAATTCAGGCAGCTTCTCGTTAAGCCTGGTGCCGGCGTGTGGCATTGTCAAAGGAATTAGTTTTGTGTTTTTGATTTGCACAAGGAGCAGTGTAGTGCAGAGCAGAGCAGACCATAGAGATGACTCCCTCACCCCAGCTAGCCCCAGCAGCGGTCTCTTGATTGCTTAAATAAATATGCGTCCAGAACACCACAGAATACATACATATTTTTTGGGGCGTGCAACGGACAATGCCTTTGAATCTTTGCATTTTACATTTCCTCAAAAGTGTTTTCCGGGGTGGGGAGGAGTGTGAAGGCGAGTTTTTGTCACTGACAGTTTTTGGGCACTTTATTAAAATCCTTCTGCTACTGCTGCTGCTAAGCATCATCATAATGTTTGTGTTCTTGGGCGCGTAGCCGGAATAGTTTTGTTGTCTGTTCAATGTGTGGAAATCCTACAAAACTTACAACAATCCGTTAAACCTTGCCATGAGATAAGAACGAATAAATGCAATTGCTGAAGAAGGAGCTACAATGAGTTTACGTTTAAAATTCTGATATATAAATATTTTTGAGGGTTGAAAGGATTTTTTAAGAGGAGGCTGCTGAGAAACAAAAACACAGAATTTGTTAAGTCGGCCGAAAATATACATCACAATTGGTGACAAAATTAAAGGACCCTCGTCAACGGCAGGACAATTTTAATGAACTTAACAAAACGGATTATTATGCTTAGTCTTGTTGTTAATGATTCAATTAAAATGAGGTTTAACAGGAAAGATAAGTGAGATAATTAAGATAACTCAGCCTTAAAAAGACAAGAAAACAACATCTTCAATATCTTATTAATTTATTAAATCGACATAAAATTAAAGACACTAAAATTGTAAGATTCGCGGTTCGGAAAATACCTAAAAGAACCCAATCGGACCAAGTTTTTAGTTATGGTATTATTAGATAAGTAAAAGATGTAATATAAATAAATAAGCTTAAGCTTAGTCAATTTTTAGCTTAGGTTCTAGATTTTTGGACTTTGATAAGCCAAGTATAAAGAAAAATATACTTTATAGACTCGGAGATACTACTTTCTGTCTGTAACACACTTTTGCATAAAACCATTATAAAGCTATGAGCTTATACATTTTTAATTCCAGTTATTCTCAAACCAATTTCAAAGTTTCCCTACCGTTATTCCTGCAGAAAAATACGGAAAAAGTGTTAAAATTAGGTTTTCCCTCTACCATTAATAAAATAAACTCGTACATAATCCAACTGTATACCATAATTATATCTAATGACAGTTAGACAATATCTATGGCTGTCAGCTGCTGCAACACCTTGTGGTGGCACGGTCTGGGGCAGCCACTTCGAACCGGTTTGATTGATCATCTGTCGCATTTGTATTGCAACAATCATATTTCAATTGCACTCTAATGAGCTAAACCAACACAAACACCAACAGCAGCCGATTGGCGAATGCCGAATGCCAGACAGAGACAAGTTCTCAACTGTTGTCCACTTGTTGCTCCAGTCTCAGTTATGCAAAAAGAGACAGTTGGACAGTTGGCTGACGAGGGGGAAAGGAGTGAAGGAGTTGGTGAGGCTTTTGCTGTGGCAGACACAGTTATTAATTAATTAACGAAACGCTCAAATTAATTGCACTCATTTGTTGCACAGTCAGCGTGGTTCCGAGTTGTCGACTAGATCGATCATAACGAGACGGCGCCGAACCACTTTGTTAGGTTTGTTCGACAGGCGGCTGCTGCTGCTGCTATTGTTTGGTGTTCAAGTGGCACTCAACTGTAGCAGGAGTGTCAAGTGTTGTCCAGAGTGGGAGTGTGAAGCATTTTACAATGTGCGCTGATTGCCCGGCGCAACTGTTATATGGGCCAGAAAACTAAACAACGCCCACTCTCGCCTACACCAAACCGCTTGAACCCCATCCCAATGCACACAATGAAAACTTAATTAAGTTGTCAGTTCGCTCGGTGGCAGTGGCAGTGGCAGCATCCTCATAAAATGCTCATTACGACGAACCAAAAACGCAAACCAAAGCAAATCAAATGGCAAATGGCAGAGCTCAGAGCTCGGAGCACGGAGCTCGAATGCTCAAGGTCCTTGGTGCGTTAGTCGTTGTCACCCTTTCGTCCTTGTGAGCCAGACAATAAAAACAGTTACAGTCACAATGGGCGCCAAGCGTTCGGTTTTGTTAGCTTTTGGCTTTGTTTGTGTTGCCTACTAATTTGAATATAAACAAGTTCTGCTTTTGGCTTTTCACAAAATGAAAATGTTGCGTACATTCATTTTGTGTAGATAATTTATGCATATGAACATTACGACGCGACAACGAACCCCTTCCTGTCATAAACAACCGAAAAAACCCATCCCTGACTATTCCATATCCTTGTCAGGCGCCGCTAATGCAAATTTATTTAGACATCGTGATTCTCTTTATTTTTTTTTCCCTGGTAGGCGTTAGGCGTTAACTGACATTTGTCGCATTTATTCATTCAGGACTTGCTTTGTTTTTTTTTTGGTCCTTTGGGGTTGGGATTTCCAGAACATATGACTCATTTCTAGGGTTGAAAATTACTTCATTAAGACATTTCTTAAAATAGTATAGAATACTAAACGAACTCTGAACTCTCACTATTAGATGTAATTTATATTCCTTAGCATCAACTTAAAGACAGCTCAATTACAAGTCTTTCCACTGTTATTTGACCCACATTTCTTCACTTGGGCAAACAGAAATCAACGAATTGCAGTTGCCTAATGAACTCCAGCTTTTACTCTTTGCTTTAAATGTAGTATGTACTTAACCGAACTTACTTACAGCTAGTTCTATAGCCAAAAACGAGCCAAAAAAAAGCAAGTTTAAATAACCCTTCGTAGCTATTTCAAATTATTGGAGCATTAAAATTGAAATGATTATTGTGTGCACTGGCTTCGGCAAAAAAAAGTGAATAGCAAAAGGACAAAAAGAGGAGAGAGACCAGAATGAGGAGTGAAAGCCAAGTGAAGGTTCTACTGCACCAAATGGAAGTAAAATTGCCCAACTGTGGGCTGTTTGCTGTTGGCTGTGGATTGGGCTGAGCCCAGAAGAAAAACACATTCACACCTCCACAAAGTGGGTAGTGCAGGGTGTTGATGGTGGCAAACACAACCTTACCCATTTGCAGCGGGAGTACGCCATAGAAATCGTGGTGCGAATATAAAGTAAACAAAAATATAAACATAAAAAGCAAATTCGCATTTGCAAATAAATCAGAAGCAAATCAGTTGCTGACAAGGGGAAGTATTTATGGTTGAATGTGGCGCAAGGAGAGAAAACGAGTGGACGCCTCCGGCTTTCGCATCCCTTGAGATGTCAACCCCTCTGACCCTGACCCCATCCACTGCGCTGTGTGTGTGTTTGCGTCAATCCAGAAGCATAGAACAAATTCGTAAAAATTAAGAAACAAATCGAAAATCAAGCGGTATACAAAAAGAAGCAGAAGCTGAAGCACATTTGCTGCAATGATGGGAAATCACAAGAAAATTGTATAGAGCTTGTTTGTCCAGCATCCGCCCTGTACCAGCAAATCCTCCCTTTCAGTCGCGGAAGGGTGGCGCTGACTGTATTTCTTTTGGCTTTTCTTTATTTTGTTTTCTCTCTCTGTGTGTGTATGCATTTTTATGGCACAAAATTTTCAAATAAATTTGCCAAGAGATTAATTCGGACCGTTTGGCAGCGTGTAAATAAAAATTTCATGAACTTCTTGCGTGGGGAGTAATTTTTTCTCTTCTTTTTTTTGGTAGTTTACTTTTCGGCACAAGGCTTTGGGAGGTGTGGGTCTGGCTTTGGGTTACGCTAGATTTGGCAATGTGTTAAATGTTCTTGAAATTTTCAGCTGCCTCAGCTTTGGGGTCGCTTCGAGATGTTGCTCCAGTTGAAGTAGCCACACAGCTTTGCCTTCTTGAGTGGCATGAAGCAGCTGCCAAGTTGGTTAATTAAGATGTCAAGGTTGCTGCTGTTTTCTCATTCTCTTTTCCTTTTTATTTCATTTTTGGGGCGTCTGACATCGACATCTCTCTTGTTGTTGAGAGATGGGGAGATATAAGTATGCATTTGTGTATAGTATTTATGATTTGGTGCAAAATACTTGAATAAGTTCGGAGGTCAAACCAAATTAGGTATCAGATATTTGGTGACTTGTTAAATGTCTTCTACGTTTATAGAACTGGAATTAGAATAAAAGTACCAAATAATTTCTCTTTGAGGTCAAAAAGCAAGCATATCTATATATATAAAAATAAGTCTGAATTTTTTCTGACGATATAACTCCAGAACGCAAAAACCGATTTCCACGCTTTTGCATTCGTTGGAAAGGTCTAGGGCTCCGTGAGGTTTGTAGCAAAGAAATTTTAGGGAAATGCTCAACAGGAATGCAGGAAAACCGAGAAAATCCTTAACAGAAATCCCTAATCATGTAACCATTCGATTACATGTCGTTACATTGTTTGACAGCTTCTAATTGTAATATGTTCTGTATATTTTATTTGACATTGTAAAAATGAGGTTAAAATAATTCGTTTATTAACAGTGCAATTGGAAACCATCCAAACAATCACGATTATTGTGCAAATTTTTATTTAATTTCAACTGCAGGCATTTATCTTTAAGGTGGTAAGTTGAACTATGTAAATTATGTGGATTGTACATTTGAGGTAAAATTCACCAGTCTGTCCATAATCTAAAATGCCTAGAGGACGACGTGCGAACATCGGCCGCCGCACAAGACATGCAAGCCAGCAAGAAGAGTATAGACAGAACTTACGCAAAGAAAGACTAAATATAATAAGAGAAAATGCCCGATTGATACAAATGCCCGTTTGTATACGAAGATCATTGGCATCATACAATCGCCTGGCATTCCAATATGATCCCACTGAGAACGACAGTGACGATATTGCAATGCGTTAAAGTTCAAAAGAGAAATGGGTGGATTGTGCGGCGCAAGTGAAAAACTTAACTGGATCCATTATTTACACCACAACAGCCACTAAAAGAATTGTTCGATGGAAGTGATCCCGATTCACGAAATGTTTAAAAAAAAACGAGGTGGCGTATCGGAGTTCGCCAGGTTTTCTAGTAAAGTATAAATATTTTCGAATAATTAATTTTTAAGAGCAGCTAAATGTATGCCCTAAACAAAAAGTATCGACTTGTCCCGATATTTATATTAAAATTTATTCCTTTATTTGGTTTTTTCAGAAAAGAGTTTAAAAAAACTGATCGCTTACCCATTCGTAGTATAGATAACCTAGTGATTAATAAACTACACTTCTTTTGAATATAATTTAAGCCGTTCAGGAGCAAATACGACAAAATTGTGGTGTCACTGGTTAAAAAAGGAAACAGTCCCAATAAAAATCCTTAGTTAGTCGGGTTTTTCAATCGATTTGTACGAACGCTAATACCAAACACTGATAGCAGTCAGTCAGGCAGTCAAAAAAGGACAAGGAAAAAGTAATTTTTTCCAAGAATAAAGCTATAAAATTTCTCGCTCTAAATATTTCACATTTACAAATCTGCATAAATAAAACAAACTTATGTTTCTAAATTCTGAAATCAGAATTTAAATAATTACCCGAATTCTCCTATAGCATGAAGCACAAATTTCTTATGTTTACATTATGGCTCATTAGGCAAATACATTTATACACTTAGCAAACGTATTTAAGTAGTCCCATTCAAATGCAAATTATGTGGCATACAACAAGAGATACCACATTGCGTTCCTTCTACAAATACACACACACAGATAGAGTTTATTATCTTTTAATGCGCCCCAATGTTTGGGATAAACACAATTCGAAATTCACACAAAAATAATGCGTCAAAATTATGAATTCAACAATTGCCAAATCAATGAAAATTAATTTCATAAGCAAAACAACAACAACGGTGGGGCATGCCACAAAAAGCAAACAAATGTTTCAGTCGTTTGTGTTTTTTTTGAAGGGGAGAGGGGGTTTGGATTGGGGCTTTAGCTTGGCGTTGAATTGGAATGATTGAGTGAATTGGCAGATCTGTTGGCGAATGAAATTACATTTTCATTATTTTTAGACTCGTTTCGCACTGGTTTTTACGTTGTGTGTGTGTAGAATACACAATGTGAAACAATTATAAATGCGCATCCCATTTAAGTTGTTGTTGATTTAGTTGGTTGTAGTTTTCTTTTCGGACATTTTGGCGTACTGAATGGCAAATCAATTGATGCTAGGACTACGCACACACACACACACAAGGCTGCGTTTTGCAATTTCATGCAAATCAAATGAGTTTTAAACATTCGCAACGAGAGAATGCCAAATGCAGGCATCGCGGGGAATATAAACAGGTTAACAAACAGGCAGCTAGATAGCCAGACAAATAAACGGACATATTTACAACTGCATTTGCGTTGGCCTGCAAAAATGTTGGACGGTAAGGTGAGGTGAGGTGAGTCGAGGTTGGGGCAGAATGTGTTACAAACATAGTAGAGCACAAAAACCCAAAACCAAAACCAAAGCATTGTTGCACTTTGCGCATAATTATTTTTGCATATTTAACTAGGCTGCGAACAAATTACGAGCGACAACGAATGATAAAAATTGAGTTTGAATTATGGCAATAAATAAAACAAACAGCAAGAGAGAGAGAGAGAAGAGAATATGGTAAAAGGCAGAGGCAGAAGCAGACGCCGCTTTGTGTCGTTGCAAGTTGTTGACGTTATAAGTTGTAACTTGTAATTTGTTTTGATAGTAATTTATGTCAATTTCAACCCAGTGGGCGACAAAATGGAGACGGCAACAATTTCTCAGTGCATGTTTGTGTGAATATTGATGTTCTTCAATTGAGTGAACGCCGTTGGTGGGCAGCCCTAACTCAAAGTTAATTAGTGTCCACAACAGCTTTGTGTGTATATGTGTGTGTGGTCTAATTTTCTCTTGTTTCTTGTCTATGCTTAATGACAAAGAAAACACTTAAGTTAATTTTTCATGCACTTAAACAGTTGATTACTTCAAGTCCGGTGTTGAATGTTGTTTGAAAATCGATAATTATCGATAAAAGAGAATCCAAAACTAACTAACAATTTAAAAACATTTTTATCTGTTTTTTTCCTTCATTTTTTAGACTTTTATCGACTGAAGTGCACTCTGGTTAGTTGTACTTAACTTTTAGTGGGTAAAAAACTTTGCAACTGATTTAAAAAAGAAAGAGTCCCAGCCACAAAATCCATATACACTTGTTCAAAGTTTAGGTTAAGTTCACTCTCGCACACACACACACAAACACACGCGCGCACAGCTAATGCACTTCCGATACGAGATGGAAAAAAAGTCAGCATAATATATATAGGTACATATATATATGCAAATGCAGCAAAGTGAAAGAAAAGTTCAACCTTCAATTTTTGGTATTTATGTTATTGAACTCACCAAGATTTATGAGTATATCTACTCAATTTCTATGTGCAAAACCAAATGGCTGCAACGAAATGGAAATTTATGTGCCCCAGCACACACCCTCAGCACCCACCCCCACCTGCTGTTCGATTTACAGCCACTTTCACCGCATAAAATGTCGTAAAGTTTATGCTGTTAAATCCAGGAAAAAAAAGAAAGAACCAAGTGAAATGTTAAAATTTATAAACCGCAAAAATATATACATACACATATAAATAAGTGCAGGTGCCAAGCAAGATGCCAGCCCAGGTGGCAAGTATCCCCCTCTTCACCCTTCCAGCGCTGCTTGTCAAATTCACATTGCCATTCCCATTTGGATTCGCATGCACATTTGCATTTCTTTTAGCTGCCATGTTGTTGCCTTTACAAAATGGCGTTTGCGGCGCGCCAACAAAATGGCGGAGGCGTCAACGGAAGTTGCTTTTCGCAACACACCAAATAAATTGCAAGTTATTTGAGCAAAAGTTGCAGCCAGTATGTGTTTGTACCTGAGACCGCAGTAAAGACGTTCTCTCTACTCTTTCTCATCGTCAGCTCGGCTGCAGTTGCTACGTGTGCTGCATTTTTGCGAGTTGCCACCACCCGCTGGTCCGCTTCGCTGTAGTCGTAGTCCTGTGGTCCTGTGGCGTCGCATTGCTAAATTTATGGCAACATTTATGTGTCGTGTCGCGTGCGCGGTAAATACCGGAAATACCGGAAAGAAGTGCATAATAAATGACGTTATTAACCCACATGCACACACACACACTTACATATATACCAAATGTGGCCACATATGCAGCACAGTTTAGTATGGTTGCGACAGCTATTAGAGGTATTCAAGTGTCCAACTGCAGGTAAAATACTTGGCCTCGTATTCGTAGTATAATTTGGCTATCGATATATATTTATACAGTGTATTTTATAACAATTTCTTGCAGTTGCTTTCTTCATCCCCTCGCTTAAATATAATACACGTTGTCTGTTATTTTTTGTAGCCTAAAGGCTTTTGCAAAGTTCTGCAACTACAACTCCAACATTGAGTAGAAAACTCGTTTAATGCTATCGCAACGCTTAAAATGAAATCAGCTTTTAGCTAGCTGGCAACGCCACTTGGCCACTTTTTGTTGCCTGGAAGTTCCTATTCGTCGTGGGAGGTTGGAGGAACCTGTGGCGCCGTCAGCTTTAATTAATTGTGCCTGCCTAGAAGACGCCATCGTTGTTTGCCTTCATCCTGGAGCCTTTCACTTTCCTTAACACACACACACACACACACACATACATATAGCCGCAGCCTCAGCTAACGCTTTTGCTAACAAATTTTACTCAAGTGCCGCATAATGAGCGCCACGCGGCGTATGATTAATATTTGTTGGCGGAGAAGGCCGCCTTTAATTCGCGCTGCATTATGATTACATATTACACATTTTATGCGAACGAATCGCTTTAAAATGCAAATCACGTCACACTCGAACATGCCACATATGTATTTTTCACTCCCCGCCCCGCCCTTCCCTTCGCTCCCTGTCCTTGTCGCTGCCGGCGCGCCGGAACAGAGCAGATCCATCGGTCTTATTTACTTTTTGGCCGAAATTTGAGCGCAGCTGCCAAATACATTTCAATATTTACGTTACTAGGCATACCGAGGCTAGGCAACCGTCTCTCCACCTCCCTCCTTTTTCGATATCCTCGTCCTGTCTGCGTGTAAAATGTGCAAATTACCTAAAAGAACCGCAGACGAACACAACGAGACCACAGAACAAATTTAAATAGACATATTTTTTGTGGACCCGACCATTCTCTATTCCCCATCACCATCTATGCATATATACTTTCTTTTTTTTATGGTTTTTGGTTTTGCAGTTTGCTGTTGTTGTATTTTTTAGTGTTTTTATTGCCCGTGGTCGGGCGCTACGAAAATTTACAATATCTAACGTAAACTGTTTTTGGGTGGCGGCTGCAAATTGATGCGGGTTTCATTGGGGCGAGAGCGGTTTTATTTTTTGTTGGTGTGTGTCCATCCACTCTTCAGATGAACAAGAGCGTATTTTATTTTGTATTTTTAGCGCTAAAACAAATTGAGGCTCAATACCCAACAGTCGAGTGTCCCTATAAATGGGCAGCACTTTCGAAAGGGCTTGACTTAAAGTTCTGATTTTTCTGAAAACTTGATACTAAATACAGTTTAACATCAACTTAAATTAGCTACTCAATTGAGGTTAAACAAAAAGCAGTTTCGATTTGTTATCTCTTGCTTATTCTTTTGTTATCAAAGCATCCTTCGAGCAATTAAATCAGCAAAGTTTATATACTCGCTCTACTGTGCCCTGCCTCGTATTTTATCACTTCACTGAATTGACCACTTTTATATCTATACACAAAGAGAGACAAAGAGAGCAACAGAGAGTGAGAGAGTTTTATTTAGTTTTATTGCGTCCATTGTGGCGCTATATAAATAACAACAAAAATGAACACAAGGACAGTTCACTTGGCATCTTTACCCCCCCCCACTCCCTTCTCTTCCCGCACTTGTTGTTGTTTAGTTATTGTTTGGTTATTTAAGAGCAATTCAGCCATGTTTAGATATTGATAACAACCATCTAGGCGGACAAACGGGACAGCTGGACATCCGGCAAAAGCAGACAAGCCGGGGACAGACAGTCCATTACAAACAAGGATAACAATTTCAGTTGATGCAATTTTTGCATACATACACATATCGCTAACTATCTGGTATGCATATACATATATGTATATATTTTTTTGGTCAGATATAAGCCATGGTAAATTGTTTTTAGTATTAAATAAAATAAATGTTGATGTATAAATTGTGTAAATGTTCAGCCAACAATAAATACGGATGAGGCCAACGACAGTCCAACTCCAATTTGACAATGTGTGTGCCACAAAAATAATTGCATGGCTGCACAGGCTCTAAAGTTTGCCCCGCACAGCACAAATTGAGGCAGGTCCCAAAACACTAAAAGCATCACAAAATGGAATCAATTGTTACTTCCGCTATGAAGGGCATCAAAGATGAATCACAATGAACAATGAATCAAAATACTCGAAAGGTCAACAATGATTTTTGTGATTTTAAACAAGTAGTTAGAGTTTACTTCAAGATGAACTCCATTCTGTTAAAAGAGAAGTGTTCAAGGTGTAGAAGAAAGAGAAAGAGTTTGCAAGCTTTATAATGTTAAATCGGATGAATATACCTTTTAACGTTTTAGTCAAATTTTTAGCTTTTTAATGTTTAGTTAGAAGTAAATGTGAATAGAATGAGCATACAATTTATTCCGCGTTAAACTAACTGAAACTTTAGGTGGATATTAAGATATTAGGCCTTAGTCCTTGCAAAATTAAAAGAAATCGTTTATATGTTGATTAGCGTAAAAAAAATGTTTCTGTTACTATTACACAGTTGAACTCACACTTTCAATTAAGTTATTCAATTAATGAACACCGAATATTTTATTAACATTTAAATCTAGTGCAATTGGCATTCACTGTAAATTAACATAGACCCAAAAAGCACTTGACTTTAAATAGCATTTTCAAACTTTTGCTTTCAATCAGAAAAACACACACACAAAAACAAAACAAACAAAAAGCAGGCACTTAGCCACATACTGTGGACAGTTTTATCCCTTCAGATGCAGTCTTTTGAACAGTGGAAAAAAGTTAAAATTTACATAAATTCAAATATAAACTACATTTGTAGTATCTGTATGTTAGTCGGTTGGGTTGTGATCACCAACTAAGTATGACGAGATTTTGCCAGGTGTGCACCTCTTGCTATGCTCTTAGCTTGCTCGTCGGATTGGTCGGGGTCCTTGCTTTTCTCTCTTATGTCATACGCACACACTCACATAATAATTTAGGTGCACATGTACCAGAAGGGTATAAAAAAAAATATATAAACAAATCTAAATTCTTATCTGGATCGATTCCCGATACTATACAGACAGACTATTAAAAAGGGAAACTCTGGTCTTGTCGAGTCCCCATCAATTCTTTACCCACCCTACCTTTGCGTCATCTTGATGAAAAGTGATGTCGCCCTTATAGAAGAAAACTTCTTTTCTAGTCTACCATCGTTTCGACCACGCTATACTCAGGACAGATGAAAATAATATTAACAAATCATTTCAAGCATATAACTTTCTCAATATATTTCATTTTCTTGTAAATTTCGCTTTGCTATGGTATTTATCTTCATTCAAGAAAGGTTATGCGGTTAACGATTGAACTTATAGAACTATTTTAAAGTAATAACATAAGTAATAGTTCAACTAGGAATGACCGTATATCGGTTTATAAGTACGTGTATATATATATAAAAAAAACTATGGTTATGGGTTATATGTATGTATACGAATTGGCATGAGTGAATATAAAACTCTGCATGTTTTTACTTTTCTTTACAAAAAAAAACTCACGTAACTCCATGATGATGACAAATTTTATTCCATCCACGATCGTTGAGCTCAAGATGGTGTGTGGTGTCTAATTTCTGTTCAGGAAGGAATGGATTAAATACGATTCGTGTATATATATATATATATAAATAAACCATAAGATAAACAAGTTCAATACTTTAACGACCGATATATGCTCATTTTAGTTAGATAACACATTAACCTAATTTTACTTCTTAATTATAATCGTTTCTTTTACTTATATTATAAACTCATTATTAATTTCATTTCTAACTTCAATTCACGAAATCAAAACATTTACAGTTTAGCAAGCGCTGACTATTCGTCAAACTTAATTGAGTGTAACTTAATCTTTTTAATACGTTCATAACGTGCTCAAAAAAAAAAACTCAACATCGCTGTGTTCTCACTATACTCTTTCTTAGCGATCGGGCTTATACGAATTTATGCAACATAGTGGCAGAGTACATATTTCTTTCACTTTGCCCACGTACACATTTTACGCGGACCGATCGACTCGATTGTCTTTTCGCTCTTATTTTCTTATTACCCGTCTATGAGCACATTATCTTCTTATTGAACGTCTATGAGCACTTTTTCATTTTTGTTAAACGTCTATGAGCACATTATAGGTGATCGGGCTTTGACACTTTGACCTTCACGGCCACCTGTTTATCCGACTTCGCCTGGTAATTTCGCCTAGCTGCTTTCTGGTACGCTCTCGGATGTTACTTCTTGTGCCTTCCTTCGCTCCTTAAGGCGTTTCTGTAGGCGGAGAAACCTCCTCGTCTTCCCCCCAAGGGATGCCAATATTTGTGCCGCGTTAGCACCGGCACTATTATAATAAAAAGAACGTGTCACTTTATGCAAACCATTAGGCCGAACAGATATACCTGGCTCCCTTTATTGTTTTTAAACACGATTGGATTTATATATAAATTTGGATGTTTCCAAGTATAAGGGTATATTAACACTCCACACTTCTTGTATGGATCGCTTTTAGGTTATACCACGCGGTCTGATTCACATATATATATCTTTTACTTATTGACGTGCTTTGGGCGTTGATGTAACACTTCATGAGGTTTCTGGACAACTAATTTCTAACCTCGATATGCCGATCTAATTAAGCTGAACCGACGGAGCTAAGCTTTCGACTCATAACTGTTTTTCCGCAAGCTCTACCGATTTCTCTCCTCTACTAGTGCTCTCTCTAGTCGTAAACTATAACGGCTTATTATAAAGCTCATTACCATGTATTTGAGTCATCTGGTATCCAAATATGATCCAATTTTAGTTAAGACACCAACCTAATCACTCAATTTAACAAAACACAGTAGTGTCCATGGGAATGGATAAATGCTGCCACTACAGCACAGTTAAAGTTGAAGGATAGCCATGCTATACTGACTTGAACTGAAAAAGGCAGTACTTATGTTTTAATCTGTATATCTTTAAGATGATATACCCCTAGATTTTTCCCACTTTCGTCAGCTAACTGATAATACGACGACCCTATTCGGTTGGTTACTATAGCTGGTTGAAAAACTGGTGCTAACTTAGCACAAAATTTCTTGCTAGCGTTACTCTGACAGAATTTTCGGGCGTAAACCTTATCATTTACTTTAAGCGTTCTATTACGAGTGCGCAAATTATATGTCTTAGCGTTCCTCTCATGTGACTCCTCGATTTTCTGTTTAGCCACTTGTCGAATAACCTGCATGACATTGGAGTTTTCGATTCTGGTATCATCTGATAGCAGGTTCAGTCGCCTTAGCAACTTATAGTCTTGACCATTTAAAACCATATTTTGTCCAAAGGCCAGGAAATAAGGTGAAAATCCTGTACTTTGGTGTATGTTAGCTCTTAACGCTGCACTTATTTCCGGTAGCTTAACATCCCAGTTTGTATGATCTTTTCCTATGTAGGCTCTAATAGCGGACAATAAGGATCTGTTTAAGCGCTCACTAGCATTAGCCTGTGGCGAGTAAACAGCTGTGCACACATGAGAAATTCCAAACTTCGTTAGAAATGCTTTAAATGCACCACTCACGAACTGAGAACCATTATCGGTTAGAATGGTTTCTGGTACCCCGAATGTAGAAAACAACTCGTGTTCCAGATATTGACTAATCTTATTTGAAGTAAATCGCTTAAGCGGACATAGGAAATGAAATTTAGTATTATGGTCTACCACAACTAAAAGTCCTATATTTCCACTTTTGGAGCGAGGGTACGGTCCCAAAAGATCCATATAAAGTTTTTGAAACGGCCGATCTGAAACCATTGGTTTCCCCATTGGCGGCTTCAAAACTACGTTTGTACCTTTAGTCTGACGACAAATTGAACATTGGGATACATATTCACGTATCTGCTTTGTCATTTTTGGCCAGAATAAACATCGTCTTATCTTTTCTATAGTCTTAACTATGCCACTATGCGCAGCATTTGGAGGATCATGAGCTCTCGTGATCACGTCTGCCGTGAGTCCTGAAGGTACCCAAAGTCTCCAAGATGATGCATTGCCGTCTTCGTCATATAAAGTCGGACCTATTCTCTTATAGACTAGATCATCTCGGACCTGTAAATCGGGCAATTTCGATTCGTTTGATTGAATTTGTTTTATTAAGTCTATGTATTCCTGAGATTTAAATTCAGTTGATGACAGATCGATGATTGGACCATGTTCATCAAGCTCTGTGACACTTGGGTCATTTTGACGCGATAACGCATCAGCCACTACATTTTGCGATCCTTTTCGGTGCGAAATTTCAAAATCAAATCCTTGTAATTTAATCGCCCAACGGGCTAATCTTCCTGCCAAGTCTTTTTTGCTTCATAAGCCACTGTAGCGATGCATGATCCGTCACAACAGCGAACTCTTGACCCTCTATATACGCTCTAAACTTTTTAATTCCCTTAATCACTGCTAAACACTCTAGTTCCGTAGTTGAATAATTTCTTTGAGCCTTTGTGAGTTTTTCTGACATAAAGGCTACAGGTAACTCGACTCCCTCTTCATTTGTCTGTGCCAATACACAGCCTAAACCAAATGTACTTGCGTCACAAACTAAAAGAAACGGTCTAGTAAAATCAGGCGTCGAAAGAATTGGTGCAGTGGTCAAATAAGACTTTAGTTGTTGAAATGCTTGCTCTGCAGCATCATTCCAGCTGAGCGGTTGATGTTTCTTTAACAGTTCTGTTAAAGGATGACACACCGTTGCATAATTATCAATAAATCGACGATACCATCCTGCAAGACCCAAAAACCGTCGTAACTGTTTCACCGTCTTTGGTATCGGAAAATCGAAAATCGCTTGTATCTTGTGGGGGTCTGTTTTCAGTTGACCGTGCCCAATTATAAAACCCAGATACTTAATTTCCTGCATGCAGAATTTTGACTTGGCCACGTTAATCGTCAGATTAGCTTTTCGCAAATGAACTGCTACTTCTTGCAAGAGCAACATATGTGATTCGAAGTCTTCTGACAAGATAAGCAAGTCATCTAAATAGACAAAAACACGATTTCTGAGGTTGGCTGGTATCACCTGATCCATAAGCCTACAGAGCGTTTGCGCGGCATTCGTTAGGCCAAACGGCATTACCTTATATTGGTATAGGGGCCTATTCGGGACCGTGAAGGCTGTAAACTGACGTGAACTTTCTTCTAAGGGTATTTGCCAGTATGCATGCTTCATATCTAACCCTGTTATGTACCTAGCTGGAGGTAGGCGACTAAGGATACCATCTATATGAGGTAACGGGTAAGCATCTTTCCTCGTATATTTATTAATCTCTCTAGAATCAAGACAAAGTCGATTTTTCACCCCCTTTTTAACTAAAACGCAATTACTGCTCCACGGACTGTTAGATTCCTCGATTACATCTAATGCTATCATTTTCTCTACTTCCTCAAACATTAATTTTTCTTTGGCTGGCGAAATAGGCCAGTAGCGTTGCTTAATAGGTTTAGTCTTTTCCATCTCTATTGAATGCTGAATAAGTTTAGTTCGTCCCAGCCCTTCAAGTTCATACGACGGAAATATCTTAATAATTGCACTTAACTTTCTTTCCTGTTCTTCTTTCAAAATATGCATCTTTGGGGATTCTTTAGATTTTTCTGTGTTTCCCACATCTAACTCGTTAACCTGTTGCTCGTTAAGACTTAACATTCCTTTTAAAAGGCCGAATAATTTCCAAAAATCTATACCTAAGTATACATCCTGTTTGAGATCTGGAATTATGTAGAATTCGATTTCATGCACCATATTTCGAAATTGAATTGGAGATATTAATTTGGCTACTACCGAGCAAGCACCATGGTTGGCGGTTCTAACCTTTCCTGAACATTTGTGCACATTTGGATGTAAAATGAGAGATTTAGCCGCTTTTCCTCCGATACAGCTAATGGAAGCTCCTGAATCTAACAAGGCTCTAAAATTTTGACCTTCTATGCTTATTTCGGTATATAAACGGTCATCGGAATCCTTTAAAATGGCTTCAATAAGTTTCTTTCTAACTTCCCTTATCTCCTTCCAATACTTTCTCATCCTTAGTGTGGATCGTTTTGGGTGTACTATTATCTCCGTTATTTTTCTTAATTGGGGTTTTAAAACAGAATTGTCTGTTTGACACTGAGTGTCAGTGTACGTTTTATGTAAGGCCGGTTTATAATTTGAACTGTCTGAGTGTAAGTCGCGCTCTGTATCTTGAGTCGACTTAAAGTTATTCGAATGTTTTAATTCGGGATTTAATTTGGATGCGTCACAGCTGTATTGGCTTGCGCATCCCTCTTTCGGTTTTCCGAGAGTTTACAATTGTTACACTTGGGTCGGTAGACATTTTTAACGCCACATCCGTAGCAAAATACATGTCTCTCTTCCAAACAATCTTCCCAACGGTGACCAGGCTTGTCGCAATTCCAACATAATAGTCGATTACGACGTATCTCTAAGATACTTTCATCTTCTATCTCCTCACTTTCATTAAGAATCTCCGAAACATTTTGTCTACCGTATTTTGGTTTTGATTGGTAAGAGCCTGCTATAAAACTTTCATGTTTTCTTACTTCATCTCTTAATTCACTCATATTTTGAATTTTTAAGTGAAGAAGTTCATACCTAAGCGCACTTTTGGCGTTTCGCTTCAAAATATCTATTACTTTAGTTTCACTGATTTCATGCGACAATCTTGACACTATTTCTTCGACTGCTGACTGATAATCGTCAAAAGACTCGTTTTCTTTTTGATGACGTTTCCTTATCAATTCCCAGATATCGAAATCATCTTTCGAATCGTCGAACCGCTGCCGAAAGGATACGCAAAACGATTGCCAAGAATATTGGGGATTTTTCTTATGGAAGTTCCAAAACCAATCAGAAGCTTTGCCAGCAAACAGCAAATGTAGATTGTCACACAGTAACTGGTAGTCGCTGTTTAAGGTCTGAGTTGTTAGAGAACGAATTCGATATAAAAACGATTCTATCGACATTGAGTCTTTAGAACCATCGTATTTGATGCGCCAGCTTAACAAAATATTTGCGGCTTTTTCTGGAGCTATTGTTCCAGACGAAAAGTGACTTCTTGGACTGCTTATTATCGGATTACTTGTGTGATTTTCGATATTTGGAACACCATTATTGTTGTTTACTGTTGGTCGTGTCATACGTTCATCAGAGCTGCTGGTTCTATTTGGGTTTAGCTGCAGCTGAGATAATTGTGATTGCAAAGTTTGTTCAATGGACGACTTGATAAAGGAACTTAGATTGTCCATTAGGTCTTTTTGTTGTTGTTGAAACACAGTTTGGATGTAATTTGTCACCTCTACACTGGGTTCATTATTCAGAGATCTATTTTCGTGACTCCCTAGTGAGAAAAGACTAGCCGACTGATCTCGGTTCAAAAAAGTTTGGTAACGTGTTTGCATACCGCGCTTAGGAGTTGCCCCTCGTCCCCTATTTGGCTTCCTACCTTTGGTATTAGGTTCCTTACTGGCTCTAGCTGCTCCTAAATTTTGTGGCTCTACTTGTTCTGCGATTGCGCTTGTACTTGGATCAATCAGCAATTCAGCTGCCACGGTGTTACCTTCATAACTTAACCCATCTATATCGCATTCTATCTTACAATTTGGACAGAAGCGAATATTTCTTAAGTGTTCTCGTATGCAAACATTATGAAATTTGTGTTCGCAACGCGTAGTTGCAACAAGTTGGTCATCTCTTATGACTTGATGACAGATGCCACAGAAAGTATTCTGATTATCTATAGCCCTCGCTATATTTTCAGTGCTACGGTGCACTGACATGTTGTATAATGTTTAAAACAGTTCGTGCTAACACTGTTTAAAATTTAACTGTTTACTAATTCTGGTATAATATTGTCCTTTTCTAGCGTGATCGTCGATGGCAAAATGACTTAATAGTTTGTTAGTTCCGATTGGCAATCCTTGTGCTTTAATTGTTCTATTGCTAGTTTACCGAAGGTTTTGGAATCAGGGCTGGACATTCTTTACCTATTCAAGTACAAGACTGTTATTCCAAGATCTGAATTCCAATCTTAATAAACCATATGTGTCGCAGAATTTCTCGAAATAATATTGAGCAAACCTTTTTGAATATAGTTTGGTCGGTTCAACCCACCGTGAATTGAAAACCGCTATTCCAAAACTAACATTAACTGTTGTCCTAATTATTGAGATCCTTGCTGAGAATTGTAAGTATATAGTGCTGAACTACTTTCCTTTTGCTAAGAAGTCAAAAGATTATAAGTAGGTCAATCTATCCAATTTTGAATAAGATTCGCATTATCCATACGTAACTTCCTTTGATCTTAGCATTTGAGAAAGCATCCCAAACACAATATAAAATTAAAACTATTATTTTGGATGGATTGGTAAGCAATAAGTGAGACTGATTCTAAAAGCTTTCTTAATTATTTGCCTCTGTAAAGTTTAAGAAAATGCCTCTTCGAGCCCCACACGTTCGGGCGCCAATTATGTAGTATCTGTATGTTAGTCGGTTGGGTTGTGATCACCAACTAAGTATGACGAGATTTTGCCAGGTGTGCACCTCTTGCTATGCTCTTAGCTTGCTCGTCGGATTGGTCGGGGTCCTTGCTTTTCTCTCTTATGTCATACGCACACACTCACATAATAATTTAGGTGCACATGTACCAGAAGGGTATAAAAAAAAAGTATATATAAACAAATCTAAATTCTTATCTGGATCGATTCCCGATACTATACAGACAGACTATTAAAAAGGGAAACTCTGGTCTTGTCGAGTCCCCATCAATTCTTTACCCACCCTACCTTTGCGTCATCTTGATGAAAAGTGATGTCGCCCTTATAGAAGAAAACTTCTTTTCTAGTCTACCATCGTTTCGACCACGCTATACTCAGGACAGATGAAAATAATATTAACAAATCATTTCAAGCATATAACTTTCTCAATATATTTCATTTTCTTGTAAATTTCGCTTTGCTATGGTATTTATCTTCATTCAAGAAAGGTTATGCGGTTAACGATTGAACTTATAGAACTATTTTAAAGTAATAACATAAGTAATAGTTCAACTAGGAATGACCGTATATCGGTTTATAAGTACGTGTATATATATATAAAAAAAACTATGGTTATGGGCTATATGTATGTATACGAATTGGCATGAGTGAATATAAAACTCTGCATGTTTTTACTTTTCTTTACAAAAAAAAAACTCACGTAACTCCATGATGATGACAAATTTTATTCCATCCACGATCGTTGAGCTCAAGATGGTGTGTGGTGTCTAATTTCTGTTCAGGAAGGAATGGATTAAATACGATTCGTGTATATATATATATATATAAATAAACCATAAGATAAACAAGTTCAATACTTTAACGACCGATATATGCTCATTTTAGTTAGATAACACATTAACCTAATTTTACTTCTTAATTATAATCGTTTCTTTTACTTATATTATAAACTCATTATTAATTTCATTTCTAACTTCAATTCACGAAATCAAAACATTTACAGTTTAGCAAGCGCTGACTATTCGTCAAACTTAATTGAGTGTAACTTAATCTTTTTAATACGTTCATAACGTGCTCAAAAAAAAAACTCAACATCGCTGTGTTCTCGCTATACTCTTTCTTAGCGATCGGGCTTATACGAATTTATGCAACATAGTGGCAGAGTACATATTTCTTTCACTTTGCCCACGTACACATTTTACGCGGACCGATCGACTCGATTGTCTTTTCGCTCTTATTTTCTTATTACCCGTCTATGAGCACATTATCTTCTTATTGAACGTCTATGAGCACTTTTTCATTTTTGTTAAACGTCTATGAGCACATTATAGGTGATCGGGCTTTGACACTTTGACCTTCACGGCCACCTGTTTATCCGACTTCGCCTGGTAATTTCGCCTAGCTGCTTTCTGGTACGCTCTCGGATGTTACTTCTTGTGCCTTCCTTCGCTCCTTAAGGCGTTTCTGTAGGCGGAGAAACCTCCTCGTCTTCCCCCAAGGGATGCCAATATTTGTGCCGCGTTAGCACCGGCACTATTATAATAAAAAGAACGTGTCACTTTATGCAAACCATTAGGCCGAACAGATATACCTGGCTCCCTTTATTGTTTTTAAACACGATTGGATTTATATATAAATTTGGATGTTTCCAAGTATAAGGGTATATTAACACTCCACACTTCTTGTATGGATCGCTTTTAGGTTATACCACGCGGTCTGATTCACATATATATATCTTTTACTTATTGACGTGCTTTGGGCGTTGATGTAACACTTCATGAGGTTTCTGGACAACTAATTTCTAACCTCGATATGCCGATCTAATTAAGCTGAACCGACGGAGCTAAGCTTTCGACTCATAACTGTTTTTCCGCAAGCTCTACCGATTTCTCTCCTCTACTAGTGCTCTCTCTAGTCGTAAACTATAACGGCTTATTATAAAGCTCATTACCATGTATTTGAGTCATCTGGTATCCAAATATGATCCAATTTTAGTTAAGACACCAACCTAATCACTCAATTTAACAAAACACAGTAGTGTCCATGGGAATGGATAAATGCTGCCACTACACATTTGACTTTTTATAATAGTTTTTGGTATAGAGCAAAAAGTCCTAGAACGTAAATATATATTTTGCTTGCATATATAAATACAATTCTGTGGCATTTATGACACAGACAACGTTGCCGAATTTGTGTGTCAGTCTGGCCGGCAGAGCAAGAGGATGGAAGACGGGGGGGCTTTGGGAGGTGCACAGATTGCGGTGGGTGCTTGTGGTGCAGGCTGCTGCTGGTGGTGCCGTTCATCATAAATTCATGCACTCTCTGCAGCCTGCAGTGACCAAAATTACAATTATGACAACCGCAAAAAGGTTTTTTGGTGCACCAACACCAAAAAGAAAGAAAGAAGAACTGAGAGAGAGAGAGAGTTGCATACTGTGGGAAAAGCGGGTAACGTTCATAAAATGTTTAACATGATTAAACGTGCTGCAGTGCGCAGAGAATGGCAGTGGGGAGGAGTGAATTGAGAAAGATGTGAAAAATGTTAAATATTTAACAACTTGATGAACTTGGCAACAAAAACAGCAAGTAACTGAGGAGCCACAGTGGGGCAGTCAACGAAGCGTGGCTCAGTCGAATTCCATGCGAAATTCCAGCTAAAGTCACTCGCTTGTGAATTCTGGCAAATTGTCAGCAATGGCTGCGATTGAGTTACGTCAAGAGCATCAGTTCTTGCCTCATCCTCATCCTGGCCCCCCTCACACACACAGACGCTACGCCCACTGCATTGCAACATGGCATAATTGCATGCCAAAAGCGAAGCAGGAGCAGAGAAGGCGGATGGAAAAAGGAACAGGAGAAGCAGTTGGAATCAGCAACAACGATAGCGACAATTAAGCATGGCTAACTTAGTCCGCGGAGTCGGGAGTCTTTTACTGTCAGCTGCTGTCGATGGTAATTCGAAACGTGAAACCGCAAAATCCAATTCCCAGACAGCAGCAACTCTTCGCTGTTCTTTTACGTCGCTTTTTTTTTTTCCTTCCCAGTTACCTTCTCCATTACGTTCTTGGGTTTGTTCGTCACTGGACGCCGTCATGTGTGGGCGGCATTGGGTGGGTTAAGAGGGGTTTGGTGTATCAGGGATAAGGATTGTTGGACATTGTTTGCAGCTTTGACTTGTTTTCTACACTTCATTGATTTGTCGAGTTGCTTACAAGTGCATTTAGACAATCAATTAATCGACTGCAGAGTCGGCTTACTGCAATTGTTGCAACACAGGAGAGGGAGGGAGTTGCAGTTGGAGTTGGAGTAGCTTAGCTGAAGTGTCCAACTTGATTTATGATATTGAGTTACAGCTCGCACATATTTGAAATACCAATGTACAGTGTACCTGTACATCATTCAGTTCCAATCATTATCTTGTTATGTCTTTAAATTGCCTTTGTGAAGCCTTAAAGCTGCCAAAGTTGGAGCAAGTTTTTCGGTCATAAGCCCAACGGCAACTGAAGCTTATAATGGGTGGGAGGTAAGTGTGTGTATCGGTGTCCAAATTCAATATGCGATTATAGTGTTTGGTATACAAGTGATTGACTCTTAAGCATATCTAGAGCTTCACGCTCAAACTTTTCTGACTATCAACAAATATTTTGTGGTTGAATTTGACACTGAATCTTGTTACAAACTTTTGGGAATTATGAAGCTTAAATTTTGTAAGATACAAACAATAAAACTTACAGCACTAGCAGTCTTTTAATGGCTATCAGAATGACGTTAAAAGTTGTTAAGAGTAAAATTCAAATACTGTTCAATTAAATATGCATCCTTCTGCAATTTCATAAATTAAAACTAATTTTTAAACCTATTTCCAAAAAGGTATATGTTTTCTCGTATGTATTTTATGTATCGTCTTGAAAACAGCTATAGATTTTAAAAATTCTCTTCTAGTTCAAAAATATATATGCTTTTCAGTCAATCAAAGCCCAAACCATTTGGCAATTGAAATGCAGCAAAATTACAGAACGAATGCAGCTTAATTTAAACTTCCTTTTCTTATATGCTACAACCTATTAGGCTGATAACAAAGACTTTCTCGTAATGATGCTTGCAATTATAATAGCTGTGGTCATTGTGGCGGGGTTCAATTACAAACAGTGGGGACTTCGCCAAAGGGCGTTTCCAAGAAATCGTCACAGATGCATGGTTAATGGACACGTTTATTTAATGGGGATGCTGAGCAATATTCAAGGATAGAAACACTTGATTGTTTTGGTGGTGAGGGGTTGGGAGGCTTATTATGCCTTGAGCCCATTGAAATGGAATATAAAAGTGGGGTTTTGTACTGTAAGACCTTGCCTAACGGAAACCTCCAATCAGCACCCTTTTTAAGCGAAAAATTTCAAACAGAAAAGTAAATCAATCCAGCAGGAGTACCTGAGGTGGTTAGCCAGGCCAGTTGAGCCAGAGATCTGCATAGTCAATCTTCTGCCAGCCTTTTTATACCGTTAATACCCATATCCAAACCATAACACAATTTTTTTGTACTGGTATCAGGAGTATACTTAAAGCTAGAATAGTTATGGTATAAATCTACAAAACCTTTTCAATAAATAAAATCTTATTTGTAAGCTAAAATATTCAAGAATTCAAAATCGTTATAACAAACAGAACATAGCATAAAAAAGCATTTAATTTTCCACATATTCTATTCTTTATATGTATTTTTTATTATAACAACCTCTTATTTCCTGTTCAATCTCAATTCCCAAAGTTTTAATAGTTATTAGAGACATTTTCGCTCAATGGCCTCAGCGAGATCAAATCAGTTTAAGTGCTATGTGCAGACACACCTCATTTCACATCATATATACATATATAAGCACCAGCTAATAAATATCAGGCAACATTTATTACTTTATCCAGACCATGGCAGCAAAGTCGTTGCAGCATCCACAGTGCAACAGCAATGGCAACAACAACTAAAGGCAAATTGCAGTTGGGCTTTTGCATTGGGGAAGCGCAAAATAAGTACTTGCATTTTATGTTATTTGGCCATGCAACTAGTGGCTGGTGGCACCCCTTTTTACCTGCCACCTGCAACCTGCCAGCTGCAACGCATACACAATAAAAGTTCACAACGTTAAATTTCACAGCGTCAGCGGTTTTGCAGCGTCGACGTCGACGTTAACGTCGCAGTTGCTATTGAAACCACAGAAGCCATTTTGCATTTTGCAGCACATTTTATGGGGTCCCATTGTATGGCCATTGGTAAAGCCATTGTTGCTTGTTGGGAACATTTGTTGTTATTGTTGGGTGCATATTTACCTTTTACCTTGTCGCGGGTATGGGCACACTTTTTTTTATCGCACACACACACACAGAGAGATAAAGGTAGGAAAGTTTTTAGCAGTGCACAAATTTGCTAGGAACCCAAAATGCGAAAAACTTTCGCACAATTCACTTAACTTTTCGGGCAGACACCGTCGTTGCCGCAAGTTTTTGGGCTGCGACATCCTTCGTCGCCCCCTATACCGCCGCACCCACTTGTCACCCGCCTTTAAGCACAATAGATCATTTCATGTCGTGCGCTTAAAATATGCACAAAGTTCAGAGCGCAAAAAAAAAAACAAAACTTTTGCAACGAAAGTCGACGCTAGAAATTATTTTCAGCTCGAGCGCATTTTGGGGCACAGTTGCATTTAGTGTGAATTCACTGTAATGCATTAAGTCATTTGTCAGCACGAGCTTTAACCCATTAATGTCTTACCCCCTCACTGCCATCCCTTGTATCTTGGTCTTTGTTTATAAGTGAAATATGTCAACTTTGCTTAACGGAACAACGAAACTTAAAAACCATGTGAAATGGCCCAATTGAAAAGGCGGAACGAACTACAATCCGGAATTTTGTGACAAATCATGCGCTTCATTTGGCTAATGGTTCGACTCCGCCTTCCGCTCCCTGCTGCTGGCAATTAAACATTTTGACAGCGTTGCTTTCATTATTTCTTGTTCGTTTTTTTTTTCACTCACAAACTTCATTAGAGAGACAAAAAAATATAAAACCCGACAGCACAAATATTATTAATGCTTCGAATAAAACAGAAAAAATGCTGCCCCCGCCGAGAGCGCATTATTTCAATTAAATTCATCAGCGACGGCCTCCGCTGCAATTAAGAAAACTCAACAGAGACTCTGTGCACTTGACTTCGACTTCAGTTCCCGATTCTATAGAGTGCGGGTGTGTATATGGCATAAATATGATGTGTGGTCGTTACATATCTTATAACAAACATATAATGCAGGCGGTACTTTCTCTCTCTCCCTGCTTAAGTGCTTTCAAATGTTCAAGTTCAAGCTATTTTGAGTTGTTGCTTATCAGCGCAAGGGCTAAAAATATATATTCTTTTTCTCACTATGGGGGGCTTCAATTGAAAGAACGAAAGCTTAATTCAACAATTTATGATAGAAATATGATCAATTCCAATGTTACGCTTTAACTTCACTTAGTTCTAAATATTAACCTTGGATCATTCACGTATGCACATAAGTTTTCCGTGGCTATAAATCATTGCACGGCTGGCTTCATACACATAGAATATGCAAGACATATGCCAACCGAAAAAAAAAGAAGATATTTATATATCGCTTGGCTTAACGGAAAGTGTTTGCAAAACTGAGCAGGAAGTTGAAAGTTCCGCCGCAAGAGATTAGCAGTAAAATATATTTTGTGTTTCGCATACTCCAAAAATTGCCAGAGAGATAAAGTGTAAAAGCACAGGCGACTTTAAAGTATTATGGGTAAAGTAGAGACTCGATATTTGGGACACGAATAAATAACACAGCAGAGAAGGAAAAACTTTGGTTTAGGAAAGTTTGTAATATGAAACTGATTTTTGAAATATCAAACAAGTCGCAGTGTTTTGGAAATGATTTTATTAGATGGAAGTTCGTTGAATAACAGTTTGACTGTATTAGTAAACAGAATAGCTTTAAGTATCCCGAAACATATTTAGCGAGTGCACACTGTGGTCGTCCTCTGCCTGGCTGTCTGGCAACGGCAATGGCAATGGCAATGGCAACAATGCCAGCGACAATATCGTCAACAATTACGAATATGAATTTTTGAAAGCGACAGCAGCCGCTTTTCCTTCTCCCCTTCGCCCCTCGACTGCTGTGCCACACGTCGCCTCGGAGCATTTGGCCCCGTCAGTAGCTGCGGGAGGCGATGTGGCGCTGGTCAACGCAGCTGATGTCATCGTGTGGGTAGGGTAGGGGAAGGGTAACAGCGCCGGTGCTGCTGCCACTGCGACTTCCGTTTCCGTGCAGTTTCCGCATTTTTTCCGGACAGCAGCTGCGTTGACTTTGAAGTGCCCCAAAAGCGAGCGAGGCAACAGCAGCAACAGAATGCAGTTCCCCAGACTGAACGCCACTCGACTCATAGCCAATGTCAATTGAGTGAAATTTACACAAAAATGTTGCACTTGCAACCCTACCGTCCCCCCAGATGGCCACACTAGTGGGAATCCTTAACCCATTTGCCATTTGGTTGTGCGCGTGCGGTGCTAAAATTTATGGCAAGTTTTTGGGTTTCTGGGTGCCAAAGGCCCATACACAAACACAAACACGAACACACACATGCCACAGTGCCCCGGCATCCTCTATATGCTGGTTCGCATAATATGTGTGGCACATTCCCAGCCAAGGGGAGGGGGGTATACGAGCACGGGAAGGTCGTTCAACTTGTTTACTTCCGGTATTTCGGGCTGCCATTTTTGTAGCTGGGCTCGGCGCGAGTTTAAACAATAAATTTTATAATTAAATTGGTGCGAAACAAAAACAATAACAATGGGGCAACTAGGCGTGGCATGCCTTGCCTAGGCGCACCAAAGCCGAAAGTTAATTGAAACGTTGTGTAAATAAATATTTAATCTTTATTATGCAATAAATTTAAATACATTTATTGCGCGTCACACATGCGACAGGACTAACGAGCATTCTCTTCTACTGGGCTACATATTTTTTGTATTTTTCTGTATTTATATTTGTTCATATGTACATACATTATTAATAATTACATCAACTCTTATGTAATTGCTTATTATGGCCAGCTTTGTGTACCATTAATTACGAAGTCTAAAAAGTCGACAATTGTGGCAACAGCGCCACAAAATTAATAGCAATTGCCAAATCAAGCGACAAAAAATGTACAGAAAAAAACCGAAAAAACTTTCAGTCAGACAATAAAGTTTACAGACAGCCTTGCCAGACGAGTGCTAAAAAAGTTGTCATGGCGCTTGGTAATGCCAAGTTATGTGCTCATAAATATCAATTATGATTTTAGACATAAAAAAAATGTCTTAGATTATTAGTTATGATTTATTAATTATGTTCTTGAATTCAATTTAGCTTAAATATTTTTATACACATAATGTACTCTTAAGATTTTCTAAGCTTAATCTTTCTATGATTATCCATACGACACGTTGTTCATTCAATTTTGAAATACTCTCATGCTTTTATATATTTAATCACATGTCTGAAGTTAACTGCAGCATCATGTTTACAGCAACTACTTTGTTTTTCTTTGATTAATGAAAGTTAATAAGCCGACAATGACGTCTAGCCTTTGATATCGTATCCAAATGTCAGCTTACCTTACTAATAAGAGTGCAACACATGCGCGAATGATTTCAATCGCTGAAGACTTGCTGGCAAGCTTGCTTGCAACTTGATGCACTTGCCTTTGACTCCTCTCCAAAGTGGCGCCACTTGAGTCTGCTGATGTTTAATATGCAGCTAGCAATCTCTTCCCTGGCTCCCAGATAGAGAGAGTCGCTGCCTTTGACTTGTTGTGCGTCAAGTGTCGGGAGCTCGTGTCAAAAACGCGACTTGGACTCGCGTCTTGTTGCCGCTCACTGCATCCATTGATGCAACGGCACAAATGGGTTGTCAGTTGCAACAAAAATACAAAATATAAAAGCAGTTGCAGCAGAAACTTATCAGGCGTCCAGCCAGTGTGTTGCAGAGAGGCATAATCCTTTGATGCCAGTGCCACTCGACACTTGACATCATTTGTAAAGTGTTGTTGGTGTCGGCTTAATGCGTTATGTTAATTAGTTTGTAGTGCCATGGTTCTTAGTAGCAGGCGACGCTCTCTCAAGTGTCTCTGTCGCTCTCACTCTCCATGCCAAAAACACTAAAGCCTGTTAATGGGTCAATAGCTTTTGATAACCAGCTAGCCAACAGTCATCGCAATGCTTGCCAAAAGGGTGTTTTGCATAATTCATGGCATGCTTTGCAATGTGTAAAACAACAAAGACAACCAAAGCAACTTCTAGTTCAGTTTTGTGCTGTGCTGTGAGCCCAAAAGTCATCACAGTGGAAATTTGATTTCACGCGAAGCCCGAACAGTCAATACCAGTTGGCAATAACAATGAAATAACGTAAAGGGCTCGACTCTATCCAGCCTAGCCAAAGCCCAGGCACACATAAAAACGTATTAAGCATATTATCTGGGCAGGCACAGCAGACGCCAGTCAGACGACGTCGACGACGACAGCAACAAGGACAAAAACAACGTTGGCGATGAGCTGAATCTGTTTTGGTTTTGCCTGGTTTTTGACATGACCAAAAACGAAAGCACAAACATGCGAGGAACAGATCTGTATAGACAGTAGCTGTAGCTGGAGCAGGAGCAGAAGCGCATCCTTTCGTAATGAAACTTCAGATTTTTGGCTTTGTTGTTTTGCTTTCGGTCGGTGCGTGCGTCCGTATCCGTGTTTGTGTGTTTGTGCGCTTTATGGAAATGAGGCAGTGACAAGGACTAAACCAGACTAGGGAGCAGCAAGCCAGCCGCCCAATGAAACAATGTTGTCAACAACAGCAGCAGCAGCAGCAGCAGCTATAAAAGCAATGCAGGTGCAAGAGAATTTGGTTTTATGGCAGGGTTGGCAGCTCAGCCGCAGACCAGATTGAAAGGCAACAGTGCGTATGAGTGTCATCATCAGCATTGATTTCGTTGGGTTATGTCGGCACAGTCACACAGAGTTAAACCAGAGTGAGAAAACATACACAGAGTTGTATTTTAAATGCAGCTGCTCTTAAACAGAATAAGAGAGGTTAAGAGTGTGAGGGTGAATTTCAAATACTTAATGAATGGTATTATTCATTGGTTAGCATTTAATTGGTTCGGCCATCTCTAATTGATGGGCTCTTAACAATACACACATGGCGGGGCAAACAGAAATCGACACCAAACATGTGGCATACCCTCTCTTTTGTGAGAGAGGTGCGAAACAAATCCCAGAGTAAACCTAATTAGCGACAGATTAAATCGGATTAATTTTCATTTAACGCATGAATCAAATACAGCCTCAACAGTCCAGGGCTGTCAGGCGCAGGCAACCAAACAAACACACACACACACACACACACACATTCGCACACTCGAACAGGACAATTCCGAGGACATGCTTTTGTGTTCATTCATTTGATTCTTATTTTTTGTTTGTTTGGTTTTTCCTTTTGGAATAAAGCTCTGACATTGCCCTGCGACACACTCGACTCCGGCTTTAAACACACACACACATACATATGGAAGCACCCACAAAATAAATGAAATATGCATGAAAAATTGAATTTACTAGAGAAGTGGGAAAAGCTGGAAGCCGGATCCTGTCGAACGGTGCGAACAATTTGATTTATGCGCATTTGAAGCAATTTGTTGAGTAAATATCAAAGAAAGCAGCATTTTAATTAATTTTTATACCCAAAGACATGACAAATTCTTTCTCCATTCTCCTCTCTATCTGTCGCTGACTGCTCCCTTTTTGGCTAGCCAATCAGTTTGGCGGAGAATAAAAAATTTGCTACGATTTTCGTACATTAAAGCAACATTTGCACTCACTTCCATTTCCTACCAACTAATTGCGAACAAAGTGTCAACAGTTGCGACGAAAAAATATATCTATATTTCGCAGTTTGTGCTGACCAAAATGAAATGTTGGGGAAGCGTCTAAATTGCAAACGCTTATGATTAAGTTAAATAACAATTAGATGCAGTCGCCACGGCTTCTGGACAGCACAGCAATTTATTTGACAGCTTAGCGAATAAAGAACGCAAAATAAGAAAAATTGTCTCATAATTAGAGTGATTGCGGGTAATACTTTAGTGGCAAAGAGTATGTAGATAGTTAGTAGAAAAAGTTTTGTGCTAAAAATTAATTTGGGAATAAGTTGGAATTTAAATTTGATGATTTTTTTATGATAATAATTTTTTATTCGATATTGATATGTGTTCTCTCTTCTTCAATCTCAAATGTCATAAAAATATGAAAAAGGAAAGAACTTAAAGCAGGAACCTATAAACTTAAGAGCCAATACAGAGCCCTTTACTAAAAGAACTAAAACTTAAATTCGTTACAGTTTGACACCTTGGTTAATATTTTATTGCTTGTAAGTGATTAGCTTAAGCGACAACGTTTGACATTTTCTTAAGCTAGATTTTCATTTCTCGTTTTTTGTGTACATCAACAAAACATGTTTTTCGTTCAAGTTTAAACACAATAAGCAACAAAAATTCTATATACGCTTTGGAGTGTGCACTTAAACCGAGACTCGTGCATTAAAATTTGATGTTTGTGCACTTTTCTGCACAAGATCTTTAAATTACAGATACGTTTGGATGTGTTTGGGTTTCATTCTCATACTCATATAACAATTCTTATCGCTTTACGTTTTCTCTGGCTTTCAGTTTTGTTTTTGGTATTTTTATGTTTTTGGTTGCATGCAACTGCCGACCTACCACAAAGTGGTGCACTTTGTTTGGGAGCGAGCCTAATCCTTTGCAAGCATACGCAACTACTCGGAAAATGCAAATCCAAATGTTTTGAGGCGCCACACAGACACACACACACATGTGCAGGCTTGGGGGCATCTGTTGGCGAACCTTGGGGTTCAGCAGCTTCAATTTGCCACAAAAACACATTGGCAACATTTTAATGAATGCTGCATCAGGCAGGAGGCGCACGAGGTCGCCCCCAAAAGACAAACAATGAAATGGCCCCCCCCCCTCCACTCTTCCACAATGGCTTAGTTTGTTCGAGCCGGCCAAACGCTCGGCAAACATTGGGCCTAGGATAGAAGTAAGTAAGAAACAGGCATGTGGATAGGCAGTGGATGCCATTTGTGCAAATGTTGTGGCAGGCAACGTGGCTGGCAGCCTGGGCAGCCTAGGCAACCAGGCTGCCAGATCCGGAGCAACAGCCACTCTGCTGAAGAGAGCATCAGAATCCGCATCCTGGCGCTATGGCATAGGCATTTTTGCATGCACCGCATGGTTGCATTTTTTGGGCTTACCAAGTTTGAGTCGCAGCCAGAGAGACGAAGACGACGCCATGATAAACGTGCTGCCAATAAATTACATTGCGTCAAGGCAGCAGCGGCAGCAGCTTCTAGGTTCAGGGAGACGTTGCACATTTTTGCTGCCGTACCATTTAAAATTTACTACAATTTTCTTTTGGCTTTCACGTGCGCGCCCCGCTTCATACGGTAAACAATTTGAATGCTTTTGCAGGCAGCGCACGTAGCATGTAGCAGAGTGCGGAAGAGGGTTAGGCGAGGAGACAAGAGGATTCACCAGGATGCACTCTATCCATGTGCCTTACCTCTATACACTATCTGCTGCTCTCTCTCTCTCTCTCCTTCTCTGTGTGTGCAGCAACAGGACAAATGTAGAATAAAAAGTTTCTGTGCCCCTTTTCATTGTTGCCCCGCAAAAACATACGCGCTCCACCGCCCACCTCGGGGCAAGCACAAATGCAAACACAACCAACGACATAGGGGCAGAGAGAGAGGGAGGGAGCTGGTGCGCCTCCATTGAGCCAAGCACGCATCGCATTGTGTAATATGCTCTGCGATTTATGCTGCCACAAGCGATGGGCGGCTGCGGAGACTGTGGAGGCGTGACATCTGCATGTAACTGGCATATTGAACAGGCCAGCGAATGAACATAAATTGAAATGCACATAAAGAAAGAATTGAAATCTTATTTGGGGCAAATGCAGACATAGTTTACTCTCCCAAGTAATCCACCAGAGCGTTTTGCATTTATGCATCTCTCACAAATCTATGAGTATTTTATACTTTTTGCTTGCTTCATCATATTTGCTTTCTTTTGTTTGCCAGCAGATAAGCATTGTTATATTTACCAAGCGTGGAATGTGAATTCATAACTAGCGCATTGCATGTTAAGTTTATGATCCTTACAGTTTCAGTTCTGTTAAAAGTTAAGGCAATAAAGCACAATGTACAGTGTTAGCAAAATGTGAATTGAATTGCCTTGACCGCAAATAAAATAAGGGCTTTATTCTACCGTTTACTGCAGTCTCTGTGCCCGTTTTATGGCTTAATATAATTTTTATGTGCGGCCATTTTGAAGAGTCAACAACACTCTAAAGGGCGTCTCTCACACACATACTCCCATCAATGCCACCTGGCAGGGCATGAAGAGACCAAAACAGATTGGATAACCGCCTCTCACCTGTTTATGGGCGTACATAAAACGGTTTAATGTGCGCCTTGCAGCTAACTTTTATGCTAATCGTTGTCGTCATCGTCAGCAGCATAAACTGCCCTCGATGTTGATGTTGCAAGGAACTCCATGATTAACGTAACTTAAAGATCGAGAGCTCGAAAGTGGGATAAAGATGAAAGAGTGGGAGTTATCACTCGTTAAAATAAAATCAAATGGGTTGTAAGCGATTTTTGAGAATGGCATACATGATGCTGATAAGGTGGCATCTTGGGTATCGAATTTAATGTTATGTACATCGAATAACGATTCTTTGAATTACCAATGCCTCCTCCTGTATCTGCTTACATGTGCAGCAGCTTGCAGCTATTATCTTTTCTAATTACACATATACAATTCACATATCGAATGGTCGACATGGATGAGAATGCTTTAGTTTTCTGCTTATCTTGTTGGCATTTGAAATATCGCAATTTCTGGGAATTTGCAGCAATAATATTTGCATGCCTCGTATTTATTAGCAGGCATATGCGAATTTCATAATTGCATTAACATTAATGCACAAAACAACTACCTAGAGGAGGGTGGAAGTCCAACATCAATGAAAAGCAGGTTTGGTTGTTCATTATGGTCTCCCAATTGCATTGTGTGCAGCATGTTGCAGCAGCAGGTGGCTTGTGGCAGGTCAGCAACAAAACATCCACCCACAGGTCGGAATCACAGCAACAGGAAATTAGAGTATTTGTAGAGAAGGGGAGCAGGGCTTCAGTGTAGGTGATTGCTTTGAGCTACAAGAACATTAGTTGTTGTTCATTAATAGCGCAGTAAACTATACAAAATTTGTTACTGCATAATGAGTACAACAACAACAGCTATAATAATGATAATAATAATGAGGACTGTGACTTGGGTACAACATGTTGTATGCTTAATCTTGTTTAATGGATCAACAGTATTCATTGTCTGGCAGCTTAGTCTCTCCTCAGGCCAGTATATATGTGTGTGTGTGTTAACTATTTTCCTATCCGCAACATAAATTAATATGGTTTAACTTCCTATTTATGCACGTGTATGTGTATGTGTGTTTGTGTGTGAAAGACTTAGTCGAAAGATTGGTCAGTTTTGCTAAGCATACAAATCCAATTCATAAAACTGACAGCAGCTAAATGTTATGCATATTTATGTGATTTAATTTACGTGCACAGGATTGTGCGTATGCATACGTATGTGTGTGTGTGTGTGTGTGTATGTATGTGCTTATAAGTTAAGTAGAATTTATGAGCTGCTTGGAATTAAGTCAATGCCATAGGCATAGAGCGCAGAAAAGTCAAGAATTATTGCTCAATTCTTGCCGGCAAAGCTTTGAATTATTGCGTTAATTACAAAGAGAAATCAAAACAAAAATCGATAAAGCCATAATTGTTGCGCCATAATTTTTCTTAAAAGGATTTAATAAAATTTAGAAATAATACTTAATTATTATCTTTATATAAACCCTGAATCCATAAAGAAGGTAAGAAAGTGTATAATGTAATGTAAAGTATGTTAAAGACAGAATATAGCATCTCTGACTCCATCAAGCATATTTATTCTTGATATGTCTGTTTAACTTAGGTGATTTCATAGATTGATAACAAAATGTTATAATGAATATCAGCGAAAATAGGATAGAATAGGAAAATAGTATTGAAGTTTAGTTATCATGCTTAACGTGATGGGCTTAGGGTATCTTCTTGTCTGGACTTCCCGACTAAACCCTTCTAGCTCGTTGTCCTAAGGAATCTGCTTAACTGTCATCACAATCCTTTCGAATGACACGCAATTTCATGTCGCAGGCATCAATGTCATTCTATGCATATGTATTTTTAAGAGGCGCAAGTCTAAAGCTGGTTGATGTCGTCACATATTCTGTGGACTGAACAGGCTTTTTAGAGTTTAGCTTTCAGGCCTGCCACAAGCCCATTTACATTTTACATACTTAATTGTTTTCACATTACAAGCTTGCCGGAAGCTGGTTAAACATATGAACGTGTTTTTGTCCTCCTGCCTTTTAGCTGCAAAAAGTCAAAGCGATTAATGTCAACTTTGTTAATAGCATTCCAGGTTGTGCTACGCTCGCCAAAAGCGGCTTCCAAAACTTAAAGCGCACTCAACGCTTAACGCCCTGCCAAGACAAGACGGCCACAGTAATTTCCCAGCTTCCCTATGCCCCTACCCTGAGTTGGCCAACTCAAATGCAGGCTCAACATGTCATGTCACTCGCTCGCAGGGTGCGGGCGGGCGGGTAGAGGCCACTGGTGATGCTGCTGCGGTTGTTCGCGTGATGAATTACACACTCGCCGAAGGACACGATGATGAAGTGCCTGTCATTCGAAAGCCAAAAGAATGTCCATCTGTCGCTCAGTTCTCGGCTCACGGCTCTCGTTACTCAGCTGTATGTTGTAAGTTGTATAAGTTGTGAGCGATTTGCATAGCAACTTCCTTCCTTCTTCCTCCCTTTTTCCTCCTTCGTTTTCTTGCGCATAATTTATCGACACTTTTGCAGAGAAACTTTAATTACTCGACAAGGCGATGGGTTTTTCTCCTCATCTAGTTCAGCGCCCCAAGCTAAAAAGGGGAGTATTTGAGTATATATTGTATGAGAATTTATGCATATGGAAATTTTGGAATGCCTTGGCCTTTTGTCTGTGTAATTCAATGCGTGTGTATATCCTTTGGCCATATACAGACAATTAAAGGGGTGGAAGAGGGCGAGGTTGGCAAGAGTGGATTGGATGATGCGTAGCATTTTTCCAATATTCAGCTAATGGCCTTTAATTGAGCTCTGGGAACATTTTCAAGTGTTTGCGGCTGTTGTTTGGCGAATATTTTGACGAAATTTGATACTAAAAATGAAGTGCTGCAAATGTTGATGCTTCTCTGTGTGTGAGAGTGTGTGTGTGTTGTTTGCTGAGTGGCATAATGCGCCATAAGATTGTAAGCAGCATACAAGTGCCCTAAGTGTGGGATTGTGCAAGGAAACGATTAGGAGCGTAGCCAAGATGAGAGAGAGAGAAAAAAATAAAACAAGATGAGAAAAACAAACAGAAATCTTGGCAAAAGAAAATGGCAAAGAAAACAAGTTAGGGAACTTGCCAACAATGGAAACTTGCCAGCATGCTGGCAGCGTGTTGTGAAAAATATGAATTTTCCGGCTAGGACTTAAACAAATTATAATGTTTCAAGTGGGAATTAAAGTTAAGCAAGAACGACAAGAACGACAAGCTCGACACTTGTACAATCGCATTTATCAAAAATGTACTTCAATTAATAAAAACCACTTTCATTTGCTGTTCCAGTTTCCAACCGTACATAAAGGGGCCTGTTGTCCCCACCCCCCTCTTAGTCGTTACCCCTGCTGTTGCAATTCCCATGCCATCAAGCAAGGACAAGCCCACACAATTTCCTGCCCATTGCCACATAAATTCGCACACAAGAGCTGCTCCTGCTCCTGCTACTGATGCTGCCATGTCGGTGCTATTTATGGACCAGTTCCTGTTATATACACACAAAATAAAGCCCACAAAAAATATATATATGTTTGTATATGAAAGAAAAACGAAACTCAGCTACTTTTATATGATGGTAGCCGTTAGTAGGTCCTGTGCTCTGACTAGAGCCTACGAGAGAGAGAGAGAGAGAAAAAAAACACACAAACATAAATCCAAAATTGTCGTTTGTCGCATAAATATTTTAGCCTGTGGCTGCAAAGTAAGGCGGCCAACTGAAGGCCGACTCTCGTGCCCAGTCCATAGACAATAGGCTCTGGAAATAGTACAAGGAGTACACAGGGTAAATGACATTATTCCTTATTATTAGAGCAGCGCAAATAAATGAGAGTGACAAAATGGCAGACGGAAGCCTGCCCAGGGTGAGCTCTAAGAATTTCCGGAGTGCAAAAAGAACAAGCCGACTACCATTTTTACCCCACTCCCTTCTGGCCAAACAAACCGTCAACAGCAATTCCCACATGTCTGTCTTCATAAATGCTTTATCTGTGGCCAACACACGGCAGAGCAGCCACAGTTTTTGTTGGCTTTTGTAATTATGTGCATACAATAAAGTTGACCCAAATAAGATCTTATACTATTAAGTATAAAGCCCGACTCACACTTCATACAAATACATATAATGCTGGGGTGTTTTCTGTTATTTGTTGTGTGCAGTTCATTAAATGATAAGCCATCGGCATTGCTTGACAATTGGAGCTTGGAGTCCTAACAGAAAATTTGCGCCTCTTGCCAAAAACAATAAAAGCATGCGACCAACAGACAAAAAGTTCTTGGCAACAGCATAAAGCAAAAATTGGAGAAAACATGAAATTCCTTAAGCTGTAACAAAGTCATATTTTACATACCCATAGCCCAAAAAATATACAAAAAGTTCAACAAAAATGCAAAAATGTTCAGTATAAAAACTTCTCATATGCTTAGCAAAAACTCTTCGTTTCTTTCTACGTCTCGCTCTCTCTCCGCATTCTCTTTCGGTCTTTTCTTTTGCCATTCTTTATTGTTTGTGACGTTTGTGTTCCGTTTTATGCTGAATATGCGAGCATTATCCATTAAATGCGATGAATCAACGGTTGGCCACCATAAACAATCTTCGGCTCAGTCGCACGCTCATAATACGCTCTTTCTTTCTCGGTTGGCGGGCCGGATATTTATGCACGCCATTTTGCCATCGCCATGCTGTGTCTGTGAACGTGTGTCTGTGTGTGTGTATGAGCATGCCATTTGACTTCCTGTTGACATAGTTAAGTGTGTGTGCGAAAAACGCGCAGAGTTAAGCGATAGAAAAACCTCACAAATGCAATTTGATACAACACGCAAAGTGGATGCGATAACAAATATTATTGAAGTGAAGTACTGCAGCTTAAAGTTTGAAGTGTTTACTGTTTAAAAGAATCTTTGTATTGTAGAAGTTAAGTATATAAGTAATATTAACTTTGACAAAGCCAACGCACTTTGCCTAATTTATCATTCAATTGAAACATTTTTACTGTCCTTCTCTTCTACCCTTTGCTTTTGCAATCTGGCAATCTGGCATTTTGTCGTTTTAACAAAAATGTGGCCAATGAGAGATGTGGCAACATCGACAGCAAAGACAAGATAATTGATTGTTTGATTCAATCGTAAAATCAAATGTTGCTCTCTGGCTTAGCTCAGCCTCTCTGTATCATTTTGGATTGATGTCCTTACCCGCCTGCCTGATTGCACAGAGAAACACAGAGAGAGAGAGAGAGACCGTCAAAGGAAACGGAAACAAATGCACGCAACAACCAAAAATTGGTTACAAATTCTGATTAGAAGCACCAACAACAAAACAGAAATGTTAAAAAAACGAAAAGGAGAGGAATACTGGTTGTTAGGTGTGGCAACAGAGCAAATTGAATTGTATTCGACATTTGGAATTGGGGCCCTGTGTGCCACATGATAAAACAAAGCAAAGCAATCAGTCAGTCAACCAACTAATGGCAGCTGGCAACAGGCTAACAGGCAAACTGGCAAAAGGGCACAAATGTTTACAAGGACCTCCTTAGTCAGAGAGCCAGCAGACTCTTATAATTGCCAGTTGCCAACACTGGTAGCAGTAGGCTGAACGAAGATCGATGCGAAGATTCGATTAATTGCAAAACCAAAATTGATGACAGTCGCATTTCGCATTAATCCTGTAAAGTTTGTTTTTTCATTATTTACGAGTTGAACCTTTTTGTGAATGTGGCAAACGATGGGCAGAACCGCAAAATCACATATGGCTAAATATAATTGGATATCTGGTTACATTTGTGTAGAGAAAATTTGCCATAAAAAAAAATTTTCCAACAATTTTTCCAATAAATAATTCATTACATTTTATCGTGTGACAAATTATCTAATGCAAGATGATACAAAAAGTGAAGTTGAAAAATGTTCAATTATGCATTTAGCTACTATTTACATAAATATATTAACAATAGCAAAATTAATTAAACATTTAAAAGCTAAAACAAAAAAATGAGAGAAAGACACACAATTAATTTAATTAAATTTATTTACTGCCTCTCGTTCCAGACCGTTCTACACAAAGATCTGTGACTAAACCACATTTACATATAACATTGCATTATTTTGCCAATTTCCGGCTTCAATCAATCGCCCGCAAAAAAGTATTCATACATTCGATTATACGCAATTCCACATTTTACCAATTACAATATTGCTGATTGGATTGTTGCCATTTTGTGTGCCAGTTGCAAGTTGCCAGTTGCCGAATCGGATTGATGCGCCTTGCATAGCTGACTGAAAAATATTCCAGCAACTCAATTAAATTGAGCTGCAATCATATTCGATAGCTGTTTTCGCATTCCTTTTCTCTCTCTCTCTCTGTTTGGCATTCAGCATTTCATTCACATTTTCACTCGACATACCTGGCTGCAACAAAATATGTATGTTTTAAATTCGAATTCATATTACAGATTACAAATTACAAATTCGCAGCATGTTTGTCATTCCACATTTGCTATTTTCTTTTTTCTCTGTTTTTTTTTTTTTGTTATGGCCAATTTTAATTGCATTGCATTGTTGTTGCTTTTATTCGCACGTATGTATCTTTTGGGCTGTTCATCCCGTTTGTCCTTTATTTGATTTCAGTTTCATTTCGAAAATTTGTAATGCGCCTCATGTAGCGACAGGTCTGTGCCACGTCCTTGTTTCTTGTCCACCAGCCAGCAGGATAATGAAACTATGCGCTCACAAGGACTTCCTTTCTGCCGTGGTGCTGCCCCTGCCACATCGCGTATAGATTGTTGCGGTGGCGTATGAGCGATTTCATTGGACACAGTAATCACTAAAGTGAAACGTACGCACTGCCATGAATACATTCGCAGTTCTTGTGTGCTTAGCTTCACTGTACTTGTTTTTCGTCATCTGACGACCGACTGTCATCATCAGAGCAACAGCAGCATCAGCATCAGACATCTGTCCCTTCGTCTGGTGGAGTGTCACTGCTGTCGTGCGGTCTGCGGCATTTCAATTTCAATTTAATGCAAGCGACAACAAATAAACAAATAAAATGCATGAACGCGCCACATGAATATATATGTGAGCAATGAATCAAGAAAATATTTACCCAAAAGACTGTCCGTCCAGCTGAATATTCTCAGGTGCTTGCCCAACAAAAGCACAATTCATTTAATACACTTGGTAATAAAACGTTTTTAGTTATAAATAATTTTAAATCGGGTTATCTTTAAAGGAAAAGTATACCTAGAACAAAGTTCATTGCCATCATGCAGCGTTTTTTCAAAGAGTCAACGATGCAAAGACAACTGCAGGGGGCCAACAATGCTGATCGCATCTACAAAAGATCTCATGCTGTTCATGTTAAGCCCAAAATGAAGCGAAGAATTTTCTTTAAAGATACGTTTTAATAATATATCTGTTTGGAAATTGAAAAAATCATTCTTTCACTTCATAATTAAACGTTTGAAAATGAGTTTAAGCTTTGTATGCAAGCTAAATGCATTTAATTTGTTTTATCAAAATATGGCTGGCATTTTCGACAATCTATTTGCAATGCCATTCATATACATATAATATTATCCAAATATTGAATCTATTTTGTCGTATTATTGTTTCGTTTGCGCTTCATTAAGTTTTGGGGCAGACAGTTTATGTATGGAATTTTGAAAACAAAACATAAAAATTGTGACAGGTTTGATTGAGCGTTCAATTTGTTGTTGTCAATTTAACCGAGTTACTAATATGCTTTTAGCATTAATATTGCGCATACGCCACATTAAATCGAGTTCAAAAGTGGCAGTCGATGTAATGCAGAGCGCGCTGACAATTCGATTAAGTTGCATAATTGTTGTGCAAATTATCAGAATATTAAATCTGTTTTTATCGTTTGCCAACTATCAGCGCATTAAAATGTCAATTATGTTGAACATAATCTTTCTGCTTATAAACTCACACTCCTCCAGTCATCCCATTCTATCCAATTGCCCTGTGACACTCTCTCTTTAAATTAAGCTGCATTAATGCATCATAGTAGAGTTTTGTGATTTATTTTTTTTTCGAGCATTCGTTGTGATTGCTTTCTTTGTATCGGACAAAACAGCAAATTGGATATTAAATTCACAAAACTTCACGCACGCACAATGTGAATTAATTCAGGTGTGTGTGTGTTTGAAACAAGTGCAGTTAGCTGATGTTGTTGCCGCTGCTTGTTGTGATTGCAATTTAAAACTCATTTAAATTGTTATGAAAATGCCGGTGATACGGCAATCAAGAGCAAACTCAACTGCAATCTGTGATTATATCCACAACGAATATTCACAAAAATCAACACAGTCCATTGTGGCCACACATACAGTGTGTTTGGTGGTGGCAGGGGGCGTGGTGGTTAGGTGACGTGGAGGGGGAGGGTGACTGTTGGTAGCGTCAGGAACCGCAAAATCAATTTCAATTGTCAACACAAAGTCACAAACAGGAAAAAAGCACACAATGAGAGTGAAAAAAATAAAACGAAATAATAATAAAAAGAAAAAAAAAGCAAAAATAAACGCCCAGCTATGGCACAAAATCATAATAAAACTTTTAGCAACAATCCAAGGACTACGACAAACAGTAATAACAACAACAACAACAACACCAACGACAATAACAAAACGTGTACAAGCTGAAAAAAGAAAAAAAAAGTTGCTAAGCGCAAAAAAGAAAGAAAAAAAAAACATGAAAAAGTTTGTTACTTTATTGTGACTTAAGGCGCTGAGCAGTGAAAGCTGAGAGAGCATCAGGATCAAGATTCGTCAAGAATGGCATTTTTTTGTGTGTGTGTGTGTGTTTTTCGTGGTTGGGTGGTGCGTGCCTTAAAGTTTTGTGGTTTCTTATTCAAGTGACCTCAAAGACTGCGTGTTGGCCAACTAATGAAGCTGCTTCACTGCCAAAAAGCTTCCTCTCCACACCCTCCGCTCTGTGAGTTGCCCGCAGCCTTGTTACCTCCGGTTTCCGCCAACCGGCAGCTAACCGATTTTTCAACAAATATATTCATATAGTTTATGGCGTATAACGTATGAATATATTTTGCGTTCGCATTTTAACCGCTGGCATTGTTTTTAATTTAATTCATGGCATTAATTTAAAATGAAGGACATAAATAAATATAAATATTTGTGGATAAATGGTTGACTAATTCAAAATATAAAACTGACAGGAGATAAACTGTATTTTATTTCGAAAAAAACAAGCAAACGTGACATACATTGACGCTATTTTTGTGAAGCTCACTTGTTAGAGCAAATAATCAGCATGGGATATGGTTGAGCGTTAAAAATTGAATACGAGAGATTGACGTACAATACGTCAACAATATCTGCTGTCACACGAAAAAAAAGTCAGAAGCTTAATAATTAATTTTAACTGGTATTTAATTTCGAACAATTGAATTAAATGAATTTTTTAGCTTTCTTCTTACAAAGCATTCTTTTTCCTGATTTGCTCGACATTTTATTGAACAAACAAACTATAATGAAACAAACGAAATCAACTACAATAAAAATGTCTTTTATTTCCCAAATGGCACAACTAAATAAAAAATCAAATCATATTTAACACAATTTCCAGTATATATTGCAACTGTTGTGAAGGAGGCGCAGGATTTTAAATTCTATACAAACAAACACATCTGTTGGCTGCTGGCTGCGAAACGCGATTGTGACCCAAACATCCGGTGCAAAATATTTATTTGTGCAACAGGAAGAAAACTTCTGTCCAAGGAAGAGGACGAAACCAGTTCTATAACGGAAATTGATTTCGCTTTGAGGCGGCAGTGCAAAAAGCCAGCCAATGTAAGCAGTTGTGGCACCTATACACACACACACACAAACACACATACATCTACAGCAAAGTCGAGCCTGGGCATCCTCCGTTGTGCCAGCAATATACGCACATTTCCTGCGACAAATTTGCCAATCGATGGAGAGAGAGAGTGGACCAAACTGTTGTTGAGGGGAACGAGCTTTGGCTGTGTTGCCTTTTAAACGAACTTTGACTTCCATGTTTGGCACTCAATTTATGGGTCTATGAGTTTGTTAACTAAAAGTGCACATAAACAAGACTTTTTGCGTCAATTTTAATGGTAAACAATAAATTTGTAGTGGCAGCCCGGTTTCCGGTTTCCGGAATCGATCCATTGGCAGCATCTTTAATAACGTAACGCAATGGCAATGGCACGTAACGTAACGCAACGTAACATTGACTATAGTCATTGGGAATGAAATATTTCCCAAAATGAACATGACACTAAAAAATACATAGTAAAATAGAAATTGGCGAGGAATGCACACATTTTCAAAAAGGGCAGACAACCTTTCATTTATATTGAAATTTATGCGCAGGTCAAGTCCATACACACACACACACACACTAGTACTCACATACTGACTGGATTGCATATCTGCTGGTCGTGTCCTGCTGCCGGGACATGCTTCTGCTTCTGCTGCTGCTACTGCTGCTGTTTTTGCTGTCTAAATATTTATATTCATTGTGTCAGAGTGTTAAAGCGATAAAATGCAGTGTAAATACAAAGCAGGAGTACAACCCCTCACTCGTACCCACTTCAGCCCCACTTCCACCCCTCTGATTAGCTGCTCGTTGCTCGTTTGTTGCTGCTGCTGCAAGCCATTTTGTACAGTGGAGACCACAGCAACCATTCGAATTATTCATGCATTTAATTTCTCGTGTAATGTGCAGCACAAATTTCATGTTGCCGAGCCGAACTCAAAGCCAACGGAGCAACAAAACCAAATGTTCGACGTTCCTTCACAATCATTTGCTTATGTTTGTTATTGCATACAACTCTGAGTGCCTTGTTGTTGCATCTTTGTGTTTTTGGCAAGTGATTGGGAATCTGTGTCGTGGTTTTTGTGGCTTAGCGAAAGTGTGCAGATTGTGATGTCTGTGTGGTATTCCCGAGCGACATATCGGTCAGCGAAGCATCAAAAAGGTTTGAGATTGTCAGCGGGCGAGATTTTGGTTTTCTGATTAAACAAAAATTTATTTATAGCTGAATGTTCACTTTGTTTTTTGTGTTTCTATGATGACCTACTTTGAGTTTGCTAAAAGAATTTTCCTTGTGGCTATGCGGGCAGTATTTGACACGTTGTATTTCTAAGAATGGCTTAAGCTTAAGCTTTAAATATGCAAGACGTCAAAATTAGACCAACTAGTTTTAAATGAAGCTTCATCAAAATAGCCAAAAAAAGTCAATATTGGTCACAAAAATATAACATAAAAATCTGTCAAAAATTAAGTTTCTAGATTTAAATGCTGTATTAATTAAGAGCGTAAAACAAGACTTTTGATAGAATTCATTTGAAAATCGGGCAAATGTTGACGGAGTTATGGCCATGCTGGTGATATGCACTATGGATCAGTGGTGATACAATGCTCGAAGAAAAACTGCAGATGGAATGGCCAAAAAAGTTATCAGCTTCTATTCCAAGACGCACGATAAGTTTCTTAGCCGTGAATATAGAATATTTAGATTTTAGATTTTTTTATCGAATGATTTTTGTCATAATACTTATTTTATTGCAAGCTTTAAGATTTATATGAACTCATGTTATATTATTTAAGGGATTAATGCTTTGGATTACTTGTTGCCATGGATATAATCTTGTGATCAAATCTGTTAACTTTTCAATTGCAGTTGCTAAACCAACTATAAGCATCAAATCCAAGTTAGTTTCTTAATCGTGCTGTCTTCATTGGCTTGTCTTACCTTACTTCTCGTGCCTTTGCCTCTTGCAACAGCTATCTATACCGTGCTAATCAACGTAACAACTATGGCAAATAGCTTAATTTGTAAGTCTTGCTTGCCACATTGCCTGCCACACATTCAGGCAGCACTGCCACAGAGAGAGAGAGAGAGTGTACGTGCAGTTAACTAATTAGGCAACCCACGTTAAGACGATGGTAACGCGGCTAAGTCGTGGGGGTTGACTTGTTCTGGTGGCAACAGCAGCAGCCGTAAGAAAGGTAAAGCTTCTCACATTAATTATTTTCGCATCTAAGATATTGAGTACGTTGTAGGTCGCAGTTATGATAATTTTCCATGTAACATGTTCGTTTGAAATGGGGTGCTGCAGTTTGGTCTGCACTGGAAGCAAGCTGTCGACTAGTTCATGTCCAGGCTTTGTTAGAGCCACGTTTATGTTCGTGTGTGTGTGACAGGGTAGTAAGTACCTGATGTTGCTTTTGCTGGTTTGGTGTATTACAAGTAATTTCCTTAATGATGTTGCGCCGCTGTGGCATTATCTTGTTTGCTCTGCCGCACTCCTCTGTGGCCAGGTCTACCTCTATCCTCTCTGCATCTGTTCCTCTTTCTATCTGTGCTGATGATAATTTATGCAAAATATATACATATCGCTAGCTGTGTGTGTGTGTGTGTCTCAAAGTCTGTCTCTATCTCTTTCGTTCGTTGCATGCATGCATACAAGTTGCATGCAGAACTTTCCACAGTTTTGACGGTGGTGCTTGGTGTGTCTGTCTGTTTGTCTGTCTGACTTTGGTTTTGGTCGTCATGTTGGCTTGTTTTGGTGTCTGTGTGGTCCAATTTACACGATTTCACTTTGGCAGCTTGTAGCTGGTTGTAGCTGTTGCTGTTGCTGCTGCTTGTTGCTCCTAACTGGTAGTTGATAGCTGCTTCTAAACTCCATTCCTGACCTCTTCTCCCCTCCCTTCCCACACTCTACTTTAGTCTTACAAACTGCTCGCATTTATGGTTAGTTGGTTAGCTAGTTGTCTGTGCAGTGAATTAACTAATGACCAACTTTGCACACACGCATTACACACATACATTTATTCGGTGGACGGGGTTGCAAGGGGGGCAACCTGTCCTGGCATAGTAATCACTCGAGCATGTGCAACACGGCCATGCATACATGTAATTAATTTACATAGTTTTCAACATAGGTTATGTTTAAAAATTATTGTTCATCACTTAAATTTGCTAATTGGTCAGGCCATTAAATCGAATCTTAAAGCAGCTGCTTCCACCACTTTGGCCAGCAACCAGTTCCCATGCTTTAACTAACTATCAGTATCAGTTGGCTTTTGCAAGTGGTATTCGTTGTCAATTCACTTAACTCAATTGCATTCACATTACCCAAACCCAAACTCAAACTCAAACCCAAATTCAAAAGCAGGCTTGGCTCTGCGATCTCCTTAAACTCACTCGCATCCATTATCCTTGAGCATTTTACAAGTGTTTAACGTCTAATTAAGTGCCTGGCGTAGAAGTATCTACAAGTTTGTTTTCCCACCACTTTCAAGTGCGCCCAACTTGTAGATACCAAAGACGAAGAAGAAGAAGCAGCAGCAGCATCAGCAGCAGTTGAGGCAACGCGTTTTTAATTAAGTTTTTGACACTTGCAGTCCACGCCTGAAACTTACATGTTAAGTGCTCGCCCTTCTTGTTAAAGCATGTCGATAATGCCAAAGATAAATTTTTAAAAATTGTTTGCCATAAGCTTAGACTAAGATGATGAGTTAATTCACTGTCAATCCATAAATGCAACACTAATAGCAGAAAAGGAAGACTCTATTAGAAAAGAAAAGCACGAGAACAATCAATATAGTGACTATGGTCTATTCTTATACATGTTATGCAATACAGATTTCTTGATTCCAGTACACACAAAAGTTGCAACTGATACTTTCTGTGTTAGGTTAATGTGTTCATACATACAGAAGGACAAGGAGACAGACAGACTTGGCTGTATAGACTTGGCTATTGATACTGATGAAGAATAAATATATATCTTATGGGTTCGGAGGACTGAATATTTATATTGACAAAGGACAAATCCTAAAACATGTGTAATTTGATAAAATCAGATCTAAATTTTTATGTATTTATTTTCTTCAGGTAATCAGTTATTAAGTCAATTAGAACAAAGAGTACTTATATGTATCATAAAAAACTGAAAACTTGGAACAAATAAAATTAGGGTGTTCACAAAGTGTAGTATCATAGCAAAAGAGGAAATGTGTAAGCATCTCCAACAACAATTTGTACTGAGTGTAGTTTGCACTTTGTGCTAGACCCCAACCCTTGACTATAAAAATCGTGGCAAGTATTGCATAGAAATGACAGTAAAAACTTGAAAAGTGTTGCAAAAGTCGCCAAGAACACTGACGATATTTTGGTATTTTTTGGTATAATTAAGTGCTTTAGGTGCTAAATCAAATTAATTAGCTGTCATTGAGCAAAACTGAAAAAATAAGTAGGCTATGCTTTTAAAGGCATTTTCTATTTATTTTCTTCCAATCACTCCCTCAAACTACACTTACAATAATAGAATTAGAGATAGCAAGCTTGCAACACAATTGTGCACAATTGGGTGTTCACAATAGCAGTGTTGTATCGATACACTTGTGCAATGATACTACACTTTGTGAACACCACTAATATTTCACAATACAAATTCAAAATCCTTTCTTATTGCCATACATTATATCTACATAAACATGCATATATAATCCTTTAATAGTATGTACTTGTGTTCATTGCTTTGCCATTGTGTTAAAGTAACTTTACAAAAAAGGAGTAAAATGGAGTGGAGTCAAGGGCTGCCCAAACTTCAGCTGCTTTGCATTTTCTATTTGAAAATTGTAGTCGGTGAAAGTGCTTTGTGCTGTGTTTGTTGCCTGCTTGCTGCTCTGCAGAAGATGCCTTTGACATTTTATGTTGCATAAGTTGCATAAAATAAATTAAAAACTGCTTTATGGAAAACACTTTGCATTTGCATTTTGCCTTTGTCGTGTCACTTTTCGGCTCCGAGTAAATGAGTGAGCCATCCGAAAAGCAAAAAGCAGCCTCAGACCTTTTTAGACTCTACTAAACAGTTGTTGTTTGACTCTGGCGAAGTGGTTGCGACTGCTCCCGGGAATTGCCTTTGATGTGTACAGTACATCATTCAATGGAGTAGGCAAAAAGTAGTCCAGCGTTTTGCGGGCTTGGCATTTTTCATAAACATAAACACGAGACTCTCACAACGAGACAGGTGACAGGTGAAGGAGTTCTCTATTTGACATCTGAGGCGTGAGCCAACAAAGGGTTAAAACTCGCTCACATGGGCTTGTGCAAAACATCCTTCCTATGTTGGCTCACCACGTGGTCTGCCTGTCATTGGGTTTAATTTCCGCTGCCGCCGGTAATGGCATCCAAAGCCGTCATCATCGTTGAGGCAACGAGGCAGCTGAGACATGCAGACATCCCGCCGGCTGAAATTGAAATTCCTGCGCTCCAAACCCCAACTCCCTCTAACTCCAAGACAAAACTAGGTCACAGTCAATATTCAGCCAAAAACTACATGCCCTGGACGAGCGTTCATCGTCTTGGCATATTATATTTTTTTTTGGGTATTTATTGTGACATTTTTATAGCAAGCATTCAACGCTCACTCTCTGACATGGAGAGCCTCCTCCACCCTGCTGCCCGCATTGAACACACATCGAATAGGGTTTGGTAAGGGGGGACAAAAGTTTTTGGCTGCATTTGGTGATTTCCTGTCGCGGGCGCTTGTCTGACATTTTTATGTTTTATTGTTTGAATTTTGTCTCCCTCTTTTTTTGTTCTTTTTGTTTGTTGTTGGTTGTTTGTCGTGTATGCGACTGGTGAAATTGTTGAATATTAAAGTGATTTAGTGTTTGCCGTGCGCCAAGTTGAAAAATTGTGAAAAATCGTCGGATAGGTGAAAAAACCGAAACCGAAAACACAGACACGCTCCCCTGGCCATGTAATCCATAAAACGTTTTAATTAATGACAACAATATGCGGTGTTGTTTTTGAAAAGAACAAGAAGCGAAACCGACACTCGACCTCGGCCGTTGTCGGAAAATTGGTGTAGAATTTGACATTTGTTGGAGATTTGTGTGAAAATGGCTTAGGTGCTCCGCCCTCTCCCTGTCATCGTTTATAATGTGAATGAGTTACGACTAAATATATTATAATGCGTGGGCGTTATTATTGTTATCCAAAACCGAATACAGCGCTAAAGTGGAGAAGAAGTCAATTAAGTTGAGCGGCAAACAACAACAAGAACTAACTATTGGAAAAGTAGTTTCTGTTCCGGTTCTGCATGTCCATATTTCAGCTGTAGTAGCTGACATACTTGCTAATAGCGTGACAAATTGACGTATCGATTTGCATAGTTCGACTAGCCAAACAAAGGGAAAGTAACACAAAACCAGGAAACTTTGCAGCCGGCGAATTGCCAGCTTCCGTTAGCTACCAAGACAACCAAGAAAGTGCCAGGAAAAAAAGGGTTTCCATTTCCACCCCATGACAACAACAACAACAACAACAACAACTAGATGATCAATTTCAATCAATCAACTGCTGGATGAATGCCTTGCTCTAGCCCCATATCAAAGTCATGCTTCCTCTCATTCCACTCTGCTTCAGCTTAGGGCTTGGAGCTGTAGCTGAAGCTGGCACTTAGACATCACCATAAACCTTTTATTCATTCAACACTGGAGTGGGGAGCAGGACTGGGCTCGGGGGGAGTGACAGAGAGATCTGTGCAAAGTTTACACAAATAATTTGTGTTTATTTTAACAGCGACGGCGTCGCTTAATGTCCCGAAGGCTCTCCATCAGCTGTGTAGCTTCCCACGCGGCACTTAATGGCCTCCGGCCTCGAAGGACTCAAGTGCTGCCGCTGCAGCGAGTGGACCTCCTCCGTCACTGATTATGCAAAGAAACGTCGCGCGCATCAACTGGCAACTCCCTCCACTTCAGCTGTTTGTCCTTGCTGTTGCTGCACGCGTCGTATGCGTGATGTCCAGCTTAAAGCCTTAAATGGCTGCCAATTAGGAGTGCTGGCCACTACGCAAGCTCAGCTCGCAGCAAACATAATTTTGTGTTTAACCGCAGGCAGCCGCTGTCCGAGCAACGCTTTTCCCCACCCCACCTTCACCATTCCTCTTGCTACTTTGTGGGCTGCGGTTGCTGGACTGACCCCAAATCTACCCCACGGCTTGTCCAGCTCATCGATATCAAGTTATTAATGGCTAATAAGTAGAGAAAGGGGCGGCAAGACGGGAAAAAGTTAACAGCCGCTCAAGTAGCAATTTAATTTGGTAAACAATTTGGACCTATACCATTAAAGCAAATGAGGATATGACAAAAATCATATGTAGTAAAACGAATGTGGGATGCTCTTCAAAATGATTTAGTTTATTAAGGACTTTTCTGAACAATTAATATTTGTTATAAATAAATAAGTGAACCAAACTTTTCTCCCTTCCTAATTGCAAGCAACCTTAACAAAACTTCCTCACAATTAAGTTCAATTAAACTTGATGCAACTTATTTTTAAGGATGTTATTAGAGCACACACACACTGATAAAGTTATTACTATTTGTTGGCTAGAGTATCAAAATGTTTGCCAACGGCTCAAGTTGCTAAGCAGTACCTCGACTACAGTGCTCATCATATGATAACCCACAACTCTATTACGCCCCCATCCAAACCATCACTACCGCATTAAGTCGAAGGCCAAGAGTATTACTCCCGGCCAAATCATCTATTGAGAAGAAGCAGCAGCAGAAGCAGCCGTAGCAGCAGTAACATCTAAGCCAAGAAAAGCAACCATGCCGTCTAAAGACGTTGGCTTCTTCTTCGTCTTAGCTGTTTTTCTGCTCGTTTTGCCACGGGATTTAAATGCAAATTTGTGTCGACATCGACGCACTAAATGCGACTTGCAAATTAATGAAATGAACCTTTAACTTGAGTTTAACTTGGCGCCTTTTTGCACATAGGAAGGGAGAGAGAAAGATAAGGCGCCAGCAGCACCACCAACAACAACAACAACAACAACAACTGTTACAGCAGCAACAATGAAGCACCCGGCAATTGGAGCATAAACAGCAACAGCAACAACAACGACTATGAAAATGGCGCCCAAGTTTAAACAAAGTTGATTATGCATGCATTTGGTTTCAACATAGCATAGCATTTTTGGCAACGCTCATTTTATATAGCCCACGTCTCACTTACCCCTCCCCGCCTCACCGCCCCTCTCGGCACCACACGCAGTACAGCACACCCACTTCCTCTGCGAGGCACCGCAGAATTTTGACTTTTGCATTTTGTTGCGCAATTTCGGGGGCGAAAGTTCAAGTTGGTTCCGTATTCAGGCTTTGTTTCCTCCGGTTTGTTCTTTTCAGTTTTGTTCAACTCTGGGTTTTGTGTAGCTTGTAGTAGTTATTGTTGCTGTTGTTGTTGTTGTTGTTGTTGTTGTTGGTCTTGTTTCGTTGGGCTGATGGGCTTGGTCTAATTCGTTAGCCTGGCATAAACCAAATGCTTTATGGTCATGAAGTGCGAAAGTGGAAAATATGAAACACTTTTTATCTTGTACATAGAATCAGCTTAAAAATTTTGTTTCGTAAACATTTTTATTTTTTTCATGTAATCAGCACAAGAATTGAAGCTAATCTGTAGGATGGACAGGGTGTTGGAAGTTTGAAAAGTTTTATATTTGAATAATTGGAGGCAGTTGATTATTGAGAAAGTAAATTACCTACAAATGTGTTGCAATCATTAAAGTTCTTAAAGCAAAGCCATTATATAATGAATCAAGTTTGTAAATTTTATCTCAAATAGATTTTTTGTAATTTTTCTATACTTTACTCAGGTATTTAATCATCTTTCCTTTAAAATATCTATTTATATAGGACTGTCTTTTGTTAAGCAATGGTGGCCGACTTTTTCCACCCATCTACCTTATCCGCAACCAATCTCAATATTTAACGCTATCCTCTTATAGCAGATGGTAGGCCCCACTTTTTCATCTATTGGAAGACAAATGCAAATTGCTGCCAGCTAAAATAATTGCTTTGCCACACAGACACACACACACATGTTATTGGCTTCTTCTGCCCTCGCCAGCCCCCCTGTTGAACATGCTGTGGCTTTGCCGGTGCTTAGTCCTAGTTCCTGCTGGTGGTTGGAGTCGACCCAAAAGTTGGACGTTGCCAAATGTATAAATGCGAAAGCATTTAAATTTGCGCAACTTTTGCGCTCCAATGCTTTAACTTTTGACACCTACGAGTCGGTGGTGAATACAACACGAGTAAGGGGGGAGGGGCGAATGGTGGCATCCACAGGAAGCAATGAATTCATTCATTTGTTTACTCGCTCAAGTGGCAACTTCATTTTGTAAACACTTTCGTTTACATGCAACTTTTTGTACACCCAAAATAAAAACCAAACAACAAATGTTGGAGCAGGGAAAAGAGAGTGGAAAAGGAAAAGGGGAATAGGAGCTGGCGGTTGTGTAAGGCAGCCCACAAGTTACATATCCTTTTACACACAGCCGACCGCTGAGCCGGTCTCGCTGAAGGACTAAACCAGACAGCGCAACGCTGCCTTTTTGTGGCTCTCCCAATGCTCAATCCCTCTTCCCCCACACACTTGAATCTTGCTCGAACAGTTTCTCTTTGAGTTACTCTGGTTGTCGTCGTTCTTGTAGCTGTTGTTGTTGTTGTAGTTGTTGCTTCACAGCTTCGCTCGGGAGGTTTTGGCAAAGTTTCGTGTTTTACTTTTAGTTTGTGGCTTTCCTGGTTTTATCTTCAACTTAATAAAATGCCGTCAACAGTTTTAAATGCAAATTTCCAGTTGCCGCTGCTGCTGTTGCAGCTGCAACTGCTGCGTGCGGTTGCAATCTCCGAGTCACCGCCGGGATAACCCAACCACCCAACCATCCCACCACCATTTCCTTCATTTCCCCTACTTAGCACAAATGAGACTTGCAAATGATTATGCGCTTTGCTTGCATAAGTCTTTAAGACTCGTTGCGAGAGCGAGAATCAGGTCCCTTTTCGATGCGGGGACCGACAACTTAAAGATATTTTATCAATTTCTGAGCAAGTTTGTGCAGCTTAGAAAGTTCGCAAAGTGTTTTCATACCATTCCCCATGCTAGCATACCTTTTAAGGTATGTGTGGCTTGAAGCAAGTTGGCAGCTCGGCTGCTTAATATATGTGTTTAGTTTTGTAGTTAGTTGCCATCTTGTTGTTGTTGTTGTTGTTAGAAGGTCAAACATGTGTGGTTAGGGAACATTTTGCTCCAGAATGTTTGTCGTTTGTCCCAGTTAATGAGCTGGAAATGCAAAGTTTTTCAATGTTCCCAGCTAGCTGTTGCTTGCCTGCTTTTAAAACTCAGGGCCGGTGACAAATGAAGTTGGGAAATTAGCATAAACATTTAGTTACCATGGAGAGTTTGAAGTAAACTTCATTCAAGCAATATTATGATTATTATTTAAATTGAAAATTTCTTCACTTCCCTTAATTTAAGGACTTTAAACTTTGTCCCTGAAGCACAACAATGCTTGGCAATCATATCCATGTTTTATTTTGTTAAGCAATCCAATTGAATTTCGCAAAACAGTAAGACAAAACACAAAAAGTAACTTACTCAAAAGTGTCAAAGCAATCAACAGACAGAAATGTGGAAAAACTTTCTCAAAAAACTTCCGGACACGTACATGGGCAAAACGTAAAGGAGACGCCACACAGAAGAACACTTCTAATTAGTAGGAAAAAAAAAATATGAAAAAAAACAAGTAAGAGGCTCTAGTCGAGAAATCCCGACTAGGACATACCCTTAACCCGATACTTAACGCTTACAGTTACTTATGTGTATTAAATCAGTGACCAATATGACCAAACTTCAAACTGCGATATCTCCGGTGTTTCTGAACCGATTTTGATCAAATTTCTTTAAATGTTTATTATTTTATCAATAGTTTTAAACCTCATTTTCACAATTTTGAAATTGAAGATTTTTTTGTTATCGATAACATGTGTATATCAAAAACCAGAAGTGTTATCGAAAATTCAAAACAAACTTGATCTGCCTATGGGTAAGGAGAGCTTAAGTTTCAAGTTTGAAGTCTCTAGCTCTTATAGTCTCTGAGATCGGCGCGTTCATACAGACAGACGGACAGACAGACAGACGGACAGACGGACGGACGGACAGACAGACATGGCTAGATCGACTCGGCTGTTGATGCTGATCAAGAATATATATACTTTATGGGGTCGGAGATGTTTCCTTCTGTCTGTTACATACATTTGCACAAAACCATTATACCCTTATTTACCCATTTTATGGGTTAAGGGTATAAAAATATCAACAAAAATAAAAGTCGAGAAAAAGTCGAGCTATACAAATTTATGATAATATTTCAGCAACAAGAAAGAACAACAACACAAAAATACAATTGAAAATTTATTTAAATCAACAAGAGACAGTGAGAAGAAAAACAGAAAAATATTGTTTGGCACATAAAGTAATTAAAAAGTTTGCCACGCATTTATGGCTTTTGTTATAGGGGGATGGCCCATAAACAAGACAGCAAACAGAAAGAGGGGAATAAATAGAAACAAATCAAAGCTACAAGACAAAAGCATCCCAGTTGAAATTCAATTATTAAGGGAAATGCTTGTTTTTTCCAGGGGTTAAGTAATCAAATGAGTTTTGCTGAAACTACATGTCATATTATGCAGATGGAGTAGAGGAACACGAATACGATGCTGTTGTTTGGCAGGTTCTAATTAGCTGGCGCATCTGTGGTCGAGAGCACGTGGCGTATGCTTAATTTCGCTAAAAGCGTGCTTAGCGCTTCCACTGGCGCATTAAATAATTCACATTTGCATTAGCCAGGTCCCCCCCTTCCGCACCCCTCCCTCCCTAGTCACTAATGCAAACCGTTGGACACTTTGTTGCCCAGCCAACAAATCTATACAAGCAACAAGAGCAGGCAACATTAAAAAAAGAAAGAGTTGTTGCATTAAAAACAAAACAACAACGAAAATAAGTAAGCTATAACTATGGCACATGAAGAGTCGAGCAACTCTTGGCGACAAAAACAATGGCTGCTGTTGCCGCTGCTCGAAACGAGCTAAAAACTAGCTAAAAGCTGCATTTCCGCTTGGCTTGACTTGCGACAGTGGCAACGACAGCGACGATGATGAGGACGAAAATGGCTGAAATTGCAAGGCAACTCAAACAATGAGGTAACAAGAAAAGTGAGTCAAAAGCAAGCCCCAAAGCTTTTGCTTGTTGCATTAAGAGCTTCCAAATGAGGTTTACTTTATGGATAATAAGTTAATTCGCTTGTAAATAAGTTGGTCAAACGAAGACACAAAGACACCAGCACTAAGAGTGAAAGCGAGAGCGAGAGAGAGTCACTTATAAGTTTTGCAAGTCGAAGTTGTCGTAATCCCTTTTTGAGCGCATACTTTAATCAAAACGCAACCAAGCATTTATCACCATCCATCCCGCCGCTCTCACACTCACTTTGAGTGCAAGTTTTTAGCATGGCAAAGGAATAATTCATAATTTAAATTGCAATAGCATTAATGCATGGCAAGCGAAGTGTGGCGCGCTTAGTTCAAAGTTAAAAGCCAAGTGCATTCGCAATTTTCGCATTGCATAATGTCGCCGCCATCATTTTTGGCTATTAACGCATTGCATATTCAAAACAGGGATATACTATATATGTATTGTCGAGTGTTGAGTGTTAAAACAAAATGCAAATGAGCAAAACTGTTTAAATAGCAGCTGGCCACGAATATTATGGTTTGGTTGCCTTTGCGGACATCTAATTGAATTCAATTTTTGAAAATACTATTTAATGGAAATATTTCGTTTTGGGCTAGTTTAAAGGCAAATAGTATTTGTTGGCAGTTAATTTAATTAAACGTTGTGCATGTTTGTTAAAACAAGTAATAAAGTTATATATGCTTTATTGGAATTGCAATTAAATGACACTTTAATCTTAAATTCATAAACGTTGCACGTAAACGGGCGCATCAATTATTTAACAAAGTGTGCGAAAAGTTTTTGCAATTTGCATGGCACGCCTACAGCGATGCTCGCCCATTTGATGGCCGCGTCCCACAATTCTATAGATGCGCATAAATATAATGAAATTAAATTAAATGCATACGTTGCGCATACGCCACGTTAACTGTTGCTCCTTTTCGCTGCTAACGTAGCTATGTATAGCAATGACTAAGGGAGTGTGGAGTGCGGAGTGCGGGGGGATGAACGTGTTAACGACCTCCATGGCAAAAGTTTCGCCTCCTTTTGGCAGCCTTTTGGTCGCGTTGCAATTTCATAAAAAATTAAATAGAAACAACAAAATGCATGCAGCAAAAAAAAAATAAGCGCTGTGCTGCAATGTGCATGAGTATGTGTGTGTGTGTGTGTGTGTATGGGTGTGTTAGCAGGTGGGCGTGGCATGCTAGTGAAAATTATGTACTTAATAACAGCTTCAGCAACTTTACGTTATGTTATGGCATTTATGAAAATGCAAAACTCAGAGACTTTTGCGTTGTTTTCTCTCTCCTTCTTGTTCAGCTTCTTTGTGTCGCGACACTTCAAAAGTGCCAGTTTTCCATAACACTCATTCATAAGGGGCAGGGAAGGGTGGGGCAGGGGCAAAAGGATCGTCGTTTGCTAACTTTTAGTGAGAAGGTGTAAAGAAACTAAAACATTGTCGAATAATGAGTTCAAGTGCCTGAATATGATAAGTTAAACGAATTTTTATTGAAGTCGTCAACTTTCATTGCACGACAAACAGAGTTGGCTGTTAGATGAAAGATATGATATCATCTTTCAGACAAGCCTTCCTGTGTCCGTTTAAGTGTGCACTGATTGCAATCACGAAGACAATTAGGAGAAAGACAAGAGCTGGTTATTCTTATAGCACACCAGAAATGAATATCTTCATTAAAGTAATAAAATAGTTTTAACATTTGTGCTTTAGTAAAGTTCTTTGGCAGCTGCAGAGTTTTTGGTAGAAATACTCAATTCTCATTTGGTCATTGCTGAACAAAGGAGTTGCTGGCCAAATTTAATGCTCACGTCCAGGACTCAATGAGCCGCAAACTCATTGGAAATTATTTGTACGTCAAACGATTAGAGGGCAAACTGTTTGCCTGTGTTTAGCCGTTTGGCTCTTTGTCTGTGTTGGCTGATGATTGTATGTTTTGGCTGTTTGTATGTGTTTGTATGCTGTGTCTGTTTGACTGTTGGACTGGATGCTAATGCTGATGTTTGGCACATTAACTGGATTGGCCGCAATCCAAGCAACAATCGGCAATTGTTGGGCGCATAATTACGAGGCGAACGTGAGGAAAGGCCAAGAAATTCTACTAAATACCAGACAATTTGCCGGCCAAGCCAATGCAGGAGGGTGATGAAAGTGCAGTCGATTTGTCAGAGAGACATGGACAACCCTTCAGTTTTCTTAGCTAAGAGTATATGTATGTGTGTGTGTATCTTGTGTGTTTTGTCCCGAGACAAGAGACAAAATCCAGCGATTTCCTGCGGATTTCCGTCAAACAAATTCAGAGTTTGGTTATGGTGTTGCTGCTGTTGTTGGTTTGGTTTTTCAGTTGTTGTCGTTGTTTTCATTTATTTTGCTGTTGTCGTTCAAAGTTTTCGTCTATAAAACTCTGGAGTAAGCTAGACCCAGGCAAGAACTCCAGACTTCTTTCATCTTCGAGTGTCTGGCGTTGAGCGAAATTTCTTGTTTACGAGCAAATAGTTGTTGTTATTTTAAGTTTCATTTTGTTGTTCCAAGGACTCGGCTGCACCATAAACTTTGCCCAAGCCACCCAGCCAGTCAGTCAAGGCGGAAATTAAGTTTCAGGGGAGCCATCTCAGCCTTTTTATTTGTCCTCGCCCCCCCTCTCACAATCGTCAGAGACTTTTTCGTGGAACTGGGCGATAAGTGCGATTTTTGACGATTTTGTTGCTGCTGTTGCGTTGATGAACGCCGGAGATAGAGGAAAAGAAACTTCAATATCTTGTTGTTGTCGAAGTCGTCTTCAACGCTGCATCGCCTTTTTGTGGCATTTATTGTGCGAACGAACTCCTTGAGACAAAAAAATAAAAAAATATATGTGTATACAACGCCGCATGAGACTTTATTCTTTTTCTCTTTAAAGTTAAGCTGCATTTGTTGTTGTTGCTTTAACCGCAACTTTAACGACTTGAACTTGAAACGAACAAGTTCTGCAGACTGCAGTTGAGCTTTCTTCTGTTCAAGTGCCTGAAAGTCGCTTCAAAGTCCGGCAAATTGCAATTGTAAATACAATTTGTAGCAGTTGCATTGAAATCGAAACAAAAACAAATGTACGCCTTTGAATGTGCTTAATCAACGTAAAAACCTTTGACCACATCTGCTTGAGCTTAATTACTCAAAGTAAAGGTTAAAGTTTCCCATTGAGTGTATACACTACAACATACATATAGAAAGTTGAGTGAATATATATGGGGATTAACTTGCCATAAACTGTAAGATGGTTTCGCCTTGACAAGAGTCCTGGAGCCTATTTTACATTTTTACATGGTAAGTAATGATTTACTTTATTATTTTATTTTTATTAAATGGGAATTAACTTATCTGTCAGAAGCTTTTGCTTAGATACATTTTTTAAAGCCTATTTAACGAGGAGTCTAGAATCATTGCTATCTTTAATCTACAAATAAACCTCAATCATCTTTTGATACTGGCCTGGCCCACCTGTTTTCTTCTTTCGACCACAACTTGCGTTTTTTTTTCCACATTGCCCAACACTGGTCATTTACTTAATGTGAGCATTAATGTAGTTGCCAAAGTGAATGCGGGGAGGGGCGTCATTAATTACGCAATCTCTTCTACTTTTACACCCTTATTTGTGTGCGTTTGGCAAAAGTGTAGCATCTGGCCTCCAGCTGAGCCCCAAGGGGGAAGGGGGAGGCAACAAACTGGCCGCCTGCTTGCTGGCTGTCAATTGCATTAAATGCGCAAATATTTTCCGTTTTTCAACTCACGATTTTTATTCAATTTAACAATTTTATTTGATTTCGCCAATCGCCATTTTTGCCATTGTTTCAGCGCATCTTTTTATTCATTTTTTGTCCTTTTTGCCCAGCCACATGCGTCAGCAGTTTGTGAGGCAGATAGAGAGAGAGAGAGAGCAAGAGAGGAGTAGAGACAAAGCGATGATATTGCATAACCAGCAGGATTCGGAAGCTGGAGAACTGTGAAACGGAAAGCGGGAAACTCCATTGTCAACGGCTACACGCGTCAACAAGAATTTGGCAGCTGATTTGTTGATAGATGGAATTTTTCCCTACTCCAGCTCATGTTGCTCCACCGCGCTCACCACCCACTGCCCCCCTCCCTCTATCACGTCCCGCGTCCATTGTCAGCGCCATTTATGCGCTTCGCTGGGCATGAGTAGACGAAAAAAACTTTTACACAAAGCTAAAATTCTATCTGTCGACGTTGCCGAAGCATGCAAAAAACCAGGAACAACCGAAAAAAAATACCTAAAACGGAACCAGAAGCAGAGCGGGAACGTGAACTAGGACTACGACCACAGGACACGCACATGTGAGCCTACAACCACCGCTAGTTGGAAGGATGGCAAAGAAAAAATGGGCCGTGTAGATAGCAGAGGCAAATCGTCGTTACGTATTTTATGATATGTATTTCTTCTTTAGCAAACCCGCTTCCGGAAGAGCAAAAGAAATCATTTTATTTTGCTGACTGTCGTTACTGAAATTGCCTACTGCCGACTGCAGCAGAATAATACAACTGAGATCTAAGCACAGCAAAAAGACCCAGTATGAAATTTAGTGCAAAGCATAAGGATGTTGAGTTTGAGAAGGAAAATTAGTAATTTTGTATGCTAAGATCTTCTTAAATAACATAAAGTAAGCTAATTATGATCAGTATGTGGCGAATTTTGATAGGAAAGGAACTCAGTCTTCTAATGTATAATCAAGATTAAAAAGAATATAGAAATTCGTGAATATACAATTTATTTTTCGTCGTTTTTTCCACATTTTTAGATAACATTTAAATCGATATGCTTTATTTGTATCTTTTGCACTAGAATTATTTTTTCGCAAACCTTTCCTATAAAAAAAGTTTTCAAGTACACTCCATTTTAATTCGTTTCACATCACATTCACCACTGGGTGTACAGTACTTCACGGTGCTGCGGGCTAGAACAACCCCAATTGTGTCCCACACTCGCTCCACATTTCGGCAAGGCTCATCATCCGCACACGCCCAAGAGTTGATGTTGTTGCTTTGGCGTCTTTTATATCTATTGCCGTGTTTTCTATTTACTTTCATCACCGAACCGCAGTCAACATCATGAAAATAATGACATAAGTGGCGTAAGAAACCGAATAAAACAAAACAACAAAGCAAATGCGTATAAAAACAATAAAAACAGCAACAAGAAAACCTATTCGGTATTTTGCTTTTCAATTTCTCAGGCAATTTTGCATAAAATTGGCTTAGCTGCCTAACGGAACCTTGTGGCCTAGACGCTGTCCAGACATGGAGCTGCCGTGATTTTAGATTCAACCTGCAATGGCTGGGAGTTGGTAGGAAATGGTGTAGGGATTCTGATATATAACTATGACGCTTTTCGGTTGCGGCAAATTCAATTTGTTTTGGGCATATCAAAATGTTGTCAGTGGCTTCGCTCGATTGATTAGGTTTTTTGGGACTGGGCACATTTTTATCCCCAACTACCTCCCCATCTCTCTTTCTGTCTGTTTTTAAACGCACAAATTGAATTTATTTGCTGTTGCGAGTTTTGCCAATGCACACAAAATACAATTTTCAAGCTGCAACCAGTTGTCAGTTGATAGTTGCTAGGCTATATACATATTTATTTATGTATATGTGTGTGTGTGTGTGTGTATTGTGAGAGGACATATCTGCATTAGTTTTGTCCATTGGATGCCCGAAAAATAATTCGATTTGATTTTATTTGCATTGCTTTGACAGGTTTAAGCGGTATGCCAAACGGAACAAAGTATTAGGGAGGAGAGTTGCGAAAGGACATTATGTGGACGAACTGGCATGATAGATAGGCTTATAATGCGCTTAATGTGCTGGCAAATTCGATATGAAATGTGATTTGAATAGTCTGCTATACATCCATCCATCTATCTATGAAGTCTGTTTATGCGAGTCGCATTTCCATTACGTGACATTCTCCTCGTTTTTTATTACAGAAACAAGGAACATCTGCTTGTTGAGTGAAACAAAAAAAGAAAAAAGCATAAACCTAAAACAAGTCAAAATTATTTACGATTGCCACGGCATAATTTACGAGGAACTTCAACAAATGAACTAGAAACCACTCCAGGGACATTTTATGGTCGCAATGCATACCAAGAAATAAACGCAGCTAATTGAAATATATGTAGGTTGAATACACTGTTTTTTTACGGCTGAGACGCACGCCGTCTGTTAACCAGGAACGGGTAATAGTAACGGTAATGGCTTGTCGCCATCGGGGTAGCTTGACAAATTTTTAGAGGGTGCTTGTTATTTTTTGTTACCTTACCATATGGCTGTTGATTTTTACGATCTCATTCCGCATCAAAGATGTGCCTCATGGTGCTCAAGTTTCGAGAAAGTTTCGACTGTGAAAAGAAAGGCCCTTGAAATGACTTCATTAGGCACGTAGAATGATGGTAATGGGGGGTTTGGGGGATGCTGCTGCGTAATATTTGTTGGGATCTTCTTTTTTGGCGACCATTTTATGATTAGTTGTCCTCTCGTTTCTGTCGACATGCCATTTATTTCGAGGACCTTTCACAACACTGACACTTTTCATTTCGCTGCTAGGCCGGGCGCCCATTAATCAAATCTTCGGCCTTTTCATGATGCATTTTTAATTCAATTTCGCACAAGACCTCGGGCAAGGCGGGTGTGGCCCTTAATCGAATTTACTTACTAACAGAAAAGAGAGAAATTGGCAGCGCGCTGAAAGCAGGGAGCAGGTCCTTCAGGAGTCTAAAATATTACTTACTTTTGTCAATATTTGATTTAGCATTTCTGCCACTTTACGGACAGGCTCAATGGCAAAAAGCAATGGCAACAGCAATTAAAGTGCGTGTCATGGGAGTGCTAGTGCGAGGGGCATGTTGTCGGGAGTGGAAAGGTGCCTATAAGGGGGCGCGGTCCACTCAGGTGAAATTCAATTTCATTTCAATTTCAAAACAAATTTCACATGAAATTTAATATTTAATTTTGACTAACGGCCAAAACTTGATGTTAGGTTCCGTTTCCGTTTGGACCCATATGAGACCCAAACTCCACACACACACAACACTTTTAAGCCAAACTCAATTTATTTTGGTAATAAGACAAAATAATGAGGGTCATTTGGCATAAATGATACAGGCGAGAGCTGAAGGAACCGAATACCATGGGGACTTAAGTGTAACTCTGGAATGGTTGAGGGCGTGTGTGTGTGTCCTTTAAGTTATTTGTTTTGTGCGCTCGCTTTGACAAATTTGTCTTGCCACAAATTTTGGTGTGTTATAAATGTGGAGATGCGGGCAACACGCGTCGCCAAATGGCCATTGCCAACTTTTGAGTGGCACGTAGGGCCCCTCAGCCCCAAAATAGCATGTAGACTCTTTACGAATAGATCAACAACAACTTCCTTAGTCCATTCGCCAATACATCCTTCATCAATGTTGTGTAAGCTCGGCAATCCAACGAGTTTAAATATAATCAGCCACTTGAACAGATGCGCAACGAAGCAAATGTTTATCTCTACTTTGTTCTCTCTTCTCTCTCTTGCTCCTCATCAGTTCGTAAAATATTACGCATACGACGGCACACGCCCATACCACCCAACGTCTATCATACAATTCGCCAATTTTCATTCAAATAAAATCAGCGCACAAAAAGCAGCCATGAAAAAAATACACATAAAAAGGAAAAAGAATCGGCGAAAATTTCGACATCAATGGAAATGCGCAATAAAAATCGTCTATAAAAATCGGCAATGCACACACGCACACACACAAACCCCCTCCCCGCCCCCACGCACACACTCACACTGTGAGATTGCCCGCATCCTCAGCCTCAATGTGGGCCTCCACGCCACCAGGATCGATGCCGTGTGCAAAAGTAAATGGCGCACTTCGTTTAATTTTTAATTCCGCGCAGCATTATCCTTGATTTATTTTATAGGCAGCCTCTGCATGGCAAATTCAACAATTATGACTTTCAATGTGCTTCTGAATGCTCAGCTCAAACGCGACGGGATGGAATATGGGTGGAGTTTTACTCGATTTACAGAAGCCTTTCACTACTAGCTGACAGCAGCTGCGTTGCAAGCAAAAAAGTGCGCAATGCTCCTATCGATAACCTGCTGAAGCCCTCAAACTCTTTATCCGCACCTACCAGTATATGTGCAAAGGACAAGGACAGGAGAGCAAGCGTGTGTCCACATCGTTAGTCAGGTTTTTTTCCATTCATACGTTCGTTCGTTTTTTGCTTGTTTGTTTATAGCGCATTTGTGGCCATGTCTGATTAACTGTAAATTTAATTTTCGCAATTTTCCCAAGTACACGAAGATGTGAGCATTAAAAGCTTGCAAAGAAAAGCCGGCAAGCGAATACTCTCTTTATAGTATATTTTCCTCCTTTATATTTAACCTTTTTTGAACAACTTTTCATTTTGTTTGTCAAACTTCTTTATGCAGCAAATATAGCCCATAAAATATATTTTTTTACTTGACTACCCAGCGAGGAAGTACAAAAAAATGCTATCGAAATATGTGGGCAGCGATTGAACCTGCACCAACTCTTAACAGATTGCGTCTGTAGCAGTTGCAAGTTGTCTGTGTGTGTGTGCGTCGACGGTTATATGACGATGTGGGCACATATAATTTCATTAGCCTGATAATCCATGTATATGGAGAGCTTTATATCAAATTTAATTGAATACCACTGAAATATGTTGAAGTGGAAATTAATATGCAGCAAAGCTTTAACCGACTTACATATGTTGCACAGTACAAAGCAACTATCCTTGTAGCATAAAGTTTTAAAATATCCTGCCACTCCGCTTGCGATAAGAACAAACACATGCCTTTACCCAAAAGTTTTCTGTATATAGAAGAAATTTCAATAAATTTTTGGCTGAGGCTCTTGCTTAAATAGGACAAGTTACCCCTACAAAATTTACTCACTGCTGCGAAAGTTGTTTCGCATTTTATCGACACAAGTGCCGGAAGCAAAGTCAAAGCAAACATAATCAAACACAACAGCAACAACAACAACAAGGATATGAAAAGCCTACACAATTTCATGGCCGATAAGCGGAAAATGTGTCCCGAAAATACGCCAAAAAGCGGAAATCAAAAATTGCACGCGTCGCCGCCAGCTCTCTTCGTGAGTTACTTTGCGAAGCGCCGATAAGCAGGCAATGAAAAAAAGTAACTGAAGTGAAGTATGAACGGTTAAGGTAGTAACCAGATTGCAGATAACAGAGATAACACAGGTAACACAGCCGCATAAAGTTGACGCCTCGGGAGCGCATTTAAAGCGGAAAGCATAAAAAATGGTTCAATAATAATTAATGCAAGTTTGCAATTAAATGCGTTGCATTCAAATTATAATGATGACTATGACGGGCGAACACAAAATGAGGCACGAAAATACAGAGCGAACAGAGCAGTTGCCAGGGGCGCGGTTTTAATGGGGTTAAAGTAGAAAGAGAATTGTTTTCTACTTATCAGATTTACGTATTTAAATAAGTTTTTCATAAGTTTCAAAGTTTATGTTTTAAGCCCCTTTTGGATGTTCTTCTTGTTATTAACGACGCCACTGTTCTCTTTTGCATTATTGGCCAGAGCGTTGAGCGGCTGCTGCTGATGCCTTTTGTCTTCCATCTGCAACAATGTGAAACATGCAACAGCAGCAGGAGCAGCAACGCATTTTGCCTGGACCGGAGTCGACAGCATTTCCTTTTTATGATGGCCGCATTTTAATTGAAACTGTTTTTGCAATTTATGAAGCGCATAACTTTAAATGGCACTAAAGTTAATTTCAATGCGGTTGCTGCAACTACGGCACACTGCACAATACAAAAGCCGACTCTCTTTTTCTCCCCCTTTCTTTGGGTGCTAGAATGGGGCGTGGTCCTTGTGTGTGTCTGTTGCATGCACCACAGATATTAACAACATAATGGCGGCCATCATTGAAGAGGCGAAAGGCAAACAAAAGCTGCTAGCGACCATAGCTGCCAGCTATGAGAAGAAGTGCAACTTCAAGAGCAACTCTGTGGCTCTCTCTAGCATGGCTGTAAGTACAATATAAATATAAGTGCTTGCCACAATTGGTGTCGAATTCAGAGTTCAGTTCAGCATTCACAGTTCAATAGCCTTGTGCCTTGGCAATTAAACTGTTTAATAATTGCCTGTAAATGTCACTTTAGTTAAAATGCAACTGCTACGGCGATAATGGACAGCAATAATAGCAATAATAATGCGACATATTTATTAACATGAATAAAAGTGAGCGAAATGGATTTAAATACCAATTTTTTATCGATGTAAACTCATAACCATAATCCAATTGTCCTTTAATAACAGCAACAGCAACAGCAACTGCAATAACAAATTATTTATTAAGTGCCTGGCTGACCCCATACTTCCTGATTGCAACTGACATTTGATGTACTCTGCGGTAAATATAAACTACAGCCAGTTTTCCACTCGATATGGTACTCAAAATGCTCGTTGAAAACATTTTTGGAATCGCTTTTTGTTGGCTTCATTGATAGGCCAAGCTCATTAGTTGGATTTCCAATATTGGGTATTTTCAATGTCCTGGCAGCACTGGCAATGCTACTCTATCTATTGCCTGGCCTCCTTCCTCCTCCCACTTACCATCCGGACAATGCCTAATTACCGTAATGAGTTTTTGGATTTGCGTTTTTGCTGTAGGCGGGGTTTAAACTGGGGTAAGGGGGTTTGCTTTAAACGTTGTCCCACTTTGAAAATTGGAAACTTATGCTCTTATGCCCAAAAATCTGAAATTTATGAGCCAACGCCGCAAAACTTTTCCAGATAAATTTGCCAAATGGCTCAAAGAGGGGGCTGAAAGTTTCCTCGTACTTGGGTTGAAAGTGATGCCAAAGTTTGCCAAAGAATAATGTTTGATATGCTCCACGGCAATTAGCTGAAAGGTGGTTTCTTGGCTAAGAAATTAAAGTGTGAGGCTTTGCAAAAGGCGTTAAACATAAATTTCTAATGGCTTTAACTCAAATTCTCACACTCAGATAGTGAGAAGAAGAGGAAGAAAATTGTGATATAAATAATGATAAATACATTATTGATTATATCTTATTTGTCTGTGTACTCGAAGCGTATACTCAATAAGTGTCCTTCTAATTAGTTAGCCACAAACCACAGGATCTGAAGGATATGCTTTGAATGCTGCTGGGCAATAAGCCACTTAACGGCTTCGTATCAGCAGGCGGCTGTTAGCCAGGTCTTAGTTAATACTACTGCTGGTCAACTATTTCACCAATTATGCACAGCTTCCAGTACACACTGGTCACACCTTACGGACCACAGCACACACATATACACATACGAACATTTGGCCACATCAAAGTCTGAAAGGGGGCCTGAGGTTGTGGCACACTAAAGTGGCAGCAGGATGTCGTCAACAGCAGCAGAAGACACAGCTGGAGCTCTTCCCCCACTCCCCCTCCCCCACCACACAGGAGGATAGTACAGCGAACATATGCGTGTTTATAATATTGGAAAGCGTGTAATTTTGATTGAGCCTACGCTTGGGCACGCCCCCTCCGATCCTGTGCAGTAATCAAGTCAGCCACTAAACAGACGTGCGACTAATTGCTACTTAATGGACACCTGCTGTGTGTGCCCGTGCCAGTGCCTGAGTGTGATATCTGTCGGGCTTATCATGGGAGGAGTTGTGTTGTGGGGGGGTTTGAAATGCGGCAGACAGTTTACACTTTGCATTGACAGGTTCTTGAAAATTTTGTAGTTTTCTTGGAATTAATACAATAATTGTTGAGTGCCAAAATGGTATAATGGGCGTGGCCGTTGTGTGGCTCTAATATGTCGCCAGTTGACCGTGCCCCGTTTTTGGGTTTTGTTGGGTTTTGTGTTGGGGCGTGTGTGTCGTTTTTGCCCTATTGTTGTCTGCGCTGTGCTGTGTGCTGTTTGTTGTTGTTGAAAAGAATGCACAGACACGAAATTAATCTCCTGTGGTTTGGCACACGGGGGAAAACAGCAAAAGGTAGAATCGAGACAACTGGACGGATAACATTGCGTATGTGTAATGCGTCTCATGTTGCGAGTGAATTGCTGCTTGCCGCAGCCACCTAGTCAGGGGGTTTTTAACAACGAGTGAAGCAAAAGCTAAATTAAATTTTCGCATTGTGAGCAGGTTTTACTATTTTTCCTTTTTTTCCCCTCTCTTTCGTTCTGTTTTTCTGCCATTTGGGGCAAGGCTGAGACGAGCTGACAGCCAAGCTGGCTAAGCTGAGCCGCATTAAGCTGATTTGGCTTGGCTTGGTTGTGGATGTATTTGGGTTGGTTGGTGTTGCCGCAGTGCAACTTTTGGCCAGACATTTGCCATGTATTGCGTATACGACGCGTGCAGTGCTTGGAATTATTTCGCATTAGTCGCCGCAGTAGTTAATTTTAATACAGCATTTTAATTAAGCGGATGTTGTCTATGGCCATAAAATGAGTTTGCATTGCTCCCCTGTTGCACCATCATAGTAACAAAAGTGTGCTTAAAGTTTTTCGACTAAGAGATACGCTTTTGTAACCTTTTTTCTCTGACAATGATATTAAAAACTTTGTATTAGCTAAACAGAGAGAGAGGACACTGAAATGCATGCAGGCAATTGGCCAAGTTATTATAAAGTTTTGGTGCTACCAATAGTATGTCAGTCATGGGGCATCATTGATGGTTCATTCAAACATGGTTCATTGCCTGACTGAGCCCTAGAGTGGCCAAAAAGTACACAAAAGTCACACAACATTAACTTGAACTATGGCAAACTTTTTGACTTTGACAAAGATGCGAAGGAATCTTTGTGGACGGCACAACGCATAATCAGCGTCAAACCAAAGTCGAGAGAAAGAGAGTAGTCTAAAACTTTTTCAAAGCTATTTTTGACTGCGGTCAACTAAACAAACACCAAAGTGTGAGAGCTAGTGGAAAGCCCTTTTCGCCCCCTTCGCCCCTTTCGCCAAAGAAAACTGTCGCCAAAAGACGACAAACTTCAGCTTGATGCGGTCGGATTCAATTAGATGCTGTCCCAGACATGGCTTCAACTTTTAGTCAGCCAACAACCAAAAAAAAAAAAAAAAAAAAAAGAATCCAACAACAAATCTTCTTTGGAGTTGTGCATTTGATTAGGAGGCGTCTTGGATGCCAGACAGACAGACAGCTAGACAGGCCTGTTTAGGCCAACGGTCAGTTAGTCAAAAGTCTAAATTACATCGACTAAGGGTCACTAATGTTGTTGTGGCTGTTGTTGCTGTTGTTGCTGTTGTCGTTGTGAATTTGCATTTTGCGGCCACAAATATCCGCAGGCGTTGTTGTTGCGCTTTATTAAAGATGCATAGTTTGAAATATTCAATCAACTTTGGGGCTAGCAGCAACTGAAATTGCCATTGCCGTTGTCGCTGCTGCTGCTGCTGTTGTTGCTGTCGTTGTGTTGATTTATGCAACGTTGACGTTGACTTTGCTGCAAGTCGCATTGGTCGATGGCTCGATGCTTGATGGACGTTGCACGTTGAATTGGGTTGAAGTTTGCAGGAGATGGTTCGTGGCCGGCCTGTGGCCGTTGCTGTGGTTCCTGCTTTCGCCTTTTGCCAGCCCAGGCAGCCAGCCAGCGACATAAGCAAATATTTTGTAGACTATTGCTGCTGCCATTGCTGCTGTTGCTGTTGCTGCAACGTATGTATATTTCTACTGTGCTCCTGAGCTCCCGCTTTTGTCGTGTGTGTCCTGCAGGCATTCAATTATGTTGTGCCAGCAAGTCGAAGCCCCCCGACTGACTCACTCAATGACAGAATGACTGACTGAATGGCAATTTTAAGGCTCACGCCACACACACACAGACACACACATAGTCTGAGATGTGTCACAGAGTAAGGGTATGTGTATGTGTGTGTGTGTGTGCAAGTTAATTTGTTATTCAAATTTGTGTGTTATATATTGTTATTACAGTGAAAATTGTTGTTGCTGCTGGGAGAGTGCATTGGCCGACAGGCAAACGTTGTTGTTAGCAACCGAAATGACATGACAAGGCGATTTTCAATAGACGTCTAGCTAGATTGGAGTCGGAAATGCAATTCCCAAGAATGCTTTGATAGTTTAATGCCTTCAAATTATTTAAAACTGATGATTATGCATTATTACTAGGTTTTAAAAGATATTTTTGCAATTATATATTAAAGCTTATCGGTTTTATCGATCATAATAATAATAATAATAATATATTATAGCTTGTTCTCAGTACTTAAAGCTAAGATTCATTTATGAGATCCGTCTGGTCACATGATAAATACATCCAGCTTATCTACTTCATTTATGTTCTCTATATGCTTTAACAATTGAAAACCATTAATTAACTGAGTTTTCGCTTGTATGCGACATTCCCCAGTGGCTCAATCATTCACCTTGACACCCGGCAACAACAACAGCAGCGAAACCCTAGGAAAACTTACGACGAACGCTTACCTCATACCCCGCACCCGTCTAAGCCAAATATTAAGGATTAAAGCTTAACCGTCTGGCAATGCGTCTATATCATGGCTTGGCCGAGGTCTGTTCATGGTCTGGCAATTGTCTAGTCTGGTAACCCCAGGGGGGCACCCACTCAATAAGGTAAAAATGCGAGAGGCTAAGCGGATTAATTTGTTGACGTGTTGCTCAATAGAAAAGGGCGAATGAAGAGCGTACGAAAAACCAGTAGTAGAGAATGCAAAAGGAAATCCAATAACAATTATCGAGCCCAATGCAACGATGAGAGGGCATTCAAGTTAACGTTGAGAAAATTTACACAACAAAAGGCAACCGCGACTCGTTTTTTTTCTTTTCTCTTCAGCTGTCAGCATTAATTAAAATGTTTTCATATACTCCAAACTCCAATCTCGCCCATATATCAATGGCAACGGCTGAGTTCTAACACCTTTGAAAATCCCCAAACGGGCGGAAATGTCGACGGCAAATGAGAATCAAAACACGAAACCGATGCCGAAAACAACATGGCATAAAAATGTCAAATGTTTTCCCATTCCAACGAAAGAGTTGGAGATTTGAAATTTATTTTGGGCATTGAATTTGTCGCCGCAAGAGTTGCCGTTGAGGCGAGTTAATTTTATAATTTTTACTCTACTGAATGGTAATCCAATTTTATAAATGAATTAGCAGCAGCTTTTGCATAATTAAAATGCAATTAATTTGTCAGTTATTATTTTTATTAAAAATATTTTATATTAATCCAGGTTTACTTTTTTTTTACGACAAACAACAATCAATTATTTATGGCTAAAAGTGCATTTAACTTTTGTGGTAGAGCCAAAGTGTTAAGCCGACGACTTTTGGTCAGAACTTTGTTACTTTTAGTTAACTGTTTTATAGGAGAGTAGGCAAGGGGGAGTGGGCACAATGTCAAGTGGTCGACAGGTTAAATGGCGCAACGACGGCCTGTCAATGAATAATTGAAAACCAGCGCAAGTCCCTTTTTTTCTTTCAGTTCAGGGGGTAATTAAAAAACTTTTTCAATATGCCTCCGACGAGTGTCAAGTCGTGCAATTGACAATACTTTTTTTTGTGTGTTTGCCTTCCTTTTTTTTCGTTTTTTTTTAGCTATTGTCAGGCGTTCCGCTAATTGTGAGCAAGGTGTGAGAAGAGTGCGAAAGAGAGCAAATGCTTGGCTGACGTAATTAAAATGCCGTCAAGCGGAGTTTTGTGCAGTTTGTAATGTGCAATTGATGCGACAGGCCGTTAACTGCAGTCCCTGGGTCATTTCGGATAGATACGACTTCTCCAGCACCATTTTCATCTTGTTCTCCATCCCTTGTCTTTGCAGTTCGTCTCTTCAGTTTTCTAATTAAATGAGCCAGCGACACATTTGTCTTGAGTGTCCGACAATTTTGTGACTTATGACGACTGCAGATGCAGCGAGCACGACAGAACTCGGGCTCAGACTCGGACTCGGGCTAAAAAAAAGGTTTGAGAGAGAGTGGGAAAGAAAAGGCAGCGTCCGAGTAGGGCAAGATTTATGAGGTAAAAGCAATTAGAAAGTGGCATCAACAAGCGATTGCAGTGGGGCACTATTAATAACGTTTAAGAGTTGCAGCCAAAAGGGCGAAAGCGACAAAAAATACAGAAAGAGAAAAAATGCTGTTAAGGTTATTTAAGAAATTTCATAAACAAAACTCGATTAAATTATTTTCTTTTTAAGGTTAATATATTTAAGAAAATACATAAAATTTGAATGCCTCGTTATGCACTATGCTTCAATGCTTCGTGGATTGCCCATGCCGCTCTTTACTTCATTTTCGTCTTCAAATTCCTTGAAAATCTCCTGCAGCAGCTCCAGCTCAATCTTAATGAAATCCAATTGACTTTCCATATCCTGCGGTTTAAGTTCAGTAGGAACACCTATAATTGACTTTAGTAAGCTTTCATTAAAATACAAATAGTTAATAAGCTCATTTACCTCTTCGTTTACAGAGTATACAGTATAAGGCATTCACAGCGCCAATGCTTCGCTGTTTCTCTAGAAAATTCGCTGCTATGGTATCCTTGGTGAGTGCAAGGACCTTCTCCCATCTAAAACAAAGGGCACGCGATTCATTATAGGAACGTTCCAGCTTAGAAAGATCATTCTTTAAGCCCAACACGGTGAGAGCTGCCTCATTTGTTATCTTAACCATATGTTGACGCATATCCTCGATCTCCTGCAACTTCTTGTTCTCCAACTCACTGATCTCCACCTGAGCGAGCACTAGCAAAAATACTCTCTTAACCTGAGATCTTTATAATGTGTCTTACACCTACTTAAGGCATCACAACGATCCATGCAGTCTTTGGGCGACACAAAAATATCCGAGACCTTGACAACCTCTTCGAGAACCTTCTCATAGGGCTGAAACTCCTCGACGGTGCCTTTGAGCGCCTCGCGAAATGTTGTTAGCTCGCTTATGGAGGTCTTGAACTTCTTGATATCCTCACTGAGCTCCTTGTGCAGCTGCGTCTCATCATTGATGGCCTTCTCAGCCATGCGCTTCTTGTCCGCACAGTCCTTGATGAAACTGTTCACATCAATAAAGCGCTGTCTCAGGGCCTCCTGGATCTTGTACATCTGTTTAACGCGCTCCTCATTTATCTCCGACTGGCGCTTAGAATTCACCAGCATATCCTGTTGCAGCTTGAGCATTTGCTCATGCTCCCGAGTATTGTGTATATAAAGCAGTTCGATGGAGTCACCTGCGGAATCCACCAGAGGCGGTTTGCTGTGTACATGTTGCAGTTAATAGGTGCTTTAAGAGTGGGTTCTGAGTAGATAAACTTACACAAAGTACTTGTCCTGTGTCTTCGAGAGCAAGTAATCACCCACCGCCTCTTCGGGCCGCAAGTCCAGATTGCCCAGAACATCGAGAGTCTTAGTTGGTTTGGTGCGTGGCATTGCGAAACGATTAAATAATTGTATTAATTAACGCAAGAAAAAAGAACTAGAAAAACCAACAGCTGATTAACTTTAGAACGTGTTTTAAGTGTGAATGAATAAGTAGCAATGAATTAAAGCCAACTAAGTTAAAAGTAAAACGTGTATAAACAACAACTTTGGTTGCTAAGGCAACATTTGTTTATATATTTATCCATTGGTAACCGGGTAAACCAAACATATCAGTTAGTATATCACATCAAAGCATAATAAAAATTTAAAAGAAGCTTTAACTCTCATCAGGTCTTAGTCATGTTTTTCTCAGGAATCTATTCTTATCGTCCTTATACTTTGTTTAATGAAATTGTTTTTTCAGTATCCATCACATTTGTGAAAACTGTCAAATTATCTTGACAAGCTAACATTGCTTACAACACTCACAGATTCAGTCAACAACACAACGTAAAGCTATAATACTTAAAAATACAATTTCCTTCATAAAAAACAGTAAGAAAGATTTGACAATATGCCGCGCCATAAGCCCACTCTTAAGACCGATGTCCTCGGCAATCTGGACCTTAATCCAGAGGAGGCCGTAGGCGAATATCTGATCTCCCGCCAGCAGGAGGAGTTCTTTGTGTAAGTTAATATACCTTCGAGCCCCAATTCCCTCTGTGAAAAACTATAGTTTTCCAATGATAGGAAACCGCCCAATTGGGACTCGGCTGGTGACTCTGTGGAGATGCTGTACATTGCCAATTGTCGCGAGCATGATGCAATGTTGGTATTGCAGCGTCAGCTCCTGGAGGATGCAGCTCGTCAGACCGAGGTCAATCATCAGCGCATCGCAATGATGTACAAGATACAGGAACGCTTGCGCAAACGCTTCATTGAGGTAAATGGATTCATTAAGGACTGTGCGGACAAGAAGCGTTCGGCGGAGAAGATCATTCGAGAGCAGGAGGCACAGCATGATGAGCTGACTACTGGCATAGATGAGTTCAAAAAGTCGCTTACCTCCCTCAAAACATTTCGTGCTGCCCTCAAGCAAACTGTACGCGAGTTTGAGCCATATGAGCGAGTCCTTGAAGATGTTGTGAAGATATCTGACATATTTGTGTCACCCAAAGATTGCATAGATCGGTGTGATGCATTAAGTGAGCAGAAAAGAAGTCTTTTAATGTATTTTATATCCCACTAAAATTGCCTTGAACAGTGCTTGCTCAGGTGGAGATCACTGAGTTGGAGAATACAAAGATGCAGGAGATTGAGGAAATGCGCAAGCGTATGGTCAAGATTACTAGTGAGGCGGCTCTAACCGTTTTGGGTCTGAAGAATGATTTAGCTAAGCTGGAAAGATCCTATAATGAATCACGTGCTCTGGGCCTCAGGTGGGAGAAGACCTTAGATCTCTGCAAGGACACTGTCAGCACCAATGACTTGGACAAGGATCGTGCACTCGATGGCATTCAAATCATCTATCGCATGTTGTGCAAGCGTCGTGGTAGGTTCGACTTCCTGTTTGTCCAAAACCTCATTTGAAAATGGCTTTCATACAGGTATCGATGCCAATCACAATCGTCGAGAAGTGGAGAAGTCCGTGGACTTTATCAAGCGTGAAATTGAGCTTCTGTCGCTCGTCCTACATGAAGTTGAGAGAGGCAACCGCAAGGGTGGCAAATCCGTCCATCAGGATATGGGCTCCTGCGGTTATTAAAGCATTAGTTTTCCTATGTTGTGAATAATAAATAATGTAAAAAGTTACTCATTCAAGTGAATCAAGTGAATAAAAAAAAGAAAACGAATCTGGCTGACGTCATCGGTTGGTTTTTGATGTTAAACTAACCCTTAGCTTCCCCAATTCCCAAAACATATGTTTGTGTCTCATAAATTTGTGCTTAGACCCCGCCAAATCAAATAAAATTCGATAAAAAAAAAGAATGAGAAACACACACACATATGTATGTGAAAAGAATTTGGACAACTTCTCAAGTGGCTGTCGATTGGGGGAGGACATTAGATGGAAGCCTTGGCAAATAAATTTTACGTTTCGGCGGCAAGTCGACAAATCGAATCTCTTGCATCTTTCCATTCAATTGCCAATTTGATTCTATGGCCAACGATAATCTAACTTAAGCACAGATAATTCTTTTATGTGAACATTTTGATTTCGATTTTTGTCCTCGCATTTAGAACTTCAAGCTCAAAGCACCGAAGAGCAGGAAAACAAGTCAGAGAACTAACTACTAATTTCGCCACGCCCCGTTTCATCGATTCATAGAAGTTTCGCCTCGCTCAGGATGTGAAGGCGTGTCGTTTGTCTTTATTCAATTTACTTTATTTGATTTGCGACTTTTGCCGATATCAGCCAGAGCAGACGAAGTTCCACGAGCGAAAAACAAGCAGAAGCAACTCTCGCCTAAAAATCAAATCAAATTTTCAGCCAGCAACAAAATAAAATGCAAAGAAATTTATTTTGCCTTTAGAAAGAAAAAAATGTCTCTTATATATCGGTCTCTGTATTTGCAGTTGGTTTATTTAAATGCCACCATCTGACCGCCCACAACTCCTGCCCCAAGCTCGTTTCGGTTTGTGGTCCTACTGCGTGCTGTGTCCCCAAGCCAAACGAGGCAAGAAGCAGCAATTACATTAAGGCTGAGATAGTTTCAGTTTCGCCCTTTTTTTTTTTTTTGTTGTGTCGTGCTGTCGCACTTTGGTAAAATTGTCTAAGCACTTAAGATTTGTTGCCTGTCATTTAAATAATTGAAAATATATCAATTGTCAGCAGTTACGAAAACAGCATTGAGGTACAAGCCCTGCCAAAATGTAAAGAATCGTCTTTTCTTTGGTTTCCTGCCCATCCATTCGTATGAATTATTTGGTTCCTGTCCAACCTGTCGCTGTCGCTAAGTATGCCGATGACAATAAAGCCTAATGGCATTTCCATTTAATCCTTTAATTGCATTACAATTTAACAGTCGACAAAATTAAATAATAAGCTACATTCAATTGTAGTTGGCAGTAGAAACAGAAGCAGAATAATGGGCCAACAATTAGCATGGGTTAATTCAAAAGTTTGTGAAAGCGAAAGAGCATCCAAATATATAAGAATTTAACAAATTCTCAACTTACAAAGAGTGTAATTTAAGTAAAAACTTTGTGCAGACAAACAAAGAAATGCAAGTTTTTTTTCTTTCTTCTTCTACAGCTGACTAATAGTTTGTAGAACTTTTCTGGCCACACACGAATGCAGTTGGCTTTTAATTTTTGTGCATAGTAGACGAAACACTTAATTTAACTTTACAAGTTCTTAATGTGCCGGCCAGACAGCCGTTGGCATGAGTTGAAGGCTGGGTAACCCCAAGAAGACGGCAAAGCGACAAATGGCAATTAGAGCAACAATTGAAGGCGCAACGCAAGTGCAGGACAATCAGCAAAAAGCAGTGCCAAGGTGCAATTAAATGCTACTTCAAGTCGATGATGGTTAACTTTAAGTTACAGTTTAAAGTGAGTGGCAGGCAGAACGGTAACTGCAATAAATGTCATGCGATTACCGCAACAACAACAGCAGCAATATCAAGTACAACATGAACATCTACAATGTTGGGAGCAACAAGAAGGCTTCAGCTTGATTAATACTATAACACATGATTTATTATGCCTGTCAATTGACAAGCAGGCAGGCAGGCAGTCAGGCAGGCAGGCAAACAGCCTGGCTTACAGCCTTACAGTCTGGCAGGAAAAGCACATTATGAAAGCTGACTGACTCGAGGCGCTTCAGGCGGAGATTGCTATCGGAATCGCTTTTGGCCCCCATGCGCCTGTGATAAGATGGCAAATCGGCTTAAGCTCGGGTCCGCCTCTCCTTCAACCCTCACTCTCTCCTTCTCTCCCGACTGACAAGCAAACAACAATCGTCATCATCAATTCAGTCAGCGACATTAATATCCTCACGGGCGGGCCAAAGCTGTCTTGTGACATTTGTGACACCTGCATTGATTTGTCTTCCTTTGCCTGTTGTGCCCAGCGTTATCCCTGGGTCGTGCCATCAAGGGTCTCCTTCTTTTCTTTTTTAAAAAAAAAAAAAAAAAAAAGCCACCTGCCCCGCTGCCATTGACTGAGTGCCTTTCATGTCTTACAAATGCCTTTTTTATGCGCTAATGTCGCTGCGGCTTTTTTCGGGTAGCCAACTTTAAGTTACCCAACGCCCCAGCCACCCATCTTTAGTGAAGTAGAGGCGAGAGGGCCATTAGTGCCAGGTTCTAATGGCCTAGACGACAAGGCGCTGCAATTACTACCACCCCGGCAAAAACCAAGCAACTACTACATGAGCACTCATTCTATTGAAGTAAGTACCTTCACATAGTTGATAATTTATTCATTTGCAGGCAAACACCAACAGCAACAGCCCAACGACGATGTCGACATCAGCAACAACATTTATGGACCTCAGTTGCTCAAAGTTAACCGCACACTCACACTCGCACACACACACACACACACACACATGTTTTTGAGATGTTGTAGATATGCATAGAGAACTTACGGCAGCTACCCTTAATGACTTCATTAGAGGAACTAAGAGAAACAACCCCTTTTGGCAGCAATCAAGTCGACTTTCTCAAGTCCACTGATCCGCCCCAGCTCTATGCGGGGCGATAGAAAAAAACTTATCTTAATTTTTAATTTGATTGCCAGGCGTCAAAGCCAACACACACAGCTCAGACAATTGAAGAATTGAAGAATTGTAGAGCTATGTACGAATGTGTTCTTATATAACAGCTGTGCCACAGCCCAACCCCTTACTTAATTCTAGCAGATTTTTCAATTGTATTGCGGTCCCTTTGTTGGGCCTCAAACTGCGAATACAAAGCAAAAGTATTTAACGCAGCATTTTGTAAGCCAACCCAAATTTTTTCATATCATTGTTAACCGAGAGGAGGGGGGACAGTTTAAAGACTCCGCACAACTGTTGTAAAAATTGGAATTGTAAATTTTACACTTATCAAGTGGCATTTGTTGCCTTTTATTGAACCCGAATTGCTGGGCATATGTGCTCCCTTTATGCTTTCACTTCTGATTGCGATTTGCATAAAATCATCGTTTGAGGCTTGAAAAATTATGTTCGGTTTTTATGGCTATTGAACCGGATTAAGAGGAAGTTGAAATGTTTTGCTGTTTATCGTTTCTTTTGTTACATTTTGTGTTTGAGAACATTTAAACTGAGGCTTAACATAAAGATGTCAAAGGACTGTTTACAATATATAACAAATGAAGCAGGTATGTAAATTGAACCCTTTATAAGGATAATCTATTCGAACTATTGGAACTTTCAATCGCATCTGCTCTTAAGAAACTTCTGTTGCTGACTGTTGTAAGCCTGTAAGACATTAGAAAATGACAAGCCTTCATCCCCCTTCAAGCTGTCTTGACTCTTGGGCGTGTAAACATTTATAAATATTGACAACTTAAAGTGAAGTTTATAAGTGACACGAGTCTGGCTCACCCAACTTCCCCCCCGAAAATAATAAAGGAAGCTTTTTAGGCAGGCAACAACAGCAATAACAACAACAACAACAACAACACTTGTGGTCAAACTTGAAAGCCTGTTTGATGGTTACCTCATGACTGACAGAGAGAAATAGACCCTGTTTGTGGGTTGGGTAATAAAGTCCGCTACTTGAAACTGTCAGAAGTAAGTGCGTGTGCCAGATACAAGTAGGCGCAGGGCAAGAGGGGACGGGATGACTTGGTGAAAATATTGACAAAGCAATTTGCTTGTCAGACAATTAAGCGTCTAATTGGATGAATGCACGGCCCACGTGCTAGTAAGATAGAACAGAGTGTAGGAAAACATAGAAGAAGACGTGAATGAAGAGAGAAAGAACAAAATGGAATAGAAACGGAAGTTGTTGGCTTAAAATTTAAACAACTCTAATGCCAACTCAACCCAAGTGTTGGACGAATGCGACAGAATCTGAGGATTTATGTGCAGGCAGACAGTCAGGCAGGCATTCAAGTTGCGATATCTGCAGACAAGTGAAGCAATAATCACAGGGCCATAAATTCCAAGTGCTTTTCTACTCCTCCTCTCGCTCTCTCTTTCACTGCCCTCACCGAAAAATGCTAAAGCTAAACAAGAGGAGGCAGTTTTTTAATATACATATATATATATATGTATATATTTTTGTATATAACTCAAAGATATACTGGCTAGAATGACAGCTGTACGGATGCGGATCTGGACACTTTGTCACAAATGAAACAACGTCGAGCAGAGATGCAAAAATATATATTTCAAGTACATTATGGCAGCTGAGTGCTAGGCGACACTTGTGCCACAAGTCCACAGCTGCTGCTGCCGCTCTCTCTTCTTCTCTTTCTCAAGGACTAAGCGGCCTGTTCAGAGATTTGCATGCAAGTGCACACAGAATTTGTTGCCATAGATAAGTGAAATGTAATTCAAACTGGCAGTGAAAGTGCCTCAGGGGGTATTTGTAGCATGTTGTTGGAGGGACAGGGGGCGGAGGGGGTACAGGCTTAACTGGCACTAAGTGGACTGCATCGCGATGCCCAGATAGCTGCATTAGAGGCTATCAAAACGCCATTCAGCTCGCATGCATTTGAAAACTGTAATCAAGTCGTTGCTCCACAAACTAGGTCAGGCAAATAAAGAGCATGGGGAGGGGTGGTGGTGGTGGTGGGGTGAGTGATGGCAGCATGTCATCTATTCCACATGCTAGCATGTGGCACGAACATGAAAGTATTTGCAATCCAACGCAGTTTCCATTGAAGTTTTTTTTTCTCGCTCCTCTCTTCCGTCGACTCTTTTCACAAATTGTCACCATTTGCTGCGCTCGACAAGACGGCAACGACGACGACGACGACGACGACGACGATGAACCACAGCTCTCGCCCCACTTTAAGCACCACGCGCGTAGATAAACACATGTGAAGGGATAAATGGAGGCCATGCCTGGGTGGCTTTCAAAGCGTTTACATTTACATTTCTTAGCTAGCTGATTTATGTTCTGCAATTGACATCACAAATTTTTTCGGCTGTCACATTGATGAAGTGACAGTTTACCTACGAAGGCTAAAGCATAAAGGATATGTGTGTGTGTGTGTACTTTAAGGCTGTTGCCAAGTAGCAATTGGCTTTAAGATGCTTCTGCTGCTCATTAAGAGCATTATGCGCACCGCCAAACCACACACAAACACACAAAACCACACTCAACCATCTCGTCTCAACTAATAGACACACGGCACAGTGGACGGAATCGAAAACTTAGCTTTGCAAATATGACAGTTGATGATTTTTTTAGTTTCCGAAGACGTTTAAAAATGTGTTTTATTAATGATTATTTTTTTTCACTTATAAGAAAAGAACATGGGAAAAGTTTTACATTCTTCTAATTTATTAAATTTTTCCTAAATGTTTTATAAAGTCAAACTTTTATGGTATATTTTATGCTTTGAAAAATGACAAAATATGAAATGAAATAAATTTGATTGACTTGAAGTTTGAAGTTTAACAATTTTAAACAAAAATGTGCTATAAACACGTGCTGTGTCAAAAAAGTGACGCGAGTGGGAATTGGCAAGCCCATAGACCAAATTGGTTAGTTTTGGCAGGATAGAAAAGTATAAAAGGGGGGTGCGCACGCCTTCATAGGGTAGTAAACATGACCTCTTGTCAGGAAGTGTTCTTGGAGGTAACCTATATAATCGATGAGGAAGCAAATGGAAAATATGACAAGGAAACAAGAGATATTATATTTTACGAGCAAAGATTTCGAATTAAATTCTATTCCCTAAAGCTTTTAAAACATTTGACTCTAAATCAGCTGGTTTGTCCCACTGTGCAGCATCGAAAAACTTAATTACTCTGTCTATCTCTTGCTTGCGCTGGTCAACTGGTCACAAAAATATCGTTGTTCATGATTGGCCCCTTCACACCTCATAAAGACCGCAATAATAAACGCAATTTGGGCAAGAATCCAATTAAATGCCCGATGCCAGATGGGATATAAAACACTAAAACCACAACGACAACGCTACGTAGACAACATCATCGATGTCTATAAGGATAATAACTAGCGAATAGAGTGGGAATTTAGATGAGCTGGTGGATAGTAGCTGGAGTCGTCCTAAATGACTGGTTGCCTGGCATTTATTGTGTTGCTTTGATAAAAATTGCAATTATTTAGCTCGCAGTAGGCGGTGGCATCAACTCTAGCTGCTTCTCTCCTTGGTCCCTGGTCAAGTGTGTGAGTCGAGTGAACAACATGACAAAGTCGTCTGTAATTTATTTCCCTCGGTTAACTGTTGACTGTTGCCAGTTGTTGTCTGTTGCCTGCTGGCATGTTGACTTGTTGACTTACCCCACCCGAAAAGGAGACACAGACTAAGAAGACAACTTGCAATTTTTGGTCATTGATGTGGCAAAGACTTCAGCGATGAGCACTTTAAGTTCTCACTATGCCCTGTGGGCGTTTCAATGCTGCGGCTAATGCATGCAAATCTTTGGGGTATGAGAGATGAACGAGGGTTTTGAACTGATTTTGTCTTCATCTTCTTCGTCGTCTTACCCTGTGAGTGCATCTAATGAGTTGGAAGCTGTGGCAGAAGGTGTGGCATCAAAGTGTTCAAGAGTTTGTGCAACTTCAGCTTCAACTTCAACTTCATAATAATGCCATGCGCTGCAGTTAAAGTTTAGCTTAGAGTCTTTGAGCCATGTCCGACTGGCATCCAGCCGGCATCCACTTGATGTGGCCAATGTGCTGCCGTTTGCCGTTTGATGTTGATAAATGATGTTGCATTTTCATTTAGAAAATTTGTTGCTAAAGAAAAGTCACTGATTGACTAACAGGACGAGCCGGCATCGAGGCAAAACTTGCCGACATGCTTCAGTTGGAACGAGAGTTGGAGTTGGAGTCGAAGTTGGAGTTGCATACATGGACAGATGCAGTGACTGCTTGTCAGCAAAACGTTTAGTGGCAAAACCAACACACAAACACACACCCAGGGAGTTACTCTAACTACCCACACACACACACACATAAACACACACATATTACCAAGCTGTGTCTGGTGAATCAATTATGCTACAGACACCAGTTGCAATCAGGTCCAAAGGAGCAAAGCTGCAGTCAACCAACAACATACGCAGAAAGAGATAGGTAAAAAGAGAGAAAGAGAGGGAAAGAGAGGTAAGAGTTTTGGTCCGAGACTCTGCTGAGTCGCCCAAGTTTCGAATGCAAGCAGCTGCTAATGCAAAAAGTTTTTGGCCTTAGCTAAGCGGAATGTTGACGCCTAGTTGTGGCTTGGATGGCTGTTAAGGCGCGAGGATGGGGAGAAGTTACACTAAAGATGTTTTTGTTCATGTGTCATGGTGTCATCTATTAATCAATGAAATGATTTCAACAAGGAATGCTATAAAATTAAAGTAAATTCGATTTTAAAATAGAAATCTTCTTTAATCTTATCCAACGCATTTTGCATTATGTGAGGAGACAACTTCATCGGATTGCAGCTGCAACAATTAAGTAAGAAACCGCAATCTCACGCTAGGGTACTTGCGGTTGCATCTCTATTTAGTGCAGACCACCACCAAGACCATCTTCAAGTGCTGATCCGTGGAAACCTTTCCAGTCTTATAATACTTATCTTCCTGGCAAATCTTCAAAGTGAGTGACGTCCATGGCACCCATCGCCATCGCTGCCAGCTGGTTGAGCACAAGGACAAGGACACGCATCAACATCCGCACCACCACCACCACCACCACCACCACCACCACCACCACCACATTCTCCCACATTTGTTCACATTGAGCTTGCAACAATGCAGTAGCAAGCAGCAGCAGCAGCCTCTCCAAAAATGCCATTGCAATTCCGCTCTGCCATTCTTTTTGCAGAAAATGCTTCAAGCACTTTCATTGTGGGGTTTCTTCCCCCTAACCGGGTGGGTATCCACTTGTAAGCATCGTCGTCATCGTCATCGTCATCGTCGTCCTCGTTCTCGTCGTTCTCTGCCTGGCCGCCCATTGTCAGTGCAACTTTTGTTGCAAGGCGCAATGCTTTAATCTTAAACATGCCAGCGGAACACTTGAGCATTGTCAAGTGGCTGCCAGCTGCCAACTGCCAACTGCCAGGTCGCCCAACCTCCCTACCCACCCATTCACCCACCCAAACAGGCGACATTTTTCCCGCGCACGCAAAGCAGACAGTTGACTAGCGTTTAAAGGAGAGCACCATGAGAAGATCCCTGTTTCGAGTGCGTGGGTGCAGCCTTGCCTTGCCTTGGCTTACTTCGATGGTCTTTAACATGAATGCTTCTTAACTTAACTCCAATCAACTCAACTTGTCTTTGGCTTTAAAGCTTTTGCTTAATTTCCAAGCCAAAATCCTTTAGTCATTTGAAGTGTTTATCTATATCGTTTACCGCAAATGCTCAATGTTCCTCACCATTCGTCTCAAATCCTTTTGCGGAGTTCCTGCACTCAATTTGTTGTTGTTTTGGTTTTGGTTGGGTTTTCGGTATTCGGTTGTCGGTTCGGTTGTCGTTGGCTCCTTCTTTTTTGGCATGTGCACATTTAATTGAAATTTCCCAACACGCCCACCGGTCCAACCCGAGTTGCGCCCACTTTTCTACGCACAACGCAGCTCGTCTTGAGCGCAAATTTTAATTAAAATTTTCGCAGCGCTTCGTCGTCGTCGAGCTTCATTTTTTTTCTTCCTATTTTGGATGTTGCTCGCTTTAAAGTGTGAATTGCCAAGACACTTTTACACTGCTTCGAGTTGGAGCTTACACACAGTACAGTACACCCTCATCCTCGTAGAATCTCTGCCAAAACCCCTTCTACTCGATTGCATGCCCCGCACCCTAAGCTCTTGACAGCCGCTGGTAAAATATTTAACATGCAAATGAGTTTGGCTCTGCATAAAGTTTCGCTTTAAGTGTGTTTATTTTAGTTGCCACGCCCACATGCCTACCACCGCCCCCTTCACCCATCGGCTGCCTCGTTAAAAAGAGTTACAAAGTTAGTGAATATTTTAACACTTCTTGCGTTGCGTTTAACATTTATTTAGCTGGGGCCACTTTGGCGGGTTCTACGTTTTAGCTACTCATTCCCATCAATGATTTTTCATTCTCTGGCCCTTTGGCCCTTTCGCCTTTCTTAACCATGTTAATGAGTTTTTAAATTTCCAGTTGGAGACTGCCACAGAAACCCAATCGAAACGAGCAACAATCTGGCAACACTTTTTCACTCTTTCTAATCAACAGCAATTCTATTTTACCTCACACCCAATCTCGCGCCTACATCAGCGTGCCACATGCCACATCCACACTCCACATAATCATCATCATCATTGTCGTTGTCATCGTCATCGTCATCATCATCATCAGAGTCGCGGTTGCAGTCACATTGCGAACAAATCTTTGGCACGTTTCAATTCATTAGCTTCGTGACATTTGTCGTTTGATTTCACTCGGGCAATAACTTTGCTCCCCCAGTCCCCTCCCCCCCCTGCCCTTTGACTGTGCTTTGCTCGACCTGTGTCCCATTGCAGCGTCGCACTCATTCATGCATTCATTCGCATTCACACGCATGCCCCGTCTCCACTCAAGTTCGCCTCTCCACCCCGCCCCCTTCTAGTCCATATTCGTTGCAATGAAAACGCATTGTGGTCGAAATTGTTAACAAAATGTCAAACGGAAACTCGTCGGCGTTGGCGGCGGCGGCGGTAGCGACGGCAGCAGCAACAACAGCAGCAACAGCGCCGGCGGTGCCCAATAAAACTTCAATAGCCTCGTCGACCCGATGTTCCACACACACACACAGAGAGTGATTTTTACGCAGCCGAATTATAGGAAGTGCTGGCTGATGAACAGAGGGGTAGAGAGAGGATGAGTAGAGTTGAGGGAGGTGAACGGGTGCCAACTGATTGTGCGGTTGTTGTTACAATTGTTGTCATTGTTATTGCTGTTGCTGTTGCTGTTCGTTGTTGTTGCTGTTCTTGTCGTTGCACGTGATGAGCGCAATGAGCAATGGGTCAGGGATGAGAGATTCAAGTAACCGTGATTTTGAACAAGTGATTAAATAATGAATAGAACAAAGTCTGGATGGGAAATTGTATAGGGAGAGAAAGAGAAATTATGTTAGAGGCACTATTTATTTAATAATATGCAATTAAATTTAGTTTTGTGCTAGAATTTTCTTTAAATCTGTGTTTGTTATAAGATTTATCAATTTTGACAGTCTAAAGAACACAGTCTAAAAAAAAGGTTAAACATTTAGTTTAACGATTAGGCACCTAGAAGTAACTTGTGTTGTATCGCTTCTATCTTCTCCTCATTGCTAATTAATATGTATATGATTGTGAAGACAGTCATTGTATCGACTAGTTAGTATTTCAAGAGATTAAAATTTAAATGTATTTTCCTTAAGTACCTTTTGAACAAGTTTAAGCTCTGTTAAGCTAGATATCAATTCCAGGCATAATGGAAAACCCCCCATATAATAATAGCAAAAAGTATAGCTTAAACTATTAAGCAGGTTCAACTACAAACTTCCTTGACAGTAAAATTGAACTGCAAAACTTATAAAAATCGTTGTGCATACATTAAAATATTCTATACTGCCTGCAACGAGAATCACTTTAACTTTTTTGTCAACTGACATGAACTTTAACTGAAAACTTTGCAACACTTTCATCGCTGTGACAACATGAAGTTTAACTATAAATTCGCAATACATTTTCAACACAACTCACACTGTGATATTCAGTGATTTTAAGTATTGCTATTTGCAAAACTTTATCCATGAAAAACAATAGGAAAGCTCAATGTGATTTTGGTGCCCATCCCTGAAAACTAAACAGGGACACGCGACTGCTCAACTATGCAACACCTTTTACCGTTTGCCGCTTTCACTGCACTACTATGTATGTATGAGCCAGAGTAGCTCATTTTGAACGAAATAATGCGAGAGATTTTCTGTTGTTGTTGCAAGTGTTGCTGTTGTTGCTGTTGTTGCTGTTGTCAAACTGCTGTTGTGCAGTGCTCTTAATTTTGGGTTTCGGTGGCGGGCACGTATTCAGCTCCAATGTAATTATGGAGCGCACATGTGTTTGCCTGATTAGGCGATAGGTGGGCGTGGCAGCAGTCACTGCTGCTGCTGCTGCTGCTGCTGTTGCTTCAACTGCAGCAACGATTTGTATGCAACACCATGCTCCAACTGCAGCGCTGGATAACTGTGCTGTGACTGTGGCTGTGTGTGTGTGTGTGTGTGTGCGTGACCGGCAGTTGTTGCGATGTTTGACTTACAATTAAAACCAACATACAGCCATGTTACATTAGGGTGGTCATTAAAAATTTATCAATATTCTCATCTTTTTCGAATAAAATTGGTTCAAGGTGATCCAATCAAATTTTTTGGATGAAGGGAAGCTAAGACATGTATTTTTTAAACCTTTTGTTTTTTATATTCGACTACCATAATATTTTTTCCCCATTTTTTTGGCTTTAATAAACAATTTAATTATAATACCTTGATTATTTTCCTTAACGTTTTGATCAATTGGCTTTTTAAATTTTTTAATATGTCCAAAAATAAGTTTTATGCAATTAAACAATTCTCATTATCACAATACTTTCGTTTAAGTTAAGATATCTTATTAAAAATAATCAAACCGGAAAAACTTTGGTTTTTTGTAGCTATAAAATCTCAAACAAATTTTTAGCTTAAACTAAAGATAAAGATTTGTAACACAAAATCACATCAACGCTTGAAAATATTGTTTAAACATTTGTATTTTTAATGACCACCCTAATGCTCATACATCTTATTTATGTCTATATACAAACTCACAGCTCATTATCAAATTTGTCGCGAATTTGTATGCCATTTTGTTGTTAAATATGTATGATAAAAGGATGCGGTGGGCGGTTGTTGCAAGTTGCACGTTGCAGGTGCGAAAAATGTTGTTTGCACTTTGATTAAACTGATAAATAGAATGGAATGGATAGAGTTGGATTGGGTTGGGCTTGACAAATCGGATAACACAATAACAATAATTATAAATGGATGTCATTAATACAATGTTTGTTGCAATGTTGCACAGTTGTGTGTTATGCCAGTTTAATTATCTCCCCAACTCCTACATCGAATTGCATTAGCTGCAATTACATTTGAATATGTGCGCTGTCAGTTAGTGACGGCAGCAACATCTTTGGCCAGGCTGGATGTCTTGGTTGTCGTGTCGCCAGCTTCGTCATCAGCATTAAACTCATTTGCAGCCGGCAAAGCTACCTGATGCATCCGCATCTGCATCCCTGACACCCTCACTATGCCTCGTTGTCAGAGTTTGGTTGTCATGTAAACGGCGCAACATGCGCAAAATTTGCACATGCAACATAACTAACACACGGAGTGCCCCCAAACCATCTTACACTGAGAAAAACCAAACACTCTTCTTTCACACGCTAATAACACAAAGACAACATAACATTTTTGCTCAGTGTAGCCGCTGCAGCTCAGTGCCCTTCGCAACGTAGCGATCCTCAGCGAAATGCAAACCAATTTGCGGCAAGTGCCTCGGTTGCCATGACACATGCCATGGCCTCTGCGAGGCATGATGCTGCCTGGCTGCCTCAACGAATGATGCATTGCTTCCGAATATGATGACGAGGCGTGTTAAATGCTCTTTCAAAAAATCAACACTAAAAGCGGCCCCAAGTCGCCAGTCGCCAGTTGGCAGAGAGTTGCATCATGGGCGATGTCGTGTCAGGGGACACGCTTGAAAATTTATTGCCACAGTTGTAAAGTACGAAATGCGTCGTAATTAGTTGCAACTTGAGTTATTTGTGCAACAATGCAGCATGCAGCCAGCCAAACCAATCGCCCATCGAATCGAGAGAGAGGGGAGTGGGGGCAAGGGGCTCCATACTCATTAGAGCCAATACAACATTCGCACATTAGACACGTACGCTTCGCATTTGGAGTTTACTTTAAATATTTCGCATACATTTTAAAAATGCATAAATTTGTGTGCGCCATAAATTTTCGACTCGTACACTCGTCCCTTGGCATGCCAATGAGGGGCAGACGAAGAGGTGCGGGGTAACGGTTGACTTGAATGTCAGCCTTTGTCGATTTATCAGGAAATTGTTTATTATATTGTAGAAAAACTCTTTTTTGTATGTGCACTCCACTCAACGAGGACATTGCTTTGGGCGTCGTTTGTTTTATGACCAACAACATGGTCTGGACTCCTGACTGCCCCTCCCCCACAAGCTCCAATAAGTTGGCGACTTGCGAGCCATTTGGGTGGCAAGCTTTATGACCATGTGACAAAGCGTGGGAATAGTCGCTGTTTGGCATTGCTCATGCCACACCAGAGTGTGAGTGCGAGGATTGTGATACTGATTTATGCCAGAGATTTCGATAAGAATGCGAACAAGCTGCAAGACAGTTTGCACTGTGAACAAGTAGAGGGTTCTTGTGGGGAAAGTAAGCCAGAGATTGTCAAGCGTCATTCCTCGTAGTATGTATTCAACATCTAACTAATGCTATTACTTATCAATTAACTAACACTACCAACTATTCATTTTTATAAGCCCAACTGCAAGCAATTTGCTGACGTCAACGATTATGCAAAAGTTTCCAGGAAGAATGACTAAAGAACATTCGCATAAAAAAAGTTTATTAAATGGTCATAAACTAGCGTTAATTACAGCTGTGTATGCAACGTAGCTTCGATTGTCAGCGAGATTCTGATTAAGTTACTTAATGATAAGTTTGAAAAAAAAAAATCCCCATAAAAAGCTTGTCATTTCCTTTGAGTTTGAACAATTAATCATGAATAGAAGATAGCAATAATTAACGCAGACAATCTGAGCTTAGTTTTAAATGTGCTCCTTTGACATTGAAACATAAACACATGTCAAATGTTTATTCAGGTATATCAACATCCTGCAACCAACAACAAAAATAGAAAGTCACTCCCACGCCATCCCCCATCGGGTGTGTGGGCCACCCATGAAAAGAGACCCACGCCCTCCCGGACACGTCAGATTTAATACTCGTCGCAACACGAAACAGTGTTGCCCCATGTTTGGATGTACATTTGTACACATGTTACTGTTGTTTTTCTTGTTGTTGTTGTTGTTTTGGGGTCTGTTCCAATTATGCCGCACTCGAATATCAAATTAAGTGCCCGCCGCCATGACAGTTTTAATGTCTTTAGCACCATAAAAACTGCAGTTCCCCCCATAAACGGGGTGAAACATGCCATCGAAAAGAAATACTCAAGACAATTATGGAAATCCGAGGCGCCCCCTTCACACCTACACACAATAATTTTTTCCCCTAAAAAGAATAAAAATATGACACAAAAATTCCTTTTGGTTTTGAAACCAAGAAAATAATGCTCACCTCATTCGAGTTGCAACACTAAAAACATATTTCATAAATAGGCAAATATGCAGCAGCAGCCCTTGTGGGAAATCTAGGCAATCTTTGAGGCATCTCTGTCGGATCTGTGCACCCCCTCCATGCGAAGCAGCAACAGCTGCTCGTAATTAATGGCTGGCCGCGTTCAATGCACTGGATAATCACGCGGCTGGCAAGCGGCACCAACTCTTTTTTTTCCCAAAATCTCGGCAAATAAATCTTGGCAACAAACTGCTTAAAAAGTCCAAACAGACACAGCGTATGAGAGCGAGGGAGAAAGCTAGATAGAGCGAACGTGCAAGCGAGATACCCAAAAAAGTTCTTTATTTTGGTATAAATTATAGCCGCGAGTAAAAGTGTTGCGATTTGTTAAAGCAAACAAGAAGAAGGAGATTTTCTCTAAATTACACTTGCTTTAATTTGTTGAAGGAAGATTTTGAGATAAATTAACTTTTAAGCTAAGCTCGACAAGTTGATGGAATGTTTAAGCCAAAGATCGATAAGGCAAGTGTTTAATGGTTTAATTTTAAGCTTTAAGATTACTTTTCAGTAAGAATCTCTTCTTTAACATTTTGTAAGCACTTTGAAGCAAAAATCGAGAATATTTTCGAAAAATTCCGCTAATTTATTACTGTAACAAAAAAACTGATAATAAATTTAAAGAAGCTCTCCAGCATAACCTCCTAAGGATGTATAGAAAAAGTGTTTGAAAGGATGAATAAAAAATATGAGTTTTAAAAGTAATGTTTTAAAGACTAGAACAGCATATTATAATAATATAATATTAAATTTTACCTTTAAGCCTTTTAGTACAATATCAGTATCCTTTTTCATAGACCATATCTGCATTCAACATACTGCGTTAGCCTTATATTTTTCTCTTTTTCAATTGGGGTCAACTTTTTACAACTCCCACAGGCTTTCCGTATAAAAAATAGAGCACATTATCATCAAAAACAATGGGTTAGTAATACCACATAGGACACACACATACATACATATATTTACCTTTATCCCGCGTCATTCTAGGTTGGTTTTTAATACCCTTGGCCATTTAATACATGTTAGCTGGGGGCTTCCTTTTAATGATTTGCGTGTTGGACACCACAACAATGCAATCGCCGCTGAACACAGATGCCACTGTGCCTGGGCTTAACCAAGTTCTTTGGCAGGCTAGTTGTGGGCCTGGCCATTTCATAGGCGTTATGTGAACGGCAAACTATTCGCACTAAGAGCCACGTTACAATAAATTCGCCACGTCGAGAGGCGGCTACAAAGTGGAGAATGAGGGTGTGCAGGGTGTGTGTGTGTGTGTGTGTGTGTTGCATATTGAGCAATCAAAGCCAACTGCGTCCGGGGCACACCAGGCTGCAGGCCGCAGCTTCTGCAACATCTCCTGCTGCTCCTCCTGCAACTTCTCTAATTGCATGTTGTGTTGCTCGTTTGCGTTGTCGCGTTGCTCTTGCTGTTGCTGCTGCTGTTGCTGCTCCATCAGCTGGGGCACTTGTGACCATTCAGCCATTACCCTTCATCCGCCCTCCCCTCACCCTATAGCATCACCCGCCTACACAACGCAGCTCGCGCTTTCGAGTTGTTTTACATTTTTAATTGAATTTTCGCAATAGTTGGCATTCTTTAACCATCTCTCTCTCCTCTTCTCTCTCTTTTTTTTTATACCCTTAACCCATAAAATGGGTAAATAAGGGTATAATGGTTTTGTGCAAATGTATGTAACAGACAGAAGGAAGCATCTCCGACCCCATAAAGTATATATATTCTTGATCAGCATCAAAAGCCGAGTCGATCTAGCCATGTCTGTCTGTCCGTCTGTCTGTCTGTCCGTCTGTCCGTCTGTCCGTCTGTATGAACGCGCCGATCTCAGAGACTATAAGAGCTAGAGACTTCAAACTTGAAACTTAAACTCTCCTATACCATGAGAAGATCAAGTTTGCTTTAAATTTTCGATAACATTTATGGTTTCCGATATACACATGTGATCGATAACAAAAAAATCTTGAATTTAATAATTGTGAAAATGGGGATTAAAATAACGGATAAAATAATGAACATTTAAAAAAATTTGATCAAAATCGGTCCAGAAACACCGGAGATATCGCAGTTTGAAGTTTGGTCATATTGGTCACTGATTTAATACACATAAGTAACTGTAAGCGTTAAGTATCGGGTTAAGGGTATGTCCTAGTCGGGATTTCTCGACTAGAGCCATCTTACTTGTTTGGTTTCCTTTGCTCTTGTTGTCATTGCTTGTATTGTTGTTGTTGTTTTAACGCTTTTTCATTAGAATTTACACTTATTCATTAGTTGGCAACATGCAACAGCTGCAGCTGTAATAAAATTTTATTTTATTATGCGGACATACAATTCATTAACCAACACACAGATACTACCACCACCACCACCAGATATACTATAAACTGTTCCATCATAGTGTAAAAGCTGCTAAAAAGTCTTTCTCGCTTCCTCTTGCGTGTGGCACAGATGGCGCAAAAGTGTCCAGTCTACATGGTTGGTTTATTGAATGAAGTGTGCAACTTTTTTGTTGATACAACTAGTGTTAACGGCAAACAAAGTTTGGTTTTTATGGCAACTGAGTGTGGCAACTCTGGCTGTAAAAAAACGTATTGTACCCCCAATATCCGACAGTTGGGGGACTCTCCCCACTGCGTTTCCCCGAGAGCCTACTCAGGTAATAAGTGGTCATATATATGTAAAACGTTGCTCGGGCATCTTCGCATCGTAAAAATGTTGCGGCGTAAAAAACTCCCTTGGGGTCAATGGTAACGAAGGGCGGAAGGAAGTCGATGGGTACGGAGAGGGGGCGATGGCGGCGCAAATATTCTTTCATTTTTATATAATTTTAACTGCCACTTGAAAGTATTCCTGGGCATTTGAAAATGTTGCGCCATAAAAACATAAACACAACATCACCGAAAAGAACCAGAAAAAACATCGAAAATGAAATTCGAAACGGCACATCTGCATATTATTAATGACCGGTAATTACCACGGCAGCGTGAAAGGGACAACACTAGTATGAGAAATGAGCCAACAGAGGGCGCTGCTGCAATTGTAGTCCGAATTGTAGACTCAAGCTAATGACCCACCCCTAAGAGCAAGAAGTTGAAAATGGTTTTTATTGGAGCGGTTTTTGTTGTGTTTGCGACGAGCGATTTATTTGTTTATAAACCGGTGCACAGCACATACTCGTTACTTAGCCGACTTTATGATGGAGAATGGCATAAATAAAAACTTCAACATATATAATTGAAAATAAACAAATTACCCCACAGATAAAAGTACGAGTTGAAGTTATGGGGAATTCCAAACTCATCGACAGGCCGTTGATGGTTTTATTGTACAATTAAAGCGCCCGAGTGTCGAAATTGGTAATGGAAACCAAAAGAAAATTGAAATTAATTTTCTAGCTTGTTGCTTGAAATATGCCAGCAGCCCTTGTTTCGTATACTGTATAGCTTCGTATACTCAACCCGTGCGAGGAAGTTTGCTGGCGCTCACGTTTTAAAAATAATATTGATCTTCATTGGAACGAAGTGTTAATAAAATATTATTCTTTGCATTGCCTTCTTTTCATAGCTTTTTCATTGAATTTTTGTTTCGTTTTTTCGTTTTTCTCTTGTAATTTGTAATAATAATAAACGAAAATGAGTTTTAAAATAATCATGACGTTTTTATGATGCCCTAATGTTAAAATTATGGCTCACATAAATAGTAAAAAGCAGCCATGCAACTTGGCCATAAAAAAAAATTATGTTTTATGTGAGCGTTGTGCATTAAGAATACTATGTCTGCAAGTAGTAGGAGCTGTGATTCTCTTGATGATGAAAAAAAATACTTGCAGATAAGAGATATTTAGTGAGATAATGTGTTAAGCTTAAGCATAGAGAAACTCCCAACTCTACCAAAATAATCATCACACTCTTTTCAGACGTACGTTAAACAAGCCATAAACCAAATGACAAACGATGCCACATAAATTTCAAACTACCAAAGCAGACCAACAACAGACCAAAAAAATAGAAAACTTATCAAAACATTTAGGTAAAATAAACGCCAGACAATAAAGTGAATCGAAAGACAAGGCGGTACAAGCGGGCGAGTGAAAAGTTTAGATAATCAGCGGCAACAAACGGGGCGACAACGGTGATAAAAAATGAATGCGGAACAACTTTCTTAATGAGCTGCCAAAGGCGGTCAGACCTCCAGATTCCCAACTCCCTCTCCATAACTAAATCAAATTTGAATAAGAAATGGCTTCGCTCATTGTAAAAATCGAATCGAATAATAGCCCTCTGCGATTGGGTTTTTGGATTTGGCTTTGGGAATTGGAATTGGAATTCGAATTGGATGACAACGCCGTAGCTGTTGTGATCAAGTGATTTCGGCCTTTGGCTTAATGCCGTCGACGTCGTCGTCATTTAATCTCGTAAAGATCTGTAGGCGGCTGCTGTGCGCCCATAAAACGATTACCGAAGGCATTTGGGGGGAGGGAAGACCCCAAACTGGGTCGATTGGATAAAGAAATTGTAATTAATTAAATTTATGCGACATGTTTACAGTTTTTACCCATTGTGTTAGACCCCAAACAAAAATTTACATACAATTTTCCATGGCATGGCATTAAGAATTCAGAAAATCACATGTTGCATGTTTATTGTGAACATTAAATGAACTTGTTCTCCTTTTCCAACAATGCACTTTATGAGCTGAACTTCAGATAAAGTTGTTGAAGACTTTTAGCTTAGGGATTAAATGTACTTACGATCTTTATGTGATTTATCAATAATCTAGCTATTTTATTGTAAATCGTACTGCTCTATTTGCTTTTTAAGTACGTTTCTTAATTGTGTTGCTCGGAATTTTTAAGATTGGTAGTTTGTGTTGAAAGTAAATTTAATTTCTAAGTAGAAAAAAAATCGGTCCTTAATCTGCTTCAAAAGAATGTGAAGAAGTTTATGTGGCTGAGATCTATTTTTAGAGGCAATTTTGTAGCCTTTGGCAATCCTTAGATATTGCGACGAATTAAGGAGCTTTATTTCTTAAATGCTAAGCCTCAGGAATATTATGTCAAAATATTAAGTCGATTGGAAAGATATTTTTGAAACTTCAATATGTATTGTACATCGAAAAAAATATGTAATATTCGGCATACCAGACAGCTTCTATGGAGCCTAATTTTGTTCCCATATATATTTTTTTGACAAGCATACGTATAATATTTAGTAATGGTCAGATGGCAACACAAATGAAATAGTGCGGAAGCTGTTTGGAGTCAAAGAAACTCTCAAAACTGCAGTTAATCGTATTTATTTGACAGTTTTTTAATTATTTCTGCTATGCTTGCAAGATGTATGGCTTAACTGTTTCAACCCATTCGTCTTTTGGCTAAAAGTGGTAGCATCAATAACTTAACTTAACCCAGACATGCATCCCATATATCATATATGCATATATGAACTCGGGTTAAAATGCTAAAAAGCCCCAAGTAACAAAAGCATGATGCATCATTCAAAATCAGTTCGACGAATTGAGCAGCAGGGAGCAGCCAACCAGGAGAACGTTAACAAAAAACCAGAGAGAAAGAGCCCCTTTTCCCGTCTGCATTATTAAAAACTTGGCTTGGCTTGGCTTGACTTGACTTGAGTTGACCGGCACTGCAGGTGATTTTGTTTAACAAATCCGATGGGGTCATTGTCGTTGCCACAAAGGAGACAGAAAGAGAAAGAAAAAAACAAATATTATGGGGTAATAAATATCATATGCATACATCTGCATACGTACAAGTAAATACACATAAAACAGATGCATATATAAACTTAAATATATGGATGGGCTATGTTTTTTATGGTATATATTTAGATGGCAAAGCTTGGATAAGCTGATTTAGTGAAGATTAGGGAGGAAAGAACAGGAACGATATGATATTAGTTGGATATCTTCTTTGATTTGAATTTTAACATTTCAAAGTCATTATTTAATTTTCTATTGATCAAACAATATTCAAAAAATGGAAGCTGTTGGAGATTTTTGATTAAAAAGATTATCCATAAGAATTCATTGTCAAAATTATTAAGGGACAGTTAGTTAATGTCTTTGGATTGAAAAGCTTTAATTATTGATAACAATGCATATAACAAACTAATTTTACTCTTTAGCATTTTTAATTTTAGCTAAAAAATATTAATATTCACTTGATAAAAATCTGATTTAATTTAGTTCATAATAAATAGATTTTATGGTATTATACATTTTCAAAAATTGAATTTTATCTTTAACAAGAAAAGTTTTAATTTTTTGAGTAATTTTAAGGTTATTTATGATCACGTTTGTGGTACTGTTCCAATTTCCGTTTGTTACTCAATTAAGATCTTATTTCACGTCATAAGTTGAATGTTGCAAGTTGTTGCTGCCTTTGCCTGCCTCTGCAAATGTCATCTGATGATTGTGATGTGTGTGGGTTTACTTTTCAACACATCTGCTCCTATTATGTGTACCATGGTGGTCGCCATATGTAACCATACCCATATATATACAGACACACGATATGTGTATGTATGTGTGACATATGCCCAGATCCAGACCGCAGTCAAATCAGAAGAAGTGACAAATGAACTGTCAAAATAATGCAAGTGACGACGCGAATGACGACACACATGGTACTGGGTCCTCCTGATACTCTGGGTGCGGCTTCGTTCTATGCCAGGCTTCTTGTTCTTGGATGCTCAACTATCAACTGTTGACAGCTGAGTAAGCCGCAGGCGAGAGACAGTTTAGTGGCAGACAAAAGCCGCAAGCAATTTGTGGCACACTGAACTATGAACTTGGCCTTTCCCGGGACTCGAACAAATTACAAAAACACTTAATTACATGCTTCCTATAAGCTGTGGACCAACTACTATGATAAGCAAGATTGACAATGGCAACAAAAACAGAAAGAAAAATGTACAAGTCAGTGGTGGTCAATGATCCGATTGGAATCGCTCAATCGATAAACTGCAGCAGGTAGTCCAAAGCCAGAGCAAAGAAGAGCAAGAAGCTCGTTAGCCATCAAATCGAAACTAAATACGAGAACACAGAGCAAAGCGAAACGGCAGTCAAAACAAGACCCCGATTCAAAAAAGATGAAGATGAAGGTCCAAAACTAACGATGGCCACATTCACAAACACTGTATTTTTCTTCTTATTTTTTCGTTGCGATGTTTATCGGCCGCCAAAAGGCAACAGCAACAGCAAGGCCCAAAGAAAAGGGTTCATTACAGGCCTTTATGGCCTAACCTTAAACAGGCAGCGCACGTATTAAGTGGACCCCAGCTCCGATGCCTTGCACTGCGTGCTGTGTGTGTGCGATTGCCTTGTTGTGATAATGCAAGAGAGACACATACACACACTGGACGAAAAGAGCAGAGAGCAATCAATTAAAAAGGCAGCAGCCCAGGCAGCAGCTCAGGCAGCAGCACCTTTTTTTATAGTCTTCGATGCCCGGCAAAGAAAACAAGTAAGAAGGCTCTAGTCGGGTGAGCCCGACTAGAAGATACCCTGAACCCAGCTGTAATAAATATTTAATAAATATAAGACATCGTTTTTAGTTTGTATATTTAAATTTATTATCTTTAAAGATTTATTTTTGGTTGGATTATATTATTGCTGAAAAGATTTATTGTTACCAGAATTTTTAATAGTTTATATACAAATCATAATTTTACACTTATCTAAGTAATATACAAAGTTAAATTTCAAAGTCCTTAATACTTAAAGATATCGCGCTGTGGTAACTGTAAACTGTCTCGAAAGTCTGGGCACTTATTTCCCCACTGGAAATATTTGAAAAGGCCCAATCAATGTGAGTGTTACAATTGGTAGTGGACGTTTTCAAGTCGAGCAAGCACCTAAATCCTCTCCTGACAAGTTCGTTATAAACAGGTCCACATCTGTCAAATTTAATCAAACATAAATTAAAATCCCCCAATATTATACAATTGTTACTCAGGAAACCATACTGCTGAAATAAATTCTCAAATTCAGATTTAAATGTTGATAAAGGATACGTCGGACTTTTATATACAACCATAAGCCCAACAGATTTGTATTGAAGAACACCATATTCGAAAACGGCCGACCTAGATGTTTTTCTACCGCAAAAACAATTTGAAATATTATTAACCAGTTCATTCCTTACGTAAATGACGATTCCCCTCTTAGCTCGCACTTCATTAGGCACCACCTCACAATACAGACGGACAACAATAGTATACCCGGGAATATCAATGTTTTCGTTTCCATACGATGAGGCTTCAACGAAACAAAGAACGGACGACTGTAGCATTACCTTGTCTGCTCTGACATCTTCAATGTGGCAATGGAGGCTTTCTGTATTATGGAAAAGAATATCTAATGAAGAACTGTTAATTAAATGATCAAAATGTGTATGAAGTTTTTTCTCTGTCCGCAATAAGTGCAATTGATTTTGAACCTTGTCATCATTTTTAGGAGGTCTGGGAGCCACAAAGTCACCAATAATAAATAAGCCCGCTGCCGTTGTTGCCCTGCTACAAGCAACGTATATTGCAGCACGCTGCATTCGCGGACAAGTGTGAACCACCACTTTGCTGTATGTAGCCCCCTGACTTTTATGAATAGTTATACCTTCTGCTGGTACAACTGGAAATTGCCTGCGGTCAATATTTACTTGCTCGTTTCTTTTATACTGAAAACTTTTGACTATTTTTTGGATTGGAGTCCAAGAAGGTTCTGTGCGATGTGCACACTTTGCCCGAGCAAGTATTCCCACACTTTCTTCTAAAAATTTCATCCACAAAGTATTTGGATTGGTACCATCGAAATCTATGTGCATTAATATGCCAGTCGCCCCATTAACTAGTCCATCCCCAGTGTCTATATTAACCGTTATCATATATTTGGCAGTAGTCTTTAGAAGAAGTGACGTACACAACCCTTGTGTCTCGGATGGTCTAAAGTTACGGACAGCGTCTAATATTTTTTGTCTGCTTGCGGAATTTAAATGTGTAGCTTTAATAAAGTCAGTAGCGGTAGAAAAATGTTGGTCAGTCGGAATAGAATTTAGTTTTATAATATTAAATGAATCTGTTGCCGCATTTGTACTAAAAAGATGAATTGCATCATCGGGTACGTCCGATGACTGACAAGTGCGGGAGCGGATAAGACTTATATCATCGGCTGTCATAAAACCCGATGCCATATTGTTTAAGGCAGAAGCAAATAACTGGTCTTCCCTTTGTCGCATAATTTCAGTAAGCTCAAAATATTTAAAAAGATCCCACAGAGCTGAACCAAATATTGCACTGTAGGGATCATTTGAGTTGGATTCAAAGATCCAACGATCTCCTACTGGTGATAGCTGTCGTAAATCCCCAAAAACAATGACAGAAATACCACCAAATGGAGAAGAATTTTTGAAAATTTGCTTAAGGCGGGCGTCTAATTGGGCAAACATTTTGGAACCTACCATGGATATTTCATCTATAATTATGAGTTTAAGGTCGATTAACCTTGAGTGCAAAGTATTTACTAAATCATGGCTTAAGGCCCTCAAATCTGAACCAGACTGATTGACTGGTAGTGAAAACATGGAATGCAGAGTTGAGCCACTGATTCCAAAAGCTGCTTTTCCCGTAGGTGCACATAAAAGAATTTTAACTGAAGTCGGATCTGCTCCAGGCTTGCTATTGTAAAAGGCGGACAGGGACTGATAAATTGCCAATATGAGACGACTCTTACCCACGCCAGCACCACCTCCAACAAATTCGTGGTACACAGATTTGTTGTTGGCATTGTGCAAAACGTGTGTAAAGTATTGTTTTTGCTTTAAATTAAGGGATCTAACAATATCCGCTAAGTTCTCAGCTGAAATTAAAGCTGGTAGCTTTATTAACCGGACATTATTATCTCCCAAATTTTCGTCTGAATCATGGTTATCAACATTTAAAACATTAAGTTGAGGATCTATTTCAGGTAACCCCAAGACTCTGAAGTTATTGTCAACTGCTTCTTGGCTATTGACAATATCTTCATTTTCTTCCCGTATAGCATTATTTAGTGCGTCCTGTAGTTCGTCGTCGTCCAAACAGTTATACTTTTTACGATTATATTCAACCAAGTCCCGATTATCCCTGCAAAACGATTCGCAATCCCGATTAACTAATTCAGAACTCTCATCCCGCCACGGTACATATAGCATAACCAGTTCTCTGAAATAATTGTTTCTGTCAGTGTTTGAATTGTACCTTCTGTATCGGATCACACACGGACTTAGCCTCTTTTTAATAAAACCAGAACGATCGCGAAGTGCGTAAACTAACAATTGGGAAGACTGGGGAGTTTCGATATCATTCTCATCATCAATAATTTGGCGAGTACCACTTTGCTCTTTGCTAAAACTATAAAAAGCTGCAAAATCAGCTAAGCATGTACTTTCCAAAGCGACGGGGCGCTGAACATAGTGATCTAAAAGTCCTAATTCAAATATATCAGTTGAGTCAACGGGTAGATTTTGTAATTTAGCCCTGGACTTAAGGATTCTAACCCGTTGCTCTGGCAATGAAGTATTTATAAAAATTTCTGCGTTACTGCTCTCGGACAGATGCATACCTAGGCAGCAGTAAACAGCTTCTTGGGCGGATATTTCCGTACCCGAAATGAACTTGTGTCCAATATGCTGTAACTTTTGCTTTATAGTCACATTGCCCCTGCTAGCCTCGCTAACTGCATCACGCATTAATTTTGAAATTCCCCTCTGAGACTTGTTAATATAATTTACCACGTAACTGCAGCAAGCATAGGGGTCTAAAATAAACTGGATGTCAATGTTTGCTCGCTGCAGTTGAAGAAGGTGAGAGTTGTAAGCGTTAAGCCTAATAGCCGCAAGCGTTCGCTTTAAAAATATTTTTGGCTTCTTAATGCTTGACCTTAGGGCTTTTGTATAGCTATCGTAACTGAGGTTAAGTTGATCGTGGGACAAAAAGTTTTCAAAATCGCTAAGACGCTCTATATTTTCACGATCAAACGGATATTCTAAAAGGGCTTGAATTTTTTCAAAATTTTTGCGATGCATATCTAAATTTTCTGCATCATCTTCTAAAGGGAAAAGAATCTCTGTTTGGGGCATGGGAGGGTATGGAATACCGAATCTACAAATTTTGTTTCCCCTTACTTCCCGCCTACATGAATGCCCGTGATTATGAGTTTGATACTCGAGAAAGGGAGCTACATCCGGACTAGTTGTATCTGTAGTAATAAATTGATCAATAAAGGACTTTACTGGGGGTATGCTTGATGGGTCGTTTATATCAAATTTGGGGGCATCTTTTAGCCAAAACATGCCATGAATATGTGGTGAGCCTCTTTGCTGAAACTCGACCCGCCAATAAAATTTAAAGACTCTATAAGTACCAAAAATCCCACCCTCCCTTTTCATTAATTTTAAAAGTTGTCGAAATCGGAAATCAAAGTAGCGAGCACAGGTTACTGGGTCGGCTCTAATCAGACGAGCTTTATCGTTAAAATTTAAATTTGAAGCTTGATCTTCTGATATTTCTAAATTATCAACATTTTTAGATAATATCACCAAAAGTTCCCCCCATCTTGTCTCAGCCGCGGAAAAGGTAATAAAAAATGTGGGAAGACCAAACTGCCTAATCATTGCCATAACTTTCTTTTTCTCGGATTCCCAATGAGCAGGCGACGTGCGAATACCCTTCAAAACTCTATACCCATCATCGTGGCGAATCAAATTGTTGATATGCTCTTCATTAAGGGCGTTTGCTGCGGAAATGCCTTGAGTGGCACTGTGCTTGCGCAAGCAAATGGAAGTATTGTTCCGAATATTAATCATTTCCAACTTTTTAAAGTTAAGAAATAATTTATCGGTTCTACAACCTCTTCTATCAAAATTCCTAAGCTCAGACCTTACTATGGTTGTAAAACTTTCAGTGCATTTTCTTTTAATACCAGCGAATATAGTGGGGAAGGCCAGCTCCTCGGAATCGCAATCTGCAATCATGTCCAAAGGACGCTGACCTTCCCCAGGTGCCATGACAATTCTCTGCACTGCAACATTTTCAGTAGGGACGTTTTCTAATAATGTCTCCTGACCCCCTGGATTAAGGACCTCTTCAACATTTTCTTGCTCGTTGCTGAAGGCTTGAGCAGATCTTTCTATTAGTTCATTAACTAATTCCCTATCTTCAGCTGATGCTACAAAAGGGACAATGTCAGTTGAAAAGGAGGACAACCACGATTCGTTAATAACAATCTGGTGTTTTTGATAGAGTTCAGTATTAATTAAAAATCGGATTGCATCAGCGATTTTTGAGGGTCTAATGGTTTCGGCCATGAAATCATGGCTATATTCCATTCTACGCTTGAGGTGTATTTGAACCACCTCGGCTTCATTGAACGCCCTAGGAAGAGAAGTTACAACATTGGCAACGGGAATTGGTACATTGACTACTGCCCCCTTAATGGCGTTTTGACGGCCATACCCTAAAGACTTAATAATCATGAATGGAAGGCGTGGGGAAATAAGCCGTTCCTCTAGAGGCGTTAAGCCTTTTAAACAATCGGGAAGGTCTGGGAAATCTAAGCCATTTGTTATCGAAGCCTTTGGTTTTTTGCCTAATTTAATGCTTCTGCTGCAGGTCTTGCAAAAACTAAACTTATTATTGGAGGAGGGGAAAAGTGTTGAAAGGCTTAAAATGTCCCTACTGTCTGCAGCGCTACATTTGCTTTCAACAACTTCTTTGGAAATTTTGTCCACTTGATGTGGAAACCATAACCCTTTGCAACAAATGCAAACCTGATCGGGGCCCTGCTTTACGGTTCTATTAAAGGCGACTATTAAGGCATCTAAATTAATTGCTCTCTAATACGGGTGGCATTACGACTACGCTCGGCTAACACATGTTCAGGGACGCTTCTATACTGGCTAACTCTTTGTGACAAATTTCTTTGAGCACCAAGAGCCGCTTCTCGTGCTAGAATTCGAGCACTTCGTCTAGCAACTGTGTCTCGGGCTTGCTCGATAATTCTACGGACGGGATTGTCTCTAACCTGAGCCCTCTGACCCCTATCCCGTGCTCGCTCTAAGATTCTTTGTTCTACGTTAGTTCGTCGATTAGCGTGCTGTACGGTGTTTTGTCGCTGTTCGTTTTCCCTGTACAAAAGGTCTTGCCTGCGTCTAGATCGACGCGAAGTGTTTTGTCTCTGTTCGATTGCCCGATATTCTTGGTCTTGTCTACGCCTCGATCGGCGTAAGGTATTGTTAGTCTGTTCTAGTCGTCGTTGTGGAGAATCTGCGCGGCGCACTGCACGTCTAATAGTGTCTTGACCCTGTTCGTTTGCCCGAAATTCTTGGTCCTGTCTACGCCTCGATCGGCGTAAGGTATTGTTAGTCTGTTCTAGTCGTCGTTGTGGAGAATCTGCCCTGCGCACTGCACGTCTAACAGTGTCTTGCCCCTGTTCGTTGTCCCGAAATTCTGCGTTTTGTCTACGCCTCGATCGGCGTAAAGTATCGTTAAATTGTTCTTGTTGTCTTTGTGTAGAATCTGTCCGGCGCACTGCACGACGAGCAGTGTCTTGGCCCTGTTCGTTTACCCGATATTCTAGGTCTTGTCTACGCCTTGATCGGCGTAAGGTATTGTTAGTCTGTTCTAGTCGTCGTTGTGGGGAATCTGTCCGGCGCACTGCACGTCTAACAGTGTCTTGTCCCTGTTCGATTGTTCGAAATTCTGTGTTTTGCCTGCGGCTTGATCGGCGCGAAGTGTCTTGGCTCTGTTCGTTTGTCCGATGTTCTGGGTCTTGTCTACGCTCTCTTTGGGATAAGCTATTGCTAACTCTTTCCCGCTCAGCGTAATCGGAGTCGGATCTGTTTAAAAGATTACGGGATCTATTTCTGCGAGCCCTAGTGGCTGCTGAAACTCTAGTTGCCCTAGGCATAGTAAGAGAAGTGATTTCAAGGGAAGGTCAAAAATAATTGGTGAAGAATTTGTCAAGGGAAGGTCAAAAATAATTGGTAAAGTATTGGGAAGGTCAAAAAAAAAATAATAATAGTCTATAAAGCTGTAAAAAATAATAATAATATTTAAATCTGTAAAAAATACTAATGAAATGTTGATCAAGTAATATAGGTATTTAAAGCTGCAAAAAATAATAATAATAATAATATAGTATATGTATATGCAGCTGTAACAAACAAAAATGTATCTGTAACAAACAAAAATGTATCTGTAACAAACAAAAATATTTAAAATATGATATGTAGTCTTAAAAAAGACTATTAAAGGTTTGAAAAAAAATCAAAAATGACTTGCGTTTTTCCAAATCCTTTTAGTGAAGAAGATTAACTCGCGAACCACTTTTAAACAATTTCGTAAAAAACACAGTTAAATTTCTTGAAATTATCACAAAAATTATCACAGTAAATTTTTCACTTAACCGTTCGATGCAATAGTTTGCTGTTAACTAAATCAGCGACTGTCAACATTGCTTTCAAGAAAGCTAATTTTTAGCCCTTTCCTGACAAGCCTTTGACCTTTTTTTATTGACAAACTTTCCCATTAATGGGTCTTGGTTAAAAACTCCCACAAGTAGGCAAGTATACCCACGTGTGCAGGCAGATTACGAAGTGGAAGTGCTGGTGCAAGTGACTTTTTGCCCTACACAGGTACTACTTAAGGTTTACCGAAAAACCAAAGGTAGCGCTAAATTTTTCATTCATATGCTTTTTGGCTAACACAGGTACTAAGAGGTTATGTTACCCTCCGACCGACACCAGCGCGTGGGCCGATTTTTCATTTGATTTGAGCTTTCAGGTACCCTTCTAAAATTTCATTGGCTATCGATCTATGAAGCAAAAAACCCTCTTCCCTTTAGAAAAGGAAGAATAGGTGTCGGAAGAAAGGGTTTAAAATTTGGTGTCGGACAGAGGGTTAAGGCGGCCAAATTTTTATTCATTACAAGCCTTAATAAATTTACGAAAAACCCAAGCCAGCGACAGCTGCTTACCAAAACAACAGTTTTGCCTTATTGAGAAACATAATTGCACGTGTGTACTTTTGCCCACTTCGCACGCATCTTGCCGCTTGATCTGCCTATGGTTAATGACACCATTTATGTAAAATCTTAAGTCTCTGGCTCTTATAGTTTCTAAGCCTATATCGATAGGAACAGGAATATATATACTTATGGGGTCCAAGATTCATATTTTTGTGTATAACATACTTTTACTTCATTACTGCATGATGACTGAACTTCAATCTGCCATATCTTCGGTGTTTCTTAACCGATTTTATTCAAATTTTCGCAGATGCTCATTATTTTAGCCATAGCTCAAAACCTCATTTTCAGAATTTTGAAATTCATATTTTTGTTGTTATCGATCACATGTGTATATCGGAAACCAGAAATGTTATCGAAAATTCGAAACAAACTTGATCTGCCTATGATATAGGAGAGCTTAAGTTTTAAGTTTGAAGTCTCTAGCTCTTATAGTCTCTGAGATCGGCGCGTTCATACAGACAGACGGACAGACAGACAGACGGACAGACGGACGGACGGACAGACAGACATGGCTAGATCGACTCGGCTGTTGATGCTGATCAAGAATATATATACTTTATGGGGTCGGAGATGCTTCCTTCTGTCTGTTACATACATTTGCACAAAACCATTATACCCTTTTTACCCATTTTATGGGTTCAGGGTATAAAAACAGAGAACCTTCCCTGGAAACCAAGTTGAGCTGTGTGTAATGAAGCAATTTCTACGGGAGATTTCAAGGCAGCGATTACAAATGTTGAATTGTGTTTTGGGCTTAAGCATTTTTTCTGTAGTCTTATAAATCGTTTGTGTTATCGCCACATGTAGGACACAAATAGAAAGAGAGAGAGAACAGCTGGTATCAGTTGATAAGGGGGCAACAATTGGGTATGCTGTGATTTATGGCAAGTGCAACAATTGTTTGCTTGCAACTATCGATGATGTTATCGATAATATTTACAAGCCATTCAAAGGTACAGTTGCCTACACTTCTATAGTAAGCGGTGCTGCCAACTTGTTTGTTGAAAAGAGCCTATGCCGTGGGAAAGGAAAGAAAATCTCACGACAAGGTCGTTTTGTCTATCTGATTTCCTGACAACAACAACAATCGCAGCGACAATGTAAATTATGCAAATTACCTTGAGGCGTTTATCAAAAGCGCGTAGCACTTACATTAATCATCTATTAGATGGTAACACAGTCATGCATATGTAAGAATCTTCGTGTTTAAAACAAAACGAGTCGATTTTTTATGGTGGTTGCTGACGCTGACGCTGCTGCTGCTGCTGCTGCTGGCGCCAAGTGACACATTTTGCAGTTGATTTATTGTCTTTGGTTTGTGTGGAAAATATTATTTAAGAAAATGATTTATAATCCTTATCTGCGCAGTCAGATCGTGTGTGCTCTTGTGTCAGGGCGCAGTTAGCCATGGGTGAGCAGAGTGCAACAGATACGATACGAGACAGGGATAAGCCGGGAAAGCAGGTAGATACTATACATAAATCCCCTTTCCAATCCCAATACCACATAGCATATAGCACATTGCCCATAACCATTTCCAATTCATATCGCAAATAGTGGTAAGCCTTTCAGCTTCGTTGCCATTTGTGCTAACCGCTAAAACTTTCACGGCAACTTGGCCTTTTTGCTAGCTCACACACAAACTGAAGACCATCGGACCATCGGACCGTCGACCCAGGCCAACGCCCCAGAGGCGCAAACATCGAGCATATTTCTGTCTGGCATGCGATTATCAGCTTTGGTGGGAGACCAAACTGGCAGTCCGCAGTCCCCAATGCAAAAATGTGTGTCAAAGTTCAAGCATAGGAAAAACGTGAAAGGAAAATCCATTCAGCCAGACATCCAATGCAAACGCACAGCCCGTAGGAGATGTTAGAGAGAAGGTGCGGAGTGGCGGAGGGGGGGCGGAGGGGTCAGTGATGGTACTCACCCACGTTCGTTGTGAGTTATGACCAGTGTTGCCATTTTAGCTTATTTCAGGCTAGATCTGGCATATTTGAAAATGAAATAGCTTATAAAATTTGCAAAAAGCTTATAGCCTGAAAGCTAGCTTATTTTAAAGTTAATGTAGCATTTTCTAGCTCAAAGTGTTTTCAGGACATTTTACGTTAAAAATATTTTGCCGCATATAAATATTGTATTTGAATATTTTAATATCTCAATTATTGATGATATGCTATCACAAAGATTCATAAGATGATAAGATTCATCTTGATAAATGGGAGCCCATTATTAATACAGTCCAAATTTGGGCAGAGGTCTTAGCCTATACAAACGCAGGCAATTATATTCTTTTTAAACCCGTTTGCAATTCAATTGCTTTCATATCTTGGTCAAATGCGGAGGTTGATCGCGTTTTCAGCCAGATAAAAATAAACAAATCGAAACTGCAACTAATATCATTAAACATGGTCCGTTGATCGGGGGCGTGGCAACCAAAGTTTTAATGCATATCTGTGTCAGATGACAGCATCATGTGGGATATATTAGTTATTTATCGATTTGCATACCGAGGTGTATCGACATGTTATCGATTTCCTAGACCACTGATGTCGTAGAGCCCTAAATTAACTACTTTGTCTGACGAAGACATGTACCATGATATTTGCAAAGTTGCAAGGCTCTAGCTTTAAGGGTGTCGAAAAGTGGCGTTCATACGGACGGACGGACAGACACCATGACGGACATTGCACAAACCCAATATGCTATGAAACCTTTGGTATCAAAGTATAAAGACTGTAAAATGATTTTACTAAAATCCTACAAATTTCTTAAGATTTCTTGCACATGGGGATATAGCTTATTTTTCAGCATATTTTTAGCTTATTTTAGCTTATTTTTTCTCAGAATCTAGCTTATACGGCAGCTCATTATCTGGCAACACTGGTTATGACCGCGGCAAGCAAATAATTGCAAAATTACAGCCCAGCTGCAAGTTCCCTTGACTACCCCTGCCTCTGCCCTGGCCGTAGTTTCTCACTTGCGTCTAGCTAAAACTCGGACTTGGTCTAAAACTCTGTTTCGCCATCAATTGGCAACCAATAACACTGGTCAACATGTTGCATCAAATCAAATCTTGTTTAAGGGAATAAAAAAGATAAATTTGTTTTTGTTTAAAATTGAATAATTATAACAGAATATTACAATTTTGAAAGTAAGGATTTTTCTCCATGGTTTCTCAGTTTCCCCTTGATTTACTTAAGGTTTCCCCATGTTGATAATAACAAACCCAAATATTTATTAATTAAATTCCAAAAATTAATATACTTTTTTAACTACTTTTCCCCAATTATTACTTAGAATTAGTATATCTTTTAAATTAGTATGTTTCTTTCGTTCTTTCCAATTTATCTACTTTCAGAAACTTCATTCATACCCAAACAGTTCGTTTGCTGCATAGTGTAAGTTTTATAAGGTCGACGGTTTGGGGGCAGTTCAATATGAAAATGCCTACAAATTGTTGGCTAGCTGGTCAAATAGGTTCAGCTGTGTGAGGAAGAGGAGTGAGGTGGTGTGAGATGAGTGCTGGACTTTTGGTAGATGGCATGAACGAAGACGGAGCATGCTTTCAACATAAATTTCCATTAGATTGAGGTAACAACAACGATAATGACAACAAGTTGCATGTGGCATGGCAAAAGCAGCCACAGGAAATATCTTTCGGCAGCCGCAAATAATTCTCCACGTTTGGTGCTCGCACTTTGACATCTGGCCAGGGGGCTGGAACTGGGAACTGCAAACTGGGAGCTCTGGTAACTCGAGGGAACTCTGAAACTGGCTGAGACAGGCTTCGTTTCGTTTGGTTTGGTTTCGTTTCGTTTGGTTTGGTTTACGTTACGTGTCGCGTCGAGTTGAAGATATTTCAATATTTGTCTCTTTGTTGACATTAAAACGCAATTTATGCAGCGTCATTATTATCAGTTCGCTGCCATTGAGTTGCAGTCTCGAAGCTCCTCGAGTGACTGTCGTAGCCTTTTGCTCAGTCACTGCCACCGCCTGTGGCATGCAACATTGTGCATTTTTATGCAGCGGCTTTAGTGGTTTATCATCCTCCAATGCGTATGTGCATATATCGACCTTAGCTATTGTCTAGCATTTGACTTTAACGACTCTTGCATTTCATTTTAATGGCATTTCGCCAATAAAGCTGTTAATATTTCAGCACTCAAACCGAATCATAAAATGTTGGAAGTCATAAAGTGTTCAATCATTGAACAGAGATTTAAATTCTCAGTTTGAATTGCAAGTTTTTCAATTAGAAACAAAAAAGTAGGGTTAGTAATAAAACTCATGCCCGGAATACTCTTCATGCTAAAACATGTTGAATTTCTACTAATTTTTCTCAATTAATACAATTTTTAGTAGTTTTCCTTATACTTCAGGAACTTTATCATTTTTTCCTAAGACTCAAATCTAAACATTTTCGAGCTAAGTTTTTTAGTGCAGACGGTCATTTTGTATCAAGTAATAAATAAGTACAAGTCGCAGCTTTCCCTTTTCCAAAAAAAAAACTAATTATTTTTCCACGAATTAGCCAGGACAAATCATAAAATCCATAAGCCCACAAGGACATACCTTAACAAAAACATAAAATTAAATAGTCACAATATTTTTCTGGGCGTAAACCAGTCAATGATTGCATCTCAGAATTAGCTGCACGTCTAAAACAAATGCCACATTTAAGGGGCATGACTGCGTAGAAAGTGTCACGCTGTCTTCATGAAGGTTGTTGCATGCCTCATGCAACTCAAATATTTATAAATACATTCCCAGTTTGCCCAGGTAGTTGAGGATCCCTCAAACCCAATTGAGTCGCAAAGGTGGTTAGTTGAAAACAAAGCGTGTGGAAAATGGATTAGATAAGGTCTAATTGAGGTCAAGCGACAGTCAAGCGTTTGTTTCTGAGTGTGTGTGTGTGGAAAATTGAAATAGCCTTAGGCAGCATGGAAAATGCTATGATTTAAATGGTATGCATTTAATTGAATCAATTAGCCTTTGAAATGTAAACCTTTTTATACGAAAAAACAGCATTTTACACTTACGAAACGAGAAACGAAAAATGGAATTTTTGAATATAACACAACACATTTTTATTGAGGGTTGAGGAGAGGGTGAGGGTGGAGCGAGGATTGCTGTGGGCAATTGTACGAAATTGTGTAGATCTGGCTGCTTGTTGACCTCTCTGCTCTAATCTTGGCCATATTCCCATGCAGACCACAGCAACAGCAGCAGCAATCAAAAGTTTTAATGTAACTGCAGTCAAGCTTGAAATTGAAGGCAAAACAATGCAACAGACAGCAACGAGAAACTATATACAACAGCAACAACTACTACTGAAAAAAGGCATCAACATCTGAATGAGAATGAGTATGCAAAAATGCCAGGCCACAAAATTGCACCAATTGCAGTTGATTAAGCCGACGTCGAGGCCGAGAGACTGAAGCTGAAGCTGATGCTGAATGCTGAATGCTGTGTTCGGGCCAGGCCCAACAACAATATAACTGAATGTGCAGCGAACACCGCAAACAATAAATTCTCGGCTCGGTGTCGGGAGGAGCCTAAGCGCCACAAAAGTTTAGCCAACAATAATTTCGAGTTAACTTTGACACTTGCAAAACGGGTGGCAGGCAACAGGCAGCAGGCAGCGAACAAACACACAAAAGCGGACAGAACATAACACAGTGCAACACGAAAGAGGGACGGACCTCCTGCCAGGATGCTACACTTGGAGAAAAAATGTAGATAAACCAAAAGAAAGAAAGATGTACATTATAAGCAGGGACTGTAACGGTTATAACTTTTATCATAAAAATCAATATTTAATAGTTAATTTTAACCTTTTATATAAAAAATCAATAAGTGACAGTTATTTTGGATTTTTAAATAATTCCTCATAAAATAACAGTTTTTTTTATTTTTTTAGTAAAAAAGTTAAGAAATAACTATTAAAAATGGATTTTATTTTTTCAATCTATAAATAACCATTTATTTCTGATATTATAAAATACTACATAACAGTTATTTGCACTCCCTGATTATAAGGCCTTAAGTATGACCACTCTGTTTAGCTACGTATTTTTCTAAGTGTAGGATGCATCAGGCCACCCAGGAAGTCAAGGGCCGAGTCCGAAGCAAAGGCTTTTGTTGTTGCCTTACTTTGGCGTTGGGCTAACTCTGCAAATGCAGTTGTCATAATTTTGCATTTCACTGGGAGACGCTGCTGTTGCTTTAGCTGTTGCTGGTCACCCAATGTGGCAGCAATGTCGCTTGGGACAATTTGTATGGCTGGCGGCCTGCTGTGACTTGTGCCAAGTTCTTTGGCTTCTTTAATGCAATGAGTTAAATGGAGAAATGCAAGCAAGTTATTGCCGGGTGACAGGCAACCAGGATACCAAGTGGCCAGTTTTCAACTTTTGCACCACCTCAGCAGGTGCCAATGCTGTTGGGGTAAATCGGTGTTGCAGGGGCACGCTGCTGCTCTTCTTCTTCAGCAGCCTAAACTCATTACGTGCCAGCTTAGAGAGCCATCAGTAAATCTCTTCCACTCTCTCTCTCGCTCTCGCTACACAAAATAGCCCAATTGAAATGTGGGTCAAATCATAGCGTGGCAGCTGGTGCAGCATTCACTAAATAGCCATTGCCACGGCACATGGTCGTCGTCGTCGTCGTGGTCGTGGACGTGGTCAACATGACCGTCTGCTTTGGTTGGACATAAATCCTGACGCTGCAAATGCTGAGAAACAATTTTCTACGGGTATGTTAAACATCTCGTTGGGGACATGAGCTGACAACGACACCCAAGCCACCGAAGCAAAAAATCAGCATGTCTCTCTCTCTCTCGCTCTCTTTCTCTGTCTCTTTTCAATTGCGGAGAAGATTCCGCTAACAACCCAGAAAGAGCAACGACACGACTGCTATGTTGCACTTGGGCGAGGCATATCTTGAAAACACTGAAAGAAATGAAAAGAAAACTTAAAGTTTAAAAATTATACAACATGTCAAAGAGAGCAAATAAATAGAGAATATCCTAATCTTAAATTTTATGAGCAATCAAAAACAAAAAAAAATATGTATATTTTCAAAAATATAAATGAATAAAAAAAGTATACGTTTTGAAACTCTTTTCTTGATAACTTATTAATTTGTTGTTATTAATATGTTAAATATTTATTTAAAAAAATATATTTTTTTTCCCAATTTATACATTTTCTAAAAGAAACAAAGAACTTAAATCCAAAAAAATATAATTTTTGTGCTAAATAATTTTCTTTTAATTATTTTATTATACATTTCTTATGAAGTTTCATGCATGTTCACTGAAACTGATCTACTGAACTTTTTTTTTTGTAATTTTTTTCACATCACTTACAATTATTATAGTGTGAAATAAGTCAAAAGAGAAATGTCTAAGCATAATTGAGTATTAAAGAGTTTTGCAAACGAACCTTGGGAATCACCTGCTTTCTTTAAGACTCAATCTCATTTGCATGCATGCACAGAGACAGAGAGTCTGAGGCTTTGTAATTTACATATGTTTATTCAATGATTAACATATGTGCATAATTTGTTTTTTACAGTGCACAGTTCAACACAACAACGAAATGATGAAGCACATTTCAGACGCCAAACTGCAACATTTTTTTTGTAATCTGCTGTTGTTGTTGCTGCTGATTCTGCTGCTGCTGCGTGCTGTTGTTGTTGGGTTTGAAGTTGTTGCTGAAGTTGGAGTTCTTGCTGGTTGAGGTTAAAGCGACGGCAACGATGCTGATGCAGCAAGCAGCAGCCGCCACGGCAGCAAAATGCAAACAAGTATGTCAAAAATCTGCATGTCTGCCACCACTTGCTGCACCAACAACAGCTACAGCTACAGCAGCAGCAAACAGCAACAACAACGGCGACACGAAATCGCCTTTTTAATTTATTGCACAAGTGCTTTAAAAAGCAACAACAACAGCCCACGCCAAATGGCAACAACAGCAACTCCCCTCCCCTCTTGTGCCACACCCACTGTCCCCTGTCCAAAAAAAAATCCAACTAAATACTCCTTCCACCTCCTTGGAGTAAAGCCTCGGGGCTTAAGCAGCAGGAGGCAAAATATGACTTGGCTGGTTATTAAATTACAACAACGGCCGCACAAAAGTGAAAAAGACACAAAATTATATTACTCCAAAGCGACAAGACGCACGGGGGGGCAGGTCGTGGGGCAAGTGGAAAGCAACAGATTTCTCGTCTCCTCATTTCCACTGAAATTATTTGCATAAGTAACGCGATACGCAATGCAACAAAAAAACACAAAACATGAAGAAGAGGCAGAAGCCAGAGGGAGCCTACAGTGTCTTCGGGCTGGCCAACTGTGACTGCCCCGGCTGGTTAACTGGTTGCTTGGTTGTTTGTTTGGTGGATGATGATGATGATGCCTCCCAAACACGATCGCTTGAGCCATTATGGCCATTATGGCAACGAGGCAATGCGTCATGCACGCACAGCATGCAGCATGCTGCATGATCAACCCAGACACAGGAAGGGACGGGCAGGAAGGATGGAAGCTTGTGTGGGAGCAGTGGGCGTGAAAGCGGCAGAGATTAGTAAAAAGAAGGAGGCAACATAGAGAGAGAAGCCCACACAAGCACGCCAAACAGCAACAGATCCATAGAAATCAAAAGAGTTAAATTTTGTCATAAATTTAAATATTAGCAAGAGATGTTTTTGTGTTGTATAAGGATTCATTTTAAAGAAGTTAAAGGATTTACTGAATCCTTTAAACTTCCTCCCTTTTCTACTTTCAATTTATACATACTTTTCTGCAACGTTTTCCAATCCAAGTTGAACTCGAAACTAACTCATTGGGTCAGTGGCATCAAAACCTGCCTTCAAACCCTAACTCCCAAACGGTCCAGTCATCAAAGTCATCCAGTCTTCAATGTGGCCCTGACAAATACGGAAAACAGTTTTCCGCTTTGACAACAATTTGCTTAAGATTGTAATCGCGATGGCGGAAATGCTTTTTCCCGCAACGATTCGTCCTTGTCAATGGTCCATGAAATTTTTGTTTTTTTTTTTTCTGCCAGTAGTCCTGCGACTTATCATAATTAAAAATCAGCAACAACTACAGCAAAAAGGCATCCGTTCGACCAAGTTCAGTGTTGTGCAGTGTAAATGCTACACACATGTTGGACAGTGTGTCACAAGGAAATGTCTTTCAGTTCTCATTCCCTTCGTATGTTTGTGGACCCTGCAAATCGTACTAAATCTATGCGCATAATTTGCCAGCTTTTTTTCTCAGTTGCTGCAACTCTTTGCAGTTTGGGGGCCAAGGAAGTTGCCTGATTTGCTCTGACAGCCAACTGACAGAAATTGATTAAAAAACCATTGCAAGGCGTCGCATCGGTCTTTCTATGTACTGTATTGTAGTAGGCCGTAACGGCACACAAATCTGCCCCAAAAGAATACTACAACATAGATATATGTATCTTTTTTTCTGCTCTGGCTAAAGGTTTTTCAATGCAAATGAAGCTACGTGGGCTACGTTGACATTTGCATTGTCACAAAAGATTTACATTTGAGATGGACGCGTGAATAATACGTGATTTTTGTTAAACAGAATGCAGAAAACTTAAATTTACATTTAACTCTTATATGTTAAATGTTTCAGATAGAGATCATCTATTTGACAATTTTATAATATTTTTTGCTTTACTGCATACATTTTTTTTTAAAAACTTTAAGCTTTAAGGAAATTATAAACTTAAATCCAGTTACTATTTTGTTTATAGCTTAAGCTATTACAAAAAAAAAGCCTTTTTTTAAGCTTAAACTTTTTTTATAAAAAATATTTACGAAATAAATTTTAGTATTTATGCCTAACAAAAAGTTCAAAAGTTGAAATAGTAAAGTAAGCTTATACACTGAAAATAAATCAAATTATTACCCATTTTTTTTACGAGCAATCAGGGCAACCATTCATGCAGCTTTGTGCCAATTATAGAGTCACCAATCGAACATATAAAGGTAGATATGTATGTTTAAATATGATGTAAAGCGTGAAAAAAGATTGCAAAAAAAATTACTTTTTATGCGAAGACATGAAAAGGTTATGCAAAAATAAACATAAATATAAAAGGGAATTCTTTGGAAGTTTGAAAAGTAAGTTGGAATTATTAATCAGAAGAGCTTTAAATTAGTTTATGATGTTGTTACAATATAATGTTATTATTGCTTATTTCATTAAAATTTGCTTATAAACTTGCTTCAAGATTTCAACTAACAAACCGTAGGATAGTTTTTGAGATTTCTTCCTTTGCGCCTGTTTCTTCATACCATAAATTTCCTTTCCGATACGTTATCTTTAAGCATATATTAAGTAAAGTTCCCCTTTTTAAGTCATGTCGTGAAGTGGACATGTTTTATACTTTGATTTTATGCACTGTAATCTCTGCTGTTCGCACTTGCATACTATATTCTGTGTGTGTGCGTGTTGGGGTTGGGGTTCCAAATACCAAATACCACCATGGAATGACGCAACTAATTTGCATGCAAATGCCAAAACGCGTTGCACCTGCAACATTAGCATAAGCAGAGACCAATAGAAATAGTATATATGTATGTATATCGATGATTGGACTTAGTAGCTGTTTCGCATGTGTGCATGCAGATCAGCAGCTGATGGAGTGGGGGGAGGGGAGAGGGGTGTGTGTCTGTGTGTGTTCTCTACTATGCTAATCAATAGGCCACACGAGTGCCAATGATTATTTGGCCATAAAATTCAGTTAGTTCTCTCGAGAGCAGCTCCAACGTGATGCCAACTGGATACTCGATTCTCCTTCTATCTCCCTCGTTCTCTATCTCTGTCGTCACAAATTTCCAATGGCTTTTGGGGGTCCAAGTTTGCATACAGAATTAGTTTGCCATGTTTGGCGTTTGTTGCTGTTGCCGCTGTTGCAGTTGCAGCCAAGTTTATGCTAAATAAGCCAATGCCACGCCCACAGCCCACCACATTGCCGCCCACTGCAGAAGTGATTTCTGGCTTAAGACGCAGCTGCAGCCAAAGCTGTAAAAAAAACTTTCTGCCCATAAAAGCAACTGCGTAGACTTTGAATGCGTAAAGAGGGGAAAGCGGGGAGGAGAGGAGAGGATGAGCGAAGTGGCAGTAAGACAACTTCAACTGCTATGCTGGAATATATATCTACATTATTTTTTTTTTTTTTTTGTTGCTGTATTTATTTTACTTCAGTTGACGGCACAAGCTACCAATTTTTACAGTTCCTTCTTTGCCACTGGAGTATATCTGCTCGCACTCTTACTACTCTTTTTTAATATGTTTAGTAAACTTCATGTAATGCACCCCGCCTCCGATGCCCTGAGATTCCCTACATTCCCTGCTGGCATAGACAATTTTCCGCGCTGCCATAAAAACTCTGAAGTTTTTTTTTGTGCAATGTGCGCAGTTTATTTCCGTTGCAAATACCTTGGATTTGTTGTTGATGTTGGAGAAAGGGGTAGTGCGCGGTGGAAGGGGGTTGAGGCCGTGTCAAAGTCATCCCGTGGATGCTTGCGGACCACAGCTGCTGAAGTCTGATGTTGTCGGTTGCTTTTGTCAACACTTTAACCGTTGATAGCTGACAGCTCCATATATATAAGTATAAGTATATATTTTTCGAGCAGTTAGTTATAGACTTAAGGTTAACAGGAATACGCAACGAAGTTGTCTCTAATCGCTTTAATCAAGAGACACACTGAACATTTATCATGTTTGATAAGGTTTCTTTCAAATGTTAACCCTTACCATCATTAATTGACACTTTTGCACCCTCCAAATAATCATCTTTCGCATTAACGCATCGAACTGTTCAGCAAGGGTAAATGTTTTCCCATAATTGCATCATTTATCACAGGGAAAATCTCCAGCTCAAACTTTTTTGTGACTCATTAATTTTAAACAACGCCCGAATATAATAATCGACATTAATCAGCGAACGAAAGAGATTTTGGATAAGTGTGTGTTTAGGCAACGCCACTGAGCTCCTCGCTGTCAGCAAACGCGACTCTGCTGTGGCATGTTTACCTTTCGGAGTCGCCTAATTGATTACGCCCAAAAAAAATGAAAAAACAAAAGGCGAACCTCCAACTTTATCATCCCACAGGCATCTTTTTTCAAACCAAATCACGTTTGGTTAAGAATCTGTTCGATGCCTTGTTTCTTTCTTGTGTTACCCTTCTCTCAGCGATGTCTGGGCGATAAGCATATGCAAAAGGGAGCTGGGGATTCACACAGGCTCCCCAGTGATTATTGTGACTGTGATTTTTATCACTGTTCGGTTCGGTTGCTTTTTTTGTTTTTTGATGTTTTCTCCATCATAGATTTTGGTGATTTTCATATTTTATTTATTTACATTTGAATATGGACAAGAAAATATTCAATGCATATTTGCATTTGATTTGGGAATTAGTTTTCCACACAGATTTTCATCACAGTTTATTAGAATGTTTCTTATCTATAATGCAAATGTCATCTACATTATTTGTTGTGGACTCTGTGGATTTTTGTTTATTCAGCTAGCATCCGAAAATTCATTCGTTTTCATTCATCCTCTTGAAACTCTATCAATGTGTGCGGCACAAACTAATTCTCGTAAACGCTTCACTCGTCCTCGCTTGACCCACAAAATCCCATGCACAAGCCCAAAATAAACAAACATAAATCACCAAGGCAGAAAGGAATGGTATAAAAACTTGAAATTTAAAAGCAATCTGCTGGCTCCTTGCAATTGTTGTCCTTCCGTTTTGTGTGTATGTGTGTGTGTGTGGCCTTTGGCCAATTTTCTTATTAAAAACAACAGAGTCGCAAATGTTTACCAAACACAATTCCCAGCAAATCCAGCGCTGCTTTGCTGGCCTAAACTGTAAATAGAGCGGCCAGTGAAAGTGCGGACAGACCATAGGAAAAAACATGGCACATAGAAAAACAAAAAAAGGAAGAAGAATAGAAAGAACGAGGCACACACAAAAGGACACAAATCCTTTGCTGGCAACAACAACACCACATGCTGAGTTTCTATCCGGACTCTATGTATGCCCTGGTATATCGGTGTCAGAGGATTCATTCCATTGTCTGAACCCCACGCAAGGAAAACGTTTTGTTCGAGGCGAGTCGGGAAAAAAAAGGAGAGACGCCATTGCTAAACCCATTAAATGTTCCTTGCCAAAGGGAAGACAACAAAAAAAAATAGTATTATTCCGACTAGAACATACCCTTAACCCTTTACGTAACGCGTAGAAACATTTGTGATCAGAAAAGTTATCGATAACTTAATCAAACTTGTTTTGCTTATTGTATAGAAGAGCTTATATTCCAATACCGAAAGTCTTTATATTCGATCGTTATCACAAAACCTTAAGACTCTTTTTTTATGGTCTATGAGTATAAAACATATTTTAAACATTTCCAGAAAAGAGATTTGTAAACTATTTACCAACAAAATGAGTTAGGGTCTTGCATACCCTTTCATATCCTTTCCTAGGACCTAGGTAATCCGGTCAACAATTTAACAATCTATTTGCTTGTCTTGCACTATTTTCTTATTGTGGCCAAACTTTTACTTTCTCTATTGAATATCCGTAGTCCGGCGTATATTGTCTTCCCGCTTGACACTCTGAGGCTCGGGCACAAATATTTGTACATGGGGACTGATTAGTGCGACCAAATGAGACCAGCGGGCAAACCAATTTGCTGCCAGCAAACCAAACCGAACCGAACCGAAACTTTAATCGAAAATTGAATGCCATGTTCTTTGGTCCTTTCGAATCGCTTGTAGTCGTTGTAGTCCTGTTGGCAAACAACAACTAAGAGCACAAACATCAATCAAGCCTTAGGTTTTTTTTATTCTTTCTCTCTCGTCGTCCTTTTTTTTCTGTGCTCGACATTGTCAAGGAACTCGTTGATAGGTGCTGTGGATCCACATAGAGAACACCTTCGACATCGTCTTGAGCATTCTGTTGGCCACACGCCAAGTGCATTGCATTCCCTCTCTCTCTTGGCTCCCACATGATTTACTACAACATTTTGCGCTCTTCTCCCACCCGCTGTAGCTGTTGCCATGTTTGACTTGATTTCGTCTAAATTGAGTTCAGTATCAACAGAAAATACTTCCGTTTCCTTCTTGCCAGCCAGTGTGTCTGTCAGTGTCTCGTCTCTCGTCTCTCGACTCCCCTTTATCTCCTCCCTCCATTTAGTCTGTTGTGTACCTTTGCTTGATTTTGCGTTCTATTTTGAAAACTACCAAAGTAACCCATCCAACAAGTCGCCCTTCCTTTCAGACTTTTCCTTCTCGCTCTGATTGTATGTGTGTTGGGCAATGTGTTTACTTTGGCAGCACCTCCGTCTCGTACCAGTTTTTGCTTCTGGTTCTGCTTCCAGCTTTAGCCCAGTTCTTTGCCTTCGCCTTCACCATCACCTTCATCATCATCGTCGTCGTCGTCGTTGTCGTCGACGGCGTTGAGGTGTTTGCTTTATTTTGAATGCTTTTTATGTTCAATTTGTTTCAATTTAATGTTGTTTTGCCAGAGATCAGCCAGGACGCGTTATATTTTGCATGCATTTCAAATGTGCGCACCTTGTATGATAAATGGCATTAAAGGATTTGTGTGAATAAGAAACTCACAGCAAGGCAAACGAGTTGCATCAACTTGGTTGCAAGTTAAGTAAGAGTTTGCTGCCAAGCATTTCCATTTAGATTACTGCCATGGATAGATATTATGTTTACAGCAATTGCTCTTTTCAAAAAGGCTATCTTTTAAATCAAATAAAACGTTTATCATTTTGCAGAAATTTGATAAGAAATTCAATTAAATTAATCAAGCGTTTACAATTAAAACATATTTTATTAAATTCACTCAGCTTTAAACTTAGTTATTAGGTTAATGTTCTTAAAATAAAATATTATTCAATGAACTATTTTATTGCCTTTTAGGTGATTTCTTTATGCTCTTTATTCAACGACACTTCACAAAAAATAAATCTGTTTAATGAAAATGAAATTAATTGGTATTAAAATATGTCCGATTTTAGCAGTAAAATAATTTTTTTATTGATTTTATTATTTATTTATTTTTTTATAGTTTTTTTTTTCAAGTCTTTCTTCAACTCAATTCAAGTTGAAGTTCTTTGGAATTGTTTTTTGTCTTCAATTTCATTGGAATTGTGGCGCCAACAAAAGCCAAATAAACATTACGTAGGTTTTCCATGTAAATGCAACAAACCAATTTCACTTATTAACAACAATGCTCTAAAAAAACATTCGACAAAGTTATAAAATCATTCAATATTTGAGTAAAGCCAAAATTTATGCATGGACAGTGACTATTTTCAAATGAAACATTAAAATTCCATTAGCGGATGTGTTGTACATAAAATTCGAGTACTCCCCGACCCCCCCCTCTCCAACATGGAGCGCTTATCGCCGTGGTACCGGGCAAATGACCAGAAATTATGCATTTTGTTTGGCTTTAATTGCAGCACGCTGTATTTATTTGGTTTGTACAACGAATGGCGGCTAGACAGACGAGGGAGGGGCAGCTTTAGTTCATTTCACTCAGCTCGCGATAATCGAAAATAATTTATAGAAAATAAATATTTCCACACACAATGTGCCGGCCGCCCTCGACGATGTCGATGGGAAAACAACTTGAACTTTGCTTTTGCTTCCTTTGCATTGTGCTGTTGTTTATTTAAGTTGTCATTAGAATTGTGCAGCAGCTTCATCTCTGCCCTGGCATTGGATTCATTCCAACACGTATGTGTGTGTGTGTGTGTGCGTGTGTGTTTGTGTGTATAGGCAGCTCCGTTCGTCGACGGCGCAAATAAACTTTTTAAATTATCACCGAGGCGCACAGCAAGTGTGTGCCTGAAAGATGAGTGGAGAGTGGCGCAGGGAGAGGCAAGGTGAGGGGCGTCCCATTGGGGCGCGTTCAACTGGCTGCCACTTGAGAAGCATACGTGGAAATCGCATGGCCATGTGAAATGAAAATGGAGCCCCAACTAATGTTACCCCGTTCTATGCCCATTCTCAATTCCCCGTTTGCATGTTCCACAGAAATTCAAGGCAAGTATTCCATGGATCTGTCTGCCTCTGGCTCGTCTGACGTTGTTGTTGTTGTTGGCGCCCTGGCAGCCGGAAATACAAAACTGTATGTTTCTTTTTCTTCTTCTTTGTTTTTGCTTATAGAGAATTGAACTGTTTATTGGTCATGTTTCGGAAATGTTGCAATCTTGCAAAAACAAACAACTATAGAGCCAGGCAAGTGCAAGGGAGCGAGAGGAGGAGGGAGAGGGGGAGAGAGAAGAGTTATTTAATTGGTTAAGTAAATTTATATATATTAAAATTAAAAGCAAGTATAGAAGAAATGAGATCAAAGTTTTGTCATTAAATGTGAAAAGCATAGAAGATAAAATATAGAAATCATGAAAAGCGAGTCGAAAACCTTGCAGCTAGCGCTCTTTAAAATTAAGTAGAATGTTAAGAATTTATTATTAGCCTTTAATAAATTAATAAATAAATAAATAGAAGATATAGGAACTTATAAATAATATAAAAGTATAACCCAGGTCAGCATCGCGAGATAAAATGCTATAACCAAGGTCGCCAGTCCGTCTTGACATCTTTTTTCATAAAGCTTTGGACATGGTCTTCGGAGTCCTGAAAGGACGACTTTATTTAGTTACTTGTGAATATTTCAGTCCAATTGCTTACACATTTCAAGGAAAATATAAGATTGTTATGCCTTAACGCTTGGTTAAACACAGGTTATATTTAACTATCCCATTATTTATAATATACAAAATTAGTATTAAAATGTAGTGCCACAAGTCAACATGTGTGTATAAATAAGATGCACTTGCCTCAAGATAAATATGTGTATAGATGTGTATTTTATGTGTTCATCTATCAACATGCGAATTGCTGCAGCTGTCAGATTAGCAAAGCTGTCATAAAGTGAAAATGAGACAGGCTAAACACATACTACAAACCATATATATACACAATATATATCACAAAGTATTATCAAAGTAATAAGTATAAACAAACTATGTGCTTAGGCAAACTGTTTACAATGGCCAACATTGTTGTTGTCCTCGTTGTCGTCCTGGTCGTCCTTGGCTAGCCGGGCGGGCTATAATGCCTCGTATATCACATGGCTGCTTTTGGCTTTAGCCAAGTCACAAGCTAGCAACAGGCAAACCGGCAACTGCTAACGTTAAATGTAACTTTAAAGCCGCTTAAGGCAATAACCAAATGCCATGGCAAACGAAGCAGGTCAACTCACAAACACACAAGGATTACCGCAAGCAAGCCAAGACAAGGCAAGGCGAGGCCAACACACACAGCAAGCTGAGACAGCAGGTGCCGCCTTTCTATCCAACAACAATAACAAACACACACACACACACACGAATGGCAATAGCAAAAGCGATTCTGTCAAAATATTTACGATATGGCTCTGGCAATGGCTGTTAAAGTGTAAGGACACCCACACACACGAACACACACACACACACATACACCTACTTAGCGCAATTTCCACATAAGATATATATAGATGTGCCTCCTACATGTGCCATTACAACATGTCTCCGAACTCCAAGGACACAGTCAGAAGTGAAAAAGGCAAAAACGAAGGAAAGAGCGAAAGAGAGCCGCAAGCAAAATTGATTTGTCTTCCATACTTACTGTGCGCGTGTGTGTGTGTGTGTAGGCGCTAACCAACACTTTTTTTGTGTGCCTTGAGTCCTTGAGGTCCAAAACATTGTCATGTAAAATTAAAATTTATGGCTAATTTGTGTGACCGAAGCGGTTTTTATGCCTCATCTCTTGGTATTTGGCATTTTGAGGGTTTGCGTTCCGCCTTTTCCAATTCCCAGGTTTTCACCATTCCAGTCGGTCATAAATTTTCGCAATGCTTTTGCTTCATCTTCGTTTGCCTTTTGCCTTTTTCGCTGAAAGATGATTCAGCTTTAATGGGCTTATCGGGAATAATACCCGAGTTTTCGCTTGAAATAATAAAATCCGATTCAACAAACAGGAAAAAAAATAAGTCGTATTTTCTTAGGATTTGTGTTTTTCTTTATTTTTTGTCTCACATAAAATGTTAAATTTTCAAAAAATTTATATATATATTTGTATTTGTATATATAATTGTGCAGTTATATAAATATGTGTGTTATTATTATTATCATATGTTAATGGATGTGTATACTTTATAAAACTTATATAAATTGTATAGATAAATATCACTATATTTGATTTCGTTTCAAGGTTCCTTCGCTAAATGTATCTTAAACTAGTTATTTCGATAATTTTAAATGCCTTAAAACTGCATCCAAAAAAAGTACGAATACAATCTCTGTGAATATATGTATGTGTGTGTGTGTGAGTTTGAGTCTTTCGTTGTTAAACTAAATAAGTAACTACTCTATATATAATATATAATATATACATAAATCTCGTGAGACTCTTAACATAAGATTTGGCAATATAACAACGTAATAGACATCGGCTAACTATTGGTAAGAGTGTGAGGAATTCGAGTACGATGCACATCAATTTGAAATGGACTAGACACACACTTTGCAAGTGCATGTGGCACCCTGTCAACCACCAGCACCTGGCAGCAGCCTACACATAGCGTGTGATCTGTGAATAAAAGTCCGAGAGGCAGGCTTGCAATTGTGCAAAGGTTGGACGTTCAGCAGGCAGCAGAGCCCAACAATAAGCCATGATTGTAAAGCTGTAGAGCAAGAAAAACAGTTAAGAAGATATAAAGTTAGTCCCCAATCTAAACACTTACAGCTCATCGGGACAGTTGAAGGGTTGCGCCAGACGATAGCCATCCTTGAGATAATGTTCCATTTCGAAGGGATCCACCTCAGCATACGGTTGCTTGGCCGATGTGCACAGCTCCCACATGAGTACACCGAATGCCCAGGAATCACTGGCCTCGGAGAATTGCTTATGCTGCAGCGCCTCCAGCGACATCCACTTGACGGGACGATTCTCGCTGTCACCCAGACAATTGTAGTCCGCGGGAAACAGATCGCGTGAGAGCGAACTATCCGAGAGTTTAACGCGCAGCTGATCATCAATACTAAAGGAGGAAGAAAGTAAATAAACTAAAAGGTTCGAAAGACCAAGGTGCTATACATACATGCAATTCCTGGCAGCAATATCCTTGTGCACCACGCCATGACTGTGCAGATGATCCAGAGCCATTGATAGCTGGGAGGCCATCATAACAATCTGTATAGTGGTAATGGTGCGAGCACAAGCCGGATCCAATAAAAAGAGTTTAAGGTTGCGTGTATTGTTCAAAGCTGGATAAAGCACAAAGGGCGTTGTGTGATCCTCAATGGAAACGCCCAAGACGGACAGAATGCCTGGATGAGAGGCGCCATACAGCAGCATGCCCTCCTGCAGCAGGAGCAGCACCTGCATCTGGCTGGCATGCTGAGCCACAGTCTTGACCAGCACATCCTGAGTATCATTGTAGGTGCCACGATAGACGCGTCCGAAGGTGCCCTCCTGCAGCAGACTGGACAGACGCACGCGACAACGTTCCACGGTCAGCTCCGAGATGCGACGATGCAGCTCCTCCGGCTGCTGTTGCTGCTCCATGGGCACGGCCACCTTGCGTGGCAAACTGGATGCCAGCACCGGTCCACCCAGCAGCGAGGGCGTCATATAGGCAGCCGAACCCATCAAGGATTGGCAAGGCGGCTGAGTATTCAGCCGCTGGAAGCTGGACGTACGCATGGGCTGACCACCATGCTGATGATGCTGCCGCTTGGCCGCCGCTCCACGCACACAATAAGCAATCACGAGCAGTATGCAGACAGCACTCATGGCCACAGTGACGCCCACGACCAGTGTGATGAGACCTGTGGGCGGTGGGAGCACCGTTTCAAGCAGCTGCGGATCATCTAGATCATTGCCCTCAGCAGCCAGCTTCTGCTCCGCCTCTTCGCTCTCACTCAGCAGACAAATCTTTTTGCGTCGGAACACCAAATGGGTGACATTATTCAGGGCACGATTCAGCATCACCTCCAAGCTGATGGTGATGTCTACCTCGGCGGCACGCAGACCGCTGCACTTTAAGGCCACGGCCCATGTCTGTATGTGCGTGGGTATCTCACCGAGGTGCGACACATTCAGTGCTGGACGTGGCAGCACCTCCTGATCCGAACTAACCACATTCAGGCTGTAGGGCAGTGGACGACCGGACAACGATTGCCACGTAAAACTCACATCTTGCACATTCGCCGGCACCGGCACAATAAAATTCAAAGCATAGTTGTTAATGTGACCCTCGCGCACATAGTATACCTCAGCGGAAACGCCTGGAAAATTAATGGAAAATCGATTGATTAGTATAAAATTAAACAAGAATCGAAAAAAAAATATATGAATCTCTGGGAAAATTAGGAAAATTTTGTTAAGGAGAGGGAAGATATGTTCAGTGTTCAAGAAAACATTCTATTAAATGAAACGATAGAATATTAGGAATTTATTATAGAAAGAGGATAACAAAAATCCTATCGAAGCGCTTAGTATGTATTTGTCATAAGATTGGAAATTTTTTTCAGATTTCTAAGGCCAAGTTTAAATACTGACGAACTTTCCTACAACGAATCTTAAAAAAAATATGGTTCTTTGGGAAAATTGGGAACATTTTGTGAAGAAGAAGGAAAATATGTTGAGTTTCCAAGAAACGATAGAATATCATGAATTTGGAGATGCTTGGTGTTATTATAGAAAGAGGATATAAAAAGTACTATCGAAGCGCTAAGTATTTGTCATAAAATTGGAAATTTTTATAGTTTCTGAATAAGTTTTTTGACACATAATTAGATTTCTTAAGCTGAGTTCAACTTCTAACAAACTTTCATAGAACGAACGTTGCATTCTACAAACCGAATTCATTTTTAAAAACCATTTCATAATGATTTTAAGAATTTTCAACCAAAAAACGAACAATATTACGAATTGTTCCCATTACGAAATCTTTTTTTAGTTCCCTCAAGACTTGTTTAATGGAAGTTCGAGCTAAACATAAATCGATTCAAGCCAATATAAACTTGATTCCCTGCAGTTAGTAAGCACAAGGAATCAATTACTAACGAATTTCCAACTGATTACGCTAAGCAATCTACTCTAATATAACTATTAACTGTTTTAACTTCATGATAAGTTTCTAACTCAAACAGCACGCGATTTGCAAGAATGTTTAAGAACACGCTTAACTAGTTCATATCTAAAGCAAACGATCCAAATCACGTGCACCACCCTACAAATAATATGAGAAACAAACTTCATGCACTTTACATGTAAATTTATCAAGATGCAAGGGATTTGTTTGCTTATAAAGGGAGAAGAAAAAGGGAAAGAGATATCCACGTTTTTGTATAAATAAACATGCGCGACCGAGTTTTGGGAATTCCTTGAAACTATTTTCGAGTTTATCAGTATCTGAATCTGCATTTGTATCTGTATCTGTATCTGTATCTGTTTGTTGATAGATCTATATGTAACAGTTGCCAGGCCACGATTCAGAAGAGAAGTAGCAAAAAAAGAAGGAAAACAAAAACAAAAAGGTAAAGAAGACAAACAGAAATGAGCCATGACCATGTCTGAGAAGAGAGTTCTTCTTGGTTATTATTTCTGTTCTTTGGTTTATTTGCGGTTTGACCAAAAAAAATACAAATTCAAGTTAATGAGGCAACAAGATTGTCTGGCAACGATTGCCACAACTCATTATCGAAAGAGTATACACATGTGTGTGTGTGTGTGTTTTATGGTTGTTTATGTTAATGATTATGAAAAGTGCAGGTAGGAGATTCTTTGGAGTAGTTCATAAGTAGTTCAGAGACCACACACAAACGTTAAAGGAGAAGAGATTGATTATGCTAAACCATAATCTATATACCAATCCTACATAAAAGTACTCCAAGCCTTTGGTGCATTCAACTCTTTTGGTGTTTGGACGCCGCCTGCTGGGCTGCACAGGAAATAATTTACGAAAAATCATAAAAAAAAACTCAGAGGAGAGGAGAGGAAAAGAGTCGCACCACTTCCTTTGACAACTGGCAATAACAATAAAAATCAGTGAGCATGTAGGTTGACAGTGAGAGAGAGATAGAGAGAGACAGAGACAGACAGATAGATAGATGGAGTAAGAGAGCCTTTGCCTTTAAAATGTCTCAACTATGGCGGGCATAAATTGTGTCAGACAGCGACGATGTTTGGAGGCTGTGGCAGACACACACACGCGGCGACTTCCTCCTCTTGTGCAAATGTGCAACATGTTGCACGTTTGTGCTAGCCCAGCGACAAATTCCTTTAGCTTTAGCAATAACGTTTTTAAAAATAGCGCCCATGACTTAATCAAATGCAATTGACTGCGGGGCAGAGAGGGGGGGGGGGCAGGCCGCACGCTTCCATTGACCCTTTTGACTGTGAGTGGCTTACAGAGAGAACGAAGAGCGAAGAGAAGACAGCTACATGCACATACAATTCGATTGAGTGTGGCATGCAGCAGCAGCCGTGGCAGCTAGCAAGGAGCCACAGTTCACAGGTTCATGTGAAAGTTGCACTTGGGTGGGGCGGTTAGGTGGCAAGAGGCATAAAGGGGTCTCTTACTCAAGAGGCAGTCTTCAAGTGGCATCGTCGTCGTCGTCGTCGTCTACCTTCATGTCACGAGCAAATGTCACTCGCATGTGCCCAGCTCGACGGCTCTTGAACTTTTTTAACCTTTTTGTGTTGTGTGCGCGCCATGTTCATAACTAGCTGGCTTTTATGCCGTTTTTTTCTCTCGTTCAGTTTCATCGTCTAGCTAGCTATTTTTTTGCATACCCTAGACTCTAAAGAAAGGGAGGCAGGGAAGGGTATAGAAATGACATTGTCATCATGTGTAGAGTCGAATTAAAGCTCTAAATATGAAATAAATTTATTAATTTTACTTTACCAATCATCAAAATCGACTACTGTAGCATGAAATACAGCTCTGTTTTTAATCGGTAAGTATCGATAGTTCATAAATAATGTAAAAAGAAGATGCGTGTTGATCAACATAATTTTTCATAATCATCAAAATCGAATACTTTTGGATGAAAAACCGCTCTATTTGTTATCGATATATATCGATAGTTAATAAAACACCTAAAACGAGGAAGCGCGTTGTTAAACATCATTTATCAATCACTAAAATCGCCCATCAGAAAATGAATTAAAGCTCTTTTAACAATCGATATAAATCGATAAATAACGAAACATCGAAAAACAAAGAAGCGCGTTTCTTAACATCATGAAACTTTTTTTTTAAGATGACAGGGTATTTTCTAGTCGTGTTGCACTCCAACTCATTCGCTTGTTCGCTGAAATTTTGGTGGGGCGTGCCTGAAGCTACAGTTGTTGCAGCAGGAGCAGCCGCAACCAAGTAGGAGTTGTAGGAGCAGCATAGGTACGTATAGCAGCTACGTATAGTACAGTATGTACTATATCCATATCGTATGTCGAATTTTGCAGAGCGTGCAGTCATGACGTTGTCGTTGTTGTTGTCGTTGTCGCTGATGTTATTGTTATAGCTATTGTTATTGTTGTTGCTGTTGTTGCTGTTGTTTGGCAGTATTTTTTAATAGCTTGCTACCGAACAGCGAGTCGTGACCATTGTTGCAGGCAACAGCCAAAAATACAACAACAACAAAGTTTAGAGGACTCCCAGGCTAGAAACTAAATCGAAACTAGACAACTGCCAACAATTTTTTTATGTGGTTTGTGCCATTTTCTTGTAATTAGCGTTGCAGTTCGTGAAGTTTTGTTTTGTGATGCTGATTTCTCATTTTTTTTTTTTGGGCAATGTTTAGCCCTATATATTTTTGCAATTTTGGCCATAATCTAGTCACAAACGTACTTCATTATCAGCCCAAAACTCATCGCAATCGTATGATAAATGATGTACACGCGTTTCGCATTTAAGCCATTTGAAATGACCAATATGTCAACTTGGCTGCACATTTTGCATTTTTCAACAGCTCAAATCGACAAATAAATATAATAAATGATCTGTGTTGGCCAGGTTTGTTGTTCCAACCCTCCTCGTCTCTAATGTGTCTTTGGCTTATCACGCACAACAACAACGAACTCGCTTACAGCCAAAAACGCCTACCACATGTCAACATTAAACATGGATTTTTTTCCGCATATATTTGTATCTGTATCTTTAGCTTTTGCTTTTGCTTTGTATCTGTTTGTCTGTTCGTCTCACGTCTGTCGTTATGATAAATGATGCTTACTTGTTGTTGTTGTTGCCTATTTTGCCTAATATTTTACAACGCTTCTTTTACTGTTTATCCGTTCGTTCTTCATCTTCATCTTGTTCCTGGTGCCGCGGGCTCAGCGTTCTCGTTTTCTTGTTACTCGTTTTCTCTGATTGTAACAAATTTGTGCCAGCTAAATTAGTCAGGTTTTTTTTTGTTGTTGTTGTTGTTGTTGTTTTAGGGCTAGCTTTGTCTCTTCTTCAGTTGGTTTGGCAACCATTTGGCACAGATTTTGTGTTGTGTGCCTTTGGGCTCGATGCCGGCAAATTGGCTGAAATTAATCATTCCAAATTTTTTCGTCCAGCTGAACACAAGTTTATGGCTGCAATGCAAAACCAAAAACTCGTAATGCTCAAAATCAATAGTAATTAACCTTAATCGCTTTGAGCCGTTGTGTTGACTTGTGTTGAATAGCTGCCAACTGCGGCTCTAACTATTAGCCATAAACCATTAACCATTAAGACAAAATGCGGGAGGAATAACACATTTTGCATAACAAAAAATAACAAAAACTTTAAAACAAGCTTTACCAAAACTGGACAACTTTTCTATATAGGAAATGTTATTTAAACGAAGGTTCAAGTTCTCAGTTAGTAACACGTTGAGAGGCAAGAAGTTACTTAGATAAATAACTTAGCCTAAGCCCGAATAACAGTTATCCTTTATGCCCCGGTTAAGTATACGAATCTTATCTAACGCAACGATATTAAAGTTTGATGAAACTGAGCAAAAAGCAACAAATTCTAGGATAATAGATATAAAGGCAAGTATTTTCCTAAGCTAGATTGAAATTGATTTTTTACAACTATATATTTTTATTTTTTTATTTTAACAAATTAAATCTAAAACTAAATTTTAAATTTAATGCAGGCTTAAGAGTGCTAGCAACTAAGGCCTTCGACTCAGGCTTACAACTATATAAAATTCTTAATCTATATATATAAAAATAAGTCTGAATTTTTTCTGACGACATAACTCCAGAACGCAAGAACCGATTTCCACGCTTTTGTATACTTTTGAAAGGTCTAGGGGTACGTGATGTTTGTAGCATACAAATTTCAGGAAAATGCTCAACAGGAATGCAGGAAAACCGGGAAAGATTTTTACACCCTTAACAAAAATCCCTAATCAAGTAACCATTCGATTACATGACGTTACAAGGTTAAAGTTATTCGTTTGTTAACAGTTCAATTGGAAACAAGATTATTGTGCAAACTTTTTTTAAATTTCAACAGCATCCATTTGTCTTTAAGGTGGTAAGTTGATCTGTGTAAACTATGTGGATTGTGCATTTGAGGTTAAATTCACCAGTCTGTCCATAGTCTAAAATGCCTAGAGGACGACGTGCGAACATCGGCCGCCGCACGAGACATGCAAGCCAGCAACAAGTGTATCAAAGCCAGAATATAATAAGAGAAAATGCCCGATTGAGTACGCGGAGATCATTGGCATCATACAATCGCTTGGCATTCCAATATGATCCCACTGCGAACTACAGTGATGATGACAGTATTCGAGGATGTGTTGAAGAAAATGGTTGTAATCGGGATTACTTCCATCTAACAATGCTTTCAGTGGGTGTTATGGTGTAAGTAATGGATCCAGTTTGACTTTTCCACTTGCGCAGCACCATCCAGCCGATTCTCTTTTAAACTTTAGCGCATTGCAATATCGACATACAGTCGTCATTGGTCCAATATCTTAATTGTCATCTTCACTGTAGTTCGCAGTGGGATCATATTGGAACGCCAAGCGATTGTATGATGCCAATGATCTTTGCGTACTCAATCGGCCATTTTCTCTTATATTTTAGCTTTCTTCGCTTAAGTTCTGTCCATACACTTCTTGCTGTTACTTAATGAAATAAAAATATTGCTTTTCAAAAATTTCATTCTTCATCTTTTAATCCCCAAACGAAATGTTTAAAAAAACGAGGTGGCGTAACGGAGTTCGCCGGGTTTTCTAGTATACTATAAAAAAAAAAAAAATTTAACTGTCATATATCTCCGGTGTTTTTTAGCCGATTTTCTCGATCACATTAGTTGAATATTCATTATTTTATCCTTAGATTCAAACGTTATTTTCACAATTTTTAAATTCAAGCTTTTTTTGTTATCGATTGCATGTGTATATTGGGAACCAGAAATGTTATCGATCATTTTAAACAAACTTGTTCTGCTTATGGTATAGGAGAGATTAAGTTTCAAGTGTGAATCGCTAGTAAAGTCTAAGAATGTCTTTAACTCTATATATATTTACATGAGAGTATCTTATCGTTCAAAGGTTAAACTCTGACAAAAAACCAAATTGCTTAAGCCTTGGTAATCTCGATCAACAGTTTTAACTCGGGCTCACCCAACGGCAGCTTTAACTGAACATTGAAAAATAAGTTTTTACAGTTTCTTAACATAGAAATAAATATATGTCAAGTTCCAATTTCACATTTTAATAGGTTAAGCAACAGAATTGCTAACTGTTATGATTATTATAAAGATTTTATGAAGAAGAGTTTTATGTCGTTGTAATTCTTAAGATTAACTACACAAAAGCATATAAAGATCATAATTCCACATGCCGCATGTTGCACTCTTTGAAGCAAGTATATTTATACTATAAAAATAATGTTTATAAACTTGACAAACAGCATAAAAGCATAAACTTTCAATGATGATGATGATGATGATGAAGTTGTCTCTTAGGGAATCCCCCACCCACCTCGCCCCCTTTAGCACATTTCTCACAAATGGAAGACAGCCGCCAAAGCCAAAAAGGCAAAAACAATGAGAAACGCATGATTTTATTCACTTAGATTCCATTCATTTATGCTCAAGAGTTGGCTTTTTGGATAGCTGCCGCTTGCAGCATGCAGCATGCAACTTGCAGTCTGTAGTTGTAGTTGTGGTAAATTCCCACAGTGCATGGCCCAAATAAACACACACACACACACACACATACATAGAGAGAGAACTCTCGCGTATAGCTCAATAAACATAACATAAAAGATGGCAACATGAACATTGGGATCGCTGAATGGATGTGAAATGCCAAGCAGCAGAACTGTTGCTGTTTTTCATTCCCCTTTAACAGTTGCACACAGTTGTTGTTGCAACAACTGCACAGAATGTGGCATGGAAATAAACTCGCATTCATTGCGACGTCAACTGTTGTTGTGTTGTTTAATGTAAATATGATTATTCCTTTTTGTATACTGTATATACATATATACTTATAGTACATATATATAGAGGGAATGGAGGCTGATGCTGAATGGCAAACAATGCGAGTTATTTATTTATTGACATGCAGCGTGCGTGCAACGCCCCAAAGGGGTTATCAGTTGACAGTAGTTGCAAGTACTATCTCCGTCTCGCTCTGCTGCTCTGCACTGATAACCACACACACAGCCGCCCTTACCACCCTTTTAAGCCTTTGACGTTGAGTTGCGATTTCGATTTTAGCGTTTATTTGATTTGACTGCATTTCTCTCTCGGTTTTATACGATTTTCATTTGTTTTTTGTTTGTTAATCGGTTTAATGGCAAACATTTAAGCCCGGACTTAGTTAAGTTTATGACGGTTTATGGTCAACACATGGCAACAACTTTAAAAACATCTACAAAATGGCCCTCATCTGATTACAAACAAATGTTCATGTAATTTGAGACTTGAGGCTTTATTGTGACCTGTCAACCTGTCCATTGAGAGCTGTAATCGATAACATATCGTCGAGGCCACGGCGTAATCACAACACTAAATGGGTTGACATCAAATGATGATGATGATGATGATGACCCCAAAACACGATTGTTCAATGAAGAGATAACCGATTATCACAGCATTGATCTCAAGTCAAGGGAGTTTAAGCTTAGCCTTATCTATACGCATTAACTAGTAGCTATGCTTCGAATACTTTGTTGCATGAAGATATCAAAAATGGTGAGAATTTATGGGCCAACACCTACTGGTTTAAGTAGGAGAAAAAACCTGGTTATTGGTTAGCGAGTGCTTATCGCACATACCACATAGTATATATACTATATAGCTTCATTAGCTAATGGGCACTTCATTAGAGAGAGAACGCGAAAGAGTAGAAGAACAAGCTCAACGGAATTCTTGAGCCTTGTTGTTGGCAACAACAAACCAATTAAAATATAGATCATGCCACAAACGAACGAGGCAACAACAGCAAACAAGGTCTGCTTACCAGATCATATCACAACAACAACAACAACAACAACGGCAGCAGACATTGCACAAAACCGTTAACACAACTTTTGGCCCCCAGAGATCGCAACAAAAAGCAAAGCAGTTCGTGGAAGGCATTTAGCACGACAACAACAAAAACAAGGCAACAGCAAGGAGAAGCCGAACGTTATTATCAGCTGCAATGATCTTGGCAAGCGAAGAGTGCGAAGAACAAGCCATAAAGCCAAGAGACGAGATAATATTGCGCATGCTTGTTATGGCCAAGATACGCTTATTGGCAACATGATAGCTGCTGCTGCCTAGCAGTAGGTGCTAAATGTGCCCACAGTAGCTCTCCATGTATGTGTGTGTGTGTGTGTGTATCTTAAAGATACACAACAGCTTTTGTTGTTCGCTCGTTTGTTTGGCGAGGTGAGAAACCTTTGCTTCAACAGTTTCAATATTTATGCAAATCACAATATTTATAGAAATTGGAAATTGGCCAAACAACAACAAGTAGAAGAGGAGCAGTTATTGGCTATTGTTAGTGGGGGGGCCACAAACCAAACCAGGCCTTAGCTTAATTTATTTAACACAGTTGGTGGTAAATTTAACACGTTCGTCTTATTATCGTTATCTTTTGTGCTGTTGCTTCGCCTTAAAGCTTTACATATTGTTGTTGCTGTTGTTGTGATGCCTGTTTAGCAGCTGGCACAATCGATCACTCTCTATGGGCGTTGCTCAAATTGGGGCGTGGCACTTGTAACACCAGCAGGCAGGCATTCCAAGCAACAGACCGAGAGAGAGAGAGAGAGAGTGCTGGAAAGCAATGGAAGTGTGATGAACGTGATGAGCAAGCAGGAAGCTTTTAAGCAGGACAGAGAGCAAGAAGGAGAGAGAGAACGATTGCTTGTTAGCGATAGCAGCGTGTCAAGCGTGATGAGCAAGCAGGAAGGATATATGCAAAGAGAGTGCTTGTTAGTGATGGAAGCGTGACAAACGTGATGAGCAAGCAGTGGTCAAGGCACGAAAATTCAATATTTACATTAATTATGTTTAATAATGCAATTAAACAATATAAAAGCTAATGTTTTTCCTTTATAAAAGCTCTTTTTCTCTTCCCTCTCCCTCTGCGAGTGCAGTGAACTTTTGACTGCAGCTTCATTAACGCACAACAAATGGGCAATAAAATTAAAGCAAAGCACCCAAAAAAAAAAAGCGCACAATGGGCACCATAAAATACATTTGAAATAGTCAAAGCACAGAATAAATTCCAAAGCGTTAAAGTCGTAAAATACGAAATGACAAAAAGAAAAACTAACGAAAATTGTTCAACAAAATGTTCAAAATAAAATGGAATTAAAATTCAATTTAAATTAAAGACATTTTTAAAATGTAGCGCGTGTCACAGCAGCAATAAAACTTGTTTGTGTGTCTGTGCCACACAGTTGTGCGGCCTGAAGGGGCATGACTGTCGGATTGATCGTATATTTGTATGTAGTCTGCCGCAGCTGTCTGCCTGATTATATTTCATATGCCAGTTTTATGACTAAAAAGGCTTAAAAAATCTGAAATCCGAGCGGCAATGAACTTTGTCGATGACTCACTGTGGGGATGAGTCTCCCGTTGCTTAAACAGAAAACTTGAAAAAAAAATGCAAGCCGCGAATGAGTTTTTTTTTTTTTTTAGTTCGGACCAACCCCTTTTGCATTTTGGCCAAACACAAATCAAATGCAAATTATGCTGCCTAATTGATTTATGGTTTAGTGCTGTTTCTCTTTATTGCACGCATATATCAAAAGGCGCATTTGTTGGGTCTGCAAACTTTTAAGCTTAGTCTTAATTAGTCGCTATGGCTATGGCTTAAGTTGGAGCAATGGGGCGAAAATGGAATGCACAGCACACAGCCCACAACAAGAGCCGACACCCAGGCGTATATGTTTGCGATATGCCAACACAATCCAAATCCAAATTCAAATCCAAACATACGATATTTTGCATATTTGATTTCACGCCCCAAAATTCAAAATGCATACGCAAATTATGCGCATCGTTGTAGTCGTTGTCGTTGTCGCTCCCACACATGGCAGTGCAGTACTACACCAACAGCAACAGCAACAACAACAAAGAAGAGAAAGAAAAAAAAAACGAACGTCTATCTAAACTTAACAAGCAGGCAGCATGCCAAACAACAACAACAAGTACAACAACCAAATCATATGCAGTGGGCGGCAGCTGTTGTTGACTTGCCAAAAAAAATACGAGTGCCAAACCGAGCCACAGGCATTGCACACTGTACTCAAATGCAATAGAAATGTGCAAGCATTTAAATATTTGAGTATTTGGACTAGAAGAACTATTTTCACATCATCATAAATTTAAAAAACTCCTGTCATTTACATTTAAGTAACAATATTCTTAGGAAAATGTAAATAAAATTGTGCATGTCCTTTGACGCCCACTGTGCACTGTTAAGGGCCCCACAAGCACGAGCACCAACACAAAAAAACAAACACAGACAGCAACAGCACACACGCACAGCTGACAAAGATGCCTGCGCTCTCATTGTTGTTACTGCTGCTGCTGCTGCTTCTGGTGATTCTGGTGATTTTGGCCTCTCCCAGCTTTCGCTTGCTCTCTCTTTAGCAGAGACACTTGCTTGCTCCTCTCACCCTCTCAGCACTCCGCTAGCGTTTGCGGCTGCTCCAAGTCACGTTTTGCCTTTGCCTGTTTCGTTGCTGCTGTTGTTGTTGTTGTTTCCTTTGCGTTGTCATCTCGTTTGCGTGTCGTCTTTTGTGTATGGGTGTGTGTGTATGTTTTTTGGTAGTGGAATTTCAATTCCAAGAAATATTCAAAAAATATTCCCTGGCAGTGAAATAAATTTAATGCTGCTTGTAAATTTGTGTTGTTGTTGTTTTATTTTTCATGTTGTTGTTTGCCGGTGCTTCTTTTTACGAAGCGTAAAATTTCTTAACGAACCAACAGAAAGTTATGTTATAGAAGAAACCGTTGGGTTGTTGTTGCTTTTGCTTTTGCATTTGCTTTTGCTTGTTGTTTGTTTATTTGTTTAACTGTTTAACAACACCTGCAGCAGCAGCAGCGGCGGCAGCAGCTAGCAGGAGTGAGATAGATAGATAAAACAAATCGTGCTGTACTGAAGCTAAAGCGAGAGAGTAAGAAGGCATCTAAAATTAAGCCAAAGCAAACAAATCAACATACACACAAACTTAACAAAAAAAAAAAAACATTTCTTCGTTTTCGATGAATGAAAATTTTTTAAAAATTAAAGTTGCCGCATAATTGCCACTAATTGCTCAATTGCTTTGCATTGTTGTTGTTGTTGCTATTGCTATTGTTGTTGGCTGAGGTGGAGAAATCAATAACAAAGGCTGCGACATATTGACCCAGGGGTATGTTGATCAGTGGGAGTGAAAAGGGGGGAAACTTACCAAGCAAACGCATCACTTCCTCTGGATTCAAGAACACATTCAAATGCGCTGCGACGCCGCTGCCATCACGCATCAGCAGCGAAATTAATGTCAGCAGCATTACAATCAGTATATTGTTGTTGTTAAACATGTTGGTTTTGGTTTTAAGACTTTTAATTGGCATTTTCATTCAAAAGGCGCAAAATTTTCGCTAGTTTTTACACATTTATACACACACAGAAATTCGTAAACAATCGAAGCAGCGCGAATATGTTGGCAAAGCACACGCGCAGAGAAAACAGCAAAGAGCGCAGCGGAATAACAGTGGCGTCGCAGAGGATAGCGAAAAGCGCTTAATTGTCAACAATTCGGTAGATAAAACATTTTAACACTTGGCACAAACGTTATGCTTAATAATTAACACAATTTAATACGCGAGTTTTGTCTGTTTTCTCGTTTTTTCATTTCATTTACCGGCCGCAACAACCACACGCTTCAGCAGAAAATTTATGAATAACATAAATGTTTAGCTAACAGCGATAGTTACCTAAAGTGTAAATGCTCTGCACGACGACTGCTGCAACAGCTGATTGTTGTATTTGGCGCGCTGTTTTCAAACACTGATTTTACATTTCACTGTCTATCAACACTTTTTTGTGTATCATTTTGATTGGCGGCTTTTTCACTGCACTTAAAACTTGTTAGTTTATATTGATTTTTTAAATTATCAAATGGTTTTATTTATTCTTTGAATAAAAACAAAACTCTGTTAAACGAACAGAAGACAAAGACCAGTTAACAGAGTTTTCTTACTCTCGCTCTCTCTCCATTTCTTGATTTAACAGTCTGAGCGCGAGGCATTGTTAAAGAGTATGACAGAAAAGTCACAAATGCGCCATCTAGCGTAAATTATATTGCGATAGACACACCCATTCTCTTTGACAGATTTAATTAAAGATTTATTAAAGGTAGAATTATTTGGGCATGAATTTTTTGTTATACCTCAAAAGTCTTGTAATTTTATTTAGAATTTTTCTCCATTCTCAAGAAGAAGATTTCGCGTGCAACTGTTCGAAATTTGAAATCAAGCTCGAAAAACGATCATGTGTAAAAAAAAAAAAACGACAGCTAAATGATAATGGATCTCAATTTTTATCCAATTGTACCATATTAAGTGCATTATATATTGAAGGTATTTGGGTTTATACATTAATATTGAAGTTTTCTAATATATTTTTTTTTTATTTTTAAACAAATAAATACATGTATGCCTTCTATCTATTCTAATCCCATTTAATTAATGAACTCTCTTTATTTATATATTTTTTAATAAACGTATATAATATTAAACATTCCTTGATTTTTAATCCAATTCCAGTTTTTAGGAACACATATAGAAAAGTGAAGTTTGGCAACATTGCAAAATGAACAAAAAGAGAATTTCGGCAAAAAAGCTCTCTTATAAAATGTTTCGTACTCATTAGTAGATATTTGTTATCAGTTTCGGCTATAGGAAGTACGGCAAAGAGAAACCCAACACAGAAAGAGAGGAAATAAGATTGAAATCAATTGGGGTGAGGGTCATTGTTTCGCATTTTTGTATATTAGAAAATAAAGGTCTCGCATAAAAGCTAAACAACAACAGAGAACTAACTAACTGATTAGCAAAACGCCTTTCCTTATCGCAAATATGGAGCCGATAAGGCTCACAGTTGTAGTATTTCAGGTGCAGTTTGTTATGGGCCACAATGCCAATCAGCTGCCAATTAAGACAGCGCCGCTTGGCGTTACACCTATGCCTCTCTGTTGCTTTGTTGCTGCCCCTTGTTGCAGCCATGCGTTGCAAGGTGCCCTACGAGAAGGTGCAGGAGCATTATTGCTACTACATAGCTGAAGAGGAACCACTGGTAAGTACTTCCACACCCATTACCAAACATCTATCACAGAATATGGTCTACAGGTCAGCTCGTTTAGCAACTTTTGCTATCAGGAGAAGCGCTCGTCACGTGTGTGCCTGGACAGCGAGCAGGAGATGCGCGTCCTGGCCAACTTTCTCTTTGAAAGTGGCTACCAGAACGGCACCCAGTTCTGGAGCGCCGGTCATCGCTGGCCCGGCGACATGCAATTCTATTGGAACTACTTTGGTTCCGCTCGCAGTCTGAACTATACCAATTGGCTGGAGGGTGAGCCCACGCCTCAAATGGGACGCAATTGTATGCTGCTGACACTGCGTGATGGTGAACTCTTTATGTCCACCGAATCGTGTCATGCTCATGCTCTCGAGATTTGTGAACAGCTCCTAACCAATGAGCCAACAATCATGCACTGATAGCCAATGCTTCAATCTAGAGAGGAAAGAGCTTTTGCATAAATTCCATATTGGATCACATAAAACTCGTGTGAAACTGAAATATTTTCAAGTTTTTGATTCGATGTTTTAAAATTTAAATGTTCATATCAAGAAATTTGTATGAACAATAAAAGATAGCAAATGTTGAGTGTACGACAACAGTTGTGTAAAGGGTATATGCTAGTCGTTCATTCTGGTTTGGAGCACTCTTGTTTGCTTATCAAAAAGCTTTCGCATTTCCTCATGACTGTATTTGTTTTCATAAATATTTACATTATTGAAATAAATATAGTTTCTTACTAATAAAATTATACTGATGTATCAATGTGTCATTGTTTATCATAGTTTTTTAAAGAAAATAATTGCAAATATTTATTGCCAGAATCATAATAGTTGAGGCAGGTCAATAAATGGTTAAACAAAAACAGAAAAGAAGAAAAATGTATCAAATATCCAAAGTTTAAGAACCATCTTCGACTATTTTTTTACTTTGTTTACAAACAAACCAATTTACTTTGAAAAAATCCCTTATTAATATTAAAATTGTAAGCACAACATACAAATGTTCTTTTTACATGATAAGACTTTATATATGTTTGTTTGTTTTTAAACTTGCAAGGAAATGATTTCTTTCTTTCAAAAAGTCGTTTTAGTCGTAAGCTTACTGCGTGTCAATGAAGACGTTCATCAATGTGTCGCTGGAATATATTGTTTATAGCTGTACGAAGCTCTTTAATCTTAACAACAGTTACAATATGTGATGGCAGTTATACGTACGAAAGGATCGGAAATGGATTCTACTTTGTGGGCCAAGGAAATACGGTTAGAACAAAACTTGTAGATTGAGACTAAAATAAATTTGAATAAAGTAAAACAAAGGATGCTCCGTTTGTAACATGATCTTGTTACAGATCTTTCATTTGATTTAGCTTATTATTAGTGCAACGAACAAAGACGATGATCAAAGTTCAAGCTTCTATATGATATCATTTTGCAAGATAATGGATGATTGGAAAATCGATAGAAAATTTATGTAGATATCTTTTTCAGACAGGATACCGCTTCGATAATAACCTATATTATTATCCAACTATTTTAGGCGGATTGGTTCGATTGGTTTGATGCACGAAAGAGCTGTTGGGATCATCATGGTCAGCTGGTATCGGTGCAGACAGAAACCAAAATGATGGAACTACAAAACTACATTGTGTCCAAGGGCTATGCGAATGCCAGCACATTTGCGACATCTGGCAACAGTTTATCCAGCGAGTATCCATACAGATGGTCGGCCAGGAACCAGAAACTAACCTACAAAAAATGGTTGGCCGGTGAGGGTCCACGTTTAAGAAGTAGCTTAAGCTTGCAACTTATCGGCACCGAGCTCTATATGATACGTTCATCGGGTTTGGATAACTATTATATATGCGAATATGAAACGTATTGGCAGATGTTTTGGATGTGCCTACAAAATCCTTATATATTATTTATTTTGGCCTCATTACTTTGGGCATTTTCTGTTGTTATATGTAAAAGAATACGAGCTGCGCAGCAGAGACGATCTAATGTATCTGAGACGAAACACAAGTTGTTAATTTCAAATTTGGTATAAATCTAACAATAAGTAAATTTAATAAACAAGGTAATACAAGTCATATAAACAAAGTTAAGCTAAGTCCCTTTAAAATAAATGTAATTCTAGTCGTATAAACAATACACGTTTCGGGCCTGTTTGTACCTGGCTTCAACTCAACTCTTGGATATCTGATAGCCTCGCTTGAGTTTCTTTTGCTGTCGGAGTTCTATAAAATCCGTTGAGCTATTCCATTTGCAGTTCAGTTTTTATTCAGTTAAGAAATGATGACGATGTCAATGGGAAAATTTTGGAAATATCTTTTACTCGTTCTACTCATATTGGCCAGCTATATATGTTTCTATTTGGAGTTTTGGCAACGTAAGTTAAAACAGTTTAAAGAACATATTTAAAGCTCATTGTTCACAGCACGTTGCATGCCACCCTTTGTGGAGATACACGAGAAATGCTACTTCTTCTCTACCAATAAGGCTGTAAGTATAAAAGATTATCTATATAAAAAATATATATTTTATTTGTTGTACATTTTAGACCACCTATGACTACTATAAGATATCTTACAAGGGTCACATCTTTAGTGTTCCAGCCGAAGTAAGTTGCAAAATGCACTTATCTCAATCCTTAAGTAATCATTAACTTCTCCCCCAACTAGCTGGACTGGCTGCAAGCTGGGTTTGCCTGCGAGACAATCGATCCCAATGCTCAACTTTTGACCATTCGCTCGGCCAAGGAGTTGCAAGATCTGACGAATTATATGTGGCAATATGCACACTCCGATATACATCCGTTCTTTTGGAGTGGTGGACATTTGGGCAACTTTGCAACAAGTGAAGTCGATCATAGTACGCTGGAAAAATATTATTGGCACTATGAAAGACATCCAATGAATTTTACCAAGTTCATTGCAGAAGAATCTTCACGCTTTCCAACTGGTTATTGCATCTATTTCGATTTTGTTTTGGGTAATTTGTTTATGGCCACAGCAAATTGTCAACAAAAAATGGCATACGCTTGTGAGTTAAGGCCATTGCATTAATATATGCAAAAGCTTTTTTTACAAATGTTTGTATAAGAAATATTTCGAATGTAAAATATTGAACAATTGACAATTTATAGCATGAGATAATGAAAAAATCAAACGGAAACACTTAATAAATCATTATCTACATTGAAAACCACAAAGAACCATTAAACCGATAACACTTAAGTTCTAGTCGACTAAGACATACCCTGAGCTCGAAGTTTTAGGCGGAAAGACTTAGCGTTTTTGCGAACAATTTTAAATCAGTTCCCAAACCATCGGAATTTACATACATTTATGAAAGCCAATTTCAATGGTTTTAGGCTATTATATTCACTGGTACCTTCTTCTTCCCGCTCTCTTTAATATTAATTAACATCCCCATTGTAGAAATATGTCTCATAACCACGCATCTGCGACGACTTCTTAAGAACGCCATTTGGCAAAGTCCCCACACATTCTACTAAGCCCCAGACACAGTGACCACAGCTGATATAATTGCATTGCATGCATCATTACATAAAGACTCGTTTCTATTTGAGTTATCTTTTTTAAGTTGTAAACAAAAGTTACTGATTAAAACCGGGAATGCCATTTGAATGGTTGCGAGTGCAAAACAAGCAAAAAGCTTTTCATCGTGCCGTTAAGTAAACTTTTATTGCACTATCGGTTGCTTATAAAAAATAAATTAATAATCTTACATGAGTGCACTCACAATGTATTGATATATGTTCGATTGTTGACAGACTAACTAACTAACAGTTACTTTCGTTGACAAAATTGTATTCAATGTGAAACTTTTGCTGAAGCAATTTGATGACGGCTTTGAGATTCAAATTCACAGACTCGTAAGGTTAGTCTACCGAAATTGAAGTGCTCACTTAAAACTGGCTTTAAAATCGTGGAAATAAGCATATTTGACTTAAAGAATTGACAAAGTCTTATGATCTTGGGATAATAACGATTGTTGAATGCTTGAAACCTTTCCGAAAATTATGTTTTAGGCCCTGAAAAGTTTATAATGGTTTTGTGAACAAAAAAAGGATGTAGTAACAGCTAGATGAAAGTATTTATGACCGCATATATATTCTTGATCAACATCAACAGCCGAGTTGATATAGGCAAGTTTGGCCTACTCACAAATGACTGACCGTGTTACTTAACGGGTTAAGTGTATAACGTAGTCGGAATTTCTTACTTCTTATAAGTATCTCAAATACTCAACACACATTTAGCGTAAGATTTATAGTATTTTAATTTTTTTGTATCCCACTTTACATTACGCGCCTTATTTTCTTTTTGGCGTTTACTTTAAAGCACTTTGCATTTGCACTGGAAACTGTTTGTAAATTTGTGTCATAATCTATCGTGTTACTAATTTAATAATTCAGCTATTCTTAGTCAATTTAGCCATTGCTTTCGCTAGGTAATACAAATAAGCTTCGACTAAATGCTTTTAAGCACAAAACTCACGACTCATACGACATGGGAAGAACAGGAAGTTTTATGCCACAAGTTTGTTAACGGCAAAAGCAAGTAGACGCAACGCGTCTTTGGCGTCAATTAAGTCAAATTGATAATGACGACTAAAGTTGTGGAAGGCATGCGGGGTAGAGAAGGAGTGAAGGGGAGTCTGCGAAGTAAATTTGTAAATATGGCTGCCTTCTGGCCGTGACGTGATTTCATTTTGTGTTCATGCAAAATGGCGACACATTTCGACACGTCCCGGAGCATTATTATTTTGGTTCAGTTCAGTTCGGTTCGGTTCTATTGCGTTTAGTTTTGAGTTTGGGAGTTTGCCCTTTAGCATAATTAAAATGAAATAATTTTCGACAAGTTGGCAAATTTTTTTTGGGCTCTTAACAGCTTTTCATTGGCACGTAGCGGCTGTTAGGTTAGGTCTGCCATATGATGAAAACTTCGTAGCACTTTTGAAGCTCCCACTTCTGCTTCTGCTCCTGCTCAATGTCTGTTGTGTTGTGTTCGTGTTGGAATTTTTATTTAATTTGCTTGACTGTCGTCATCGTTGGCTCTCTGACTCCATAGCTTGCCTTGCTTGTCTTCACTTCTGTTTGCTGCATTGTTTGAAATTAATTTCACTTGTCGCAGGGACTTGCCGGGGTGCCATGTCCTGCCTGCGTGTGCGTGCCGTTGTCAATGGCGCTCAACATTGCATAGTTGAAACGCCAAAGCCAAGGACAAAGTTGGCATCAAGTCACATTTCAGTGCTGCTGAGCATTGAAGTCGCCTCCTTATGACTGCCTTTAACGCCCTATTGTTGCCTTGCTTGCCCCCAAATTGCATTCAATCGTTTGCCTAAATCGTTGCGCTAATCATTTAGGTCCTAAACGAGGCAACGCAATGCATTTCTGTTGCCAACAGACGCACGAACTCAATCACTGTTCAAGCATTGTCAACAGCTTGTCGCTCAGCAAAGCAGCAACAACTGCAAAAAGCAGCTACACTTGACAAAATTATATGGCAGAACATTAATCTTAGGGAAAAAAAATTTAATAAAAGATTAAGTAAACGTTACGTAATCCTTACAACAACTGATCTTGATACGAGATTCTCATAGTGTTTAAGATTAAGTATACGTTACGTATACGTCGATCTCAACAATTAAATGAGATTCGTGTATTATTCATTTATTATTCTAATTTCTAGGCTATTTTTTTCTGAGTGTAGCCAATATATAACACACACTCGCATTTTCAGCACTCTTTTTCGCTGCTCTGCCGGAAGTAGTAAACCCATAAATGTCATAGACGGAGAACTGGCTGCCAACAGCAGCAGCAACAACTAAACGGGAAAAGCGTTGCTTGGGCTAACTTATGTGGCATCCGCAGAGTCAGTGTGCGCGCCCCACATCTCTCTGTTGTTCGTCTGTGATGTCATTAATCACTGACAATAATGAACTTCCGTCGTTTGTAGTTGCAAAATGGCGCCGACTTTTGGATTCGCTTGCTCTCTGAGAGATTGCAGCGGCTGCTTCCAACTCCTTTTCCATCTTGTGCTGTTGTCATTAGCGCAATGTTGCAAAATTTATCGTGTGACTTATGAGATGAGCAGCAACAGCAACAGCAAACAGCTGGACGGACTATAGATGACCAGACCAGACTAGCCTTGGCTAACAGTGTGTGGCGACCATGATGGCTCTGACTCTGTTTGGCCTCTGTTTTGGTCGTGTGATTTTATCGCTTCGATTTACGACTCATAAAAATGCTAGCGACTCGTTACTGTGTATCTCTCTCCCCACATCTCCCCAAATTCTTCGTCCTTGGTTTTTTTTCCGATTTAACGCTTGACTAAGCCTCATCCTGCCTCCAATTGCTGTCTGCAGGACATTTTGTTGCATGAATGTCTCTATGTACATTTTTTTCCCCCTCTTCCATCCATCTATGTACGTTGATTTTTATGGTCATTTAGTGATGCAGAAAATATTTGGATATGTTGCTCTTTCCATTTAGCCAAATAAATAAATAAATCGAGAAAAGGGCGAACACATACTAAAACTATTAAAAGGTTGAGACTGAGTTGAACGCTGATTTATGGTAAGCATTGAAGCAAAACTCTTTATACACAAACATTGTCAATAAAAGGGGGAGGAACATTATACATATTTAAAGATTTTAGATGATAAAAACAAAGATAAACTTAAATATTTTTTATATCAACATAAGATTTTATAAGCTTGTTAACTTGGCCTCGTTTGATCGCTTATTTCAATAACTGCAATAAATTCTTAACCAATTTGAAAAACTCTATCCACACGTTATTGAGACACACTAACACATCAATTTGCAAAGCAATTTAGTTGTAATACAAAAGCCATTTGACCAATATGTATCACCCAATGCCTGGCTGCCTGCCACGTCTGGCTACGAGTGAAGTATCAACATGCTGCATTTGACAGTTATTAGATTAACACCTACACCTCCTACACACTAGGGTACTTCGATACTTGTCTATACTCCAATAGGCAGATAGTCGCATACTCGATTACTCGCTGCCTGAATTTGAGCAAACAATAAAGCGCTCGAAATTTGTGTTGTGTGTGTGTGTGAGCATACATAAAATCTCCGCCATGACAACGAGCACAGTGACAAAACAAAACAAAAGCAACTCGATGGCAATGTGTTCAGCCCCGGATCAGCTCAGGATGCTGTAGCTCATGTTGACCAGGACCAGCAGCAGCAGCAACAGCAAAAAGCAACAACAGCAACAAGCGATGTCAATTTCAGACAAACAACCCAACGACTCTATGCAAAATCGTTTTAAAACAAAATCCACATGTACACTTAGATAAATTTCTAAATTGACTAACGTTGATCCATAGATGTTAAGCTGCGATTAGAGTTAGTTATCAAAATAATATTTTTTAGCTAATAATATAGGAAAAATATTTTTCAAAAAACCAGAAATAATCTAAATAATTAAATTATATAAAAATAATTGAAAAATAATCTGCCTAGCGAAAACTAATATATTTTTCAGGCTTGCGGTGGTGTTAGATTATTTAAAACTTTTTTTCAATTTAAAAAATAATTTAATTTCTTATCAACCTAATTAGTAATAATTATTTAACAGAGTTACTAATCTCTAAAGTGAAAAAAAAAACAATTTTCATCGTGTTTATTAAAATTATTCTTTTTTTATATTTTTTCAAGTTTTCTGCATTTGAAATGACAAAATTTCGAGTCCAATCCTTACTGTAAATAATTAAATAAGGGCGATTATACAACTTTTTATGGACTAATATCGTTTTTAAGGAAAAACAGCTTTTCAAGATCGTACCTGTAATTACTAAAAACTTTTCTCTCTGTGCATAGACTTTATAATGCTTATATGTTTGTATGAAATACATGCATGTATGTTTATATGTATTGTCTGAGTTGTATGTATTCGCTCAAGATCTGACAGCCACCCACCAATTTGACTCTTTGCCCCCACGGATTGCACATTTACGTGCTACATAAAAAGACGCTTACGTTGTGGTTGGGAAGGGGTATGATGAGAGCGGTAAGGTTAGCTTTCGAGATGAGGAGGCAAGTTGAAAGCTGTCAGTGGCTGTTTAGATTTACGTGCCGCAGTGCAGTGCAATGTCAGAGACGGCAAACCGGAGACGGACATATGGCCATCAAGAGGTGTGACAGGCACAGCATACCCCGCCCGCCCCCCTACTCCCATGCACTTTGTAACAATGCCAAAACAACAACATCGCACACACACACACACGAGCTGATTGTCATCGCTCTGACTTTTTGTTAATGAAAGTGTCAGCTAGACAAACGCACCCAAACCAAACCCAAAGGACATCATCGAACAGCGACATCCTCTTATTTCCATTCCCCAAGTTTTCCTCTTTGTTTGATTTCGTTGTTTTTTGGGCTACAATGCTTTACATTTTGGCCAATAAATTATGATCAGGCTGATTTTTAGAGCAGCTTTTCTATAGGGCTCCCCACATGGCCTAACAGCGTGCGGTATTTCATGTCATTAAAATGTCCTAGACAGAATTGTGTTTATGGCTGGTTAAATTTTGCCAAAATGTTCGGAGATTATTATTTAGTAATCCATAGATGTGTAGGCGTAATTTATATCTACACAATGCGATTCCGATGACATCTAGTTAATGAGTTTTTTGGAGAGTTCTCTCTATTTATTAGCATGTAAACATATTAAGCTGGTAACATTTACATAAAATGCTTAGAGGGAAAATTGTGGAAGATTCATGTACAGTAGGACCTCGCTTAAGGCAACTTAATGATAAATGGAACACCCGATTTCGAGATCTTTGCGAAATAGTACAATTTGTTACAAAGTAAAAACCACAATTTCTAGGGTTTTTTAAAAATAAATTAAATAGAATAAAATCCTTGCTTTATATACAATTTTTTCCAATTTGCTATATTTTTAATGGTTAGCATGAGAATCTCTTTTGGTCTAAATAGTTATCCTGACGAACAGTAAAATTTTTTAGGGTTTTCCAGGATCTGTATTAAATCATTCATGTGAGCTAAAATCATATTAATCAATATATTAAGGTTTAGCATTTAAGATTTAAGAGAAAGAAAAATTAATTTTTTCTGTAGATACTTCACGTATAACTACTTAATCTTTAGATGTTGCTTTAAATGAGTTACAAACGTTCTTATTTTAAACCTCAAGCTCGCAACAAGCTTATCAGTTTAGTCTAGTTTTCTCATTAAATCTTTATCCTTAAAAGATGTTTACTAACACGAATGCTGCATATGCAAATAGTATTTTCAATCGTATGTTACTTAACGATAAATAAACAATTACCACAAACATATATCTAGTTCCGTTTTCACCATACATATGTACATATATATTTCGGCGCCAATTTAAGCAATTAACAACCGCGTCATATCACCAGTTTGGCATCTCGGATGCCTTCCGGCTTTATGTCCTATTATCTTAAACGTTTCTAACTCAATTTACATACTGGAGCGAGGAGGGCTTAGGGCTTTAGGTATTTTCATTGGCGCGCATTATTAAAACGGATAAATCGCGACGCGAGTCGTGGAACGTTGAATGAAAGTGAAAAACCTGTGCGTGGGTAATTAAAAAGTCAACGACGACAAGCAGCACACAGATGAAACCTAATTCGCATGTTGAATTTTAATTAATTAAGAGAACAGTTGAGAGAGAAGGAAAGCTGGGGATTTAGATAAAAAGATAGATATATAGGCAAGTCACGTGTCTCGTTCGCACCCAGAGGCTCTGAAAGTAGGTTAATGCGCTTAGAGGCACAAGTGTAAAGTTGTAACGGTGGTGGATGGGGGGGGAAGCGGTGGGGCACTGACAGACAACGTAATTGGTGGCGTTACAAAATATTTACAGTTAACATTGCAGGGAAATGGAAAAAGATGATAAAGTGTGCAAATGTTTGCACTTTCCCTTTTATGACTCTTTAGAGACATTTACAGAGAGGTGTTCAAGCCTGTCGATGGAGCTGGCAAAACTTTATGGGGGTCGGTTTGTTACTGGCGTGTCGACGTCTTGATAAGCGAAATGTGCAAAATAAATATAAATGCAGTCGAACTTAAATATGGGGAACGAATTTTGTGTTTTGTTGCCTTGGGATTCCTTACATGGGAGCTCAACTGTATGAATATTTATTAATATATTTATTTATTTGTTTATTGTCAACTAATAGCAATCGACATAAAATTAAAATTAAATCAAATTAAAAAATAGAGCTTAAGCTATAAAAATGTTTAAAATTAACGAACAATATTTAAATGAAATGAAAAGAAAAATGAAAAAAAATTAAAATATTAAAATATTCTGGGAAATTCCACAAAAATTTTATGATCCAACATTTGTTGCAAGGATTGAGAAAAACCCAGAAAAACCCAATCAGATCAAAACTTATTTACACCCTGCTTTTCCTAAACTAGTAGGCCTTAACATTTGCTATTCTCGACTTATTTCTCTGGCATTTCGACAGAGTAGCCCATTCAAGAAACAACATTTTGGTCGCCGTCACATAAAGTCTTAATACATTTTTTTTTTATGTTTCAACACACAATAAAAGAGAATAGAAGCTCGTCCTAGTCTTTTGTACGTTAACAATGAATACTGGTAAGTGTCCCGATCAGCATGAGCGTGCCAAGCGTGTCCACGAACCGGGAAGGGTATGTCGCGAGCAGCTCTACTTGCGCTCCAAGCGAGTAAGTAGAACCCAAATGAACAATCTCCTAGAAAATAAAATAACTTTCTTCTTAGGTTAATCGTGAGGTGCCTGCTTTCACCTATCAGGCCTTGCAGAAGGGCACAGTCGTAATACCGCCCAAAAGGTAAGCGCTTTATCATTAAGAATTTCCTGCATTTGTAATGCATTTCTTTGGCAGAATTGATATATTCAAGCGTCAACCGGTTAAAGAGACCGTCTTTAAGATCTACTTTATGCGTGGCGATATTCCAGTGGCTCTTTCGGGTCGCAGCAACAAACAGGATCCCACCAAGGATCGTCCTTTACGCTGGCATTGCAAGCCCGAGGATCTTGACTATTGCTACTATCTGCCCATCTTTCTGGATGGTTTGGCCGACATTGATAGCGACACACGTCTTCTGGCCGTCAATGCTGCTGTCGATCTGATCATGAGGCAGCCCCACAAAGTGCTCCCCGTGCTGCCCAAGCTTATACTGCCCCTCAAGCGTGCTTTCCAGACTCGCGACAAGCGCATCATTATTTCAGCTCTTCAGGTTCTTCAGCTAATGGTTCGATTGGGTAAGTTTTTTATCCTTACATGATTACATTTATCTATTTATATCTGAGTTCCAAACAGGACCCTGTGTCGGACAAGCTTTGGTGCCCTTCTATCGCCAGCTTCTGGCTGTCTGTAATCTATACAAGAATGTTAATGTAAATCTGGGCGAGGGTATCGATCCGGATCGCAGCAAGCGCATTGGCGATGTCATCGAGGATACCCTCAAGCTACTCGAGTTCTGTGGCGGACCCAATGCTTTCATTAACATCAAGTACATGGTGCCAACGTATGAGAGCAGCGTGTTCCCTCGTTGCCAGGGCCTGGATACTGGCTCCACAAAATGATGATGACGATTGAAGATTGTTTCGTTCGGTTTGCTTAGCTTATAATTGACAACAAAAATTATCATCAGTTAGGTTCGAAATTTTATGCAATTAAATGAAAAATTCGGTATGGTCGAAAAGAGACCACTGAAAACGTGCCTTCTTTGTAAGCCTTACCACACCACTTCGGTAAAAAAAATTCGAGCCATCTGTTAGCGATTCACAAGACTAGACAAGACCAGACCAAGGGGAGCCAATGATAAATGCCTAATTAATTTTCAAAACAGACACTTTTGGCCTTTCAACAAATAAAACGAGCAGCCGTAAATAAAAAGCTCATTACAATAAATCATAAAGTGAAAATTGTTCAATTCGTTGCCGTCTGGTTTAATGGAATATCCATGTACACACATTTGTCTAAGGACGAAGGGTGTGTCTCTCCTGCTACCTAGTATTGTGCGTATGTCTGTCTGTCTGGCTTTTGGGCCACACTCTCTTAACTTTTGACTGCTGCCGGCACTTTTCACAAATCGAAGAACGAGCACGCTCTAAAATTAATTTAGTTAAATTGCCGCCTTGTGCGTGGGTGGGTTGGGCTTATGGCTTCCTATGGCTTCTGTGGTTCTGCAACGTAATTAAGTATGAACACTCGTACATAATTTTTTGGAAAAAAAAAACAAATCTTGTTATCAGCGCGGGCCAACACAAAACATAGCTTTGCTTCTGTCGTTTGCCCTGGTTGGTCAGTCGTCCCATCGACCTGTAAACTGTTTACACCCCAGACTGCTGACTGTTTTTAAAACCACCCGGCTGAGTGTCTGATTGTGGTGCGTAGATAAAAACCTGCCAAGTGTTGCAACTCAATTTGCCTGGTATTTCCACCCTCCGATTGGTGGCTTCGTTCCACCACACAAGTTCTTAATTCACTTTTTGGGTATAACGTTCAATTTTTTTTTTTTTTAATCTCCTGTTGACGGTAAATCAAACCGTCCCCCTGGGTGCAGCGTCACTTGACGACCCACCTCTCTCTCTCTCTCTCTCTTACCTCCCATAAACGTCAGATAAATTGCATTTCGGCTGCTTGGCGAAAATTTCATTTTCATTTTTATTGTAGTATTGCTGTGCCATTAAAACATTTTGACATTTTTACGCAGTTTTTGAAGCAACATTTTATTGCGTCTCATCTTTCGAAAGGGTTCGCCGCGGGGCGCTAAACTTTGATTTAGGTGGCAAAATCGCACCAAAAAGATTGAAAAACTGTTGAGTACAGAAATACTGCTGTGAACTGGCCGAAGACTTGAATCTGCACAGCTTATGGCTGATAGGTTTGGGCACTTCAATGCCCAGGAGAGCATTTCCTCGACACACACATACCAACACCCACACACACACCCACCCACACATACATATTCATATGCATTAAGTCATGACCATGTCCGGTGATGGTGGGCTGGAAATTGCTTTAATATACCGGAAATTGCAGGAGAGTTGCATAAATTGACACGACAACGCCCCGTGGGCACAATCCAATGTAATGATGAGCCCCCAGACTTCGAGGTTAGGGCAATGCCAAAGTGTTGCACAAACAGTTTGTGCCTCTTTCTATACACATTTTGCACTCTTTCCGTTATTGAAATCCTTTGTAAATATTCAATATGCAAAGTGTTTTGATAATGTTTATTGAATGAGCCAGAAGAACAATCGTTTGGGTAATTTAAGTAGGAATGGAATATTGCTTATTTGTAGGCTCGAAGATTTGAAAATTCCTTAAAATACTACACAGACAATTACGAGCAATCTACAGATCATTCAGTTATACCAATCTTCTCGAAAATGTTCTTACGAGCTGAACGTAAAATTTTAATTAAATAACTAATTTGAAGAAAAATGTGAATGAAATTTCTAGTATCCCTGATCAAAACTACAAAGCTTATATGGTTGTCTAATAATGAAGAATCATTTTCACAATTGATTAAGGAGAATAAAGAATATTAGTCCTTATTGTAATGGAGACGGAAGTTTAAGTCTACTATAGTAAGAAGAAAAGCTAGTGTCATTGTTTAAGCTAAGAACCCTAAGTGCAAAAATCTGAAATTGTTTTGCCACCGATTCTTTTATGTTCTGATGAATCCTTTATTCAAGGTCCATATTCTGGAATTGAATAACCAAATTCCTTTAAATTCAGTTAAAAGGTTTGCAATGGCCTGATCTTAGTATTGATGACCTATGTTTTGCATTTACGAAATCAGAAAACATTTTGGGGATTCTGGTGATTTATTGTACATCTTATAAATATTTATTTATTTATGACCACTTGTTTAAGGACATGTTATAAAACTGTTCTATTCAAAGATTTAAGTGTTTGATACCATGTAAAACATTTCAATTATGAATCATTTAGGCTTTAAGCTAAATAAAATGATAAGCTTTTGGCGTAGCGAATGTGGAAACGTTTTCACGGTGCTGACAAGCTGGCATATTTTTGTGTTTATTTCTCTTTGTCCTTTACCACTTGTATATGTATATAAGTGTGTAGGATGCTTTGTTTATCCAGTCACGACCCAGCATAAAGAGTGCGAATTGGAGTTTGGACGCAGATGCTCACATTTCGCGAACTGCATCGAATCACGTACGTAGAGGAAGCCCGGAAGCAAATCGAAATTATCACCAATTTGCAGTCATCGAAATCCAATTACGGGGCGTGTGTGGAACCAGGGACAATGCTCGTAAATGTTACCTCTGTCGTCTGTCATCTGGGCCATATGCTGGCATCGGATACAAAAATGCAGCGAGTGCAGCATTGGGTTGGAAATCTGAAGCCACAGCTAGAGGACCAACCAGGAACCAGGAGGCAGTAGACAATAATCGGATTAGGTTTGCTGTTGGCCTCGCCAAAAACATAATTTGCGAGAAATGTCACACGGCGACTGCCCGGCGACTTATTTGCAATTTGCCAAATGGAAAAACGAGAAACGAAAATCGAGTGGAAACAGAGAGAGGGGGGAGGGGTTGTATTGTCGGCTTGGGTCAGGTTGTAACAGCGCACACTAAATCATGCATGTCAAGTCGAGTAGTTGTCGTCTCTATCAAACCCATCATAATCGCCAATGCGTACGCATCATTATCGGGATCGGCTCCGCCCTTGGCTCTAGCATACTGCACACTGCTTGTGAGGGGGTGGGTCTCTCGGGTGCCACTGTTGTTGTTTAGTTCCGGCATGCGACAGATGCAACAGACGTGCCAGGACGGCGTCTGTGGTGAAACCACAAGCGGATCTCCACCCCCCAGCCATCATTGTCCTCAAAGCTGTCACTGCTCATTGTCAGCTAAGTGCCGGGCAATGGGTCGGAGTTGAGAACGAGCAGGAGGAGGGTGTGGTAGTGTGTGGGGCAGCAGCAACAGCTACAGCAGCTTCTGCAGTGGCTAAAAACCATTTTCATTTTCAAGGGCCCTAAACCAAATTTTTTGCTCTCAGCATAACCTGCTTGCTTCTGATGGTAAGGTGGCAAAAAGAAAAAAAAACTCTGCTTGCACAGTGGAGCAAGGATTAAGAATTATTGTTAAAAATTCCCCAACAAAAATGTGCTTACAAATTATAATGATGACAATGATTATTATATTATATATTTTTTTGCTAAATTGAATGCAAACATTTTCTATAATGCAGTTAACATAATCTATAAAAACTAACAATATTGAACGAGATCGTTGTGATTTTTAGATATTTAAACTCATGCAATATTACTGAAATGAATTTCTATAATTGGTTCTATGATTTTTAGAAATTCTTAATCTCCACAGCTATAGTTTACACATAAAAAATAAAAATAATAACTAAAGTCCATAGTTTTTTGAATGCCACAGTATTTCTTGAAATATTATTTGCTTTTTGTTTTATTATTTCTATAGAATTACACAATTTGTAAATTAAACAATAACTACAACATATGGAATTTGATGGGAAAAATCATTATAAACAAAATTCATGACATAAAATAATTTTTTTGTTGAAACCAAATCTCAGCGTAATGGAAATATATTCTTTATTTAAAAAAGTTTGTTATATGAAATTTAGTTCGACTCTCCTTTAATACAAATTCGCTTTTTCGCAGTAAGACGTAAAGACGTAAAACATTAAATAAATATTAATGCATTTATCAATCGATCAAGTACCAGTGTGCTTATACTATTTGTTAGCCACCCGCTACGCAGCAACCGCAGCAGCAACAAAAGCAGCAACAGCAACAGCGACGTCAGCAGCGATGGCGTCTGCGTTGTGCACTCAAAACGGGAAAACGATAAGACGGCAGACGCAAAGCCGTTGTCGGAGTTGGAGTTGGAGTTGGACGCAGCTAACGTCCCTTTAGCTTCCGCTGCAATGCAACCAGAGTGAGGTTGCGAGGGTGAGGGTGTTGGCTGGCTGAATGGCAAGGGTGGGTGTTTGACGCCCGACAACAATAAAAGCAAATTCAATGCGTTTTGTGATAATTTCGCACTACACAAGAAATGAGAAGCGATAAAGCGAACGACGACGATTGCAGATTGCATAGCTAAAGCCGTTAACGAGCAAATAATAAAAACTTTTTATATATTGTATGTATATTGTGTACATGAAAATAAAATATTATAATAATAATGCCGTAGTTGTAGTACATGAGTGTGAATAGTCAATGAGAGTTGTCCGCATTTGAGGGTTAAACAGGTCGACAGCGGATCGAGAGTATTTTTTTTCGGATCATTGTGGGTGACGCGCTGCTCTCTGAGGGGTGGTTAGTGTTTGGTGTTGGTGGTGGAAATCAAACGGTAACAATGCAATCAAAATTTACGTTTTCCTTTACCTTGGGTGCAAATTTAGTTATTATTGTCTAGAGTCTAGACTCTGGAGTCGGGAGTCGGCAAACACTCGAGGGAATTGTTAGGCCATAATTTAATTCAGCTGCCCCATTATTTCATTAGTTCAAGCATCCAACCCCATATACCCGAATACGTTGGAAAATTTTGTGCAATTTATTTGCAGTATTGTAAGTATTGTAAAATGGATCTGGCAGCTAGACGCATAAATTTGTGTATTTCGATTTTGATTTTGCCATTTTAATTGTTTGCAAAACTGGCCACATGCTCTGCCACTTGCTCCTTTGTCTCTTTGTCTGTCTATCCGTCTGTCTGCCACACTCACAACATATATGTATGTATATGTATCTGTCTACTCTTTGTGTATTGTCTTTGTTGGCCAAACATGTCGTATCTTTGTATCTGCATCTGAACAGGCTTTCAACAATGTTTTGTGCGTTTTTGGGTTTTCTGTTTTGTGCATTTAGTTTGTGTAATTAACATTTATGACCAAAAACTTGAGATATTCATATTACACAATTGTTACGATAAAGAAAAGTGCCTGCTTCCGATAAAACATATTTTGCATATGATATTTTTGTTAGAAAAACATTTCAAAAGGTAGTAAATGCATTATTTTTACAAAAAATTTAAAAATTTATATGATTATAAGACTACAAATACGTTTTATTTACGGGCATTCATATTGTCTTATATTTTGACATGCCTAAAAGTATGCAACAAAATATGCCAAGTGCTGTATCTTAATACTCAATGAGACTGAGTGAGTGAAAAGAATAATGAGAAATAAAAAAACAATGTTGAGTGAGATGAGATGAGGTGGGGGGGGGGCAGGTGACGACGCACTTGAACTTACCAGCTACACAGTCGAGTGACTCCACTGCCCGTCCAATCTGGCAAGTGCAAGCCAACATAAATGCATAGAGACAATGAAAATTAAATTGTTGCAAATGCAACCAGCACAAAACTTTATGCAAATAATCAAGACGCAATGCCACTAGACGGACAACCAGATGAAGATTTTAGCTTAACTAAAAGTGTATAAAAGAAACGTCTACAACGAAATCCATCTGTTTAATGCGTCTACCGAAGCCCAGCCCACCAACCACCACCCACCCACCCACCACACACATATGATTGTGGGTGTGCTGCTGCTGCTGCTGCTGCTTCTAATCCGCCAGATTACAAAAGTATGCGGCAAACTTGGAGCTACGGGCAACAATAATCTCATACCCATTAGGCGAACCCTTGGCCAAAACTATTACACTTGATAAATTCGAGATTAAAGTGCATTTGCAGTTGAGCCTGAGGGCATGAACCAGGAAAAGCGAACCCGGAAAAGGCCTGGCCTGGACTGGGGTCATCAAATTTATGGCCACATATACGCATTTTCTTTTGTATGGAACGTATGAAAAAGTGCTCGGTCCGAACTCGTTCGCCCCCTTTTAATTATCACACGTAATGACAGCAGCAAATGCAATTGCTAATTAATTGCTTCGAGAAGAGAGAATGAAAGAATTTATGGTCCTTACATTTGTTTGGCTTGACATTATTATTCCAACATGTGTGCAGACAGGGCTGAAAAGGGGGGTTTTCCTTAACAAATTTCTGCGGCTTGTTCTAGTTGGGGGGGATTAGTTAAGCTTATCTAAACGCAAACGCAATAAACTTGGACTTGGATTTTGTATTTCGATTGTTATTTTTGGCCAAAAGTCTAATGAAGATAATCGTTTTTGCGTTTATGCTGTCAAAAATGCCATAAAAATATTATAATTGTGATATGGCCAGGCGCATGATTAACGATGAGAGCCATAATGAAACAAAAAAAAGACCACAAATATAGAGACAATGGAATCTTTAAGATACAAACTCGTACTCGTATTGTAGTAGTACAGCGGAAACATCACGAAAACAAAACAATAACAAAAGATGCTAGCCAAACGATTACGGGCAATTTAGTAAGGGTATAGCTGGCTTAGGGGAGGGTAGAGACAATCGCTTTTATACGCATCACATCTAGAAGCTAGAAGCTGATGCTTAGCTTAAACAAAAACAAAAGTCGGACGCAACCGACTGCGATACAGTCTGACACCAATTTACATATGAGTGCTAGGGATTTTTTGTGCTTATAGGATGGCGATTTTGGGTATAAAAGGCAGGCAGAGGGATGACACAGATCTGTGGCGAATGACACCATTTACATTTCTAACAAATTTGGTGACTATATCTTTAAAACTGTAGAATTTACAGGCATTTTTGTTTATAATTCAAAGGGGGCTGAGAGCAAAAGAGGTGGGCGTGGCATCCAAACTTTTGATGCAGTTTTTTGAGGAATGTCTCCAGCTATCTTGCCACCAAATTTGATGACTCCAACTGTTAAAATGTGGACTATACATGTCTTTTATTGATATGCACATCGAGGTGTATCGACTTGTTATCGATTTCCCAAGCTCCCTGAGGTCGTAGGGCCCTATATTTAACACTTTGTCTGACGAAGACATATACCAAGATAGTTGCAAAGTTTCATGGCTCTAGCTTTAGGAGTTACGGTCATACGGACGGATGGACGGAGGGACAGACGTAACACAGAAACCAATGTACCCCTAATACCTTTGGTATCACAAAGTATAAACACTGCAACTGCAGTAACAAGCTCAACGATTCACTTAGTGGGCTCTCCAGTTAAGATGTTATCGTAAAGAAAAAAAAGCTCAAACGTCAGAGCATCAGAAACAGCCGAGTTTGAGTTTGGCTAGTTAGTAACATTTTTTTAATGAATCTCGTCAGATATTTGAAATCGGTTTGCTGTCGGTTAACATTTGTTGCCGTTTTTTTTCACGTTCTTATTACCTTTAGTCGTTTGTCGGCAGTTTTCAAGTGCGCACAACAAACGCGCTTCGATCTTAGCCAAGTTCTCAACACGCCTTAACGCCAAAAAAAACAAAAAAAATCCCCGACAAAACTTTATCGAGTGTCATTTCAATTTTGATAAACAATTTTTTGTCTGTGTTTTGTGTTCCCGAAAATGTTCCTGGGTTCTGTAGCCTATTTGTTATTATGCTGCTTTCTGCTGACTCATCATTGTGCTCAAGGTGGGGCACAAACGAATTTCATACTTAATTGACTATTAAACAATTAGCGACATGTGCTGTCATTGTTTTATATTTTTTTTGTGGCATGAAGATTTTAATCTTCAGGCATCTCAACCCACGCAAATCAATTGTTGGCATTTCCAAAACATTGGGAATTTACGGGAAAAAAAAAAAAACTTCGAAAACATTGAGTCTGTCAAATAAGGCTAGGGAACTTGCATTGGAAATGTTTAGTTGGAATCGAAATAAAAGAGAGAAATTTTTAAAAACAAACTAGTCAGAAGGGTCTAGTCACTATCAGGAGATACCCTTAACCCTAGATTATACATAAATGTTTGATCATTAATATCTCCGGTGTTCCTTAACATTATCGTTTATACATAGTTTTTCATCAATCTTTCGTTGTTTCCAATTTGATATCTAATTGTAATCGATTATGTACCTAGTACGAGTTTAAGATATAATAGTAATCGAATATTTGCGCTATTTATAGTTTCCGAAAGCAACGCGTTCATACTCAAAAGCGAATGGAACCTAGGACAAGCCAACATCGACTAGACCTTTAATGCTTTTCAAGAATAAATACTTTATGAGATACGATATAATTTTTTCGGTCTGTTTGTGTATCTTCTTTGAAAAGTCATAGGAATAAGTATTAAAATAAATCTCAAACAACTTCTAAAAGAATAATTTGTATTATACAATACATTTATTTAAATGATAAATTTAATATATTGCTCGGAGGTTTCGATAAGCCTTCAATATATAGGTTCATTCAATAAAATCCTCTGTTTTTCAATACGAACCTAAAAATTACTTTTAAGTCTAAGTTTCCGGTCAATTTTCCACTTTTTTCAAATCCAATTATCATTTCTTACTAAATAAGCATGGAAACTTATTTTCCAAAAATATTTCTGTTTTGTATGTTTAGGATAAACAAAAAGGTTTTCAGTTTAAAATGGAACACTTTGACATTTTAGATGGATTTCCCTGATTCCTTTTGAATAGTGCAAAACAAGCTTGTTAGAAGACTTTTTAGTAAAAGAGAGAGAAGTTTTATAAGCTTAACTATTTTAATCCCCTTTCAGCGGACTAGTCGATCCGAATGAGTTAGTCGTTCATTAATCTATTAAATTTAATCAATCCAGACAGTTTTGACTTTCAATATTAATAACATAATTAATCGATTCAAGTAAAAACCGATGCCCGAAAAACCAGTTAAGCCTGCAATCAAGACAGGGTTAACCCCGTTTCTGTAATCTAGTTGAGTTTGCAATGCAAACTTTGCATATTGAAGTGCAATTAAAAATTGGTCAAAGTGCGCATGGTTATATCCACTCGAAACTCAGTCAACTGTGTGTGGTTACATGAGAGGGGATGAGAGAGAGATGAATCCATAAATAAGTCAGCGTGAGCTAATTGCGCCACTTATAGACAGCACCAGAGAGAGATACACGCTCCAGTTCATCCGATGCTCTTTTTGGTTTGGGAATGGGAAGGGAAAGTGGGTCTGGGGTTGGGGTTGGGAGGATGCCAAAGTGTTTGCATAGCTTAAATGAATTTTCTCTGCTAAATCTAATTTCTATGCTAAACCAAAAAACAAACAAATGTTAACCAAAACCAGGTCAGGCGAATAAAGTGTCATCCAAGCTGGATTTCGATGACATGGCGAGCAACAACAACAACAACAACAATCAGACGGGTGTGCCAGTTCTAATCGGACAGGGACAGGGACAGGGGCAAGGGCAACCAGTTAGTGGTAGCTATGATCCAAGCAGCCGCACTGGCAGTGGAGGTGGAGGAGGAGGAGGAGGAAGTGCAACTGGCAGCGGCAATCGTCCCAAGATACATGGAGTGCGTGTTACCGTCGATACGGGTGATGGCCAACAGCAGACGAAAGGTAATTAAATTGGCTCAAAGCTCAAAGCAAATGATGATACTCTATGTACTGAACTTCAAAGCAGAGTCCAAGGAGAGTGTCGAAATAACGGACTTGGGTAAACACAAGAAACGTGTGGGCATCCACACGGACATCACGTTCGAGATAACGGCCGAGGGGGACGCAAATGAGACGAGCTCGGCGCAGCAGCATGGCGGCGAGAAGGGTAAGGGAAACACCTGGCCACCTTTCACTTTTACTTTCATTTTTCCCCTAGAAGATGCCAGTGTGCCCATTTACAAGGGTCGTGCCAGCAGCCATGATACCAAGCACAAGTCGAGAGCTCCTCATGATCCCAAATCGCAATGGAATCCCAACTATCCCAGCGAACATCGTGGCTATGAACGGGGTGGCTCCATGTCCGGATCTGGCTCGGATTCGTACTATCCGCAATACTATCCCCAGCATGTCTATACCAGTGGCAGCGATCCGGCCGCCGATCCTGGCACCTGGACACATTATGTGCCCGTGTGGACAACGGAACGTTCGCCCTACGAGCAGAGCCAGCTGCAGCGACAACCGAGCTGGAAGCCCTGCTACTGCATGTCCTCCTATGGCCCGGACTACCGGCATCGTCGGGACAGCAAGACCAGCCGAAGGGGCGTCTCTATCAAGAAGGGTGTAGTCAAAACTCATGTCATGCACATCAATGGAAAGTTGGAAAAACCCTTCTCCTAAAGTTCTTCGTTTTGAGAAAGATGTTAAATTTAAAATAAAGGAATGGATTTTCTTGATTTTATTTTTCGGCAATGTTATCGTTACTATTAGTACATATTATAGATCAGCGATGGGCATCCCTTTGCTCACTTTACTCAGACTACTCAATCCGTTATTTTGCTATAAAATAGATTTATTCGTGAAATCATTTGGCAGTTTCCATTTTAAGAGTGCACACTGTAGGTGCTGACTTTGCCATTGTCATCGACTGAGGCGGTGGCAGCATTATAGCCAAACTGCTTGCCATTAATATCATATTTCTCGCTCTGGCCAGTAGCCAGATCCTTGTAGTTCTTCACATGACCATCAGAATCGTACTGCGGAAAAGGGAGAAACATTAAAACAGGAAAGATTAAAAATGGGAAATCGAACTTACCTCTGACTGCGAAGACCACTTGGATTGCTTCTCCCACTGCTTGGTCTGGTAGCCACTGTTGCCACCCAGGCCAGCGCCAGCACCAAAGTTGCCCGTGCTGGACAATTGCTGTTGACCGGTCAGACCATTCGAAAGACCCAAACCGAAGTTGTTCTGTGCATTCAGCTGACTGTTGCCGGTGGAACCACCCAACAAGGAGCCACCCAGCAGTGAGCCACTCAACAGAGAGGCACTGTTGCCGGCATTCAGAGAGCTAGCAGAGTTCAGGGAGCTAGCAGAGTTCAGGGAGCTAGCAGAGTTCAGGGAGCTACCGGCATTGTAGCCATAGTTCGAGCTGAAGGCATTGGAGCCGCCCAATTGCAACTGGTTGGCGCTGGCCAGACCTGCACCGCTGCTGATGGTGCTGCCAGAGGCAGCCTGCTGCCTGGCCGTCTGATGAGCCTGGTTGATCAGCTGATGCAGCTGGGAGCTACCGGCACCAAAGCCAGCACCGGACAGCAGGGACTGGGAGCCGGAACGATGACCAAAGTTACTGCCAAAGCTGGAGTCGATGTTCTGGTTAACCTTAAAGGCGGAGTTGCTGCCAAAAGTGGAGCCCGCGTTGGAGCCATAGGTGAAGCTAGCCGAGGGCTGGGAAACGATCTGTGGTGCGGACGCAGTGGTTGTCACCTTGCGCTGATAGTAATGCTCGGAGGTGCCCGAAGGGGCCACTTGGACATACTGCACCGTGGGCTTCTGTTCCACAACGCGCTCCACATGCTGCACATACTTCTGGGAGCCACCGGGCATCGTATACACAACCTGTTGTGGTGCACTCGACACAACGCGTTCATGATGCAAATACTCCAGATTGCCACCGGTGGCAACTGGTGCAGTTAGTGCAATGGGTACCTGCAGATTGGCTGAGAGCAGTGATTCCGAATTGCTGGCTCCAACGCCACCAAAGTTGACCTCAGTGCCGGCATTGTTGCTATCGGCAAACTCCACATTGCTGGCAGCATTATGAGCACTGGCGCTATTGAAGTTGGCACTGTGGCTGGTCTGGAACGCCGCGTTGCTGGAGTAGGCGCTGTTTGAACCGAAAGAAGCGGCATTGTTAGCTCCAAAGGAGGCGGCATTATTAGCTCCAAAGGCAGCTGCATTATTAGCACCAAAGGAAGCGGCATTATTAGCTCCAAAGGCAGCACCGCCACCCAGAGAGCTGCTGGTGCTCTCAGCACCTTCGACGGCACCCACGGAATCGTAGGAGCTCTCTAGGTTACCCAAAGCAGCACCACCACCGACGCAGCTGGCACAGCCACCACCAACTAGCGACAAATCAGCGCTGCCACCGGCACCAAAACCGCTCGAACCACTGGAGCCATAGCCACTGGCGCCATATGCATTGCGACGTGCCGTCTCAATAGCCTGCTGATGGGCGGAATAGTGGCTAATAGAGGGATTTTTAATATACTGGATTATTAACAATTTAATTTAATTATTTAACAATTTTTAGTTTAATATAAAATTCTTTTGTCGAATCACATTAAATTTGGAATATTTTCGTTTTAGTTTGTACCATGTTGCCAATTGGAAATTTCGATTTTGTTAGTTACAAAATGAATTCTACAATATGTTTTGCCACACGGCACTTACCGACTATGAAAATCGTCCCGTTTATGTCTAAAATTTTTCATTTAGGCAGAAAAAAATAGATATCAAAGATCGTGTGAGCATTTCTCGATTTCTCCTTATATTCAACTTACCTGTTCTGGAAATCTGCAAGAGAATTGTAAAGAAAACAAGGGATTAGCATTTAATTTAAAGTTTATATTTTTTTTAAATTTTAAACAGACACTTTTTAGTTATTTTTTTTTATATTTTTATAACAGTTGCGTATTTAAAAAAATATGTGACGCCATTAAATCTTGACACATGTCCGTAATTGAAACGTTGCAAAATTTTATATTATGTAAAATGTTCATTTCGGAGAACACGTTATCAATTAGTAGAAATGAAACGTTATCAGTATTCCGTATAATCACACTAAAAGTGAAACGTTCGAAGGATACTTTTTTTCACACTATTTTTCTTCCACTTGCACTTCACTTATTTATATATATTTTTAGAAGCTCCTTTACCTGCACAGACCACACCCAGGCACAAGGCCAGCACCAATAATGATCTCATATTGATTGAATTTTTAAAAAAATGTGTAAAAATGATTTCTCTCTGTGTGTGCCGTGCGAGACGTGCGCCTGAAATTGTACTAATGAGTGGGGGAACGCTTGGAACGCGCTTTAAAAACCAAACGAATGGCCCAGACGTTGATTGATAAGAGAGATCTGAGGCTCTCTATATATGTTTCGGACTTGAAACAAATCGCTTCTTGACCTAGAGATAATGAAATTCAAATTCAACTCGGAATTGGTGCAGAAATTCTTGACAATACACGTATTTTTATTTTATACAATTATGAATGTTATTGCGACACATATGTATATAAAAGTTTATTACCTTGTAGAAACGACAGCTGATAGGAATTGTTTTCGTGTCGAAACCTTGGAATCCATGCTACACCAACACATAGTTGCCATGTACAATTGAGCTGGGAATAGCCACATCTTTATACATATTGCTAATCCATTGATAAAAGTATTTTTATTTATTTTTGTCGTAAGCATTAGAGAATTTCTAAAAGTAAACTTATTTACTCATACTTCCTCTACATGAGGTGAAGGAATATACAATACTTTTGAGATTTTTACTTTCAAGCTTTATAGTTTAGATTGATTGTGAGAAGGGGCATTTGTGGAATCTATACCACCTACTAAAAAAAGATGAGCTCATGGTTTATTCGTAGATTGTTTCTTTCTTGAGATTGATTTGGGGAAAGATGTCTAAAAACTTTTTGAAATTGCAGTCCTTAAGTGTTTCTTGAATCATTTATTAGTACTTAACTTTTTGATAAGATATGTAAACCTTTTTGCTTTTATTTTAATAATTTACTTACTAAGCAAGCTTACTAAGTTTTTAGTATTATTTATTGTATGAATCTTTTTCCAAAAGCATACTTTTGGGCTTGATTACAAAGTTAGTAACTTGTTTTAGTTAGTTTTCCTCAAAAAACTTTTTATACAAGATTTATTTGTAAATCTTTTTATTTGCAAATCTTGAAATCAAATGCTAAAAAAATCCTGAAAGCTCAAGAAAACTTTGTTTTTCAATTTTTATATTCTACTCTACCAACTTTATAAATAGTTAGAGTTCCAAAAATTTAATACCTTACACTCAGTGCTCTATTAGTTTTCAAGTCTCTTATTCAAAACAAAATTTATAAATATTTTGCAATATATGTTTTGCAAATCTAATTGATTCAATTAGCAGCAATTGAAGGGTTAAGTCATTAAGTGTTACTTGAACCGGTTTTTTTTTACGCTTGGGATATTTTTGAGCAATCGAATTTTGAATGCCGCTTCCCGGAATTAATTTTGATTGAATTTGAAATAATGTAAGTTGTTTACAAACAGAGGCTGTTTAAGTACTTCCGCTAAATGCTAATTAGTTAAGTTCAACTGATTAGAACATGAAATGCGCCCTGAACTTGAGCTAAACGCGATTTGAATACCCTATAAAACTTATTAATTTATTTGTGGATCCTTAACAATTGTTATGAAACTTACGTGACGTACTCCTTTAGATCGTTTGATCGACAGGAATTTTGTTTAGAGAGTTTGCTGCCTTATATATAGTGTCGTTGTATGATCTATATGCCTAATTAGTCAAATAAATTAACTATATACATAGACAATTTCCTGTGGCGCCTGATAAACTTTGTTCGGTTTCATAATCTTGCTAACTTTTACCAAGTATATACTCACTATATACCAGACTTTTGCTAAAATACGACAATATCAAGGTCATGACAACGAATTTGCATACGCTTATCATGCAAATACAGTTCGACTTATCAGTGAGTGAAAACTTTCTAACAAACAAACGAAAGCAGCTCATTGAATTCGAAAGTTAAAAACAAATTGCATATAGATGTTATAAAAGTATATTTAAGTATGTATTGCTGTAGTATTCAAACATATAAATAGAGAATTGTTAAAAACACCAAAAAGAAGGCCCATATTAATGGCGTATTCAGCTTATTTAGGAGTGCACTGAATATGACGTCACCTTGCCATTATCATTGATGGTGGTCTGGGCGCCACGACGACTGGTACCATCGCCATTGCTGCTGCTGAACGAGGAAACGGAAACGCCCTTATAGCCACCGCCGCCACCGCCGCCGCCGCCGCTGGAGCTGCTGCCACCAAAGCGATTCACAATATTAGGTGTGGCCTGAAGCAAAAGGGATTTAGATACAAATGTTATAGAGGGGGGGTAATGCTATATGCTTACCGGATTGGCGGGGCTTATGTAGGCCGTCTGTCTGTGTCCATGGGGTCCAATGGAGCCAGCTGCAGCTGCATAGCTGGGCGCATAGCGATGCGAATTATAGGAGCCACTGCCAGAGCCAACGCGATGTCCATTGTAGGCATGCTGGGCAGCAATCTGTTGCTGAATGCGACTGAAGGAGGAGAAGGAAATAAGGATTAGTATAACATAAAGACAATCAAAAGATTTCATCATGCATTTAACTACCAATGATTAGTAATAGAATCAAGCCAATTTGAAAATGAAAATGAGTTTGAGATTGAAGAAAAAGCATTTTAATTACGTGTCATCGTCGCTTATGGACGCATCCGCGGATGCGACCGCATTACCAGCTGTGGCCAGTCCCGTTATAGCTCTACAAATATATATAGATATAGATTTCAAGCGCATTAAGCAGTTAACAACACCATTGCCCAACTTTAAAAAGAAAAAAAAAACATAGCCAGCAACCACCCCAAGAACCCCAAGATTAGAAAAACTTTTCGAAAATGCTCACTGTTGGGTCGCATAGTTCTGGGCCAGTATCTGATTGGTCAGCTGCTGATGGAACAGATAGGGATCGGTGATGCCAAAGTGTGGTGCATAGCCGCCACCATAACCGCCACCATAATCATCGTAATCGTTGTAGCCACCAGTGTAGCCACCAGTTGCTCCTCCAGCATTGGCATAGCCACCAGCATAGCTGCCGGCATAACCACGACGACGACGCGATACCTTACGTCCTGATGAAAAACATAGATTAGAAAATGAATAAATGCAATCCATATAACGTTAAATTTTAATTTAAAAATGTATGGTGCTCTTGAAGTATGAATAGTGTATAAATAATGAAGATTTAAAATCAATTCATAAGACTTATGCAACTATTTTAATACATTATACATATAATATACCAAGTATATAAATATATAAGCTTGTCAATATCTTCTGTTCAACTCTCAAGATATCCCAACACTCCAAAATGTTAGTGACATTTTGATTTTAAATGAAGTTGAATCTAAAAAGCAATAGAATCTTAAAAAAAAAAACCAATTGTAAACTTTCTAAGGCCATTAAAAATAAATCTATTGTAGATAGGCGAAAAACAATTCCTGTTTTATTTTAAAGATTTCATAGAAACTTAAGCTGTTAAATAAAAATAAATTAATAAAAGTGAAAGGAATTTAATTCCTAAAAGCTTCCCTTTAAGAAAAATTTTATTGCCTTTTAATTTTTATTTTTATTCTAAATATATTTACGAAAAGCTTGCAAATAATATGTATTTATTTTTGTACCTTTTGTACACTTGAAAGGTGTCTTAAAATTTTGTCATGTCTCATATAGCTGTCATACAAATTCTAGACTTTAAACATGATTTTACTAAGATAAATATTAAGTTGTCTTTTCAAGTGCATATAATATTTGGCATAGCGAATACAGTCTTCTTACTAGTTTTTCTATTTGGTTTGCAATCTTTATTATGATATAAAGAAACCTTAAAAGATGCTGTCAAAAATTCGAAAGAGTATTTAAAATTTCTTAAGACTTTCTGATTTATTGATGTAATGTTGTCATGTTCCACTGGGTACCCGAGAATATATCAAAAGGTGCTAATTTGTTAAATTGGAAAACAAAGTAAAAGTATGAGTGATGAATTTTGAATGTGTGTGTGTGTCTGGGATGAGTGTTCTTTTTTAATGTGTTTTTTTTTTTTTTGGTACTCACCAGCTGCGTCAGCTTCACTGTTAAATGCGCTCATGACGATACAAATAAGTAAAAATTTCCACATCTTATACGATTTGCATTTGCGTTTGAAATTCGTTTTGGATTTTGCTACAAAAAAAAAAAAACAAAAATTGTATATAAGTTGAAACAATTCTAAATGATAAAACAGGTCTAAGATTAAGTGTAAACAATCCGGTTTTGGTTTTGTATTCAAGCTGAACATCTTCAAATCTATTGAGCTGTATTAATTACAACATTTTGCTAATGTGCCTTGATGAGCTGACGACAAACACAACATATGCAAATTGTAAATAATACAATTCGAGTGTTTCTCATTGTTTCGCAAGCTTTCTCAGTCATTAATATAAAGTGGAAAAGGGGGCGTCGAAGCTTACCTAACATGAAAAACTAATCAAATTGATTGTCAGTCTGTGTATAGACGACTATCTCTATACACTCTCTTGCACTGTTTGTAATTAAACTCGTTTAGCCGTATCATCCCCCTAAAGCCGGAGATACTTGTGAAAGCATCACGTGGCTTAATGCAACCCACAATTATACCATTTTGTTATAATCCGCTAATAAATTGTTGGCCTTTGTGGATGTCCAATTTAATTGCCATTACACGACTTTTCAATTATGGATTTTTGCGAAAAAAAATTATAGACAAGAAAGAAAGGAAAAAATATTTACATATTTCGATAAAACGAGGGAGCGGTTAAGTGAGAACAAAACAAAAATGTTCAAAGCGGAAATCCCCAAAATGTAAATTAATGGATTTCAATATGACTTTGTATAATTTTTTCGGCTCGATTTGTTAGTCCAAAGATTTCTAAACCGGTTTCGCTAATTGGTTGATCTTTTTTGTTCGTTTAATACTTAATTTTGTTATTCTTTAAAGCATTTAACATTATTGTTGCGCATTTTGTGTAGCACTTTTGAAGATGAGCGCAAAAAATGAGTACTTGAAGAAAATATTTGTTTATTAATATTAATAATTTTGTCAGTCATGCAAAAAGACATTCAATTGAGGATTTTATTTGGTTTTGCACTTCACTTTTGAGGGGGGTTTTTTTGATAGAAATCTTGTTTGATACATTTTGGTTAACCATATTTGGGTTTTTGCATATTAAGATTGTGTCTTGTCTGTCACTCGCCCTTCTCTCTTCTTTGCTTTCTTCTTGAAAAACCCAGGCATTAAATTAACATATGATTCGTAAACTCGTCATAAATTGCCAATTGTTGTCTTTTGTTTTCTCCGCTTTGCTTTACACTTTATAAATGTTTTTCTTGTTTGCTGATAAGCACTCGAAATAGTTAATAACAAGTAATTGCCCTTCCCAAAAATGTTTCTAAAATTTTTACACATACACACACACTGGCCAAAAACGTACTGAAACTGCGCCACAATTTTTGCAAAAGCCAACAAAACTTATGCCGAAGCTTCTATTATTTACACATCTCTCAATTCTTTGCTCATCGTTCGGAACGTTCGCAACGTTTCGTAGAGCTCGGCTTGTACGATTTGTTTTTATTGTACGCTAGGCACGATTCTTAAACCAGGTTTTCACCCTTTATTCTCTCTCACTCGACTCGCATTGACTCATAGTACACTCACATTTGTTGTTGTTGTCTGTTTATTTGATCGCACACCCGTTCGTTCGTTTCGTTCGTCTTCACTGTGCGGTTAGTTTGCAGCGTCTGAGCTGGAACAGGTGAGCACAGGTCCTCTTATAAACGGGGCTCGACCCAACTGACAATGACGAGCACCTTTGGCCACTGATGATGCCTTCTACAAACACACACACATATATTTATGCGTGTATTTGTAAGTGTATTTATAGTATGGTGGGTGTTTAAATGTAAATTATAAAAAGTTGTTTATAGTAATGCTTTGCTACTTGATTAATTACAAAAATTTGTGATTTTTTGTTGGGTTATAAACAATAGATAGGCCGGGTTCACAAAACGTATTTAAACTTTAAAGTTATTCATTTGTTGTTGCATTTCATTAAGCATTAAATATTGAAAAGTCATTATTATAAATTTTAGTTGTATTTTATTCACATAACTTGTAATAGATTGCATTTTTAAACAATAGAAATAACTAATAGACTATATGTATAAAGAGTATAGTATAACTGTAGTTATAGATTGAATCAGAATGATAACGTTAACACAAATTTAAAAGTTTACCCTATCAATTACAGCTTTTATATGATTTTGGGTTTTTATTTCCAAAGAAACTGAGACCTATAAAAAATACATAAATTATTATCCACAACACTTTCGGATATTAACATAATAAAATGCATATAGAATGAATATTTGGAATGCATTCCGTTTAGAATAACCAGTAATACCTGATGCGATATAAAGAACTGTATATATGATTTGATCGGATCGTTTTTTGATCTGATTCCAGGCACTTAATCCTTATTTCTCATTCCCTAGCCTACAGCTTGGACTTCTCCTGGGCCTGTGGTATGATGACGTCACGCCACCATTCGGGCCGCTGAAAGGCGCCCTCATTGGTCATAAATTCATTTTGCAAATTCTCATACAACAGTCCATCGGCGCGTGCAATCACCGAGTTCAAAGCAAAATCGGGCGGCGCAATCGCATCGGCCACACTGACAGCCACATCCTTGAGCTGGGCACAGCTCTTGAGCAGACGCTGCTGCACAGCGGTGGCAAAGTCGCCACCCACAGCAAAGCCACCCACATAGAAGGTCTTCATATGCTGTTCCAACAAGGACATGGTATACACATCGTATAACAGATGCAGCACCTGCATATAACTCTGCTCCACATTCAAGTGTCGCACGTGTCCGACATAGCGACTAAGGGCAAAGTACTCGGCATAGGCCAATGAGAGTTCCTTGGCGCCTGCCACCTGCGAATTGTTGCGTGCCTCAAAGCGATGAACGCCGGCAGACAGCTGTGCCTCAATGTGTGCACTGGTGTGGGACATCAGATGACAGAGAAGCCATTCATAGCAGCCGAGGGCAACTGCAAGATATTTGTAGAGATTATTAAAATATCTAAAGAATATCTAATCTCATTGTTGGCTTACACTCCCAGCTGTCCATGGGACTCTGCTGCACCAGGCGTGCATATTGCAGCTGCAACAGTTGCTGGCGACGCTCCAAGAACTTAACACTGCCAATTGGTGTCTCTAGCTCCTTGGCGGTCCATTGGCGCAGCAGCCAATTGGATGCCTGCTGGCCAAGCACATTGTTATCGCCCTCGTAGGTGCACAGAGGATCGTGATCGGTGCGCATCTGTCCCAGCTTGGCTGCCTGCAAATAGCCATGACCGCCGCATGCCTCACGTGCCTCCTGAATGGCATCACGTGCCGACCAGGTAATGCGCGGCTTGGATGCCGAGATTATAGCATGAATCTCAGCAGCTTTTTGTGTCTGTTATCAGATGGAATATGGTATTAGAGTTGTGCCAAGAAGCTGTTGATTGTGTTCACTTACCAATACATCAAAGCCATTTGTATCATCTTGTGAGCCAGCTATGATTTCGAGATAAACATTGGTCAACTCCTCAACGGCAATCTTTTGCACACAGGCAGCCGCCAAGTAGGGGAAAATGCGATATTGCTGAAAAGAGGAAAACAAGTTTAAATATGAACTTTTCATAGGTAGAAGATTACTGATTGTAGTCATTAGTAGTTAAATTATTTTAGTTGTAAAGTTGAACTATTCATTACATTACGACTATACTCAACTGTATAATGATTACGATTACAAAAAATTATTGCAAATTATTAAAATAATTAAAAATAATTAGAAATAATCTTATTGATTATTTTTGATTATTTTTATTTTTTTAAATATATTTGATTATTTTTGACTATTTGTGACTATTTGCAACCAATTGTGACTATTTTTCACTAAAAAACAACAAATTAATTTTAGCAACAAAACTGAGTTATAATATGTAAAGTGCAATTTAAATTTTAATTTTGTGATTCGTCAAAAAGGAAAGGAAAATACTCACAAATAATCAAAAATAATTAATTTTTGATTATTTTTGATAATTCATGATTATTTTTGATTATTTTTATTCTTTCTTTTGAAAACTTGCGAGAATTTTTGATTATATTTGATTTTTTGTAATCGTAATCACTATTTAATCATAAACTTTTACCAGCGAGCTGTACAGTCACTTCGACTACTTTACAAAAATAATTTAATTGATTAGTAATTGTAATCGCAATTAAACAAGTATGGTAGAAGCCAACTCCACTTACATGCAACTGATACTCGATGATGGCCATCTCCTCGCCCTGTCGTTCCGGACCAAACTGTTTGCGAACAGCTGCATAACGAACAGCAATGACAGCCGCACTGCACAGGGTATTGGCCGATTCCTGCATGATGCCAATGCGTCCGGCCGAAAAGCTTTCGAGGGCAGCGCCCAAAGCTTTGCTGGGCTCCGTGAAGACACTCTCATAGACGCCCTCGGGCGTAACGTTGCCCGTGCGATTGAGATGATTGTCGAGGGGTATGCGATAGTTGGTGAAGACGACAAAGCCATTATCGATGCCATTGAGGCCACACTTTTCGCCGATGTCGCCAACAAGAACGCCCGGATACGAGATCAATGTCTTTGGATCACGAATGGGTATGAGAAAGCCATGCAGACCATGATTCTCACCATCCGCCGTTATGAGATTGGCAAAGGTCATGGCCACGGTGGCCGTTTTGCCCAGATTGCCCACCCAACACTTGGCGGCCTCAAAGTCCGGCGTATTGATGACAAACTCCTGTGTGCTGGGATCATAGGTGGCCGTGGTACGTATACGCTTTGTATTACTGCCATGCGATAGCTCCGTGACGGCCAAACAGGTAATGACTTCACGATTCCAGGCAGCCTCAATGTACTTGGTGTGCTTCTCGGTGCCCATGGCACGTATGGCATTATTGAAGAGACCCACTCCTAGGGCCAACTTGACCGACAGACTGGGTGAATAGTTGGCCAAGGCCTGATTGATGTGCATTAGATACTTGGTCTTGGCCGAGAAGCTCAAGCTTTCAATCTCCTTGGGCACCAGTTCCAGATGCTTCATGCGATTCACTTGCATGGCAGCCAAGCGCTTCTGTTGATCCATGGGCAAGGTTCTGGAGGGATGTGCAAAAAGTGGATCGCTTTCCAGACGACGCCATACTTTGTACTGTAAGGTTTAAAATGCTTGAGTCAGTTACAGTTTGATGGCAATTGTTACTTGCTAAGTGGTGTTTACCTTAATGCGCAGTCCTTGCTCCTTTTCGAGAATCAAACGCAAACGCTTCCAATCGAAGTTAGCGCGTTTGCGATATACCGCAAGTGCTCCGCCGGTAGGTAGGTCAGGAATAAAACTTGTGTCCATATTTTCCATTTTGTTGTACTATGCACCTCTGTCTAGGCAGTGTATTTATAGGGACTGTAGCTGTTGAAAAAAAAAAAATCCCAAAAATAAATGATCTGTGATGAGTTGTTTACGGTTATGAATGTGACGACGCAATGCAATGCAGTCTTCAATTTGTCTATCATTACACTCAAGTGGAGCACTTCAGCTAAGTGCGAAGCCATAGTAAACTGGACTACGTAACTAGACCAAAGTTGTTAACAAAGTACGAACTATTAGCGAATAACCGATTGACTTACAAAGTTTTGAAGGCAGCTGTTATGCTGCTAAGCACTATTCAGTCACTCTTAAACTGTTACCCGCAAACAGTTGTCGAGCTACTGTTGAATGCTAACACTGTGAGAACGTTTTACAGTAGTTGCCAAAAATTATCATTTCAATTTTCGGTTATCAATTTCCTGACAAACTGATTAGGGTGCGAGATCACTCCCAAATCTTGTGGACTTCAATCCAAATGCTATAAATGAAATACAATTTGAGTTGGGTGCAAAAACTATTGCCGATAAGAACAAACGCAATTGTTAAAGTATCGGAAATAGTCAAGTGCTCGATAAACTCTGTATCTGGGACTGTTCAGTTTTGTTGATTTAATCAATCATTGGCAAATAGGAAAGGAAATAATTAACACTTATGTATATATGAATTTTATAACAGCAATATCAATCCACAATATTTCGACGTAAAATATTGCTTTCCGGTCCACTGTGCAGCTCAAACAGTTTGTGTTGAATTCCGCTTATATCAAAAAAAACAATTTAGTGGTAATTAGCACATAGACGGCAAATGAATTCTCATCCTCAGTGTGTGTGTGTGTGTGTGTGTTTGTATGTGATAAGAATGAGACACTGGATAGTGAAGCTTTATGCAACGCTGTCATAAGACTAGTTCAAGAGCATAGCGTCAATGCTAAAATATTGAAAAAGAGAGAGACATAACTGTTCATCATGAAAGTCTCCCAATTATCTAAATGTAACACTGTAAAGTATTTCACCTCTAGATACCCTAAGACGAGCAAACCATCAATTATTGACTTTTTCTGCTGAGTGCGTCATAATCATACCCCTTGCCATAATAAGGAGTAAAGGGTATACCAGAAAAGAGTGAGCGTTAATAAATAAATATGTACATTTTTCAAATTGTACGCCACTAGGTCGAACAGCAAGATGCCCCGATAAATTGTTTACATACACTCATACAAGTGGAGAGAAGGAGAACACAAAAATGTGTGTGTGAGACAATCAATTGCTGAACAACAACAAAAGCGGTTTATTACCGCTGGAATAGAAAAAGTACTTGGAATATGTATAGAAAAGGGGGCGTGCGTCAACGAAAATGAAATTAAGAGTGAAAAACGACGACTTAATACTCTAGCACTAACTCTTATCATTTCCTGCTCGCGATACTAATTTAATCTTACTCTAAATTTAATAATTTTATAATCTTTGCTTTGCATTTCTTATCCGATTTAACAATCTAAGTGCCAAAATACTAACTCTAATCGTTTATACTATAAACTTTATAGCATATGTTGTCAAGTGGCATACGTCAAACTAAAATTCCAGCTGCACGAAAACTTATCGGACACATGTAAAACACAAATAGAATTTTGATCGAAAGATAAGGTATGGGAAATATGTCATTAATTATTTTTTTTTGACAACTAAACGTGTATTAAAATCAAATACAGTTTTCTCCAACTCTTGATAAGGTGAGGTTCAATTAATTTGGTTGCGTTTCCGCTCGGACTTTGTTCTGCTGACGAAGGTTCGGAGCACCTTAAACTTTGGCCAAGATAATAATATATCAGTCAATATTTTATTATTGGGGTAGGAAAGTTTATGTCAAATCATATTATGGCAATACTTCCTAAACTGCGTGCAAGCTCAATCATTTACGCTTTTTACAGGGCATTAACTAGTGTATCTACATTACTAGACTACAAAACGCTTCACATTTGAATCAAAAAAGGCGCAAATTGAATCATTGTTGACTTAAACTGATAAGCTATGTAAATGCAGTAGAAGTTGAACAGCCACTGTACAGTAAGTATAGCTAATACATCCACAAGCAGTACACCTCAAACTGTCAAAAGCTACGTGTTTCTGTAGCACCATTAAAAGCCAATTTATCAGTGAACAGTTTAGTGTGCACATATGTTTAAGCAAATCGCTGCACATTAAATATAATTAACGTACAAACAACTACCAAAACGAATGGATTTACTTAATAGTCACTTGTTCTATCACATATCTATACTCGAATATTGCGTGTGGTAGACCATTTCGGCTCAATTTCAATACGTAAATATTCATTGATAGTACATATGTATGTACATACATACATAAGTAGATAAAAAGTTTTCTGAGCACTGGAGCGAGTACAGCAGCAACAGTGTAGGTGTGTGTGTGGCTTTTAAATGAATTTACAATGCAATTTAAACATGAATTTAAGTGGCGTAATTGGCATTAACAACAACAGCCACAACAGCGGCTATAATAAAAAGCTGCAACTGTTAATTTCACTTATATTTACATATCACAATCATTGACAAATTGCGGCATACACAACACAAAAAAAACACTGCCAGACAACTTAACATTCTGGCGGGCAATTGATTCACATTCGACAATGTTCACATGTGTGGGAGTGTAGACTTAATTGTGTTTTGGTCTCCTTGCTCTCCGCATCTCTCTCGCTCTCTGTCACTCTTTCTATTCTCTGCTGCTGCTGCTGCTGTCAATACTGCTGTTGAGAGCTGTTGCTCATGCGGGTGGCGTGCGTGACTTTGACTCTGACTCTGCAAAATTAGCAATACAAGGCACCCTGTTTTGGCATGTTGAGAACTTTTGCCGCATGTTTGTTTTGTTAAGGACTTGAAAATCGGCTCTTATTACATCACCGCAATAAAAGCAGCAGATAAACAGTTCTTTGGCGTAGATACAAAACGCACGCAAGAGAATCAAGTGATATCATTTTTGTCTTTTCTGCTGTCAACTCCTTTGCTTGTATGTTTGTGTGTGTGTATGTGTATGTGTTCTTCACCAACCTGTAGCTCTTTGCTTCGAATTCGCCTGTCCTTTAATTTTTTTTATTGACTATTAAAGAACGCGCTCTGTGTTGACGACGACGATAAACAGTTCTAACTAAGCGCAAATTAATTAGGCCGGTTGATTTTAACAAATGCTATTAACTGTAAGCAAACACTCGAAACGAAAAATAACTCAACGACGCAAGAACGGACCACGCGACCACCAGGACCGACCCAACCGACACAGCCAACGGATGAAAAGTGAGTGAGTAAGTGTGAGCGAAGCGAGTCTTACGCTGACGCTGACTGATTCATAACAAACGTTCGTGCTACAAACCCTACAACGTTTATAGGGAGCGACAACACACACAATCACGTCACACACGCACAGCAATGTGGGAGAGCGGGCAGTTTGAATAGACGTTAATAAGTTGGCGTGGTGAGCACGCAGTCTGTGGCTCAATGTCAAGTGTGGCGAGTGTGAGCGAGCTGGCAATCGAGTAGCCGCCGCCGGCCGGCATCTTTCCCAGATAAAAGAATTGCACACATGTATGTGTGTATGAATGTGTGAGAGAGAGAGAGTGTGGGAGAGCCCTACAGTTTAGGTGCGCAGATGTTGTGCAAATAAGATATGAACATGTGAGTGCTAAACTGTGGCAGTTGACCAGCAGCAGTTAGTGATGTTTATATAGGTTTGTGTCTTTGCTTAAGTGTTAAGCATACCAAATAAAAGATTTTATTTACTTATTATTGCAATGATTTTATTTTTTAAAGGGCAGAATTTTCGATTTGACCATTATATTGGTTTGGGTATTAGTGTCGTCAATCATATCGTGTATCTGTGTTAATTATCATATACTAATTTGACTCGGTTATACAAAGCACAGATGAATTATTGTTATAAGTATTATTGGTAAAAAAACATAAATCGTACAAAAAAAACAGCATCATCATCATCATCATATATGTATGTACGTGCATCTATCTGAATAACATGGCCAAAACAAACGGTTCAACCGAATATCTTGTCAAAGCAGGCATGGCAGTATGGCTTATCCTTTTGCTCCTTGAATGTACCCTTATTCAGTTGCTTCAAACAGAAGGCGCACACAAAATGTTCCGGATGGAATTTCTTAAACATTGCCGTTATGCAACGTCCCGTTATCGGCTTCGAGCATCCAGCACACAGTGAACCACGTTTGGCATGATAATGTGTCTCACAGTACGGTAAACCCTCATGATCAAAGAACGAACCACCCTGGAACGGTTGTCGACAGTCCTGCAAGAAACAAACAAAAAAATGTTACAACTGCGCCATAAAATTTAATTTAAATAATATATTCATATTGTAGTTGAAATGTTGTAAAACAATTTGTCGCCGCCAAAATGCTAATTACAATCATAAATTAGGGACCATATAGCGTGTGAACAGCATACCAAGCGCACGAGCGACAAGAATCTTCGTCAATGCAAATCTGTAAAAGTTATTTGTGCAATTTAATGCCTTGCCTCAGTTGGCCAATCACAAATACAGTGGACGTTCGGTTAACAAACGCAAACGCATTTTTTTGGGGATAAAAAAGTTTCGCTTAACGATCAACGAAAAAGGAAACTATAAATGAAACAGGGGAAACCCCGAATACACATTATAGCGCTGTCCAGTGTGACCGTTTTATCATTTTGTTTGGCATTTTTCTCCAACCGAACAAGATGCTAAAACCAATTGTAGTATTCGTTACCCGAGGGGTTCACTGTATTGTCAAACGGTAATGTGTTAGACGAAATATTAAAATGATTATTGGCAAACGTTTTGTGTCACTGTGCACACAATAACAACAGCAACAACAACAGTGGATATAACTTTTTGAAGCTAATTGAAAAATATATAGAAATCAAAATGATAAATTTTGGCACATTTTGGCATGACTTTGTTTCATCTCTTCTCTTTAATGCTTTGGAAAAACATTTCTTAACCAGCAGCAACAACAACAACAACAACAACGAAGAACGACAACAAATCACATTTCTTTTCAACAATAACATTTTGCGCACGCTTTTGGCTCAAAGCCAAGGGAAAAAAAACGTATTTATATCTAAGAGATAAATAGATAAATAAATATATGAATTATTAAAATATATGCAACTGGCAACAATTAAATATTGCCTTGAGAAAAAACCACAACAGCTGCCTTAACAATTATATATATCGTCGATTTTATTTATGGAATCGATACTCGTGTGATTTCTAATAATACCTAATGATAGGTAATATTATGTGTGATAAACTGGATCTGTTATCCGAATTTGACTAGGGAAGGAACTTTAACGCATGCTTATTGTCTGTTATGGTCTGACTGATAATATAATATAAGTCTAATACTTGTTCCATTGAAAAATAAAGTTTTTCAAACCAAGAAAGAAGGGTTTAAAGGATCATAATTTCCTACGTTGTAGCTTAAGAACGTTTTTTATTGTTTAATACTAACTTTAACTAAGGAAATCAAAAACATTTTATGGGTTGAGGGTATAAAAAGTTTGAAAGGACAGAACTATAATACAGTCCATTTAATTAACATCCATATAGAAAAATATACAATACTGTAAAAGCTTTACTCGCGGAGAGCAGAATATTTGTCCGCATACGGAAAATGTCCGCCTGCGGGAGCTTTCTCTGTATAACGAATTATTTTCTTAACTTCCATTTGGTTCCATCTAATTCTATTCTACGTAACGAATTTTTACTATAAGGAAGTTTATTTTGTTCCCTTGAGATTTGTTATATGGAAGTTCGGTTAACTTGATATTTATAGTTTTAATCCTGACACTAAATATTTTAACATTTAATTTGAAGGATTCAATATGAAAGTACTCCCCACTACTTCCTGTTCCCTGCTAAGCATGCCAACTATTTTCCTTTACAAATTTGAAGACATCTCTTAACCTAGACTCTTGACATATAATTGTTGAATAAAATATTCAAAATTTATTCAACTAGGTTCTTGAGGACGTCATAAACTATTTAAGAACAACAGGTGCATTGTTTGTCGGATTTTTTTTTCTATATTTTTACAAAATACTAGAGATTATTTGTAAGTGGGCCAAATTATTCAATAAAAACAAACACAAACACACAGTGCAAAATCTTTGGCATATTTCGGCTTTCAAAATGCAACGTTAAAATGTATAATATGATATATAGAAATACTTTCATTGGAATTTATATTGAATTGATGAAAAAAAATATGCATTCGTTTATTTTTGGAAATATTTGCATGTGGAAAAAATCACAAAAAAAAACATTTGACAACTAAATTCGAATATGCATTATGCTGCTTACCGCAAAAAATAGAATTTTCTACTTTTATGGTCAAGAAATGTACCAAAAAGTACGCAAGAACATTTTTCTATATATATTGTCTACATCTATTTGTTTATATATATAGAATTATTTAGCTAATTTCATGTGTGTGTGTTTGTGTTTTATTTATGTGGTCTGAAACGTCAGCAACCAAAATAGTTTCTACTTAGTTATAAAGATCATGCCCCTTGGGGGATTGCTGCTAATCTAATCCCCAAATCTATGTAGCAATATTTTTGTAATTTGTTTACAAACACACACAAACAAACAAACAACAACAACAACTAATTGAAGGTCATGAAGATCGTGACATGCCAAACAGATCAAGGTCAGAGCTCTTGACTCCCTGATCTTGAACCCTGTTCAGGCGTCGGCGTGGGTGTGGCAAGAAGTAGATGCCACACTACCAACGCCCAACTGCCAGAACTCAATTGGAAATTTTGTTGTTGTTGAAAGTGTTTTTTTTTTATTGTGTTATAATTATTAAAAATTTTATTTACAAAAACAAATTACAATATTGCTTCATAAATGTTTAAATTTAAAAAGTTACCTAAAAAACCTTACAAACTAAATGTTGCATACAAATATTCAAAAAAGGGGCAACAGACAGGGGCAGGGACCATTCATAAACAAGGGGTTTAAGCGGGCGTAGTGGGGGGGTGGGTTGAGGCATGCGGTTATCTGGGCGGCCAACAGCCGACCTGCCCAGTTTTTTGCCTGGTGGTCAGCCGTCTACCAATCCCAGACAGAACCGACGCCCGGGTATGCTGTTGTTGTTGTTGTGGTTGTTGCTGCTGCTGCTGTTCCCTCAGATGTTGTTGTTGTTGTTGTTGCTGCTACTGGATGGCAACAAGAGAGACGAGGCAAAGAGCAAAAGTAAGTATGAAAACAGGCAACAACAACAACAAGCGTGCAACAAAAATAGCCCCTCGTGAGAGATTGAGTGAAAAAAAAGTGGCACGCAGCTGTAAACACAACTAGATGATAGATACAGATACAAATGTATCTGGGCGGGGGCTATTTTCGCTGCTGCTGCTGCTGCTGTTGCTGTTGCTGCTTCAACAAGTTGTTGCTGCTGTTGCTGTTTATTCCTCCTCATCGACGCCCACACATTGCGGACAAACGGGTTTGCCCTCCATGGCATAGAAGGACTTGCCACGCACAGCCTTCTTGCAATCCTAAACATCATATTGTTATCAAACAAAAAACAAATTGAAATCTCTGGAAAAGTTTTGCGGTTTTGTTTAGGTTTATCTTACCCGGCAAACAAAGCAATCGGGATGCCATTGCGAGTTCAATGCTGAGATATAGTTCTCCATGATGGCACGATTGCAGCCATTGCATTTGGGGGCAAACATCTCAAAGTAATCGGTGCGGCAATAGGGTTTGCCATCACGCTCATGGAAGCCATCCTCGCCAAACTGCTGGCCGCACTGGGCGCAAAAGAAGTGCTCCGTATGCCAGGTCTTGTCCAGCGCCGTTACACACTTATCCAAGATGGCGCCATTGCAGTAGGCGCAGCGAGGGCTAAACAGATTGTGATAGTCGGGTTCGCAGTAGGGGAAGCCATCGCGTTCAAAGAAATTGCGTGTGCCCAGCTCCTGGCTGCAATGATTGCACGTAAAGTGCTCTGGATGCCAGGTCTTGCCCAGCGCCGTAATGACTTGGCCCACGATGGGCTTCTCGCAGGCATTGCAGCAACCCTTTTGCACTGTATTGACACCTTGACGACTCATATTGGCCTGTAGATTGCCAAGCATAGAATCCAATTGATCTTCACGCTGTTCACGCTCCTCCTCCTCTCCTTGCTGCTCCTCGACAATGGTTGTCTCCTCGATCGTTTGCGTCAAATGCGCCTGCTGTGTACCCTTTGTGGGCTGTGCGTAATCCGTTACCTGCGGATGCTGATATTGATGATGCTGTTGCTGATGATGCTGATGCTGTTGCAACTGTTGCTGATCGTAACCGTTATTGCTGCTGACCTGTGCATGAATATTAAATATGAAATATAAATTAATTTTACTTTTTTGTTGAAGATGGGGATTCGTCGCTTACGTCGCTGCTCGATGTGCTCGGCTCGACTGAATTCAATTTTATGCGCGCGCCAACAGAATAACTTTTGCTTTTTGGCCGAGACGCCTCAAATAATTCTACAACAACAGCAGCAGCAACAACAACCAAATAAATGTTGCTACAAATCTTAATATTATTATTGTTGTTGCTGTTGTTGTTGCTGCTGTTGTTGTTGCTTCTGTCTGTATTTGTTGCGCACGACGCTCTCCTCATAAACACATTCGGGCTGCCGTTTTTGCTATTTGACGTAGTTTTCTGTTCATTGCCAAAAATACGAAAGCAACAACAACAACAGCGACAACAACAACACCCAATAATTCCGTCTGTCTGCTATGTTTTTTTTTTTGGTTCTTTTTCGAATTCGTTTTTCGTGTGTTGATTTTTTTTTCGAAATTTTCGCCTGTGTTTCGTTTATGTTGTTGTTGTTGTTGTTGCTGCTGCGTATCGTGCGAGTTTCCATTTCAACATTCAAATTTTCTTTCATAAACTTTGCATTTTCATTTGTACTTGTGTGTGTATGTGTGTGTAACGCTGCTGCTGCTTCTGCCTGCTTCCCATAACTAACCTAGACGCCTAATTGAGTGCTGTACTTCTACATACACATACATATGTACGTATACGTAATTTCCATATATTTATCGCTGGCGAGATCAGTGACGTTTTATCAATGAAAATGGGGCGCTAAAAGCGAAAATTGTTCCAACTGAATATTAGAAGGAGGAGAAATAAAATTATTTATTGTTTTGTAAGTTTAGCTTAATTCGTTATGTTGAAAATGGGTGTTAGATATCCGACGGAAAAAAATTTTTTAATTTTATGAATTTGTTCAATATGTTTGATCATCGTCATATAAATTTATACCTCTATCAGCAACAAAAACAGACATGCTTTTATAAAAAACCTTTTTCATGACTTCACCAAAGGTTTTGTACTCAAAAACTTCAAACTAAATGTTTCTTAATGATCAAAATGTCATCTTTTGGATACAAATAAAATCGTTATTATATGCCGATTTGGCGTGCTTCGATAGAAATTAGTCCGAATTTTATACGTATCGATAAAGGTATAGGTAATAGTGTTTCATCAACTTTCTCACATCCTTACATGCTGTCATTAAATAAGTATATTTTATCATTCTTATATGCTAACTTTAAGTATTAAAATATCAAAGTCTTAAGCTTTAAAGAATCAATATTGCTTTGTCAGTAAAGATTTTACAGCATGTCAAAGATGAAAAAGTAGATAACATTTAAACCAATTCATTATTTCAAATATATTCCATTCCAAAAGTATCCTAAATTTGTTTAAAGGTGCGTATCCAGTACAGCAAAAAATTCCTGGCCGGAATTTGTGATATATTTTGGAAGCGTGGGCAGTGTGACCATGGTCGTCCCCCAATGTGTGGTAAAAATATGCCATTTTGCATAATATCTTAGGAGATACATGGTCACACTGAGGCATTAAATTTAAAAAAGTAAACAATGCGAGTATGCTTATTCCATTGTTGGCAGCATATAATGTTGCACAAACGAGCGAGAAAGAAGAGCATCGGAACCGTCAACGCCGACAGCAAAAATCGTGGGTCAACCCATATTTGCAGCGAAGGCATCAGAAAGGAAGACTTGTGAACGACGCAAGCATTTAAATTAAAATACACATGTTTTATAAAAAATATTAAAAAATTGTATGCACTTATAGTTTAATAATATGGTGCAGAATCCAATGGAATCCATCCAAAATTTCCGTCGTGCTTACAATTTTCCACCCGTTTTTTAGATTTCTTTTCCATTTTTATTTTTCATGAAGTGTTTGTTGTTGCTCTCGGCACAAAAATATATATGATTTGGTATTTCCTGAGCCGAACGCCAGTGTGTACCTATTTATTTAATCGCTACTATCGATAAGAAGTTTAGTATTTTTGCTACGTTACTGGATACCCAAAACACACGGAGCCAAAAAAAAACAATTCCTGCTACGACGATTTTGTATGGGACATTTTTTTTTTTGCTGTACTGGATACCCACCTTAACCCTTAACCTCAATTACTCTATTCAACTCTCCTTACCAATACACAAAATCTTTTTTTCACCCGCACTTCGCTACTGTACTCAATATGCTTGGAATATTTTATTAGCGTTGGCGTAGATTTTTTTTATGCTATTTAAAGAAGAAAATTGAAAATGGTAGGTGCGTCTACCTAGCCATCTATGTATGTGTGTGTGTGTACGTATGCGAAAGCTAGATAATAAAAAAAAAAAGATCAAAATCTTGCTATAAAATGAAAAGCTTGTCGGGTGGCCAACAGGATTTCCCCATAAAAAGCGCATGAGCACAGTTGATGCTTTTGCTTCTTTGGCACACGATGGCCAATTAAGATGCAGCTAAAAACCAAGTGGAGGGGAGGGCGGGGCGGCGACGCACAGGAAGAGGCCAAGAGGAAATTTCGATCAATGAGCAAACGGTTTTTGTGAATGGAAGGGGGAAGGGTTGCGAAACAGACAGCATATGGCCAATGCGAGGCGGCAATGAAAATATCAAGCATACGCTGTGTATGCACACATAGATATGATGTTTATGTGTGTGTGTATTAAAAAACGTGTTCAAAAATAGACATGCAAATGATTTGCGAATGAAAAAAGAAAGCAAAAACCAAACTGAAATAATACATATTAGAAATAAAAACTATAACGAGCGTCGACGCCGCCGACGCCGCGCTCCGTGAAAAACTTGTTGACAGTGCTGCTGAGGCGGAAGCGGCGGGAGGAGGGGTAGGGGGAAGCGCTTGTTGTGGGGGCGTGCAGCATTCACCAAGCAGGCAGTGTGTCGTGTGGGCGCCCCAAAAAAATCAGAGAGAGAGAGAAAAATCTAAAAGCAAAATACATATATATAAAAATCCAACCAGTTTCTAATATTGTTTAGGTGCCGTGTGCAATATTGTTTATATATATTTTCGTGTATTTTATACATTTTTTTTGCCGCCTGCCACACACACACACACATCCATACACACCAACCCATACATTTAGCCATTTCATATTTATCATCTCTTTTGCGGCATATCAACAAAAGTCACGGACACGACGCGGCTCGTAAAAATTGAAAATGATATTAAATAATTAACAGACACGGCCGAATACACACACACTCGCACACACATACACGCATACATTGATGTTTGCATTTTCTTTATGATCATTCGTCAATGACATTGAATTGCAATTTTGAAGCACCCACATCACCCACCCCCCCTCTATAGTTGCCATCGTCTGCCTAGCGTGACCATCACGCTTTTGCCAACAACAAAAATATCTACTCAACACTTAGTAATTAATTAATAATTAATTATTTGTTAGTTAGCTAAGTGACAGTCTTGAGAATGTTTGCTAATTGGTCGGCATTGCTGGGTGCTCGATAGGGATGATCTTTATGATGATGATTAAAGGATTATCCTTAACCACTTATCCCTTTTGATAATGAGACAAAATCAAGTTAAAAATATTTAACTGGAAGATTTTTCATTGAAATTTAAAAAAAAAAACATGTAGATTCAATTCAAAGTTATTGTCATACGATTCGTAGACTGAAGTTAGAAGATCAAAAATAGTTTCATTGCATAAAAATACATTATAGGGAACACGGCAACAAGACCATCCTGTAGTATATAATGTAAGATAGTAAAAAAAACCCCCAAGAAAATACTTTATATTTTTCAATATGATTTTCTAGCCCGACTTTAAGGGAATTTTTTAAAGCTGTGATCTAATGTAAAATTCTGTTAAAAGTTTAAAACAAATTATACTTCTATATAAAAACTTGAAGGAAGAACAAGGTATATCTCTGCTCTAGGCACTTATTGTATAAAACAAGTGATTTACTATCTTTGAAAGATTAATAGATTCTGCTTAAATGCGTTTCATATTAGTGTTACATTAAGGTTTGATAAATTGTGCTCCCTTTTTAACCTATTGCTTATTTATCAGTTTCAAGACATGCATAAAAGCAATAAATTTTTTCTAGATCATTTGATTCATTAACATTGAAGAAAAAAATAAATACGTTTTGGCAACTTAATGCAAATGCGAAGGTTAAAAGAAAATCCACAGAGATTAAGTTTTCATAAACAACATTTAACATAATATATTTTAAAAAACAAACGAAAATAACTTATGGTCCAGTCTAAAAGTGTTTGACTATATTTTAGTGTGTATTCAAAAGGAAAGTACTTTCAGAATGTTTTTTAATCATTGCAAATGCTTTGGAAAATTTTTGCATCTCAGTAAACTCATTAAATGCGTATTTATCAACATTAAACGATTTCTAGAAAAACGGAAAGAACACAAAACTTTTGAATATAATCATTTGAAAACCACCAAAAATTTGTTTACATGCATTATAAAACTATGAAAGCTGCCAAACTAATAAATAAACAAAGTGCATGGAATATTAAATGCATCCAGGCCAAAGCAATATGGAATCAAAGAAGGTTCTTATGTTTTATGGGTTTGGATAGCAATAAATTGTAGGATTTTATATATATGATAAACATTTTTTTATTGAAATATTGAAGTTTAAACAATGCACTCAAGCTAATTATCCAGACAACATCTACGCCAACAGGGATTATCTCGTGTACTTTAAAGCCTTGACCCAATATGTAAACAAAGCCAAGACACTTTTGAGTGTATAAATGGAACAAGCGCGTGCTTGAACGAATAAAAAAATGAAAATAATAATAATGACAACCCGAATGCCAAAGAGAGGAGCAGGCACATCTGTTAAGATATATCATCATCAACCATCCGTTGTGTACAATGTCAGAAAACAGTTCTAAAAACAACTGTCAAACGATGCGAGAAGCCAAATTATGGCGGCAAAATGTGAAAGCACAAGGAAAACAATATTAATACTAATCCAAGAAAGACCTACATATACATAAATATATATAGAGATATAATCAAAAAAGAGCGGAAACAGTTGCGCCTTTATGGATCGTTTAAAATGCAAATAATGTTTTTGTGTTTCTGTGTGTTTTGTTTACTTTACTTCAACTCGTCTAAACTGATTGATTATTTTATGAACCTCGAAACGACCGAAACGGATTCGACTTGAGTTAAGTTCTCGCATTATTTATAGGAAGATGTATGGTCATTTAGTTTTTATGGCGCCGTGTGCAATAAATCCCATAAATGTGACAATAATTTTAAATCACATACATTTTAATGCTCTGCCATAAACTAGATGGATTTATGCATACATTCAAATATTCTCCCCGTTAAATTTGAATTGGCATATGTCAAAGTCAAAGAACTCACGATATGGAAAGGCAAAATGCAATATCACACTTTTTTTTACCAGGTAACGGTCTAAAATCTACCTCGACATTGGTCCCTATGGATCTGCTTGAGCGACATGCGTCACACACGATTTGACATGATAAATTTTGTTGTTTTTATAGTTTTTATTGCCATCACGAACAAGTACTAAAAATAATAAATGTTTGTCTTCCGTTTTGTTTTTTGCCAAAAATATCTCGACAATTTGTTTTTAGCATCATGGCCAGTGAAAAGTTGTCACAATGAATACAAAGGGAGTAGATATAGTCGAACCTTCCCTATAACGAACTTTTCTATAACAAAATTTTCTGAAAAACATTTCGGGAGCTGTGTTTAGGTTCAAACAAAAAAAGTTCTATAACCAAGTCTTTTTCTTGTTTCCTTAAAATTCGTGTTATTGAAGTTTGACTGTACTAAGTATGAATATACACTTGTAAATTGATCCAATTTGCTCAGACGACAGGTAAAAAGGTGAAAACATTTGGTCGTTTAAAAAAATACAGATACTAAGCGACAATCCCATCTGAGGTAAAGAATTCGTAAAAAATTAAGCGACAATCTAAGAAATGATCAAAATGGGAATCTTATATATTTACAGTCAAAGATTTAAGTTTGTTTAACTATAAAAAGTTTAAACTAACCGGAGATGCGTATTTTAAATAGATATTATTGAATGCTAAAATTAAAAGTCTATAAAAACAGTGTTAGGAAAAAAGTAACATGCTTTTTGAGAACCTTTTAAAGCCTTTTGGTTTTGTAATCATTTATGCCCTGTTCGAGTATCTTTTCTTTAAGTTTGAAGTGAATTTTTCAGATTTGAACGCTTTATAATATGTTTTAAGTAAAAAACCTGTATTGAGACTATTCTACGCGATGTAATATGTAATGTAATGTTTTATGAATAATTTAAATTTAGAAAATTAATACATTAAACAGTCCATCAATACTTAAAATAAAACCCAAGTAGGCGTTTCAAATATTTTATACAATTGTTATTTATCATAGTGCAATCTCGTTAAAAACACTGCATATCTATTGCGGCTGTATTAGTTATTATATTATTATTATTATTACATTCTTAATTATTATACAAAAATAATATAATAACTAAAGGGGGGGAGTGCTAGCTACCAAGGCCATCGACTAGTTATTAGTTATTATATAGTTTACCGGATTAGCCGATTTTTAATAAATGTTTTAAGTGCAACATAAAGAAGACCTTGCACAAAGTTGTAGATCGATAGCTCAAAACAGGGGGTCTAGTTTGCAAAGAAACGGACGGATATATAAATCAACTCAGCTCGCGATGCTCTTTAAGAATATATATATACTTTTTTGGGTCGGACATGTTTCCTTCTACTAGATTTATAAGAAGCTCATAATAATTTCAATAATAATTTATAATTTCACACGAGAAGTTGGTATCGTAACCTGTTTATACTCACGAATAATCGAAGAGTTAAACATAAAATTCCCAAAATAAATACATTTGTGTATATCACATCCTGCTACGAGTTATTTCCCATACAATTTAATTCATATCCCATCATATATCATCCAAATATGAAAAGAATACTAATAACGAAATTTTTAAGCATTTTCTCTTGGCACAATATGTGTTGCATACTTTTAGGAACGGTCTAAAGAGCTATGCCCTTATAAGAGTTCTTCTTTCCATATCAAATCTCAAACTCACCTTAAAGTCTGATAGCGATGCCATTAGATCATCCAATTCCTTGGTGGCCTGCGATGTATAACCCTGATGATGTGGCGCTGGCGCTGCGAAGTTTGGTGAATACGATTCCTTCTGTTGCACAATCTGTTCCTCAACAGAACCAACTATATAAACAGATAAGCAAAAAGTCAAAAAATGTTGTTTTTAGTTAGTTGGCTTTATACTGTACCTGGACCATCTGGTCCTGAGAGCTTTTCGGTTTTAGTTTCGCGAACCGTAATGGTCACATGACGTCCTGGCGTTGGCGATTTGTGTGCAGATCTAGAAAGAGGTTTAGTTACAGTTGCTGCTATGTATATTCCGAAGGAGTGAACCTACCCATTGGGCACTGCATAGATGTGGGCATTGTCCAGCTCATTGAGCAGACTATCCACTGAGGGACGCTCCTCTACCGTTGCATAACTATTGTAGGTATTGTATTTGGATACGGGTGAGCTGTAGTTAACAGGCACATCGACTTCTGTTAAAGAAAGTGGAGTGGAGGCCAGATTTGTTGCTTTATGTTCTGGTTATAGTTTACTTACCTTTGCGCTCTGTGGCACCATTGTTGTAGCGAGCATTCTGCAAGTCTTGCAACAAAGAGTCCAGCTCCGACAAGCCAGAGCTGTTCTGTGCCACACCAACCTGTCCGCCATTCTTGTAGCCAGGTCGTGGCAGTGATCCACCATAACCATTGCTCTGCTGACTGCTGCCATTGAAGTCAGCTGCCGTTGGGGAGCGTGTCTCCACGCTATAATGCTCCTGATACTGTGACAAAAGTGTAGAGGATTAATAAAATGAATCAGTTTTCTTTGCTTGTTATTTACCACTTGGGGTTGTGCCTTGCCCCTCAGGCTGCCATAGCCGGGGGTGTTATCCACAAACTGTTGTTGCTGCTGTTGTTGCAGCACCTTGGGCTGAACAGTTCCGTATTGTGGCTGAGATTTTGGTGGCTGCCCTGGCACACTATTTTGCAAATCGGCCAAAAGTGCATCTGCAAGGAGATAGAAACAAGATTAGAATTGTGCAAATACTGAATGTTTCATGCATAATGCTACCCAGATTATCGTAATCGCCATAGTTAGCCATGACTCTCTCTGTTTAGACCTAGCTAAGACCAACTAACGTAACTCTTCTGACGCATAACTGATAACTGCCGCTGCTACAAATGCCAAGTTTCTGTAGTCTTTCATTTCTACATATATATCTTGACAAAATATATAACTGATAAGTTGTTGCCTATGAGTATGTCAACAATTGTTATCAAAAAGAAGAAGAAGCAACTTAGAAAGACCTTGCCAGTTATGGGCTTTATTGTTTTAACGTGGTTTGTGTCCTAACTAGGCGAAAAACCTTCAAGCTGTATTAAAGCTTTTTCGGATATTAAATGAAAAGTTCTGAAGAAGTTTATTAAAATGCAATTTAAGAACACGTTCTTTAAGGTTTACGTAAATTAATATTAGAACATTGAGTTGTTCCATATTTCCCTAAGGTCCTCAACTTTAAGATACCTAGAAGTTCTTTAAGTATAACTGTAGAAGCTGTAAGAAGCTGTAAGAAGCTGTTTTTTCATCAATTTTAGATTCTTTTTTGCATTCTAGGTCTTATTTGTGGAAGCTTTAATCTCTAAGAGTTTTTATTTGTGAGCGTCTTTTAAATCACATTCCAAAGATGCTTTAGATACACTTTATTGTTACAATATCAATATCATTCTGCATATTAAACAATATTTTAGTTCAAAGCCTAATTTGTTAGGCCCTATTTATGTTTTCTTATAAAACAATTGAATAGTTTTTATGATAATACAGTCAAACTTCCATATAAAAAAGTTTTCTACATAACGAATTTATTTCGAGAACTCTTCTTTATGATTTTTTCCCCCTAAAGCGAATATTTCTATGTAACAGGTTTTTTGCTCGAACTCTTAGGAGATTTTGATCTCCCTATAAAGAGTTTTTCTTAGTAATATTTTTTATCAAGCTCGCATAACGTTTAAAATGCCAAAATAAAAAAAAAATTTCTATATAAAAAAAAAAGTTTTTATTGTGCCCTAGGGATTCGTTATACGAAAGTTCGACTGTATAAATTACCAAAATTATTAAAATATTTCACTTTCTGATTATCAAAGTACCCCAAATCAAAACGCAACTTATAATTGCATATAAACTTGACCTTGGCATTGGAACTTTAGCGACTGGCTGATTCTGAGACTCAGTCTAAGCCCACATAGAAAGTTCGTCACTTGTTGTGGCATAGACTTACCCAAACGTCGCTCAAATGCGCCCACTTTAAAGCAATCGTTGAGGGGCGTACTGTGGAACGATGATGATATCAGTTTCGAAGACATTTCTCACTCCAACAATGACAACAAATATGGCCAGAATCGATGAAGGGACGCTGAATAAACGAGTCACAAACGTTTCAATAATAGCTCCTTTATTGGCCAAATTAAAACACTAACAGCAACAGCAACAATAACAACAGCAAACACTAGTGTTGCCAAGTGACCGAATTTGAGCAAAATGGCATGAAAAGTCAATCAGAAAGACCAAAAGCCAAAGCCGAAACGACACCCACACAAGGGGGAAAGAGACTGAGATTAAGGTGAGAGGGAGGGTGAGGTAAAGGCAACGGGGTTAGACGACCATCAATAGTAGACGAGGTCTATACAAACATATTTATGCTCGTGGGACGAACTAGTCGAACGAGCTAAAAATCGCACCAGGGCATGAAATATCGCATATATGATTATTTATACAGATATATAAAAGTTGAAATGAATAAATGAGTTGGTGTGCGTGTGTGTGTTGAAGATATATTTGATCAAATTAGCGTTGTTTGCATTGTGTTTGGGCTATAATTTGGCTAAAAGCAACAAACAACAAAGGTCGCACCGCAATTATTCGTTTCTGGATATATAGAAAATCCATATGATGAGCACTTTGAACGCTTCTCCATACTGTCAATAAAGGCATTCAAACTGGGCCCAACCCTGGCACACACAAGCACTGTCCAACATGGAAAACATGACAGGCAGCGATTAAGGCATCACTTAATAGACAAACCAACAAAATCAACGAGATTTTGATGTTTGTTTTTCGTGTTTTTTTTTTTCATTTCTTGGCATTGATTCTTCTACTGGGTTGGGTTGGGTTCAAAAGTTAGAGCCACCTGCAATTGGGGCAATGCCAAAGGAAAACGAAAGAAAAAAAATCACTCAAATTTGAGTGCAATTCGTTCGTTGTGAATGAGTTAAAATAAAGTGTGACGCGTGTTTTTTTTTTTTTGGCAACAAAATTTATTGAGAAAATAATAAAAACGCCAAATGTTAAGGATGTATGTGTATGCATGTATATTATGAGGCGATGGATAGATAGATAGAACGATGGATCTATATTTAAAAGATCTGTTTTGTTTGGCAAATAGCAAATGGCAAATCGTTTCACAATTCGCATATAAATAATATCATAAGGAATCGATTCACAAAATAGGCCTTCAAACATGTGGTTGTCTATTTGTATGCCATATGGTAATAAGATTTATGTAGGGGTAAGTCAAACTATAAATAGAACTGGTGGGGTTATCAGAGCGTCGCGCTTCAGTGGGTCAACGTCAAGACTGCGCAGAGCGAGAGAGCGGCCAAAGACGAAGAATTATGATGCGAACTGTAAGAAAGAAATGACGCGGAAAGTGACATGAATCTTATTCCCTCATTCTGTATGTTGTGACTGTGAATGATTGTTTTTGAGTGGCGTAACGGTATTAAGATTAATATTTATGTTAAACAACTAGAAAAAAAAGATGTGATGAATATTTATTTGGCTTAAGGAACTTTTCGATTTATGGGCAATAAAACGAAATGCCAGAATGGAAAAACTTCAAACTAATTAACGAGAGCTAAGCATAGTGTACAAATTGGTGGAACTAGTTCGCAGAACTTCAAAATAAAATTAACTGTTTTTTCCAAGCTACTCAGAAATGTCAAGAGAATTTCATTAAAAAGCCATTAAATATGAACAACAAAATGCAGTCAAGATGACAATTGAAGCTATTGGTTAACAGTTTTCAAGTTGCGTTCGTTAAAACGCAATTAAAATCAATTAAAATCCCAACATCAAAGCGAGAGAGTCAGAGGGAGCGCATCAATTGAGTGAGCACAGTTGTAAAGATGCAGTTAATCAAAATGACAGCAGCAACAGCAAAGTGGTGGACAGCGGCAGAGAGAGAGAGAGATTAAAAGAGCGGGAGAGACTCCGTCTGTCAAAGCAGGCGAAGTCAGACAGAAGACAGAAGACAGATGCCGTTGCAGTCACAATAGTCAAAGTCGAAGTTGAGCATATGACAGCTGTTAAAAACAACAACTGTTGCCTTGCACAATACGGGAGGGAGAGAGAGCGAGAGTGAGAGAGGCAGAGCGTGGGCGAACGTAGAGCAGGTCAAGCAAGCAGCACGCGCATGTTCAATGTGTTTGTTTTTGCAATGCTTCTTGGTTGTTGTTTATGTTATGCTCTTGACAACACTGCTTCAGCTTCTTCTTCCTCTTCAACTTGCTCGCAATTGCTGTTGACATTGTTACATATATTTTTGCAGCTTGCGGCTGTCACTTTCGTTTTCATGTGATTCACTTGTTTGCTGTTGTTTATTTTGTTGTTGTTGTTGCTTTAATCGTGATTCGCTGCCTTAATTAAATTCTACACTCAGGCATTGCCACAAATAAGTATAAATATTATTTTATGGTCAAACACGCACACACACACACACATACAGCGCAATACACAAACAATCGATCGACGATTTTTCACGCACAGAGCGAAGGCGATGGCGACGGCGACGGTAAACACAGAGCGAGCAGCCAAAAATTTATTTTTCGCTCGGCAAAATCTTAAAAGCAACTGAACAAGACGTTCGACGAAAACCGTTGCTGAAGCTGCTGAGGCTGCTGCGAGACTCACAGCAGCAGCGCACACTGGTACACAAGCCAAAAACAGCTGGTAAAGTTTTTAAAAACTTTGTTGAAATTGAATTTGTAAAAAAGTAAATGTTGAGCAATGGTTGTGAGTAAGTAAGAATTTAACTATTTCTTCATAAATCATTAACTGTATTTAACTTTCAAACGCTAAAATATTTCTCTTTAATATCTATCACGGTCATGACCACTGTGCACCTCGCATAACTCACTCAAGAGAGGGTGGGAAAACTCGCTCAAACTAAATTGAGCATTTGTTTGTGTATGTGTTTTATATTATTGATATTGTTGTTGCTGCGGCTGATGTCGATTGCAACACTATTATGAGTAGCAGTTGTACAACAAAAGTGTTGAGTAAACGTTGCCATTTGTTGCCTGTCTGCCTGCCGCCACCTGAGTGCCACAGTCTTTTGTGTTGGGTGGGCGTTTGTCCCTATAGCGCCACCTGCCGTGCAAAATCATCATCAACGTGAATCTCGCGCACTTTTCTCTATGGGCCCGCCGATGACTCACATGACTTTGACCAAAAACTAAAATTAGTATGCAGCAACAACAACAAAAAAAAAGAACGACAAACGAAAGCAACAAATTAAAAGTGTTGTTGATTATTTCGTATTAATTTGACAGCTTGGTGGTATGTTTTTCACTCCTTGACACAAACATACATACATAAATACATATGTATATGAGATTCACAGATGATTATTGGCTCTCTGAGAGTTCATAAAAAGGTTAACTGTTAGAAATTTAAATTGTCATATTTTAAACGTCAAAGCTCTATTGTACTGCAATACAAAAACGCAAAGATTATCTACGAACTGGTTTTGGTTTTTTTGTAGTAGAACTTAACTTCCGGTCTGACAAGGGGAATACTTAAATACTAATCCCCAAAGCGTTGCATTGACAAACGCCCGACTTAATTTTTTATCAAGGCTTTGCTGTTGGCATAGCTTACATAATAAGCAATACACAGGTGTTTAAGCACAATACAAATACAAACACATATATCGATAGCATTTGTGTATGACAATAAATAGAACACTGAGCACAGCACAGCAGAAACTATGCTACGCCCACACACAGTTTGTATAACACTTTGAAGTTGTCGCTCAATGGAATGATCTAATCATTAGATTCTAATGAATGAACCACACGAAGCGTCGTCGAGGGTTGTCGTAGTAAACACACACACACAGATTGCAGCTTACCGATTTTCATTGCTATTTTTATTATTTAAACTTGCAAAGTTTGCGTCGATGAATCGCGTACAACGTCTAATTACAAACTGAATTCGAAAATTGTGTATTCAAATCAATGTCTAACAAGTTTTGAGACTTCAATTTTGATGCAATCTGTAAATAATGTTTAGGTGTCTCACATGTATGTGTGTGTGTAATTACAAAGATTCAACTTAAACAAATATTAAGGTTATGGACGGAAAGATACTACGTAAAAGCCTGAAAATTTTTAAGCTAGTAGAAAGTTACATATTCTTACCTTACCTAGTGCACTAACCAAGCGACCCTACATCTGTACACTATTTATTTACAAAAACAAATAGCACAAATTTTTCTTTGTTGAGCATTTTTCGATTTGAACTTTCAATTGATTTTGGGGCCCCTAAGAATATCGACTTGGCTCTTTTCCATAACGCACACACATACGTACATATGTGCAATAATGCATGCATGTCTGTGTGAGTGTCTGCTTGTGTATGTGTGTGTTCTTGTTACGTCATAATGGTTTTGTTTAGAATGTTTATTGTTTACGCTGTGATTGCAAAGCATTGTTAAAATTTGTATACGATAAAAGCCAGATAAAAGACGTTGTCTATACATATTGTGCCATATTGTGCTACGAAAACCTTTTTGTTCGAGATTTTGTCAAAAAAATAGATAATTTATTCATTTAATAAAAATATTTTAAAATCTTTCCAACTTTATCGATTTGTAGTTCTTCTTTGTAAGACATTATTTAATCTAAAATATTTTGTTTTACACCAATATTTTATAAAAATTCCTAAACTTGATTTAAATATGTTGCTTTTCAGCAGTATAAAGATATAAATAGTAAACAATAAATAGTTTAATTTATATGATCTCATTTTTTTGTTGCTGACTACTTAATAAGAAAATGCCTAAAAGTATGCAATCGTATAAATACAACTGCACCTTGCATTTATAATCGAGCTGTAGATGGCGTTTTATACCATCTTAAAACGAAAGCAAAGTTGATTGTACAAAATTTTTATACCGCACCAATTGTACTCTACAACAAGTTATTGCTTGGTAGAACTACTGAAATCCACAAGCTTCATCCAAATGAACGATGCAGAATATAGGAGTTAAACTTTATCTTTGAGATGTTTTAGTTGGTTTTTTTGTTAGCATACTTACAGCCCGGTTGGATACCCTTGCTGCGTACTGTGCGATAGGGTTGTCGCGCACCCGGATCTATTTTACCATACATTGTTCTATCCATTTTTGATTGTTACACTAAACACTTTTTAACGTTTTGCTGCATTTTTAAAAAAAGGTCAATGAAAAAAGAACGAAACAATAAAATCATAAATCTTGGCGCCTTGGCGATGTTTTAAACTTATTTTCGAGTCAGTTGCATTTTGTTGATTTATTTTAAAAGCTTTTTTCGCCTCCCTAGTCGATGTTTATATTCTCTCTCTATTATTATTTTTTTTTCGATTTATTTATAAGCGATGTTTTTATTTTTGGCTCGTTTTGTTTTCCCGCCGACAGATTTGTCGTCTCGCCTTTTTTTTTTGTTTTTTGTTGTTTGTGTTGAGTTTTGGCTGTCATTCGGGTATCCGCCTGTCTGTCATAGGTTTTTGATGCCCCGCCCTACCCACGCTTTGCCCTAAAACACATCCTAATGTTACAAATATTTCGACCTGGATGGAGAAATGCATATTAAATATGTTTTTCTAATAGAAAACAATAAAAAAAAACCTATAACACATTATTAATAATGGCGACGACAATGTTTTGTGACATAAAAATTAGGAATTTTACATCATTATTATTTTAAAACGCTACGAGAATTGAATAATGGATATATGGTGCTTGAATGCATTTTTGGAAGTTCATAGAATAATATGGACTCTTTTTAACTCATGATCCGGATAACGATCATTTCGCATAACAAAAAGTTTCGAAAGCTTCGAAAAAGGTTGCAACCTTTACTGCATGTAAGGAAACAGGGGAAACCCCGAAAACACATTACAGCGCTGTACAGTGTGACCGTTTTTAGCCTTTTGTAGCAATATTTTAAATGCAATTTAGCTTGTTTTGTTTGAAGAACAAGATACAGGAACCAATTGTGTTCGTTAATCGAGATTCTACTGTACTTTTTATAGTTCGTTAACCTTCTTCAACCTTCCAACGACTTTATTTCCAAGAAAACAAATTAATTCCATCAAAAAACACTTTTAATATTACGAGTTATTGCCTTAGAATTCGTTATATGCTAGTTTGACTGTAGTTTCGCTGTTGTTACATTTTCCGTATATTAATGTGATTGATTAATAAAGATCAAAAGCTGTTTAAGCCCTCAATAAATCTCACTAATGAGTAAATCTAATCAATCCGGAATATGTAGAGCGTGGGTTTTTTTTAACAAAAACTTGACATATGAGACATTTATGTTAGATTTAGGATCACACCCACGATGAAACAAGTGCATATGGATCATCCCATGAAACCATAATGCCAGATTTATGAACTATTTAGATACCAAAATGAAAAGTTTGGCTAACATGTGTCTAAACAAATAACGACACATTGGGAAAAGGTAACAAATAATAAACATAAATTAGACATTCAGTAAAAAAAAAAAAAAAAACTGAATGCTAAAACGCAGCATCAGGTTTATCGTGGTTTTTGTTGGAATGGATGCTAGCGGGGGAATCAAGGTTGCCAAATTACGTCAACACATCATGATCGAGAACTAAAAATACGTCGAAAATTAACCAAAAAAAAAAAAAACGTTTTTGCAAATCAAAGGCGACGCTTTCGTCTCGACCAAAAAGCAGCAGCAAAGCGAAGAAAATCAACTAACGGCCACAAAAGCTACAACTCACAAGTAAGAAGGCTCTAGTCGATAGATCTTGACTAGATAATACCCTTAACCCATTACGTATGCTTCCCTTCACTTCAAACTGCGATATTTTGGGGTGTTTCTTAATCGATTTTGATCAAATTTTTTAGAAAAGTTCATTATTTTTTTTCTATAGTTTCGAACCTCATTTTCATAATTTGGAAATTGAAGTTTTTGCTATCGAAAACTAGGAGTGTTATCGATAACAAACTTGTTTTGCTTTTGGCATAGGAGAGCTTAAGTTTTAAATCAAGAGTCTTTAACTATAGTTATCAACTCGGCTATTGAAGCTGATCGAGAATATATATACATAATAGGATCGGAGATTCTTCCTTTTGTCTATTACATCCTTTGCACACAACCATTATACCCTTTTTTACGCATTTCATGGTTTAAGGGTATAAAAAGAAATGAAAATTAATTAAATACAAAAAAAGGCCGGCAACATTTCCGCACTGCATTGCCAAAAAGGTAGCGAGAGTAGCTCTCGTGGCTCTCGGCCACCCTGGGAACTCTGTTCTTTGCTCTGACAAATCCCATGCACTGTTTTGTCCAGGTTTCTAACGGGGGGCAAAGGGGGCCGTAGTCGTCGTAGTATGACGTCGGGCAGGCCAACAACAATTCGACAGCAGGCAACAAAACAAGATTGTGTGTGTTTGCCCAAAGTTCTAAATTTAAAAGTCAAAGGCACGATATTTTTGTAGTTATATATACCCTGTATGAACAGAAAAAGGGTATAATAACGATACATGAAAATGAAGAAGAAATTTGTAAACAAAGGTTTCAAAGTACAGTGAAAAGAGTTGGATGATGAGAATTGATCGATAACAGTCGCTTTTTAAATAAAATTTGTCGAATATATTATTGAAGAAAAGCTAGAAACATAACAGCTTGACATTAACGAGAACAGAATAGAAACGAGAAAAGTATAGAATAAAACATACTCGTTAGTTTGGCATATTTGAACTGAAGTAACGAATAAGTTCTTCAAGAGTTGCCATACAAGCGATAAATACAGCTCATTTTGATTTATCGATAGCCTACTTAAATCGATAACCCACTTCTAAGACTTCAATGCTTTAATAAACAGAACATCATCTTCAAATAAGATTAAATAACCGTATTATCCAAAAAGTACAGCTCATCTCAGAGTCGACTACAAAATTTAAATACAGATTTTTGGACGCAGGAAATTCCAAACAACTCATTGTCGGCCAGTGTTCGATGGACTTGGACTCGTGTTGACCGACGCCGACGGTCTCGAGAACTCGGCGAGATTTCTATGTAAATACGTTTATATGACTATTTTATTGGTAAGTACATAAAAAAAAACCTGTGTGTGTGCGTGTGGCTGACCTTGCCACAAAGGCGCCAAAAGGTGAAAACGCAATCTGTGGCCCAGAGAAATTTGTTTCACGTGGGTGATCTACACACAAAATGATATACATATATGTATATACGTCGGGTCTTTTGACCATAAATATGCTCAGTTTATGCTAGACAATAAAAATGTTTTCATCTTATGTCCAAAACGGTTTTACAATGTTTATGGGAGCAATAGGGTCTAGATGGCGAATGTATAAAAACTATTTTTTCACCTGTTTTTTACCTTCAGGTATTTTAAATAGATATTTTCACATTTTTTAAGATTTTCTAGTACCATAGTTTTCCAAAGCCTCACTTTTTCCTACAAAAACTGAACGAGATAAAGTTAGGAAAAATGTTCTCCCTCATGTCTTGCAACAAAAACAACAACGCACACTAATTGAAATTTTATGACTTGGCACTTGGAGATAAGAATCTGTTTGCTGATTGAAGACGAGAGAACTCGCTATACTCGCTATTGTACTTGTACTCATGCTCAAACTTGGTACTATGCTAACAAAATGAACGATGAACTCATTGTGGGTGGAGAGTAAAAGGGTTCATGTGAGGAGAGAGAGGGGGGGAGGTGCTAACTTTTCGCTTGGAACTAATGCATTGCACAAACATTTCCAATGAAGAAAAAACCCGTTAGAGTTGCTTGCTCTCAGAGCGTGCGTGTGGGCGATGCTGGGCTTGATCGATTTTAAAGGGGGAGCGCGGAAGGGAAACGGGCTGCACTTTCGTCATAAACACGAAGCAGCTGAAAAACGACTCGAGTGCACTCACACGATACACATACATTTTGTGACTAATTGAAATTGATTTGGCGGCAATTTCCATAAGTGCATTGGATGAGCCGCTCAATTCCAATAAACATTTTACATCATTCCAAGCACTTTCGTAACATGAGAAACTTTGTTTACAATTTGTGTTTCAAGTGATCGGCAAATACATATGTATGTGCGAGTGTGTGTGTGTGTTAAATGTCGTGCTCTCGTTATTGCAGTTTTAATTGTTTTTGTTATTTTGGTATTTTTATTTGTCGTGCTTTTCCCGCAGCATTTATTTTCTTTGTTGTTGCCATCTGATCAAACAAATTTCCTTCTTTAACGCCTACGAATTGGTCTCATATTTTGTTGTGTTCATTTTTATGTTTAATATCGGCCGTAATCCGGTCGAAAATTAATGGCACTACCCAAATTTCACAGCTCTTGTCACATTCAGGCATATTTCTCGTTTATCATCTTGTGTTTTGTGTCTTTTTTTAGTTAGTTGCTGTTGGTTCAATTTGGGAATTAGCTTTATAATTAGTTGAAATTAAAATTCTAAAAAGATTTTGCGGGATTTGCTGAGAGTGACAGTAAGAACATTAATCTATTGACCGAAAATATTTACATATCATTTTTTTTTTTGCGTTTCTTCTTTGACTTTTAGTTTCTTTGGTGCTTTTACTATTCTTCTTATCAGTTTAGCCACTGGAATTTCACGTTTATCTCTCGCTAGTGCTTTAACTGTATTATATCTAACTACTTGAAGACTTTGAGCGTAAAGGTAAACAATTTTTCCCACGCTACACCACCTGTTGCATTCGATATCCCCAGCGATTTTTCATTGACTTTTTTGTGTGCAGTTTGTTTTGTTGTTGTTGGATTCACATTGAGTAATTGGTCGATTGATTGACTTGTTGGCGGCACGTTATCGATTTCACTATATGTGTTTTTTGTGAACTTTTGACTGCACTCAAACCGAATTGGTGTCTTATATTTTGTTGTTATTTATTCCTCATTATGGACGCCGATTTAAAAGAATCGCGCGCGCACGTCGCGTCGTGTCGTGTCTAAGCAAAAGCGTCGCAAACGACTGAAATAGAACTCGCCGTTTGTGCACACTAACGGAACGTGAAACCGTGGAACACCGAACGCAGCGTCAATGGAGCTACATTAAAAACAAACGCAACGATATACTCACGAGCGCCGCGCGCATAGAAAATTGAGAGAGAGAGAGACAGAGAGTAAGACTTGCTCATTCATTTGTTTCGCTTTTGCGGTGTTTTTCAGCTCCGTCCTATCGCGCGGTCAGCGTCGCTGCCAGCTTCTGTCTGACTGCGGTTACTGCAAGTCGTGATGATGAGGTTGTGACGACAACGACGCAGCGACAGAAACAAAACCGCAAAGCGAAAGCCGCAAGTGGGAGGCAAAAGGAGGAATTAGTAGCAAAGACAGACAAACAAAGATTTTTTAAGAGCTCCGCGTTCACAGTGGTTTTAAAAGCATTCATAGCCTAAAAACTTGCAATAAGTTTTATGTGAGTATACTCTTATATTTTTATACAATTTCTAATTGCCTAGTACCAAAATCAACAAAATAAATGGTCCAATATAAAAATTACTTTTATTTCCACACTGTGTTGATTGACAGTGCTCTCTAAATGCAACAAGATCAGACACTTTAACAACTTTGCTGCACACGCAATCCGACTCCGATTCCGGATGTTGCGTGCAGCGAGTGGGCAACCACTCTGACGGGAGCAATCAATAAAGTGGGCACAAAATTCAGGCTAGACAGAGGCAGCACTCACTTTCCAGTAAGTGTTTGAAGTTTTGGTGCTTTCATTTTGCGCAAACGTGCGACACTGTGCGTGGGAAGAGTGCAGTCAGCTGCTGCGTTCCAACTTTAAAAGTTCCAGCGAAGCTGTCAACTTGGTCGCTTTTCCATGCAGTGAGTATGAGTGGCCTTTAGTCAACTCTTAGGAATGTTTCCACTACTTATGTATGTGTTTGTGCATGCGTTTATCAAAAGACGCAACGGGCAGTAAAAAGCCGAGAAATTGTGTCATACAAAAAATAAAGCAAAATAAAAAAAAGAGAAGAAGAATGGCAACAACAACAGGAAAATGACGATACACAAAGTTCTGCTGATGATGACTAAAAGTGTCTGTGTAGTTGTGTGTGTGGAAGTGTGGAAATAAAAACAAACAATAAGATGGCAAACCCAGTTAAATGTTGGGTCAACCCAACAATGCCAGATCATTAACAATTCCAAGCTCCATCGTAAACGTGTGAATGGATGCAACGTCGACAGCGCAATGATATGATTTCCAGGAATGTGTATAAATCATAAAATCGCCAAGAATGTAATGGCAAATGGGATGCAAAAAGTGATAAGATTTGGGCGATGAATAACTCACAAAAGTATGTGCAACAACACGATTATTGTGTAGATAAGAAGGGGACTAAATTAAGATAGGCACAATCGTACAGCATGATTAATCCGGCAAAGCAGCTAAGAGACATGAGTTTTTTTTGGCAGAGATGTGAAACAATTTAAAAGCCATCTATCGGCAGCTCTCTGACTTGGGAATGCTAATAAGCTACTTTTATGTATGCTCAAGCCGCTAACAACAGCTGACCTTGAAGCAGCGGCAGCAGCAACATTAAATTAAATACAGGGTGCTGCGCTAACAGGAAGTGTCTTTGTGTGCTCTCACTCACCTAAATCATCCATTTTGCAGGTTTCCTTTGACTTCTTCTTCCTCTTGCTCTAGTTTAGGTAAGACTCTTCCAGTTGGATTTTAGTTTAGTGTTTTCACAAGTTCTGCCACGCCTTAAACGCACTCTTATACTAGGTTTAATTGGAATGCTTAAACACAGACACAAACCAACGTAGGTAATTTGACTTTAAGTTTTTAATCCACGCAAACAGATATTTTTTCCTTTAACGCGACAACAACAACAACAGCAAAGCAGATTAGAGTCAACGACGACGACTGGTCGATGGTTTTTTATCCGTCGCGTTCGCGTTTGGAATTGAAAATAATTTTTGCTGAAATGGCAGTGAACGCTAAATTGTGAGTGTCGCGTAAGTTGGAGACGAGTTTTATATGATTCACTTTAATTTTGGAGCGGCATCGGCCACAAACACGTCGACAACACAGCACAGACATAAACAATACACACACAATACATACACACTCACATTTCAATGTGCGAACAGCTGTTTGACTATCGATAACTAACGCGCACTTTTGATAAACTTTTCATCTTTCATTTCAGTTAGCCATCGCAATGGAACCGGACGCCACCTCGTTACTCGTTCTAAACGACGATTGTTTGGACAATATATTTGTGTATTTTAATCTGGACGAATTGATGAAAATATATGGCAGCGTGCACTCTGTTATTGATGCAGCCATCGAGCGACAACTGCACAAATTTACACATATTAACTTCAGCTTGCGCTTTCCACCACAATATGATGATAACCAAAAGCAAATAATTGGAAAATATTTACACAGCATGAATATTAATGTGGGCTACTCCATGCGAGATACCGTTAAAGTGCTTGAACCATTTTTTGTGGGCGCTAAGCAAGGTGGTCGACTAAAAGCTGTAAAAATACAATACACCGACATAAATAGTCAATACTTGGAAATGATTTCGATGGTGAAAGACACGCTGATCGAATTAGATCTGACCAATTGCGATGTGCTGGATAGAAGTGCGTTGATGTTGTTGCTAAAATCGGCACCGAAATTGAAAATGCTGGCTTTAGTTAACATCGATGCTGGTGAATTGGACGAATCGCAGCTCAGTAGTCTGGATCTGTTGAAAGTTAATTGGATTGTTGGAACAAAATTGTTTGATGTCTTTGGAGTCAAAGAACGTTATCCAAATTTGAGCATGACTATCTACCAAGCTGAATTTGTTGATTGGTTTGGACCACCAGCTGCTCGATATAAGTCATATTTTCAGGATATTTAAATATAAAATATCCAGTGTCTAAAAATGTTGTGACGACGGCTTATCGATAGACGAGCGCGAAATGAAGTGTTGGATGCAGCCCTGCATTCGATTAAGCCTACGGCTATTATTTACTTAAAACCAGTTTTTGCAAAATTAACGAATGAACGTTAAGCATAATAAACATATCAAATATAAAACATCTTAAAATGTCTTTCTTTTTTCTTCCAAAAAACAAACAGTGCGTGCTGTCAATAACAGTAAAACAAATGTTATTGGTTTTAGGGTGACCATAGCTTTTCACACTTATGTTACAGCCCGGCTAAATCACCTGCATTGCAAACACTGTCGAAATATGTGCAATTTATTAACGAAATTATAATAAAGTTGCAAAATGGTCGTACGTATCAAATATAATACATCTCAAAATATCTTTTATTTCTGCCAAAATAAACAATGCGAGCTGTCAATAACAGTAAAACAAATGTTATTGGTTTTAGGGTGCCCATAGCTTCTCGCACTTATGTTACAGCCCGGCATTTATCAGCTGTCGAAATAGCTGCAATTATTAACGAAGTTACAATAAAGTTGTGAAATTGACAACGAATTTAAAAAGTGATCAAAATGGTCGTACGACCTTATGAAGAGGAGCTGAAATATCTGGAGAAGATCAATGATCACTGCTGGCGTATCAAGAAGGGCTTCCAGCCCAACATGAATGTGGAAGGTGTCTTCTATGTGAATAGCCGACTGGAGCGGCTTATGCTTGAGGAGCTGAAGAATTCATGTCGTCCGGGTGCCATTGGTGGCTTCTTGCCCGGTGTCAAACAGATTGCAAATGTGGCTGCCTTGCCGGGCATTGTGGGACGCTCAATTGGATTGCCGGATATTCATTCGGGCTATGGTTTTGCTATTGGCAACATGGCAGCCTTTGATATGGATGATCCGCTCTCCGTTGTCAGTCCCGGTGGCGTTGGATTTGACATTAACTGCGGTGTGCGACTGCTGCGCACCAATCTCTATGAGAAAGATGTGCAGCCAGTAAAGGAGCAGCTGGCTCAATCCCTCTTCGATCACATACCAGTGGGCGTTGGCTCCAAAGGCATTATACCAATGAATGCACATGATCTGGAGGAGGCGCTTGAAATGGGCATGGATTGGTCATTGCGTGAGGGCTATGCCTGGGCCGAGGATAAGGAGCATTGCGAGGAGTACGGTCGCATGCTTAACGCTGATCCCGCAAAGGTTAGCTTGCGTGCCAAAAAGCGTGGTCTGCCACAGCTGGGCACCTTGGGCGCCGGCAACCATTATGCCGAGATTCAGGTGGTGGACGAGATATTTGACAAGTGGAGTGCCTCCAAAATGGGCATTGAGGAGAAGGGTCAAGTTGTCGTCATGATACACTCGGGCAGCCGCGGCTTTGGCCATCAGGTGGCCACCGATGCCCTCGTTCAGATGGAGAAGGCCATGAAGCGTGACAAGATTGAGACAAATGATCGCCAATTGGCCTGTGCCCGCATCAACTCGGTTGAGGGACAGGATTACTTGAAGGCAATGGCAGCAGCAGCAAATTTTGCTTGGGTCAATCGCAGCTCGATGACGTTCCTCACCCGTCAAGCCTTCGCCAAGATGTTCAACACAACACCAGATGATTTGGACATGCATGTCATCTACGATGTCTCTCACAATATTGCCAAGGTGGAGAATCACGTTGTGGATGGCAAGGAACGCAAGCTGCTGGTGCATCGCAAGGGCTCCACACGCGCCTTTCCACCTCATCATCCCTTGATCCCTGTGGACTATCAGCTGACGGGGCAACCTGTTCTCGTTGGCGGCACAATGGGCACGTGTAGCTATGTGCTGACCGGCACTGAGCGTGGCATGCAGGAGACCTTTGGCAGCACCTGCCACGGCGCAGTAAGCACATTGAAATCTTTTCACAAATGTTAACTTGTTTGACCTTTAAACTACTTTTCGCAGGGTCGCGCTTTGTCACGTGCCAAGTCGCGTCGCCAGCTGGATTACAAGGAGGTCCTGGATAAGCTGCAACAAATTGGTATTGCCATACGTGTTGCCAGTCCAAAACTAGTCATGGAAGAAGCACCAGAGGCCTACAAGGATGTCACCGATGTCGTTGACACTTGCCACGCAGCGGGCATCAGCAAGAAGTGTATAAAAATGCGTCCCATTGCGGTTATCAAAGGCTGAACAATTATTTATATATGTATGAAACTACAGACAATTGCAATGAACACTCATTTGATATCTAAAACAATACATTAACTATACTTAACGATAAAAAGTTAATCTTTTTCAGTGTCACATTTTTCATGCCTAACATTTTGTGGGCCCGCTGTTAACATTACATTTGTTTACATTTTTAACATTGCGCTGGTTCCAGTGAACGTATGCGTTTGTGGCTCACCAAATCATTTGACAGCTGACTGTCGGTTAAATCAGACGCGTCGCGGCGCGAATGCGTTAAGTATTTAATTTTAATAGTTTTAATTGTTTGACGTTTGAAAGTGCAGTTTAATGCTTATAATTTAACAAAACAAAAGGTGCAGCAGTACAACAAAAGTCGTGTTTAATGATAGCAAATTTTTTAAAGTGCACATGACAAACGATTTTTCTATACAACAACAATTTGATCTGCGCATCAGTTTTTATTACAAACAAATCATTCTAGTACACAGTTATTGCTGAGACAGTACATACACATTTATCTAGCAAAATGACAAATATGCGCCCACCGCAGAAATCCAAACTACTGAAGGTCATCATACTGGGGGATGGAGGCGTGGGTAAATCGGCGCTACTAACACGCTTCGTATCCAATCGGTATGAGGAAAACAATTTCCATACGATTGGTGTGGAGTTTATGAACAAGGACATCACAGTGGATGGCGAGAAATACACACTGCAGGTCAGTAATGTCAAATACCAAAATTGACAAATTCACTTAACAGTTTGTTGTTGTTGTTTCTGTTAGTGTCGTTGATAATGATTTTAGGTGTGACCAAATCGTAAGCCGAAGCTTCTTCGTGACTCCAACTGGACTTACTCAAGCAACGGTTTTTGTGTTTAACGACTTGTTTGTGTAGTTTTTTTTCGTTGATTATCTTTTCTATCATCTGCCCTCCACCCGCACACGAACACACATACGAGCACAGAGAAAGCTCAATTAACGTACATTTTAGCATGCCAGAATCGGAATCAACAGCGTCCAACAACAATGCGGCGACTTTGTTTCAGATTTGTATATGTGTAACAAGCACAGACAACGTCATGCCGAACACATACTTACATACATACGTATGTATATGCATACGTTGCCTAGGAAACCCTTTTCTATATACGAAAGCGGTGTGTTTGTTTGTAATTATTTAAATTACCAACGCACGTCTTCTTCTTCTTTTACCGTTTCCTGTGCACGTTTCTTTGTCATTGTTTGTTAATGATGCAGTTCAGTTCTCTCTTTTTTTTTTTTATTTATGCTGTCAGTTCACATTTTTAATAGACAATTTCACAGGCCAACAACAAGTTAGTTGTGGGGCTTATAAATATGCAACATTGGGTAGCTTTGTCGCATGTGTGTGTGTGTTTGTGTGTGTGCATCATGATGAGTAAGCAAGGAGCTTAACTGGTGCAAAAAATGATTTAAATAATTCGAATAATTAAATGATTGGGTAATTGCGCAAAATCAATTCACAACAAACATTCCTAACAAATTGTTTAGAATTTAATTGAGGGCCTTACAGTTTTTTATGTCTGTATACATACAGACATACCATAATAATAATTCTTATTACTCACTCCAATGTTGAAATTTTCTGCATCAAAAAAACTGTCTGTTAACGCTTCGGTAAGTTTGGCTTAGGCAAGAAGAGGGCATTACCACGTTTATATATACATACATATATGCATAAACATACGAACAAGTATATATGATGATAGTATGTAAGAGGGGGAATGCCCCAATGCAGGGGCTGCTTACGCAGCCAAAGCTTCTGACGAAGCACAAACACTAATGCAAATAATAAATAAAGCAAATACAGTAAAGGCGGCAGCCTGTACACTGAACCAAATTTAAAAATTTAAAGAAACACAAAAATTATGTTATTTGTGTTTACATAATCTAATACAAATTTGACGGCGGTTGTATGTATGTGTGTATGTGTGTAAAAATGCTGGCAATAATTTTCAAAATATTTGAAAGCTTTGAAAATTTGCTTTAGATAGGCAAAAGCTGAAAATATGTTAATAAAAAGGCCTTAAAATGGCAATTTTTAAATAAAATAAAATAAAATATAAAATATTTGTGCAACAAGTCTCTTATAATTCCCAACTGGTTTTAGCTTGACGGAAGGTACCTTAAGCCTGCCCATGGCCATTTGTCCCAGTCTCGCCATAAGTGTTAGTGTGTTAGTGTGTGATCTCACTCAAAACTTCTTACTCAGAATCTGTCTCTCTCACTCAGAATCTCTCTCTCACTCAGAATCTCTCTCTCTCACTCAGATCTTTCTCTCTCTCTCACTCAGATCTTTCTCTCTCTCTCTCACTCAGATTTTTCTCTCTCTCTCTCACTCAGATCTTTCTCTCTCTCTTTCACTCAGATCTTTCTCTATCTCTCTCTCTCTCACTCAGATCTTTCTCTATCTCTCTCTCTCTCACTCAGATCTTTCTCTATCTCTCTCTCTCTCACTCAGATCTTTCTCTATCTCTCACTCAGATCTTTCTCTATCTCTCACTCAGATCTTTCTCTATCTCTCTCTCTCTCACTCAGATCTTTCTCTATCTCTCTCTCTCTCACTCAGATCTTTCTCTATCTCTCTCTCTCACTCAGATCTTTCTCTATCTCTCTCTCTCTCACTCAGATCTTTCTCTATCGTTCTCTCTCTCACTCAGATCTTTCTCTATCTCTCTCTCTCTCTCACTCAGATCTTTTCCTCTCTCTATCACTCAGATCTTTCTCTCTCTCTCTCACTCAGATCATTCTCTCTCACTCAGATCTTTCTCTCCCTCACCTAGATCTATCTCACTCACACTCAGAATCTTTCTCTTCCTCTTTCTCACTCACACTCAGAATAGTAGCATTTTTAAAAAAAGTTGCAAATTTTTTTGAAAAGTTGCCAGATCTAGCAACTAAATTGCTAAACTGGCAGTTTAGTTTTCCATGCTCCGTTGCAATTGCAACAAAAAAGCAGGACTGAGAGCAATGGGAGGGGAAAGCCCCTGCCCTAATGATAGTTGTTCAAGCAATAACCGGAGCTTACACATTCTATAAATGATTGTATGTGAATAGAAATAAGCGTTTAAACCGGAATTTCTCACTTATCAAACAATTCATATATACGTATGGACATATAAACATGCATATTTAAGTGTATTTAATTATTTACTTAGTGACTGTAACCAACATCGTAGACGAATTAACAATCAACTTTATTTAACTTGTGATTCAGCATTAGATCTGTTAAAAAGTAATAATATAACACTTTGCTTGCAAATAACATGTACGAAAATTCGTTATGGAGAAGTTCTTTCCAATTGTAATATGTAAATATTTGCACGATGTTAAATATACAAAAACAAAAAATAATAAAAAAAAGGTCATGACAAGTTAAACAAGTTGTTAAGTTAAACAAGCATTTTTAAAATTCCTTAAACTTTTTTTTAAGATATTTGGGTTACAAACATTTCCCATTATGCGATTCGATATCACACCTTTGTTTATTTTCTAATTTTTAAGGTTTTTCTTGTCGTGAATTTGTTTTTTTTTTTTTTATTTCATTATCAGCATTTTGGTTATCAGTCACTTGGTTTGTCTTTGGGTCTAGACTTTTGAATTCTAAGAAAATATACAGTGGACGCTCGGTGAACGAACAAAACTAGTTCCAGCATCTTGTGCGTTAAGCGAAACCAGCTAAATTGCATACAAAATAATGCCAAAAAATTCTAAGAACGGTCACACTGTGTTTTCGGAGTCCCCTTTTCGTTGCTAAACACAGACAGGATCTTCACATGCAATTAAGGTTGCCACCTTTTTCGTTGATCGTTATGCAAACCTTATTCCCTAAAAAAAATTTGTTTGTTATGCGAAATGTTCGTTATTCAAGGCGAGGCTTCACTGTATGTATAAAAAATAAATATATTCATAGGTGTGATGCAACATTTTGCTATCTTCTTTTTGTTTTTGGTGAGCTCTAACGAGCTAAATTTTGTTTGCTTTAAATTCTAACAAGCCGCCAATTAGTAATTGCGAGCAAAATTTAATTGAATGCCAATCAAGTGTTGTATTGTTTAATTTAAATGCATTTTATTATATGTTATAGATATGGGATACGGCTGGACAGGAACGATTTCGTGCATTGCGCACACCCTTCTATCGCGGCTCCGATATGTGCCTGCTGTGCTATGCTCTGGATGATAGGGATAGCTTGCGAGGATTGCGTTTGTGGCGCAATGAATTTCTCAACTATGCGGATGTCGAGGCGGACAAGTTTCCGTTCATTGTGGTGGGCAACAAGGTGCAGTTGGCAAAGCAAATAAACTTTACTTACAAACAAATAATCAGCTTAAACTTTATATATATATTGTAGAATGACATTCGTGCGGAGAAGCGACAAGTGAGCTATGAGGATGTGCAACAATGGTGCACGGAACAGGGCATTAGCTCACACATTTTAACCTCCTCGAAGATGGCATCAAATGTAACGGATGCATTTCTGCTTGCTTTGCGCCAATGGAAGCACATGGAGTGTGTGGCGGAAGCGGAGCAGCGACAGAATGGCGACACCATCGATTTAACGCAACCAATTCGTCTAATGAAACGACGCAATTGTTGCACAGGCGGTGGCACTGGCTGTGGCACTGAGGGCGGTGCAGCGCATGGCGTTGTTGATGATGATGATGGCAACGGGAATGGGCGCAATGCGGATGCTTCAATGCGTTCAGCTAATGCTTTGACACGCAATTTGTTTGGACAGACGCGCATCTCACCAAAGGCGCCAGCCACCAATTACCGACTATAAAGCTTTTATACTATATATATATTTACAAAACAAATTTTATATATGTACATTCCAGCTGAGCTGAAAACACATACATACTTAACAAACTTGCGCAGTGGCAGCATTATGAGACATTATGAGATTAAGTATAAGAAAGCGAAAGTAACGAGAGTGTATAACAGTTTGTTAAATCGCTGACCGTACTACAAATTGTGTATAACAATTGTGCCTTGCATTTGATCATATTTCATTAAAACATATACAAACTTTACGATAACTGTTATACATGCATACATATATAACACGAGCTTGCGCTTGTTAATGTTAATCTCTTAAGCGAAACGATATTCACATTTTAAGTGTCTATATAATAATAATAAAATGAAATGAATAAAATACATAACATTTGCGTGCTTTCATTATAACGTTTAATATATGTTTCTATATATATACATTTTGTTTGTTTTAATAATTAATAAATGTAATAACAGGCTATAATAACGCTTAACCCCATTGTTAAAAAGATTGTTAATGCTTATAGTGAATTATAACACTTAATGCCAAAAGCTTAAAACTAAGGCAATTTCTTGGCTTGAAACGAGAGTGAAAAAAAAAACAACTAGTTCGCAAGCGTATAACAGACATATTTAAGCTTATATAAGTTTAAGGGTATACGAGGAAGAAATATCACTTGCTGTACACATTTGTCGCCCATCACACTTCTCTCTCTCGCTCCTCCTCCTCCTCCTCTCACTTCTTTTTGTAGCCATACGAATTGATGGCATCATATTCGCCATCGCACATCAGCAACAGCTGATACCACTGTTCACCATCGACGCGTGGCAGCTCGAGAATGCCGCCATAGCAGGCGGGCAAAACTTTGGGTGACATGTATTTGTGCAGAGATTCGCGATCGGTGCCATGGAAGATGATGCGACTACGCAACTTTTCGCGCAGGAAGGGCTTGAACAGCGCAAAGACCACATTGAAGATCTTGGGTTGATTCACAATGTGTATGGCCTTGATGCGCAATGCCACCGAATCCTGGAGCCAGTCCACAATGCGTTTGGCAAATGGTGGCGTAAATTGCCACGTCTGCTGTAGACTCAGGCCATCCATATCGAAGATGACAACGGCGCCATTGATTTGTGTCTCTGGCTCGAGCATGGCCGCCTCCAGGAATATGACGGCGCCCTTAAAGACCTCATCGAGCGTGACTTGTTTGTGCTTCCAGCGTTCTGATTACAACAGAAAAGTAAAGCTTAAATTAACTTCCAAGGTTTTATTGTCTTGTCTACTTACTGCCCAGCTCAAGTAACAAGATGCGACGTCCACACTGATCACGATTGGGAAACACTGTGAGTATATTGTGCTTAAAGATGTTGGCCTCACGTGTGGGTTTCAGATCATTATACACATCCGAATGCTTCACCTTGAATGAGTAGTATCGCTTGATCTGGAAAATAATACTCAAGATTAAATCGAGATATACATTTTTCGAGTTTAAGGCATTCATACCAAGTCGCGCGCACTCTCTGGATAATATTTGCAGGGACGCAAGAAACGTATAAGCCACTCCTCATTATCCTTGGGGCAATTCAAATCGGTTTCCGCTATGGGGTTAAAAGATATTCCATATCAATATATACTCAATGCTAATAACACCAGTTAAATGCTGATCTTGTTGACCTTTTTTGTATTTCTCTCTCGAAACTCAATGTTATATACTTGGGTTTACTTGTGTGATTATCATGTAAGCTCGTATAATGATCGGGCTTACAACCAGGAAATCAACTTCAATCTCAATGTAATTTGTAAGTTAAGTAAAGGGTTTAGGTCTGTTGCTATATAATTAGAGACATGCTTTAAATTGACTTTGGCTGTCAAAGGTTAACGTTTGTTATGGGAGTTTGAAAACATTTCAAGTTAAATATATTATTTTTCCCTTGGGCTAAACATTTAAAAGTAAAGAATCAAATTGTGTATGAAAGGGTAAAGGGAAAAGATCATAACTTTTATTTGAAACTGTTTCTCAATTTTCAATCCTTACGTCCTTAACAAATTTTTGTTTTAATATGCGTTTCTTACAATGTTAGAGATCACTTTTGGAATAAGAATCTGAAACAACTACTCATTCTTGGAATTTACCATTATATTTAGCTTATTCTCTGATTTGGCTATACAATTTTATAGATTTCCCTTTAACGAAGTTTCTTCTATCCCCTTGGCAATCGCTACATTGAAGTTCGAAGTGTTTTTTGCTTTATTAATAATCAAGTCTTTTGCCATTAACTTGTGTCAAGTGTACTTCTCCTTAATTATTATTCATACACTTATTTATTTATATTATGGAAATGCCCTAAGCTTTATAAATCAACAAGCATATAGTAGATTATGTTAATTTCAACTAATCCCCAAGTTCTAGTTTATGTTTTTTTCCCCCTGGATATAACCACTTACCCTCCAACAATCGTTTAAGCTCCAGTGTCGCCTGCTTTTGACGCTCGGGAGTTTCGCGCAGTTCCCGCACTGCAACTTCTTTGGCGGCAGCAGTGGGTTCACCCAATTCAAACTGTAGCGTATAGTCGCCCAGCTTAATTGTGGGCAACGCATCAATGTCCGATAACATGGTGGGCACTCCTAGAATAACAAAAGGGAAAAAAGATGACAATTAAGGTGCAATTAAAGCACGTAACTTATGGCGTGTTAATAATACTATTCGGTACAGATGAGCCCTGCATTCATGCACTGGGAGAAAAAATCAAGCAAGAAGGTTTTGGGCGAGCGATCTCGGCTAGGACCGAACTACAAACGGCGATATCTTGTGTGTTTCTTAACCGATTTTGATTAAATTTATTGCAAATGTTCATTATTTTATCCATAGTTTCAAACCTCATTTTTACAATATTGAAATTCATGTTTTTCTTGTTATCGATCACATGTGTATATCGGAAACTAAAAGTGTTATCGATAATTTGAAGGAAACTTGTTCTGGTTAGGGTATAGACAACTTTTAGTTGCAAATTTGCCGTCTCTAGCCCTTATAGTCTTTGAGATCAGATGAACATGGCTATATCGGCTTGGCCGTTGATGCTGATCGAGAGTATATATACTTTATAGGGTCATAGATGCTTTTTACTGTTTGCTACATACATTTGCACAAAACCATTATACTCTTTTTGAAGGGTTAAGGGTATAAAAACACCTACTAACTATTGTTATTAACGTTTCTCAATAATAATATAATTGTTTTTCTTAATCGTCTGCTCAAATATAGTAATTAAATACTTACTCATTTTGCAGCAGTTTTTGTTATTGTTTTCGCTGTTGTTTTTGGATTTTTTGTTGAAGGGAAAATATTCTTTTGTGCTTAGCACTTAATTGTTTGGTGTTATTTTTGCGCTTTGTTTATTTGCCTTACAATTGACTTTAAGATCTTAAGTATCTACATACATATACATATGTATACTATATTGTTGTATGACAAATTGTGCATTAATAATTTATATTAAAACCGGATCATTGAATGCAGTCAAATTCGTGTATAAAGCCGATCATCCGGTTATTGCTACCATTTAGCCTTGAACTTAACCTTGACATTCGCGTTTTTGGCTTAAAGCAAAAAATACTTCTTGGCTAGAAGCCGAATAGCGGATGCTGTGGATGATGAAAATGCATTTGCCATGAAGACATTTTGCGAATAATCTATTGAACTGAATTCTGATTTTCAATATGTTTCTGTTTCAGATGAAAACAAGTTTTTTGCATATGAAATAACTAAATTTTAAGTGGAAAAACCTGAAGTTGTAATATTTATAATGACAATATAAACAACAACAAAACAAAACAAAATTATCTATGGAAATTGAGATCTAAACAATATGAAAAGACAATCGAAACAACTCCAAAAACGAGCTGTGACATTGATTGACTTTGATTAGATTGGAGTGGGCGATTTAATTTGATGATTTGCAATCCCAGCAAATAATTATAGTAAATCGTAAATAAATCGAGAAGTTTCCAACATTTTTATGTCTGGCAAAAACCGAAATAATGCACAAATAACAAACAACAATATATACATGCGTATATGTATGTACACAGCATAAACTCATGAATAGTTAATGTCTTTTTTTTCTAACATAATAATCGTGTACAAATTTATATAGTACACAGTTCGAGAGCACGGCAAATACAAAGTCAAAACATATTGAAATGAAACTCGTTTTCTTGTGGGAAGCTATACTACGCGTACTACCATAAATATATATAACTGTGATAAAGCCGAAAACGGCGACGGACGACAACGACGACGACGACGCGTGCAACGGAGCCGAAAGAGTAGACGAAACTGTGGCAGCCAAAAGCGTTTTACGAAGATTTTATACCAGGCCAAGAATAAAAAAAAAAGAAAAAAAAACTGGAAATTAAACGGAGATTCAGCTAAAGCTGAAGCTGAACTTGAGCATGACATTCACAGAGAGCAACAGCGGTTGAGAGAGGCTGGCTAGCAAAAGAGAGAGGATGCATGAAAAGGCAAAATGCATTTGGTGGAAAAAAATTATGCCAAAGCTGGTTTTTCATTGCGTTTGCGCTCAGCTGTTGCTCTTGTTGTTGTTGTTGCTGCTGGTGAGCAACTGTTTAATGAATGCGAGACGGTAGCAGAGACGGTAGCGCGCATCTTCGTTACATATTGATGTACGTATGCGTGTGTGTATGTATTGGTAGTTATCTAGAAATTTGAGCGATTTGACCCTCAAGCTTTGTACTTTCGGTTCAATGTTAGGGAGTGATACATTCGTCAATTAGCCATTACCTAGTAATTATACCTGTTTGACAACAAATGGACAGCAACGTGTGTACACTCATAATTATGGCCAACACGTTTCAGGCAACACCCCAACCATGGACATGATACTAGTTGTTTCGCCAGCTTACTATTTTTGTCTTTTGTTATTTTCTGTGAATAATCGACACAAACACGTGCGAAGCGGGCAACTTCCATTCATTATTATTTAAGTGTACAACTCAGCGATTTAATTTAATTTTTTTTACGTTTTTAGCTACAAAATAGTTTGGAATTAACATTCTGTAGCAATTTTTTGTTAAGTGTACGCAAATCTTATTTTCCATAGCACAACTATCCTTGACTTGGAATAATGACTTTCCAGTGAAAAACAATATGCGAGAAAACGCGAAAAAAAAAAGGGAAAACGACATGATGACAATGACATCAAGATCGTTGAGATAAGTGTCAAGCAAGCGATGAGGTCAGTAAAGTCTTGGAAACTAAAAAATTACACAAAAAGGTATAAAACATTGAACTATAAACATGACAAGTCCAATGTAAAAAGTGCTTTAACCTTACGTGCCAAAACCGTATTATGAAAGATAACACATAAAAACATACAGAATTATGTATATATTCATATTATGTGTGTATAACACATACATACATACATATGTTTTTACTGTATTGTGTTTCTGTCTCACCTGAATCAATTGAAGTGGAGGCTGTGATCCTAGGCAAGCAGCTTGTTGCAGTCGCCATGACAGCCGATATTGATTTTTAAAAATATATGTAAAATATTTATACGTTTACGTTTGCTGATGCACTCAAGGAGTCGCTCACACTAAATGCTTTGTGTGTAAATGGGTCAATGCCAACCGTTTATTGAACTTCGCCGGCAAAATTTTAGTGAATTTTCGATCAGGTTTCGTTAAGCGGCGCCTCTCTCTCACACAACTGCAATGCGACTTCACTGATTCTGTGCCAGCCAACAACAACAACAACCGCTTTGACAGTGACGCCGAAAGTGAATGCAAAAGGAATAGCTTGCATATCGAAATGCATGGACAGTGCTGGCAAACGTGCAAAACGCAACTAGTTGCAGTTGTTGTTGCTGTTCTAATGTTCCGATTGTGGAGACATTGAATTTGTGCTCTTAATTATGCAAAAGACAAACACAAAAGAGACAAGAGAAGGGCGCGAAAAAGCAAGCGTAACGAAGCGAAAACAGAATGCAAGCGTCAGCGCACTGCTAGAAAACCATAACAAACACAAATACATAAGTAAACTTACCAAAAATGTAATGCAGGCTCAGCTAATCCAAAGTCCAGATATTTTAATATCCTTCAGAATGTGTTTTTGCTTTTGATTATCTGGGGATAATTCAGCCTTATGTTATTAAGCTGGTCTATCTCGTTGTTGGCACGTTCAATGACTGAAAATATAATGCTGCTTATTCAACAGTTTTATACCTGCATCGTAAGTGTATCAAGTTATATACGCATCAAGGTAGTTAAGAAGTAATGTACTAACACACACACACACAGGTCACACACAATGCGATTAATTATAGCTAGTGTCAGCGCGTTGGAAAGTACATGCCTCATTAGCTGTTATACAGCGGATTACGACAATGTCTCCGAGCTCTCTTGGCTTAGTTGTTGTTTAATTTTGAAGAAATTGCAGCACTGAGGGTTAAGGTCAAGGCAACGCGCACACAGTTATGTCACCTTACTCTGTTAAAATATGCTGCACAACATTGGTATGTTAAACGGCTGTAAAGCGCGTATGAAACTGTTATACTTATAACAGCAGTACACTCTTTTTGCAGTGTACGAGAACTGCATGTAATTAATGTTGAACTTTTGATCACAGAAAAACTTGTATTGTAAGTATATAAAACTCGTTAAAACCGCACACACGTACACGTAGTTTTATTTAATAAAATAGCAACTACCTAAGACGCTCAAACACTTTGTTTTAAGCACTTTTTTTTTAAGTAAGTAAGTACTTCATAATTAACAGCTCTTAAAGCTCGAAGCGAAACGAAACGAACGAATCGACGACTTGCGTGTCGACGTTCAAATGTACAACTGGCGATAATGCAAACTCATTGTCTCAAGCTAATTAATTAACTATTTCGCTTGTGTATGTGCGTTCGAAATATAATTCAATTTCGATTTCAGTGTTTTACCTAGGCATCGAGCAGATAGACGGACAGACAGACTGACATTCGTACACGTCAGTTTTTTTTTTTTAAGTTCAATGGAATTTCACATTGCTGCCGACGTCGCTGCCTATGCCGCTGACAACAGATGCACTTTTAACGGCAATTAACTTAAGCACTGCGCGCAATGCATTAAAACAAATATTGACTTTGCATGCATGTTATTGGTTTTTTTTTATAAATAGTTTGTCAATCGACAGATCTAATCAATTTACTCAGTTGCATGCAACTAAACGCAGCCAGGCGTTGATAGAGATACTAGTTTTAAGAGAAGTTGTTTTAATATTTATTTACATATTATGACTTGATGAGTTTCTCAGTTACAAGTGCTAAAAGCTGATATACATTCCATATCATATCGTTTTTCGAGAGTCTATTATAATATCATTATAGTACTTAATGGTAATTGTTAAGCGCAGACGTTGATATATATTTTATTCTATTTTGGGCTTTACGCTGTATTGTCAATATACTAATATATAACTAGACGAATGGCTAAATACATTGTGCTTCGAATTGTTACTAAATACATATATATATATATATATATATATTGCTTACGTCGTTACATTAAGAAAAGCGATGACTTAAGTATAACTTATAAAATGTAGAAAAAATCATTAATATGTCAACGATATTCAATGCTAAAGTCTTTAAGTGTCTTTCACGAGTTTGTTTGCTTGATTTTTAAGAACAGATTAGGTCTACAGGAGAGCTATATACATAATATCAAAAGAAATATAACTGTTATACATGGCTGTTATACACTGCACTTGGACTGCACCACTTTGCCATCCTTAATTCGATGCTTGCCCTTAGTCTTACTTCGACTTTTACGCTTCCCTCGAGCAAGCAATCATTTTGGCCGAACTTTCTCATACATGAACTGTTGCAAATGCTTATTATCCGGCTGCATCAGTTTCTTCTTCGTAAATTCAAACTGTTCCAGTGCAAATTCGTATAGATCATTTTCCATTTGCCATATCTTTGATCTCTGTATGGTCTGTATGGTTGATTCACTGGGCGGTATCTTCGATGAAGTCACACGCAAATGGGATTTATTTGAGTTTTGATAGTGTTCACGAAAACCTTGAAAGATTCTGTAAAGTGCGGATGGCATTTAAGATATTGTTTCGTATTACAGGCATAAGAGCTCACCTGGGCAATGATCTCTCAAGCAGATCGACAAATTCATACATTTGCTCTGTGACACCGACTACAAAATACTCATTAACCAAATTGCGTTTGGCCTGCTTTAGAGCCCAATCACTGCCGGGTTCCCAGCACTCGGCAGCGTGACCACAAAAGAAGGGAATCTGCAGCCACATATTCCGAGGATCACAGTCGGGTTGCTTCTGAATAACGCACTCATCGAACGTCTGCACATAACAAATACAATAATGATTTGCTATCAATTAAGGTAAACTATTATTACTTACAATTTTATTGCCCGCTTTTTTCCGCACCAAATTCGGTCGATAGTTGTCGCCATAGCGCAAAAAGTAGTAGTAGGAGACTAGTCGGTCCAGCGGCTTACGCACCAAATTTATGTAGATGGGCTTATGTGCGATCTGAAATCTGCAGAAAAGCGATAAAAGGCTAGAGTATTGTGAACTATATATTAAATAGTTTACACCTACTTGGAGAAATCCAAAAATGCCATGTGACCATGGTATAAGGCGGGCTTCATTTCATGCCATCTTGTCACATTGCGCACAAAGGATATCTAACAGTAAAACACATTTGATCAATTCTCTGTCGGTGTAACAAAAATGGTTAGCCGAGACACACACCTGATTTGGCAGCGAAAGTACGTGCATATTGGCGGTTACATTAATATGCAAGACATGATATCTGTTTTGTTTACACAGATCGTAGGCAATGTTCACAAAACTGGTTGAGCCCGTCTTGGGTACACGATTGTACAGCACCACCAATTGTTCCTCATAGTCAAAGTTATCCAATGTGGGTGCAATCTGGGCGAGTGATGACGGATCCGTTTTCTTGGCGCCGCTTCCAGCGAGGTTGGATAGCGGCTTAAATGCTACGTAAAAATGAATCATATATATTAATGGTGCATTCATATCGTGTATGGAAAATATATATATACAAACCGTTTTCTAATCTCAGTCCAAGCAACCAATAACCACCGACAACAATCATGCAAAATACGAGTATAAACCAGTGCACAGGACGCATTAGAGGCAACATTTTGCGCAATTTCTTATACATGCTGCTGCTGCATAGAGCTTATGTGTTCTTCAATCTTTGATAGTATCACAGCACATTATTATAAAAACGTTTTAAGTTTTAACCAATTTTCGTGCTGTTTTGTTGCATTTTGCTTTTATTTTCGCAGAGCCCTGCTGGCTGCAAAGTTGTCCAGCGCAAAAACCAGCTGTTTTAACAGTGCTGTGTAACGCCTGTTTGGTTACATTGTTCGAGTTCGATTTTAACGTTATCGAAAACTTATCGTTACATTAATAGAAAAGAAAGTTTACACACCCTCAAATAAATAAAAAAATGTTTTTTATTGCTTTAGTTGTAATATTAATTTAGCCGCCCTTATCGGGAATACAACATAAACAATGGCATGCAGCTGCAGTCCACTGTTTTATGTATTTTCGCGTAAGAATTTACTTTATTTAAAGTATAACTGGTTGGCATTGTGCATCTCCCTTTGTATGGGAACTGGAGCACTATGGGGCTATTTGCATTGGACCAACAAATCTATTTTGATTCCGACCGAAGAGTTCGAAGCCAAGGATTATGTGAGTACAGTTAAATAACATTTACTTTGCACATACATATAATATATCATTGTTGATAAGTTTGTTTGGTTGCATTCATAAAATAATAATCTACAAAGAACAAAGCCCTCAATATGGTTGAGTCACACCGCAATCGAAATGCAATCATAAATACTACTTCGGTATTTAATGAATGTGTCTGCAGCAATGAAAAGAATTTCTGCTATGCGAAAACAGGTGTCGTTCATTTAAATCTTCTTTCGTTCAAAGTATGATAGGGGGCAATTGGCTAAATTTTAAATTTATTTTGCTTTTGTTGTGGGAAAGGGACGCCAATGGCTATTATCGTTTATTATTTTCCCCAACCATATTGAGGCCACATTTAACCACATTGATAATAAACAAAAATGGAAGGGAAGTAGATAGTACAAAAAAACATAGATATTTTTAAATAACTAATGTGTACTATTATTGTAAGATTAAAACTAACATTTTTCAAACTTGTTTTCTTAGAATGCGCTCAAAGAAATGTACCCCGGAAATGAATTCGATTTTTTATACTATGCACCAAACAGCGATAATGCAAACAGGCTCATGGATCTTGTGCTTGAAGAACTGCAACTTAACAGAGACCGTAAGTCTTAAAATTTTGTGACAGCGCTTAACTAATCTTACACTTTCTTTAGTTGTTCGTGAGTACAACAACAGTGATGATCTGCAAACTGATATGGAGCAGCAGTGCAAGGGAAACTGTTTTGCCGTAAGTTTTCAGGCATTGCCCGAAGCACAAACGAGTGGAAATTTTAAATATAGCCTTAGCTCGAACCGGTTGCGAACTTCACCCGAAAAGCGCTTTGTGAACGACGAGGAAATCAATCATGGGAAGAGTATGTAAAACCCAATAAACTTCTTTTGTTCTTTCTTACATATTGTGATCTTTTGTAGGTGACGATGAATATATTCGCGAAGGCTTTCTCACCCTGCAGCACGTCATTGACCGGCAGTATATGCGTTACCATCAATTTGATACCAATTATGATCTGCGGCTGAACGCTATGCCCAATCTGGAAGTTGGCTCTATGGACAGTTATAGTCTGATCAATTTTGGCACACTCTATAGCATATTATTTAGCACACTGGTGTTAAGTACGTTTGTTGTGCCCTTTGTTGAAGAGAAACAGAATGGCATCAAAGAGTTTCTAAACCTTGTCACGCCCATGAGCTTTTTAAACGGCCTCACCTTTGCCCTCATACGATTTGTGTTCTACGCAGGATTTCTTTTAATAACGCTTATACTTGCCTGGATGTATGGCGCAATGGGGCTTATTGGATTTGTTTATGTATTTACCTTGTATTTGTTGTACATTGTTGCAAACATGTCGTATGCCTATCTAATATCTGTCTGCTTCCACTCTGGTAAGCGTGTATGCATCTTGTTAATACCTTCATATTCATGAACTTTTATGGTTTGCAGTGTTCTACGCAAAGATCGGCGGCCTTATTATGCTTGTTATACCCTACATGTTTAGTATTGTGCGAAGTTGGCTTACTAAAGTCTCCTTTTACATATTCTGCACAAACTCATTTCTGGAGGGCTTAGATGTCTTGCAGACGTTCTCCAACAAACGTAAGTATGACAAGAAAAATGTTGCTTTATTGTATTAACATTTAAATCGTTTACAGATCGACAATTTGGAGGCTCTGATCTTTTTCGACTTATTAAAGAAGACTCAAGTCGTGTCATTACAGTTTATATCATTCTAATTTGCCAGATTATTTTATATGCGTTGCTGTACAACTACTTTGTGTGCGTGTTTCCTGGCCCTGGCGGTCTTAAACGACCATTCTTGTTCATTTTTAATGTAAGTCCAAAATTTGCGCTACTGCAATCATGTGAATAAAACAAGTTTTTTCAACATGTGCAGCCCAAAACATATAAAAAGAGACAACGCAATGAGTATACAACGTCACCGCGTGGCACCGATGCCATCATTCTCAGTGATTTGTGCAAGAAGTTTCAGACAAGTCAACGTGAAACCCAAATAGCTGACCACCTTAATATGACAATCAAAAATAAGGAGATCACTGTACTACTGGGTCACAATGGCGCCGGAAAGACAACCATGATGAATATGATCATGGGTAAGTACATTGCAAGCAATTTAATATGTGTCCTACTAATTCTCTCTTAATTTTTGAAGGCACTGTGCCAAAAGATGCTGGCAAAATTGTCGTTTGCAGCGAACGCGATGTTTCATCCTATCGCCATCTAATCGGCTTCTGTCCCCAGCATAGCGTCTTTATGAGCTACATGACGTGCCAACAGCATTTGGAGTTCTTTGCCCAGTTACGTGGTGCCCGACGATCGGAAGCTCGCGTTTGGGCTAAGCAGATGCTGTGCAAACTCAATTTACATGACAAGGCCAATGAGTATGGCTGCCATTTGTCTGGCGGTATGAAACGTCGGCTCTCGCTGGGCATTGCTGTTGCCGGTAATACCAAGTAAGTAGTCTTTATTATTCATGTCGAGTGATATTTCATCCGTGGATATTTAAATTTACAGAATTATTATATTAGACGAGCCATCATCCGGCCTGGACATTGAGTCACGTCGCGAACTTTGGGACATTTTGTTACAGCTACGCAAAGAGAAGGCTATTTTGGTTACGACACATTATATGGAAGAGGCCGAGGTGCTAGGTGATACCATCTGTATACTGGCCAACGGAAAGTTGCAGGCAAATGGCTCTCCCCTTGAACTGAAACGTAAATCCGGCAGCGGCTATCGACTAAAGCTGGAGGCACATGAGTCGAGATTTTTGGAAAAAGAAACATTAGCTGACATATGCAATTTTATACCTAATGCGAAAGTACTTGTAAGTACCTGATTAAGATTGCTTTGGCTTGTTTTTAATAGCATTTTTTTTCTCTACAAACAGAATATTGTAAAACCTACGGTCAATATTTGTCTGCCGTATGACAAAGTATCACAATATGAACCTATGCTTCGCAGCTTGGAGGCCAACAAAATTAATTACGGCATTGAAACGATTTCAATCACAGACACCTCGCTTGAGACTGTGTTTCTTAAGTGAGTTTAAATTCACGCTCATATTTTAAATAATTTAAATAACATTTATTTAATACTTTGTGTTTGCAGCTGTGCCGGCGAATGCGATCAAGTCGATACGCCAGATATTGGAACACGCAACGATGCACCTCTGCTTGCGATTGAATACAAACGCCTACAAAATAATGTGACAAGTGCTTACCAGCAATGGACTGCAATATTTTATAAGAAATCAACATTTTTGTTTAACGAATGGCGTTACGCCTGCTGCATGGTAAGTGAATCAACATCAACTATAGTATAACAGATAAGCAAACCAGTAAAAATGGTTGAATATTATAGATATGTGAAGGACGATGAGTCAAACGCTTGATTCATAAATCGAAATTAAATGCATTATATAATAATAATATTATACAAAGTTAGGCCAAGAACGCGCCTTTTGTATAAAATGCATATTCCTTATTTTATCAGTTTAAATAGTTATTCTTCCCATTTGTTTTTGCAGTTGAGTTTGCCGCTTATTGGAGTCGCTGCCACTATTTTATTGATGCATTCTATGTCCGTAGTGACCAATGAGGCGGAATTGCCATTAAAGCTCAGTCAGTTGAACACTGGAAGCGTTTATGTTTACAATCCGACAGGCCAGAACGAACAGGTGGAGCAGCAGCTGCGTCAATATATTCAGCAGAATAACCTTAATGCCAAAACTCTTACCTTACGCGGTGACAACACTGTTCGGGAAGGTAATAATTGTAATTCTAAATCAAATAAAATAAATTATAATAAAATGTTGTCTTTCAGAGCTTTTGCAAATGCAGCGCGACAATTTGGCAGACTTCTTGGAGGATACCATTGGCTTGGTCGACCTGAGCAACATGCCCAGTGTTGAGATTAACTATGCTACCAATCGCTATCATAGCAGTGTGATGCTCATCAATATGCTGGACACATGCATGCTGCGTTTGGCCAGTCGACAACAGGATGTGCAAATTGATGCCACCTACGTGCCCATAAAACGATTCGTCAGTGATGTCAGCTCCGCTAGACTCGAGTACTATGCGGTCATTGTCCCCGTCGCTATGTTCTTCAGCATGTTCTACTACATAGCGCTGCCATTCCGTGAGCATGTCAACGGTTTCCGTCAGCTGCAGCCCATGTCTCGCTACACTTACTGGTTTGCTACCTTTGCCTTCGATATGATGTTGCACGCACTGGTGTGCCTGACACTGTTTATACTGCAGCAACTTATAATGCCGCCGGAGCTGTATAAGATTGAGGAGCTGAAGATGATAGTCATAAGTATATTCTTCTACGGTTGCAGCTATTTGCCTATTTTATATGCATTGGGCAATAGCTTTAAATCCATATCAACAATAACCACATATCTGCTGCTCATGCTTGTCGTTTCGGGTGAGTTATTGAGACAAATTTTGAACAAAACTTTAAGTCCTAATTTGTGAATCTTTCAACCTCTTATAGAAATTACGCCACTGATTACCTCCAACAATATTCAGGCCATGAAACTGCATGCGACTAAAATCGCGTTTCTTAGCTTTCTACCCGATTTTAATTTGAACCACCAATTGCGCATCATTAACGAGAATCTGATAGCGCAGCGACACAAATCGTCAAAGCCCTTGGAAACATCGACCAGCTTGTTTTTTGTCTATGCTACAGTTGTCTACATTGTGGTTATGGGCTTCTTTACTATTGTGCTGGAGCACAAGTACCATCGACAAAAACTGCGCGACTTCTTCAGTGGCAAATCCTGTAAAATCCCACCAAAAAGCGGCAGTCCGTCTGGTATAAGTCCGTTGCAGGCGCTTAACTTTGTCAGTGATTGCGTTAGTGAGGAGAAACGTGTTAAACAGCTACTCGACAGCACTGAACCGCAATCTTCACATGACTTTCCATTGATTGTTAGCAATCTGCGCAAGAGCTATGATGGCAAACCAGCTGTCAGCGGCATCAGTTTTGCAGCGGAACGTGGCGAATGCTTTGGACTGCTGGGCGTTAATGGTGCGGGCAAAACGAGCACTTTCCAAATGATTGGCGCCAATCTGGCAATAGACGGTGGCCGAATACAAATCGAGGGTGCTGACATACGCCTAAATGAAGTAGCCTATTGCCAGCAGTTCGGTTATTGTCCGCAGTACGATGCTTTGAATAAATTTATGACCGCTGAGCAATGTTTGCGATTGATGGCGATGTTGCGTGGTCTTAGCCAGAAAGCTGATGATCCAGCCGGTGTGGAATATAGTGTGATGTTTTGGCTGCAGAAAATGCAATTGCAGAAGTATCAACATGTGGCAGTGAGAAATTATTCAGGGGGTACAAAGCGTAAGCTGCTGGCGGCCATGGCCATGATTGGTGCACCATCGCTGGTTCTACTGGATGAGCCGACAACTGGCGTAGATCCTATATCGAGACGCTTTTTGTGGCAGTGCATTAAGGATTTCCAAGCAAAGGATCGAACTGTGGTGCTAACATCGCACAGGTTTGTTTAAATATTTGCATATATTTTAGATATTATAATCTTAATATGTTTAACTTATCTTATTTGCAGCATGGACGAGTGCGAAGAACTGTGCAACCGTCTGGCCATTATGGCCAAAGGCAAATTTAAGTGTCTTAACAACATTTGTGCATTAAAGCGACACAGTGGCTTCACCATTAAATTGAAAATGAAAATTGACACGGAGACGGACACAAATGTGGCGACAATAACCAACGCACTAAAAGGACAATTTGAGGCCTTGGAACTGCGTGAGAACCATGCAGGCACTTTAACCTATATTGTTCAGACAGATCAACAAATACTGTGGTCGCAAGTGTTCAAAATAACGGAAACCTATCTGGCCAATAAGCTTAATGACCTTGTGGAATACTACTCAGTGAATGAGTGCACTTTAGAAGATATATTTTTGAAGTTTGAGCGACAGGCCAAATCGCTGTCACGTTCCGGGTCGGAAAACTTCGTGTGAGCGCATCTTGTTTAGTTGGCGACTCTCTATCTTCTTTATCAGTTTGGCTGCGTGCACCATCGGTAGATCTTGGGGATCTAGCTGTGCATTTCTTGCAGAATGCGTGCATTTTAAGCGTTATGCTCCCAAAGAGGGACAATCCACAAAGATGTTTGTTACGGGCAGGCTCTTAGCTAAAAGCTTTGAGCCTGCCTGTGACAGATATGAATGTAGATTTGGTATTTGACGGAATATATCATCTAGTAAAGTTGATAAAGTAAATAGAGGCTAAGCTAACGCAAGGTGCAGTTCGCTCATATTAAATGTGAGAAAATTATTTGGCATAAAACAACTTATAAAACACATTCTATACATCTAAAAACATTTATCATAACATTTAGATATAACTTGATTTTTGATACTAAGCTTAAATGTGTGTTATTGTGGTCTTATTATTTAAATAATATTAATGTACTAAAAGACACTTAGCTTAAGTAAATCTCTATATTTATGTATAACATACTACATACACCAAAATTGTGAATATTTCTCTCAAAACACACATTCTATACATCTTAATTTATCTTAACATTCAGATATTTCTGAAAGCTTATTTATGTGTTATTGTGGTTTTATTTTTTTAAATAATATCAATGTACTGTAAGACACTGAGTTTGAGAAAATACCTTTATTTATGTGAAACATACTACATAAATCAAAATTTTGAACATTTTTGTCAAAGCAAGACATACCAACAAAAAATATCGAATAAATTTTTGTATTAACGAATCTCAACTGAATTTGGTCAGCTATTTTTCTACAAAACTAAGATGCTCTTGCTATAAAAATGAGCAATTTAACTAAATATCAAAGGACAAATAAAAGAAATAAACTTTAAATGGTATTGTTTTTCGCCAAGTACAATAAAACCGATTTGTTTCTAATGAACTGGAACTTGTAAAAGTAACTAGTCAGTAACAGTTTTGCTGGTTCGTTTGTTGTCACTTACTATTGAATAGCAGTTACAATAGATCGCACATCACTGATTTTAAGAAGTCCCATCACAAAATACTATCGCTAGGGAAAAAATTGCACATATACATAGAAACGCAATACAGAATATACATATACAAAACAAATTGACTTGTGAAATATAACAAACAATGGAGGAACTGCTAAACGAAGTAGTGCCCCAAGAAGATTTGGAGGTACGTATATTGCAACATACTTAGTAAATTTTTCTACATTTGTTTCTATTTTTGCAGAGGTTCGAAAGGAAATACCAACACGAACATGAGCTCGACGGGGAAGTCTCAACCGAAACGAAATTTGAGTACGTAATTAACATTTAACTTTTTGTTTAATTGTATTATTAGTAATTTTATATATATTTCGTTACGGTAGATATGCTTTCTGTCTGGTTCGGAGTCGTTACACCAATGACATTAGAAAGGTGAGTCAGTGGCGCTATATGTGTACGTACAAAGTGCACTGTAATACATACGTGTACTTACACACATACGTTTTCGTATCTAATTGTCAACAAGTCGTATATGTGTAATATGCTTTTCAGGGAATAATGATTTTGGAGGAACTGGCTCGTTTGCATCCCGATGGAAAACGTGATTATATCTATTATTTGGCATTTGGAAACGCACGAATTAAAAACTATTCCGAAGGCTTAAAGTACTGCAGAGCATTCCTGGATATTGAATCAAACGATCAAGTCCGCAACTTGGAGGTAACGTCATTACTAAGCATAGATATCTATGAATATTTGTTAACCTCGTTTTTTTAGGAGCACATTAAGAAACAGAGCGACAAGGAAGTTGCCAAAGGTATGGCCGTTGCTGGAGGAGCTGCTCTTGTGCTCGGTGGCATAATTGGACTCGGAATAGCAATGGCTAGAAAGTAAAATTCCCCTTATTTGATTTATGAAAATTCCTCATCTCATTTCATGTATGATTTTCAAATCCACGATTTGTACATACCCAAAATTACAAGTCAAATATCATAATTTATAAAGACAATTTTAGTTGTAATTTAATTTATTCAAATTAAATATCTAAGCTGTTGTTAAAATAACCTATTTTTATACCTTTCTTGTAGTAAACAAAAACGCGATAAATAGTGAAATCTTGTGATAGAGTTCGTTACGGAATGCAATTCCCTCCCATAATGTATACTTCTATATTAACAATTATCACAATGTCGACGTGGGTTAATCACATTGCGCCAATATGCTAATCAGCATTGTTTTGCACTAGCAAACATTCGTTTTTCTTCTTGTACTTTATTACATACATACATATATTTAGTTAATAAATCATTGTTAGTTGCAAATTATTGTATATTTAAAGTGATATTCCCTGTTCATCACCAAAGATGTTAGTGAAATAAATCTTACAATTATTAATCTAATCATTGCCGCATATTCATAAATGAGAATTAGCACAAATTCATTGAGTAAAAATTTATTTTTTAATTATTAAGCTTTGCTTGTAAATAAATGCATCCGTTTCCAATTGATAGTTCTTGATCTTAGATCAATAGTTAATGGTATCCTTGAGAGCCGCAAGGCAGCGGTGCTTGTCAGGCAAATAAAATGGCTCAAACACATGGGGGAATGGTGTATCCCAGCCAGTTACACGTTTTATGGGTGCTTCCAGGCGCAGAAAGCATTTCTCTTGTATATAAGCAGCTATCTCCGAACCAAAGCCTTGTGTATATGGAGCTTCGTGGGCTATTAAAACGCGTCCCGTTTTGTTAACAGACTAAAATAAAGTTTAAAGCATTAACGAATGTCCACAAACTGTCTATATTATATGATCTTACGTTGCAAATGGTTTCCGTATCCCATGGCAGAATTGATACCAAGTCAATGACTTCACAGTCAACGTCAAATTGTTTCTTTGCCATTTCAGCGACCTTAAATTATAGAAGATGGATTTAATAATGAATGTGTTTTTATTTAACTTTATGCTTACCTCCAAGAGAACATGCACTTGTGTTCCCCAGCCGATTAGAGTTATGTCCTTGCCTTCACGCAAAATATCAGCTTTGCCCAACTCATCCATGTAGGATTCGGTTGGAACTTCTTCAACAGCTGCGCGATACAATGTCTTTGGTTCGAATACAATGCAAGGATTTGCATCACGAACACAGGCTAATAAAAGTCCTTTAGCTTTGATTGGACCTCGTGGAATCTACAAAATTTATTTAGTCAAGTGAATTTTTTTTTAATAGTTGATTATTAGAAATACATACCACAACCTTAAGACCTGTGGTGTGAGCAAAGTACGCTTCAGGACTTTGAGAATGGTATAGGGCACCATGGCCAACAGCGCCACATGGTACTCGGAACGTTAACGAACCGCAGTCGAAAAGACCACCACTTCGATAACGGTATTTTGCAGCCTCATTAACGATTTGATCAAAGCTTGGGTATATGTAGTCAGCAAACTGGATTTCAGCAATGGCCGTAGCTCCGGTATTTGCTACACCGATCGCAAAACTATTCGAGTATAAAAATAAATAGAGCAATTGCTTTTTGTTAATAATATATGTCACACTCGAACCGAAAATTGTGCCAGCTGATCGAAATGAGCTTACCTTGTTAGCTATACTATGGACACACTTACCCTGCAATTCCCTGTTCGCACAGTGGCGTATTAAAAACACGATCCTTTCCGTACTTATCCCGCAGATTAACAGAGCAACTGTTCAAAAAAAAAAAACCATTATTATTAAGTCACAGTAAAGTCTTAATTTAAAATACCGAAAAACTCCACCGAAGCCAACGTCTTCGCCGAATAATAATGCTGACTTATCCTCTTCAAGAGCCAAGTCCATTGCATTATTTATGGCCTGAAACATGTTCATTTTTTGCACATCTTTGCTGCCCTCGACGAATTTCGTCGGGTAATAGGTAAAATGCGATCGGCTTAAAGATCCGGCATTAAATTTGATTGCACTGAACAATCCGCGGGTAAGCGAGGATACTTTCATGATTGTTTATATTAACTGTAAGGAAGGGACGTAAAAGACACTAAATAAACTCTCTTATCACTATTGCGCAACAAGATACAGGTGTGTGCAATGTGCCGATGTATACAATACATGTATGATCATTCTATCACATCGATCAGATGGCATAAGTGCTGCCAGATCAACCATACAAGATCCACATATGATTTTAGCTGTAAATTGTTCAGTACGAGCATCTGGCTTGAAAATAAGTAATAAAAATTAAATTACTTGCTGTTAAATATTTATTAATACTTTCTTCTTGAGGTACAATAATATTGAATACCTATTTACGACAATTCAAATTTGAGCTTTTCTACGCACAAAATAACCAACAGATATTTAAAGTATCGATATACATTTGTCCACCACCATGAAATAATCGAATTGAATGTCATGCATACCCACAATATAAGCGACAAGTGCCAAAGCAAATCGACTTTATTCGCTGCAGCAAACTATTTACAAGATTTAGTGCATATTCGCACTATGTTTGCTAAGAGTTAGCAACGCTTTTTTTCCATACAAAAAAATGCCAACTTATTTGAAATATACATTTGGCCGCAAGCAGAAAAGCGCCAAAATTGAAAATCTTATTTTTGCGAAAATATTTTTGTTTGTTTATTTAATGTTTATAAATAGGCCTTAAAAAGTATATGTTTAGTATATTTTTGCACGGCTTATGCATATAATAATAATTTAAATATAAACAATAATAACATAAATAAAATAATTATTTAATAATATAATAAGACATTTTTAATATCAGGCAGCTTCTGGGCTTTGAGCTGCCACAGTTCCATAGGCCGCTCCATATCAGTCAGCATTCTGTTGCGCAGCAAACCAGTTCACTTTGGAACTACTAGTTCCATTATGAATAATCAGACTCCATATTATTTATTTATTTATTTATTATATATATAGGTTACAAATAAATTTATAGCCTAATAATGATTTTTAATAGCACTGGCTGCTAGGGCCTTTGGCTATGTACATTGTAATTATTAAATAAAATTATTATAATACAAATATATACAAAAAATATACAAAGTAGAATTAGAGCTAATAGTGGGTATATACATTTTTATTTTAACTTTGATATTTACTTATACATTTATTTTGGCTTCTTTAAAGAAGTTGATAATGCTTAAAATATTGGAGTTCGTTGATTTGGAAAGAAAAATTAATGGTGATAAGTTTCCAAAGAATTTGTGACGTAGGTTAATTAGAATGGGAGATTTACATTCAATAAATATATGATTTAAAGTTATTGTTGCGTTATTGTCGCAATATTTACAACAGTTGATAATATTTTGGTTAAGGTAATGTTCATGAGTTGTTTGGGTATGTCCGAGTCTAAGTCTAATATACTTAATTTGTCTGGTTCTAGAAATCATTACGTGATCGATGTTTCGTAAGTATTGAATGACGTTTGAAGTGTTGTCGTTAAGTTGTTGGTACCATCTTGAAGTAAGGTTTATTCGATTAAGTTTGTAGTTAAGTAAGTTAATTTTGATGGTTTTGTTAATGTCAATAATATTAAAATTATGAGTGAAGATAAGAGGAAATTTATGCGCTAGTTTGGCATGGTGGTCGGCTAATTCATTTCCCTTAATACTTTTGTGTCCAGGAATCCAAAGTAGCGAAAATTTTGGAAAACGTGACATAATTTCTGTTCTTATTGACTCAGGGTAGTAGGAACAGTTTTCAGTGTTGCGGATGGCTTGGAGTGAAGATAAGGAGTCAGAGCATATGACGTATTTACCAGGTCTTTGTTTGAAAATTTGAATCGTTTCATAAATTGCGATGATCTCAGCAGAGAATATTGAGGAGTAGTCAGGTATTAAACCCATTTTTATAACCTGATCTTCAGTGGTGATAGAAAACGCGGTTGAATACTGGGATTTAGATCCGTCAGTGTAAATAAATATATGGTTAGGTGAGTTGGCTTTGATATTAAGAAACTTTTGTTTAAATACAAGGTCGTTTGTGTTCTTGGCTATTAGGCAAGAAAGTTCTATGTTTACTGTGCTTTTATTAAATTTCCAATGAGGTTGTTTTTGAGTAATTAGAGAAACTTGGTGGTGTTTTATATCCAAGGAATTACACAGTTGAACTCCACTATTAATAGCAGATGTTAATTTATTTTTATTATAGTGTTTGTTGTTCAATTTCTTAACTATAATGTTAAGTGGAGAATCTTTTGATGAATTTATATTTTTGATCAACTTAGCCTGGAGAAAATTGCGGCGTTCTATCACTGTGTTCATGTTAGATTCCATCAAGAGATTGTTAATAGGTGAAGAACGGAATGCACCTAAAGCTGTTCTAATTGAGTTATTAAGAAAAGTTTGGATTCTTTTAAGTTGTGAATATGAAGTATTACCATAAAAGCAAAGTCCGTAGTCAATTTTTGAAATAATTAATGATTTAACGATTAAAATTAAAGTATGCGTATGACAGTTAAATTTATGGCTTGATAAGCATTTAATAATATTGAGTCTTTTAGCTAGAGAACGAGTAAGTTCATCAATTTGTTTAGTCCATTTATATTTGGAATCAAATATTAATCCAAGAATTTTCATGGATGAGACAATTGGTATGTCGAAATTATTTGTTGATATTTTACATTGGCAGGAATGTTTCCTACAGATATGTAAGTGCTTGCATTTATTTAACGACAGAGATGAGCCCGAAAAAGAGCACCAGTCAATGATTTTTTGGAAAATGTTGTCTAAGTTAGCTGTATGGTGTCTTTGGTTTTGGTTAAATTTAACTATAATATGGAAGTCATCTGCGTAACCAACAAATGAGAGATTTCTTTGAATGTTAATTAAATTAGCAAGTTTATTATATACTATGAGAAAAAGAATAACTGAAATAGGGGAACCCTGAGGTATTCCATTGTCTAATGGGTAACTGTTTGAGAAACTGTTAGAAACTCGGCATTTGATTTTTCTATGCTTCATAAAGTTAATTACATAATTTAAAATGTTGGGTCCTAAGTTCCACTCTTGAAGTTGTGCTATAATAGCATGAATTCCAATTTTGTCGAATGCTTTGTTGAAATCGAGAGAGATGATGGAAATATGTTTTTTGTGGATAAGGGATTCTGTTATCAGATGATCTAGATAAGCTAGATTATCTGTAACAGATTTTCCTTTCTTAAAGCCCACTTGGTTATTATGTAGAAGTTTGTTCGTTGTGACAAACCACCATAACCTCTTAGCAATAATTTTATCCAATAATTTGGCGATACAGGGGTTTAAACTTATTGGTCTATATGAATTAATTGAAGTTTTAATAGAGTCAGGTTTGATTATTGGGATAACTAAACTAGTTTTATATTGTTGTGGAATGTAGCTATGGAATATATTATTAAAGTGGTTAATTATGCGTGTTTTAAGAGATATGCATGAGTTACTTATCATAGGATAAGAGATTCGATCCAGGCCAGGGGTGTGGCCTTTTAAGCTTGATATTGCAGAGTCGAATTCGGTTTGTGAAATGTCAGTTTCAATTTGCTGTGCTGAATAAGAAGGACATGATATGTATCGATATCTTGAATTATACTTTTCGTGAATAAAAGTTTGTGAAAAATTTGAGTCATTTGATTGTGAAGACCAGAACTTAGCAAATGAGTTGGCTATTTCTATGTGGTTAGAAATTGGCTGAAGTGTATCAGGAGAGTTAATAATATGAATGACTTTTTGATTATGAATACCACAGAGTGTCCTTATTTTAGACCATATTTTAGTAGTGTTTGTCTGAGGTTGAATGTCTGAGGTAAATGCTGTGAGGGACTCTTTTTTTGCAAGTCTAAGTTCTCTTTTAAATTTAGCTGCAGCCTTGCGAAATTGGATAATATTGACATTGGTGATATATTGTTTTAGCTTATTAGCGGCTTGTTTTTTTTGGGGTATTGAGAGTTTGAAGTTTTTCGTTCCACCATGGGACATTTTTACGGTGTTTATTTAACGCAGTTTGTGGGATGCTGAGGTGAGCACTTTGGAGAATTATTCTATTTAAATTAGCTGTTTCTTTGTTGATGTTGTTTGATGGCGGTGTAATATAATTGAAGTGGTTTGTTTTAGATTCGAATTTGGTCCAGTCGGCACTATTAATTTTAAAAAGCGGTTTGGATTTCGGTGGGTATTGTACGTTTAAAGAAGATGTACTAATGAGAATGGGGTAGTGATCGCTACCATGTAGGTCATTTAAAATTTGCCATTGCATAAACGGATATAAATCAGGTGAACAAAATGAGATGTCAATGTGTGTAAATGTGTTATGTGTGGAAAAATGGGTAGGCGATTTGTCGTTTAAAAGAATGAAGTCTGAGTTGTTTATGAATTTAGAGAGTATTTTGCCTCTTTGATTGGTTTTTGGGGAGCCCCATGGGGTGCCCCAGCTGTTAAAATCACCTAAGATTAGTGAACAATGTTGTGAGTGAAGAACATTAAGTAAATTGGATTCTGTAAATGTTTTGTTTGGTGGTATATATGCAGAAATAACTTTTATTTTTTTTATGGAATATGCAACTATACCAGTAGAGTCAAAGTCGTTTGGCAATGTGGTTGAGTTGTATTGAATGGAGCTATGTATGAGTATGGCTGTGCCTCCGTAGTTAGGAGAATAATTGTTAGCATGTAGATTATAATTAATTGGGAACGGTATTTTATTTAAGGAGTGTAGGTGGGTTTCTTGTAAAGCTATAATTTGTGGGTGGTATTTGTTGATAATAACTAGAAGTTCACTGTAATTGTTTAAATATCCACGAATATTCCATTGAAGTATATTTAAAGACATTGTGAAAGGAAAGATAGTGATGACTTTTTTTTTTTTGTCTTTGGTGAGATGTTTTTACAGTGATTTTGAGTGTGTGTGTTATAAAGTGTTCCCGGTTGAATAACTGAGGAGTCGATAATATAACATGATGTTAAAGACCAGCTCCCCAGTCAGCCAACCGGGAACTTAGCTTTGGTATGGAGGTTTATAGGCACTCCATGTTATCGGAGCTATCAACTGAGTTGTCGTCACAGATTTGATTTAGGGTTTTTTCGAATTTGTTTTGAGATCTTAATATTTTAAGTGTTCTTTTAGAAGTTGTCCTAGGTAAGACCTGAACTTTTGGTTTTTTTGTGCTTGAATTTTTTGTGGTTTTGGATATGCTAGGAACTATAGAGACAAGATCATTCAGGTCGCTATAATCGGTAGCGCTTGATGTTCGCGTGTTGCTAGAGGTAGCAGGTGTTTCTTTTTGTTGCGAAGTTTTGACAGTGTCAGAGAATGTTGGGCGGTCAGTTGAATGATTTTGCCTATATATTTCGTATGCTGCCTTATTGTCTACTTGTAAGTTTATTTTTATCGCAATTATTTCTTGTTGTTTTAAATATATGGGGCACTTTTTATCAGTTGAGCTATGTGTGTTATAAGTGAGCTTACTAAATTTACAGTTGATACAGCAGGTCTCGTTTTTACATGTTTCTTTTATATCTTCGTTTACATGGTATTTGTCTCCACATTTGGCACACGTCTTATCATTTTTGCATACCTTATATGTATGTCCAAAGCGATAACAGTTGTTACAACGAAGAGGGGTTGGTATATATGGACGAATTGATGCCCTCTCGTACCCAATCATGATGTGGTCCGGGAGAATAATTGATGAAAAGGTAAGAATGTGTAGTCCGGTTTCTGTCAGTGTTCCATCCTTATTGCGCATTATTTTTTTTAACACAGGAGACGTTTTGTGCTTTAAGTTCAGATTGTATTATATCTTCACTTATACCTCGTAGGCTATTGGAATATATGACTCCTCTGCAAGAATTAAGAGTGCGGTGCTCGGAGACTTTGACTGGAATGTCGTTGGTGAAGCTGGTCATCTTAAGTAGTTTTTCGGTTTGTTGTGAGTTTTTAGTTTTAACTAAAAGGTCACCACTTTTTAGTGTGCGGCAGAAGAAAACTTCACCTCCGCAAGTAAAGTCAATAACTTTTTTGATCGCGAACGGGGATAGTTTAAATTGTTTTTCTTCTTCATTATCTCGAGAGATAATAATGTACTTTGCATCATTTGCAAGAGACGATTGTTTTTGTGATAGCATATTCGACCACATGGTCTTTGGTCGATCGGGGGGGCCCCGCTCGCCCATCGTGTTGGCTTTTACAGTTATTTATCGGCTCACTTCTTTTCTACACTTGTTTGTTTACGCACGCACCGACAGTTAAAGCAAGCAAATAGATTAAGATTGTAAACAGAGATAAGAATGATCTGTTTGTGTAACTTTTGTAAGCTAGCGCAAAAGACGACTGTTCACCTCGAGATCACAATTGAGACTGCAGACTCCATATTATAATTAATTAATTTTCTAAAAAACGTATTGATACAAATTCTTCTTACTATGCGATAAAGCTTCCTTAAACATGTACCTTCAATTTAATATATGCCGCATGTCTCCACTATATCTGTGAAAAAGATATTAGGGAACTTACATTTTGCCGGTCAATTTTGTATGGGGCCGGCATCGAGGTTGCTGCACTCTTTCGAAGATTTCTCAAAAACGTATTGAAAACTTTTTTTGACATGGGTATCATTTGAAAGATAAAAGAGTGAGTTTTTTACCCAAAAGTCACTTAATACACCCATTTAAAAAACAAAAATTGCCTGAAAACTGCATAAAATAATAAATAAATCAATTTACAACAATTCTGCATCATTACTTAGTTAATTTTAAGTCAAATTACAATTGACGCACATCCGTTGCTAACTTGACGCACATACTTTTCTGCACTTTTCTACACCTCCAAAAATCAAGAGCAGAAAAGTGTAGAACAACAAAACAGCTGTGTTGTGTCAGTTTTGTTCTGTATGTGACTAACAGCTGCTTTTTTGTCAGTTAAATTTTTGAACAGTTTAATTAAATTACAAACGTTGCATTTTTATTACTTAAAAAACTGTCTGATAAAACCATAGATAATTACTACATTGAAGAGAGAGAAGTATTTGCATGCATTCGACAATAGCAGATTTTCTTAATATTTATTTTTATCTGCTACAGTCAGCTGATTGTGGCTTAATTTGCTCGAACTCACACCTATTTTGTTCGATAGTAGCTCTGCACTTTTTTGCACTTAAAATATTCAGGGTTGTATTTTTCATGTTCTGTTCTACACTACACTATCCTACACTTTTTACTAACGAACAGACCTACAGTTTGCAGTCAGTGCCATAATGTAACTAACAAGGTGGGCTCATTTCGATCAGCTGACACCTTTTTGGGTCCGATTGTGGACCCACTACGATACAAATAATCGCATACAAAAATCGTTAGCACAGTATCAAAGGATTTCTTGTTGCTGTTACTGTATCTATATTTGTATTATTTATTTATAATGCGTAAAGAACAAGTTAAACTTTTTAAAATGCCCTGTATTGTGTAATTTGCTGCATTTCTACCACATATGGATGAGCCGATAGTCGAATAATCGATAGGTTCCGGACCCACGTAGTGGAAATGAGCCCACCTTGTTAGTTACATTATGGTCAGTGCTGCTGAGTCCAGCATATCGATAGCAATTGCTTTAGCCCTGGTTTTTGGCGCGCATTTGGCCAGCTGCTTATTGTGCTGCAGCTTGCGTTTGATACGATCACAAACAAATGGAGGACATTTGTGCAGCTTTGGAGCCGCTGTTTCCTTGCCGTGAGGCATCAATTAGAACACTAGCCGAGCTAATTGGTGACTGCAATGAAGCCTACCCGCCAGCCATATATATATTCGGCCATAGCGGTACCGGTAAAACCACTCTTACCAAAGCCTTTCTCCAGCAATGCGAACATAGGCAAAATGTAAGAATTGCGCAGTTGAACGCCATCGAATGCTATACGACAAAAATAATGCTGGAGAATATACTGGACTCACTGGCACAAGAACAACAGCCTGAGGATGCTCTGCGCGCAGATAACATGCTGGAATTTGTCGAGAAATTACGTCGATATCATGCCAAATCTGAGCATGGATTCCTTATAGCCGTGGATAATGCCGAACGATTGCGTGATATGGATGCAAATGTGCTGCCAGTATTACTGCGCCTGCAACAGTTAACCAGCCTTAATCTCTGTGTGCTTCTTCTCTCCCAGCTTCCCTTCGAGAAGTACTACAACAAAACGGGTCTAAGCGAGATCATCTCGCTGCATCTGGCACAGTACAACAAATCGGAAACGCTGCGCATTCTAAGCAATGACTTCCCGCAACTAAAGCGACAGCTACAACTTCAGCTGGATGGAGATCGTCTGGCCGTCTGCGAGCAAGCGTTAACACCTGAATTTTATAGCAACTATTTAAATTTGTTTCTTAGCGTTTTCTACAAAGCTTGCCGGGATGTGCCCGAGCTTCAATTAACGGCACGCAAATGTTTTGCGATATATATGGAACCAGTGCTTGATGGTAGCGTCGAGTGCACAGATGTCTCACGTCTCTGGCGGCACATTGCAGGTCCATTGCGTGCTGCTCTCACCCAAATCTATCTACGTATTGAGAAGCCACTTGGAGAGCCGGATATCGAGGATCAAAGCGTGCGCAAGTTGGCCCAGTCTCTGGAACTACCCTACTATGGTAAATTCCTGCTGATTGCCGCCTTTTTGGCCAGCCACAACTCCGCCAAACAGGACAAACGACTCTTTGTCAAGCATCATGGAAAGCAGCGAAAACGCATGCAAACAGTTAATGCCAGAGCCAAAGTATGGTATTTATATAAGACTTACAGTGGGAAGCAAAAGTAAGTTCACGTTAAAGAAATTGACTTTCGTCGACAATTAAAAATTAATCACACTAACAAATTTATAGGTAGGATAGGTAATTTAAATTCCGTTTTAATGATACAATACTCTTCTTAACCCATTAGGTACCCATTGAAAGTTTTCAATTCTTGTAAAGGTCTATTTTTTAACACTTTTTTCCCGGGCTTAAACAAAAAATGTTTTGATGCAAAAACTTACTTTAAACAATTCTAATAGTGATTGAAATTTTTTTTTCAAAAATCTGTATATATTTTTTATGATACATATTTTGAAAATTGCTTAAAATTACTAAAAATTAAAATTTTTGATAAAAATTACCTCCCTCTCATCAACCATTTTAATTTTTAGCCATTTTATGCAATTTACAAAGTTTTCAAAATTTTTTTCCTACCTATAAATTTGTTTGCGTGATTAATGTTTTATTGTCGACGAAAGTCAATTCTTTTAACGTGTACTCACTTTTGCTCCCCACTGTATATTTCGATTATTAATTATTTGTCTTTGCAGAATGCAGAGAAAATGTCGACCACATTGGGACCCAAATCGTTTAGCATCGATCGCTTATTGGCCATCTTCTATGCCATTCTGGATGAGAAGGTTGGCCTCACCTGCAATCTGCTATCACAGATCTCAACGCTTGTGCATCTTAAGCTGCTGGGCTTCGTCTCGGGCGAACAGAATATTATGGATGGATCGGCCAAGCTGCAGTGCACCGTTGGTCTTGAGTTTGTCCTTTATATTGGCAAAGTTGTTGGCTTCAATGTGCGTCAATATTTGTGCGATTTTATGTAAATAATTTAATAAACTTGTATATAAGGTTAAAAAAAAAGTTCTTCAATAGTTTCTAAATATATTTAACAAGTAATTGGGCAAGTCGCTTATGTGTATTGTCTCCGCAAGCTGAGTGTCCCGACTCCGCAGTTGGAGCAGTCCATTGCTTAGGGTTTGTTCGTCCAGGAGCAGGGCATACGGAATGCCCAGACAGTCGTAAAGCTGAAGTTTCTGTGCCAGATCAGCTGATTGTTTGACCAGATCATATCCATGGTTTTGTATACGTAGCCGGGAACGATGCAGTACGTCTACCAGATGTGCACAAAGATCAAGAAAATCAGGAGAATCTTTCCCATGCATGCCAGCAACGCTGCATTGATAGGGTGCCAACACACGGTTAAGGAGCAGTGATTGCGTCTCTCTGCCATGATCACAGCCGTCTAACAAAAGAGCACACGTTGCCGGTTCCAGCTCGATGATGGAACGTATGACTGCAGGCACTTGTATTTGTCCAGTGCGCCCATCGGGCAAGTGAAAATGCTGCTCATCAGGCAGTGGCACCAGACTAAGCCTTTCCACAGTTATGGCTCCAGCATCACCAAATCCTGCTTTAATGTCAATAGATTGGCAGCCGTCCATTTGTTCCAGAGTATATGGCACAATGGCATAGCGACTGGGATTGGAGGAGTAGCGCATCCACCAGATTTTACTCTCACGCTGCACATTATAAAAGTGTTCCAAGCCGCGATGAGGTTCTACAAAGAAATCAGTTATAAGTTGTGTAACGTTTTCCTGCTGCTTGAAGATTGAGTTTAAGGAAACCGAGGCAGAGTCGGAGGCACTGCTGCATTGATATTTAAGCAGCGTCGGACATTTGGCTTTGCTGGGATAATCTTGACGCAACTGTTGAAAACGATCATAGAATTGCTGGGAATGCACAAAGGAAAAGCGTTGCTGATCAAGGCATTCTGTTTGCGTAGCGGTGCCCATATCAACAGCTAACTGACGCATGCTAAGCCAATGCTCCCGCAGCTGCTCTGCATATGCAGTACCATGACCAAGAAGCTTCAAGCAAGGAGTAACTCCATTTTCGGCAGCGTAAAGGAAGCCCGAAGATTCCAAGGATTTTAAGCAACGGCTTAGACGGCTAGACATCTTGACTATTGTTGTTCGAGTGGTATATTGCCCGGCGGCGATACGTAGTAATCCTCGTCTGTAACCTTCGCTAGCCGCAGCAGCTCCTCCCGGCAATCTCCCTCCGACACCTGATCGTTGCGTAACTGTAGCTGTTGATTTTCCAGCACCGTATAGAGCGGTTGGACGTTATGAGTGTCAATGTTTGCTATTTTGTCTGCAAATTGTATGCTGCTTTTGAGCGTGGCCAATGCCTGTTCACTGTCCAGGTCTACCAATGACAGACGCTCCAGCAATTGTATTGTTTTTGTGTCGATTTCAATTTTGTTGTTAGAGGTGTCCGGAAAGGGTGTTGGCACCGGTGTCTGCGGCACTTTTGTGGGATGGTGCAGTTCCTTAAAATCTAGTTTGTTATGTCTCTTAGTATCAGTATTAATTTTAGGCACTTTGATATAATTTTTTGTTGCAATATTGCAATAAAAACGAGCCGAAATTCGCAACATTATTGCGAGATCTATTTTCCTTAGCAGTGCTGCAAAATGACTGATGCTTGATATCGATATCGTTTTAATAATTTAATTGTTCAACTATCGATTGGATGCAAGCAAGTAGCTATCGGTACTATCGTTTAGGCAACTCTGGCCGGTTTGCTGCATTTTTAGCGCTGTTTTGTGTTTTTATTTTTAACCACGTAAAAAGAAAACACTGCTAATATGCCGTATGCTAATCAACCTTCAGTGCAAATAACTGAACTAACAGACGACAATGTCAAGTTTGTGCTAGAGGACACCGAACTTAGTGTGGCGAACAGTCTTCGACGTGTTTTCATAGCAGAAACGCCGACACTGGCCATCGACTGGGTGCAACTGGAGGCAAACTCTACTGTGCTCTCAGATGAGTTTCTCGCTCATCGCATTGGCCTGATTCCACTGATCTCTGACGATGTGGTGGAACGTTTGCAGTACACGCGCGATTGCATTTGCCTCGACTTTTGTCCCGAGTGTAGCGTGGAGTTCACACTTGACGTGAAATGCAATGAGGAACAGACGCGCCACGTGACTACCGCTGATCTGAAATCTAGCAATGTTAAGGTGCTCCCTGTGACGTCGCGCAATCAGAACGATGAGGATAACGAGTATGGTGAGAGTACTGATGAGATACTGATCATTAAGCTTCGCAAGGGACAGGAACTGAAACTACGAGCCTATGCCAAGAAGGGATTTGGTAAAGAGCATGCTAAGTGGAATCCAACTGCTGGTGTGTGCTTCGAGTACGATCCCGACAATTCTATGCGACACACACTCTACCCTAAGCCCGATGAGTGGCCAAAAAGCGAGCACACTGAACTGGAAGATGATCAATATGAGGCGCCTTACAACTGGGAGGCCAAACCAAACAAGTTTTTCTTCAATGTAGAATCGTCGGGTGCCCTCAAGCCCGAGAATATTGTCATTATGGGCGTCCAGGTGCTTAAGAACAAACTATCCAATCTACAGACGCAGCTCAGTCACGAATCGCAGAACGATGCACTCGCCGTTTAAATGATTGTGTTTCATCAATTATTATTTTAAGTTCGTAATGTACTATAAAAAAATCAAGTTTAATCTTTAAACAAGCTGTCTATGTTAATGCCAGCGCTTGGCTCTTTTTTCGTTCTGCTGGGAGTTTTTTCCAGCTGCTGCTGCTGCTGAACGCCTGCCTCCCTGAAATCACTGAGCAGCGAACTTTTGCTTCCGGACGGATCTTCTATGGTTTCCTCGACGGGTTCCGTGCGGGATTGTTGCCGTTGCTCCGCCAGCAAATCGAGTGCTGTTTCGTATATTTTTTCTTCATCCAGTGCACCTTGGCCCTTCAGCTGCTCATAGATCTGTAGAAAATGCTGTGATTGTGTGCTTCGCTTGTGATCAAATAGTGATATAGTTTCCTGGGGCTTGTTAAGCTTGTGAAGCTTCCTTTTGGGGAGAAGATGAAAGTATTAGTAAGAGTGTGATTATACTGAAGTAATATTGACTTACGCTCGCACTACATCTTCTGCGTAGAATATGTTACGCACTGGAATATTTATTGCTGGCCTATCAAATCGCGGCTCTAGTTTTGGTGGAAAAGCCGCATAGATGTCATACCAAATGGGTTTGTCCTCAGTTTTCATTGCGCCGCCTCGCAGCAGGCCCTGAACTCTATAAAAGCACAAGCATACTGTAATTGTCACCACACATGTTTGCTGCGCTTACCTGGTAAAGATGGTGCCAATCTTTTCGAGCCTGCTTTGTGCCATATTTATGCTGTTTTAATTAATATTTTGATAAAAATTATTATTACGACATGCGCTACGGGAATTGACCAAAAAACTACTCGATACTTTTACTGCATGTTGGTATTTTCAAAAGCCGTGAGCTAAGCATTTTTACGCTTACCAACGACGGTCACACTGTTGCGTACGCACAGGCCAGAGCGAGAGCCAGGGGCAGAAGTGCGATTTTTTAAAATCGCTATTTATGTGTGAAACAGGTGTAAAATTTACATTTTTCGTGGCATATACGCGTAATTGTTGATGTTCATGTAATTGGTGTAAAACAAATATGTTGTTGTGCGCTGTCAACGCACCAAACGAAAATTGTGCCATTGCGTGTGCGTGTACGTGTATGTGTATGTGTGTGCGCGTTTAGTTTACGTTTGTTTTTTTTTCGTGGGCTCTCTGCATCGGCATCCCAGGCAAAAGCCAATAGCAAAAGCAAAGGCAATCAAGCAATTTAAGTTAATTAAAAACGTTAGCTAAATTTCGCTGCCTAGCAATGAGCAATTATCAACCGCACGCGTCGCTGTCGCACTTACAGCAGCTGCAGCACCAGCTCCAGCTACAGCAACAACAACATCAACAGAATCATCATCATCATCATTTGCCGCCCCAACAACTACAGCAACAACAGCAGCAGCAGCAGCATCGTCATAATCATACGCCCACAACCACCCAAACTCAGTTGACGTCGGCGTTGTCGAGTGCTGCTGCTTCGTCAATATTGTTGCCGCAGCCGCTGATAAGCAATTCGCTGGCCATACGCCAGGAGATACAGCGCTTTGAAAGCGTACATCCATCGATTTATGCTATTTACGATTTAATCGATTTATTGCCCATGCCGGACGCACAGATTGCCCAACAGATACGCGATCACGTCGTTTGCATTGAAGGTAAGTGAGAGCGTGAGTGGAACAGGGAAAGCCTTATTAACAGCCAAAAACAACAAAAAAATAAATAAATAAAAAGGGAGAGAGGTGTGTGTGTATATTTGATTTGCTCTCTGGATGGTGTTGTGCGCATTGTTATTGTTATTGTGCATTGTGGTTTGCTTTTAATACCTTTTGTATGTATGTATGTCTGTACGTACATTCGTACTGTATACTATGTAAGAGTGTGAGTGTTTGTGTGCTTTATGCTAATCTATGACCGAAAATCTAACCCCTGCCCATTGAAAGGGTTTGTTGTTGTTGGTGTTGCCATTGTGTGTTCCTGCCTGTCCCTAAAATGTAAGAGCTTTAGCTTTTTTTTTGTTTAAAACAAGCTTTGCGTCTCGGTACATTTATGTGTGTGTGTGTGCAGCATGAAATTTGATGCTCTCGAATCTGCTGCTGCTGCTGTTGCTTCTTCTTAATGGTAGTGAGGCCAAAGCAAAAGCAAAACCAAATGCCGAAACCGTTCACGAAAAAAAGGGGAAAAAAGTGAAAAACCGGTTTTAAATGGTTTATTAGAAAATCTGTCGACAACAACAACAGCAACAAAATGTAAACAAAATCGTCAGTCGGCCTTTTCGGTTATGTTGTTGTTGCTCGCGTTGTTCAACATGATTTTGGTGCGCTTATCGGCAAACCAGATACCAAAAAAAAAAATACAACAACATTGTACCCCAAGCAACAGATACGTGTAGCAATAACAACAACAACAGCAACATGACAGGAACGAATTCAAAACACACACACATACACACTCATAAATACTATGACATGAACCGTTCTGCACGCGACTTTCTTATTGGCATTGAAAACGTCGCGTTTCTTGATGGATGGCAATTCCGTTTTCCAATTGGCAAATTTTGCTAATCAAAAGTCTTTCTTTTTGGCATATAACGGTCCCAGTCAATAGGGTCAAATAACTGTGCATTTGCTTGTATGTATGTAAGTATTTGTATTGCGCCAAAGCGGAATGGGAAAAATAATACCTCTGGGTAATTTGGAAACGAACTGGAAAGGTTCCGAAAAGACTGGAAAGTAAAAAGTGAACTCTAATTTGTAAGTTGTTAAAAGCAGCAAAAACAGCCTTGAGTCTGTGCCAAAATACAAGACTTACACATTAAGAAAATTAAATTTACACTTTTATAAATAGCATAAAAATCAAAAATATTTATCTTTAGTTTTTCAAAGGCCATTTAAAAGGCCTTTCATTAGTACAATGTGCGGCAGTTTGCTAAAATAGATTTTTATTAGGTTCTATGACCTCTAAATTCCCGAACCAATGACAATAGAAATCGATTCACATTATTCTAGAATCTAGATGATATCAGCATATGAATGGCATCTTTGTTCGTTTGTGTGTGTCTATGTGTATTAATGAATGTTAAGCCCTCTATACACACCTGAAATGCCCGTTTGTTTATGTTTGTCAATTAGCTTTCATAGCCCAACACAATACAATAACAATAAAAATACACAAAAAAAATAAGAACAAATGCCCCAAGGCGGTAGGCAGAAACAAATTTCCTCTCTTATCTCACAGTACAGTGGCCCCAGCGATCAGAAAATTAAATGCTTTTGCAATTAGCCCACATCTCAACTGTTTACATTACACTAAACACTGAAAGGGTATCATGATTAAGTGAACAAATGTGTTTGTTAGGAGTTGGGAAACTTTTTTAATGAATATAAGCTTACAGAAAATTATAAAAAGAACCAAACTCAACGACTCGAAAGCCACACAATTTTGCAATATATTTTTATAGATCAGGTTACATTTTTGTCACATACATACGTATGTAAATATATATATTAAGTCTGCTGCGATGATTTTGTTCTAGTTTTAAACCAACTCTACTAGTTGAACAAACTTTCTTACTGGTTGCAACACAATCCTACGAGTTAAACTAGTTTCACTTTTTTATTAACATAAGCTGTTCGTCATTAATTAGACTTCTTTACGTGAAATACTAAAGAATACTTGAATTTTTTAGTTCAAAAGCTGAATTTAATGAAATTGCATAATGAAATATATCCACGAAGTATTCTTATTTATGGGCATCTGCTATGAAATGGTTTTTTATATCTGTATATTTAGGTAAGGCTTAAGAATCTTTAGTTTTAATAAAGTGAATTTAACATAAAAAATACAAGAACAAAGAAAAAATAGATTTTTAAATATTTTTTTTTATCAGTTTTTGGTACGTATCGAGTTCATATAACTAATAAAAGTGCAACTGTATTTTTCCAAAAATATTTAAAAAAGAAATCATCATTTATCTAAAAAGCTTTGCAATTTAATTTATTTTTGCAAAACAAATTAATAAATAATCTTCTTGAGTGATTCGCAAAAAACGAAAGAGTATTTATAGTGCGACTTTTGGTTTTCCTTTGCAATTTTGTTGTTGTTTCTCTCAACTTCCTCTTGCTCATTTGTTATTTGAAGTTTGGGCTTATCGCTTGTTTGTTGTCTTTATTGTAATGTACAACAATATTGATAAAAACAAATCCGAATATTTTAAAAGAAATTATTGCGGATTCCAAGCGCAAATATGCCTATATTGTTGTTGTTTTTTGTGTGTGGCGCATTCGGAAGTGGAAATTGTTGTTATGCGACACGCTCAAATGCGCAACGGCAGACCATGTGGCAGAGGAGGGCATATGCAAAACGATGTCGCATAGTAGTCGGTGCGTTGATTTTAAATATCAGCGACACATGTTTGTCAGCAGCAACAACGGCGGCAGCGACGTCAACTGCGACGCTTGCAGCGGTTTAGGCATGCGTGTCTGTCGTCTGACTGCAACCGCGCCCCTATCTCCCCCTTACCGCACTCAGTTTTCTGCTAGCTTTTATTTTTAATACAAACGGCATTTAAAATACATTGCACTTTGCGCTTATCTAAGCTATTTTCATGGAAAATTGCACAACACATTGTTGCTTAAAGCTCTTCCAAAAATAAACAACTTAGAATGTTTAAATGATGAAGAAAGAGAAAGTGAGGGAGAAGAGAGAGAAAGAGTTCGCAACTAGAAAATACACTAAATAAATTTAAAATTATTTTAAAAAATTTCAAAAACATTGACAAATGCATATTTTATAACCGCCAAACTTGGGAATGTTGTTCCAATATAAATCCAACTACATCCAAGCAGAGTCTGTTAGTTAACAGCTGACAGATTTGTGTGATACAGTGCTGCCAGTTTAGCAATTTAGTTGCAACTTTTTTTTTATTAAAATGCTATTAGCCACAAATCTAGCAATTTTTGTCTCGGAGATTTCACTTATACACACTATAAAAAAAGATCCAACTGATCATAAACTCAAGCAGAACACTTCTTTCTAGCTTTAGGGTGGGGGAAGAGAGAGAGAGAGTGAGAAACAGATTCTGAGTGAGAGAGAGACAGATTCTGAGTGAATGAGTGAGAGAGAGATTCTGAATAAGAGAGAGAGAGAGAAAATTCTGAATGAGAAACAGATTCTGAGTGAGAAAGAGAAAGAGATTCTAAATGAGAGAGAGAGAGAAATTCTGAGTGAGAGAGAGAAACTCTGAGTGAGAGAGATTCTGAGTGAGAGAGATTCTAAATGAGAGAGAGAGAAATTCTAAGTGAGAGAAAGAGAGAAAGAGAGAGACAGAGAGAGAGAGAGAGAGAGAGGGAGAGAGATTCTGAGTGAGAGAGAGAGACAGAGATAAAGAGAGGGAGAGAAAGAAAAAAGTTTCGAGTGAGTGAGATTAAACACTTACACTAACACCAATAACAAGACTGACACAAATGGCGTTGGGAAGGCTTAAGTAGCCTTCCTTGAAGCTAGAACCAGTTGGGAATTATAAGGCTTGTTGCAAAAGTATTTTTATTTATTTTATTTTTATTATATTTCATTTATTTAAATTGCTTTTTTAGGACTTTTTCTTACATATTTGTAATTTTTTAAGGCAAATTTTCAAAGCTTTTAAATATTTTAAAAAGTATTGCCAGCATTTGTACACACACACTCACCCACACACACACACACACATAAATACATACAACAGAATACTCCCAAAACCTCTGATTCTGTTTTTATGCGATTTCAATCAATGGAACCATGACAAGTTTGAATATTTTATTTGAGGTTTTGCCTTCAGTAATAAATAGTCGATACTTATCGATAAACCTTTTAGACTTGGACTAGGCTTAGCTATTTTTTTTGTCATTGTTTTCAAAATTTTTAGCAATTTTAATCAATTTTTTTTTTACCAAATTTAGCAATTTTTGCCTCGGAGATTCTGGCAGCACTGGTTCAGTGCTCTGTAATATTAACTTTTTGGAAAATATTAACATGATTTTCATTCTGAAAACTAGCTGCAAACGGGAATAATGCAGAATTATGTGCTTATTATGAAAACGGGGTATACGAAAATCATTTGGCAATTGGAAATTTGTATTCAGAATCAAGTATACCATTAGCTTTCTAAAATGTGGCTAATGAAACCTATAATAACGAACAAAACTGCATTTATTAAACTTCATTTTCCCCCTTTCAATCATTTAAATGTGTTCGGAGTACTCCAAAATAAGAGAGAAAAAATGTCAAAAAAAAACTTATAGCTTGCAAAGAATTTGCTTTGTTTGCAATAAATCGCAAGTCAGTGTGTCCCAAAAAAAAAAAGATCGCTTTTGCTTCAAGCTCTCGGATGATTCATGCTATTGAAATTGATCATATTTAAAAAATTTCATACACATTCATTTTTTGTTGTTCTCTAACCTCCCATAAATGGCAACTCTGTTGAAAGCCCGTGTGGGTGTGCAGGGGTAAGTGGGAGGTGTGGGTGTGTGAAGAGCGGCATAAGCGTGATATTTCCGCACTCTCCCCACTTCATACAAATATGGACAAGTTACGTTTTTCTTTTTTTTTTTTACAGCTCGCTAATAGTTTGATCAAATTATTATATTATAGTACGTACAGTTTGCGATTGTAACCTAGTTGTGCATCAGTTTGAATTGAGGTGTTAATGAAATCATCATCATCGTCAGATCTGTTGCGTTTGTGTGGCGTGCATCAATTACATACATATGTGAAATGTGTATAATTATATAGTATCTTGTTTGTTTATATGGTCTGATAGATAGATCGCTTAAAAGCGTATAATTAGTATCAAATTTAATAGATTGCACTTTTGTACTGCTGAAAATCATTTTATTTTATCGTTCAATTCCTTAATTATAGTTAAATCGAGCTTCAAATATCACTTCAGAACAATCATATCAATTTTTATTAAACGTTTTCGCTTTTTTCGTTTCTCCGATTCGAAGTTTATAATGCAACCGCTTTCTACAAATATTCTACCAATTTTTAGTAATTATAATATTTAATTCTTTTTACTACATCTTTCCAATCAAATCAAAATTTGACAGCTATCGAAATTTTAGTATCAACAGTTTTTGGTTTTTTTAAAGAAAGGTTTTCCTTCTTAATTTTTTTCTTCTTTATTTTTTTGTTTCTCCGATTCGAAGTTTATAACAAAAACACTTTAAACACTTATTATGTAATCGCTTTCTACAAATAGTCTAACAATTTTAGGTAATTATAAAATTTAATTCTTTTTACTACATCTTTCCAATCGAAATTTGACAGCTATCGAAATTTAAGCATCAATGGTTTTTGTTTTTTTGAAGAACGCGTGAAGGGGGTTTCCCTTTAAAAGCTTTTATTGACGTCGCTTCTTATCGTTCTCAATGTACTCATCAAAACTCATTTCGACAACTTTGCCACTGTACTGTGCCATTTTCCAGAAATAGCTGGTCACATCACGTACAAAACTCTTGGTTATCTCCTGAAGTTTTTTATCCGTGATCAAAGCTTGGTAATCTTCATTGCTTAAACCCGTCTCCACAGGATTGTTTATCATCAAAGGCGATTTGTTAAACTAAAATCAACCAAAAGTTAGTTAAAGTTTTATACACATAGCTAAAGTTCCTTTCGTTACCTGCTCGAATATGCTAAGCCACATGGCATCCTTCTTGTCCAGCTCCTTCTCGGCAATAGCCTCGTTCAGACGCGTCACATACAGCTCAATGTCACGAGCACGCTTCGTGCTCGGCTCCAGCTTTGCTCGCACCCCGCTAAAGTACGCGATCTGAGCACGGAATAGAGCATTCAACAGATTGATTGTCTCATTGTGCGCCTCTTGTTCCAGCTGTGCCTGTGTCATATCTTTAATCGGGACAGTTGCAGAGCCATCTGGCGTTGGGGCTGCCAGCAAAGACTGCAATTTGTTGTTGATTTGTTATTGAGTTAAGGCTAATCGATCTGGTTGATCTGTTATCTCACCTGTGCCAGCAGCAATATCAATGGAAAGTATTTAAACATTATACTGTAGGGAGCCTCAAGTTTGTACACCTTAAGCGTACGATTAATAATTTAGTACTGAGTTGGCATCAGAAATTAGAAATCTGATGACAGTGGAATCACTCGAGACAGACTTATCAGCTCCTCAAGCGGCAAACACAAATTTTTAAGTCTATTAAAAAAAACATGTCAGTTTGTAGCGTAAGAGTTTAATGGACTAGAAGGTATCTCGTAAACTTAAGAAAATGCATTAATTGAGCTGAATATTAAATATTTATGTGATTTTTTCCGAAAACAAGCGTTACTAAAAAGATATTTACCATTAAAAATAACACATTAAAAGCTTTTTAATTATTATTATTCAACCTCAATCAACCGCACAGCATACCTTGCTTTTTCACAGGGCATTCGACTTAAAAAAACTGATAATCATTTTCTTTTTACACTGCTGATAATGTGTTGTATTTCTAATAAGAATCTAAGCTTCGTAAATTTTTTGTGCTCTTACAAATTGCGCCGCAGCCGCTAAACATTATTGATCAATTGATGTCAATTTTGGGCACGTTTCTCATCAGCAGACAGATCTTTCAAGGTTGGACAGTCTGATTTGTCTTATCAGACCGAAAAATATTTTGAGGCACGAAAAGTTAAAATTATCGCGCTTAAAAGTATGCAATTTTTATTTAAATAAATTTTCGTATTTATTTGTTGGTAAAAGCTGTGGCATTGCTAATGAAGTCGCTAATCTGCTCTTGACGAGATCAGTTGTGTCGCGGAAAAAAACAAAGTGCGTGTTTACGCGTTATTCTTTTGTTCTCTATTCTTCGTGTGCTAAAAATAGCACAGATCGTAAAAATTCGGACGCTGTCTAGCGCAGTGTCGGCAGTTGGACAACAACAACAACATAAGTGTAGTGCGATAAGACTGCATTTGTGGCCCGTTAGGGTATCGCTGTTCCCCTCACACTGCGCGCAGCTGCACAAGAGGGGCAATAAAAGCAGTGATTGACTTACATTCGACTTTGCATAATATCGCGAGAAATGGCAAATACTAAGAAAACGATGCTTCTAAGCGAAGCTCTGAGAAAAGCCGTCATGAACGAGGAGATTACAGGAGAGTTAACTCTGGCAGAGGAACTGGCCACTAGCGGCGAGCTTAACCCATATGGTATAGCAGTATCAAGCAGTAATGCAGCCTGTGTCACTAGTACTCTGACAATAACACATAGTACAATAAATACCTACACTACATCATCACCCAGCATATGCAGTAGCGTGTGCTCAACGCCTATGCCTCCTAAAGCATTAAGCACTTCTATAGACTTCCCCCCTTTACCGGGCCTCAATGAATCTGATTCAACTAGATGGCAAAAAATCCAGAGCCAGAAGAGGAAGGGGTCATCGAACTCACCAATAATTCAACGTAAACGTGCCGTTACTAAAAATTTAGAACCCAGTGACCCTGTGACAGCAAACAGGTTCGAGACACTATCAGTTGATGAAGACGAGATGGATTGCAATAGTGTGGACGAACCATCGACTAGCGCTGCAGCAGCGGCCTACCGTTCTCACACCGCTTCTAAGGCTAAAGACAGCAACGTACATAACAAGAACGCAAACGTACAAAGTAAAACTGATTCATCTACGGTAAACTCTGCTTCTACTGGTAGTCCAAAACCACCTCCAATCGTTCTGATGGACGTGATAAACGTGAACGAACTTCTTATCGCTATCGAGGAAGTTACAAATCTTGAAAATGTTGAAATCAAATCCTCTGTGGGCTCCACTCACAGAATCTTCACCAAAGACGCAAATACCTACAGGGCTGTAGTACGACAACTAATTAAACTGAAAATTGAATTCCATTGCTATCAATTGAAAGACGAGAAGCCATTCAGAGTTGTTGTGCGAGGATTACACCATTCACAGCTCCATGATAAAATCAAAGAGGAATTACTCAGACAGGGGCATAAAGTTCAATCAATATATAACCCAAAAAGCAACAAGAGCGGTGAAAAGATGAACCTCTTCTTCATTAATGTAGAAAAGAATCTAAATAACAAAGATATACTCCAACTACGATTTCTATGCCGCCAACGCGTCAGCTTTGAAGTAGCCAGAAAAGCGCAGGACATTGTGCAATGTCGGAGATGCCAATCGTTTGGTCATACTGCAAGATATTGCTACAGACCTTTTATCTGTGTCTCTTGCGGTGAATACCATAAATCATCAGATTGTCCCAGAAGCAAAGAAGCACCAGCAACTTGCACTCACTGCGGTGAAAACCACCCAGCTAACTTCCGTGGCTGCAAATCCTATCAAAAATTGCTCAAAATGAACGACAATGTACAGAAAACTCCAAAAGTGGGCATAAACAATAACTCTACACCTAAACATTATGAAAATGGAGTTTCTTATGCTCAAATAGCCAGAAATGCACATCCAATCACGGAAAAACAAAACAAACGACCAGGAAACCTAACAAATAGGCTACAGGACGCCATTCAACAGCAACATCACTACGGTGCAAAAAATCATGCGCACTTCTTCCCAGATGTGTCACAACAGCAAAATGCACAAGAATCTAAACTAGAAATGGCAGTTGCATCGCTCACAAAAGCTATCGAGGGTCTACACGCCATGCAAGCCCAGATGCTGCAGATGCTGGTCGCAATTAACGCGCAACTTACACAATGTCCCAAATAAAAATTCTCACCTGGAACACGCGAGGTGCTGCCGGCAAAATGACGGCAATCGGCCACCTTGCGGAGAGAGAGAATATTGACATTCTCCTTCTCACCGAAACGAAGACATCCAACCTTCAACTATTTGGATATGAAGTCTACACTTCAAATCTACCTGACGGCAGTCGCAGGGGTGGAGCTGCAATCCTGGTTAACAAAAAGATCAATCACTTTCCCATTGAGCCAATCGTCCATGCTAAAGCCCAAATCGTGGGTGCCAAAATCCAAACATGTATAGGACAAATATTTATCGGATCAATCTATTGCCCTCCAAACTTCAGCTGGACTCAATCAGAATTTGATGACATATTCGCTAACTTCAACTTCCCAAGATCATTTATCAGCGGAGACTGGAACGCAAAACATCCATGGTGGGGTTCTGCGATCACCTGTCACCGTGGTAACTTACTTGCCGCAAGCGTCATCTCAATTAACGCCAACATCCTGGCGACTGGAGCACCAACATACTATCCAAGCGCTGTAAATCGAAGACCATCCTGTTTAGACTTTTCAATTTATCGCAACATTCCACACGACATGCTAAACATCAGAGACAGCTGGGACCTTGAATCGGACCACCTGTCTCTCATCACTACATTAAAAACAGAAGCCATACAATGCACTCAACGTAGGCAACTTCTTGGCAAACACACAAATGTAGCTGTATTCAAGGAAGAACTATGTAGATCGATACGCCTTAACATTGAGCTCAACTCTGCTGCTGAAATTGACGACGCTGTAGACCTCTTCACTACCAACGTGACAAACGCGGCGAGGAGTGCAAACGTGTACACTGCAAACAATCATAGCAGAGCCCTCATACGCCACTCGAATAGAATTGACCCAACCATTGCAGAGATTCTAGTCCGTAAGAGAGCACTGAGAAGACGTTATATTCGAACGCACAGTCCTGAGGATAAAGCTCAATGGCATAGATGCGCCAGAGAGCTTCACGTTGCCATGGCTGAACTGAAAAATGCGCAATTCGAACATATGCTGACCAATATGGATTATTCTAATGATTCCATTTTTAATATGTGGTCCTTTACCAAAAAAGTTAAAAGAATGCCACAGAAAGTTACGCCTCTGAAGAACAGCAATGGTAACTGGTGTCGCTCCTTAGAAGAGCAAGTACAAACATTTGCGGAACACCTTGGCGAAAGATTCACTGCGTTTAATTTCGCATCCGAGGGGGATATCAACAGAATAAACGAAGTATTACAGCGCCCATTTCAGATGTCACCTCCAATAAGACATATCCGTCTGGAAGAAGTCTCAAACATGATACGTACCCTCAAAAGTCGAAAGGCGCCAGGTCACGACCTAATAAGCAACGCAGTTCTTAAAATCCTTCCCAAGAGAGCACTATTACTTATCACATTGATATTCAATGCGATACTTAGAGTGCAATACTTTCCCAAAAAATGGAAGAGTGCTAGAATCAGTATGATTCTAAAGCCAGGGAAGCCGGAACAGGATCCAAGCTCCTATCGGCCTATCAGTCTCCTGCCCTCCTTATCGAAGGTTATGGAAAGGCTGATAGCTCCCCGACTTATAATACACCTAGAAGACAATGATACTATCCCAATGCACCAATTCGGATTCAGAGCCGGCCACAGTACGATTGAGCAACTGCACCGTGTAGTTAATCATATCCTGAAGGCCTACGACCATAAAGAATACTGCAACGGCATCTTCCTTGACATACAACAGGCATTTGATAGAGTTTGGATCCCGGGATTACTAGCCAAAGTCAAAACAGCGCTGCCAGCCAACCTGTTTGAGCTCATCGGATCGTTTCTCACAAACAGAGAGTTTTGCGTCCAGTCCAGAGACGCAACCTCTGCAAATGTTGCCATTGCAGCTGGCGTACCTCAAGGAAGCGTCTTAGGACCGCTACTGTACTCCATCTTTACAGCAGACATCCCAAAGCCAAGCAATTATGAAATGACCTATGACAACAGCAAAATGCTGCTGGCCAGCTTCGCTGACGACGTCTGCTTTCTCAGCTCCTCGAACAGTGAGACCGAGTCTTCACAAATGCTGCAAACTTATCTCAACGAATTCGAGAAATGGGCCATGGCGAATAACATCAAAATTAACGAAAGCAAATCCGTAAACGTTTGCTTTACGTTACGCCGAAACACAACTCCTGCGGTCCACATTAATAATGTGGACATAGAGCAAGCGACTAAGTCGAAATACCTAGGCCTCACACTGGACAAACGCCTAACCTTCCGTGAACACATTGCCAGAGTCGTCAAAATGTGCAACCTAAAGCGTAGCCAACTATTCTGGATGCTAAATAAGAAAAGCAAACTACCTTTAAGATGCAAGCGTCAGATTTATCAGCAAATCATCGCACCAACTTGGAGATACGGCATCCAAATTTGGGGAGTGGCGGCTGCGTCCCACCGAAAACGATTCCAAACCGTCCAGAATAAAACATTAAGACAAATCACTGGCTGTGAGTGGTTCGTTAGCGGCCAAACGCTTCACAACGACTTAAACCTGAGCCTTGTTGAAGACCAAATCTCGTTCTTCTCAAGCAGATACAACGACCGACTAACTGCCCACCGTAATCGTCTCGCCCGGAGATTACAGGGGGCTATCCCAATTCGCAGGCTCAAAAGAAGACATTTTGGGCTGCTTCTAAGATGAATACATTATTTACTTGAAACCTCACTATTCGTAATTTGACCTATTCCTATATAATAAGATGAAAACAAATTATAATTTATAATTAAGAGATTATTTACTTAAGACAACATTTAGGTTAAAGGCTTTAATTAGATCTGTTCCTGAATAATATTAAATAAAGATGTTAATTAATCAAAAAAAAATTGCTAATGATTTTGATTTTAAACCAACAATAAATAATATATTACTTGTATATATTAATAATAGTACCTAAATTATGGCTTTTATAGCTCAACCTTATAAAAAATACCAGGAAATTGTGTGCTTCTAAAATATTTGGTCTGGGCGCTATAAATATTGTCAAAGCGATGAAAACGTTGCATAGTTTGCGGCTGTTATAAATCCGTTTTGTGCTGCGACACAATGTCAGCGCATGCAATTACATGTAGCATGCTTTCAGGCATGTACATAAAATAGCTATAAATATTTAGCCACCAAGGATTATTTAAGAGCTTACAGTTTTATCTGTTTACTTTATGTGTATAATAATTTGGAGTTTATTTTCTCTAAATTTAGTGAAAAGACCAATTAAAATGAACACCGCCTTTCCGTAGTTTATTAATAACACTTTTTTCTCTTGCAAACACATTGTGATATCGCTCGGGAAGTGCGATTAAAACCCCTTAAGCAGCGCTAATCGTAGTGATTAGATTAACGCTTGTTATTTTTGATTTCTTTTCAATGGACTTGATGTGCAAAGAAACATAAAACGAAACAATTTAATGGCTAAGATTAGCTAACTATATTTAAAAGTTCGATTTTCACAATTATTTTTATTGATCCACATGGCTTAGAATCTAATCTAATTGCCACCACCACCACCAATGATATCAAGAATATCCTTGATCGAACGTTCTCCAATCAAGTCATTGCATATGGGTGTTACTTTTGTATCGATCCAGCCAGCAACAAAGTCAACATTGTCATTAATCGTTATTGAGATAAACTCCTCAACAATTTCATTCAGTTTGCGATTCAGAATGCGATGCTTCGATAGATTCTCAATATTGGAGACCACATTGCCGGCAACCATATTCACCTTGATTTCCTTGATGCGCAAATAGTTATTGCTACCCACCAAACCAGTGGAGTATTTAATCTGACCAGAAAGGTTAAGATCCTCAAGAGCCAAAAAGGCACCACCATCACGCTCCATGCGATAACCCATGCTCATGTCTGCCTCATAATGGCTGCTCACATTCAAGCTGGCAAAGTTGAACTCAAACTTGATGCGACTCAGAACCAAGTTGGTTTCCATCACACGAATCTCAAACTCGTTCAAACCGTGGATAACCACCTCATCCAGAGCGCCAACAGCACGCAGCTCTCCTGTCTCAAAGTTGAAATCCTTGTGCTGCATTGTGAGTGGTGCAAGTGGTGGAATACCATACTGTGGCCAGCCCTTTGCCATTTGTGGCTTAAGTGCCTCCAAGGTATCCACAATAATGCTGCTAACAGAACGAGACTGAGCTGCAATAGGAAGTTGATATTATTATTTAAATCTTATTGCTTATTTATCCTCCTTACCAGCTAGCAGTTCGGGCACGTTAGCACCCTGTACAATGGCCAGGGCCAAAAATATTGCCACTAACGATAGAGACTTCATTTTTTTGATATGTGTTTTAGTTGCAAACACTAGATTCGAACTGCGTATTCGCCTGTCCCATCCATGGTACTTATATACGCACTTGAAAATCACAGATAAAAACTATATAACATATGTCTATATACATTACTTTATACATACATGATCGGTGTTCTTTAATCACCGTATAATTTGCCAACACTTTCTATGTGCGATTATTAACAATCAGCTGATAAGTTAGCAAAAAACTTGAGATTAGCAACTAGCCATAAAGGGACCTCCAACGAGGAAGCTGACAAGCTTGCGAGCTTTAATGTGAGAGCTTTTACTACAGTGAGGTCACGCTAAAAGTGCCAAAATAAATAAATATTTACTTTCAATGTGAAAAAAAATATAAACAAAAATAAATTGATGATCGTTAATCTATAAAAAGGTAGAAACATATGCTAAAAAGTTTTTTAAACTTTTATAAAGCATATAAAAATTAATTTCATAAGCTTAATCGCATATTTTTGTTTTGAAAAAATCCATAAAAATCGCATAATCAGGTAAAATAAGTTTGCAAACAAGAAAAGCTTGTCGAAAATATAATTTTAAACAAAGAGAGATACCGCTTCAGATTTATTAACAACATTTGTATTTATCTAACATAAAATCTTCGATTAAAGATTAATACAAGATAAAACTCAAAACAACTTTTCTCAGACAAAATCGCTACACAAATTATGTGAAAAATACGAAAGTTATTTTTCGTTAAAAAAGAGCTTTTTAATCAAGAAATGAAAATGTCATTCACATATTGTCTGTGTGTGTTTACCACTCCAACTCTGGGGGAATGCAGACCTCCTTCTCGCCACCCTCACCATCACCGCCGGCAATAACATCACTGATGCTAACATCATCCAAAACGCTGTTGACCACGGGCAGAGCAACATTCTCAATGGTCTCGGCAATCAGATCCTCGTTCTCATTGATGACCATCTCGACGGCCTCGGCCAGATATTCGTTCATCTTCTCGTTGACACCACCATCGCCGAGCAGACCTTCAATCTCAGAGTCAACCTCACCCAAATGGGTGCGCACCTCCAGGGACTTGAGCTTCAACTTGCCGGAGAGAACACCCAGAGAGTATTTCATGGTGCCCCAGATGATCATATCCTTGATGGCGAACTTAGCATGACCGGCACCCAACATTTTGATGGTGAAACCGTATTTCTTGAGCATCATTTCCATGTCATAGGTGGTGTCCACATTCACATCACGGAAGGCGAACCTGTAGGTGACCTTGCTGGTGATGGCATTGATCTTCATCTCATCGATATCGAAATCGTTCAGACCATTGAGACGGAAATGATCGATGCTGCCCTTCATTTTCAGTGCCTGTGTATCGATATCAATGTTCTTGTGATCGATTCTCAGTGGTGCAATTGGTGGAATGCCCAGACCGGGGAAACCACATGGCATCTGCTCCTTCATGCCCTCAATCAAATCCACAACCACGCTGGAGATGGAATGGGAATCTAATAATGCAATGACATTCAGTTAAGATTCAATCTCATTTTCTCTCTCTCTCCTCTCTCTACTCACCAATTGCTTCGCCAACGGCGGCGGCATTTGCGCAGGCAACAAAGGCCAGGAGTGCCACAAAGAGTTTCATGCTTTCTTCTTTTTGCGTTCTGTATAAAAGTGGACGTACTGCCAACGATATTTATACTAATCGTTCGGCAGCTATAGCAGCTGGCTTTTATAGACCCTCCAACGGGGCAAAATGGTAGCGATAAGCGCTACCGGGCTTGATAATTTTATTAGCTGTTTCGAACATTTCTTGATGTCTTATCAATGTTGGCTTTATGTGCAAAATATAAAATCAATTTTTTAATTAACACCCTATCATGTCTAGATTCAAGTTTTGATCATATAATATACGCACAGAAGCGAAAGGTGAAATGAGTTGAATCGTGTAAAAAGATTTCCCGATATAGTATAAATATAAGCGAGTTCCATAGAAATAGTATGAGTACGCCGTAAAATTGTTATTTATTGTATCGGTATTGTCTATGTTATATGTAAAATCCTGATAAAGGTAACTAAAGTTAGCCGGTGCGCCTGAAGAGGCTGAATCAAAAGAAACCAAGGACACAAAGGGGTCACTGGTTTCCCCGTATTCCTTAATAAATATAAATAGAGAGACAAAAAAAAAAGTTTTCAAGTCTTTAAGGTTGTGTTTGTTTTTATTGATACGACAAATTCCATTGATCCTTTAATTCCAAAAACAAGTCAAAGTTCTATTCTTTTGATTTACAATAACATTTTTATTAATAGAAATTAAGATGGATTAGGCAAAAAGTCATGATAATGATTTGTAATCGTATTTATGCCCACTTCTTGATTGTTTATTTTTAGGTTATTATTTTTTTTTTTGGTATTTTTAAGATCTTTGTGTGCATTAGTCGCAATCGAAACGACTTTTTGATGGGCTTTACCCAAAGTTTAAAAAAAATTGTATATTAAAAGTTAAGAATATTTTAAAGGATCTTTAAAATTTTACTGATATGGATGTGAAAACATATTCTCAGCTTTATTTTGCTAAGAATTCCTGTAAAGTGGGAAGCAGGAAATCTAATCTTAAGTTAATCCATTATTTGTTTTAAAGTGTTATAGTTACAATCTTGAATTAACTAATAAATAACATGTTATATGGTCGTCACTTGACAATAGACCATCTGTTGTCTACTTGCGACCACTGTGGGGTATCTGAAACACCTGACAGCCCACCTGCAAAAATGTATATGATCGCTGACGTCGTATGGCTTGATGCCTTTCAAAATTTGACTAGCGTTAAGAAAGAAAATGGAGCTTGTCATCATTTATTTGACAAAATAAATCATAGCGGCAATTGAATTGAGCAATTGGATGTCAAGATTAGGTGTATTGGCCACTTGGGGTTTTTGGACAAACAAGTGTTTTGCACAACTTAACAGCCCCCTATATATAACGATGAGGCGATTACCGTCGCTCCAAATAGGTATTTTTCGAGAGCATGATATAAATTATTAATGAAATTATCATCAAGCCAGTATGTGACGGCTAATCTCTTTCTAACCAAAAGGAGATTAAATGCATGTAGAAAGGTTTTGTTTTTGTGGCTTAATAGGGTTATGGCCCGAATTAGTGGGTGTAAATCGTTGGTATAAAAGACGTTGGCATTTGCCAACTACGACAGCTATTGAAGTGCAACAATGAGAGCTTTCGTATATGTTTTTGTGACCCTGTTGGCCTGTGCGGCGGCCTACGAGGTGGACCTCTTGACCGAGGAGCAATGGAACCGTCTTATCGAACGGAACCGTAAGTTATTAATGTTATTATTGTTGTGCTATACTTAGATAGCTCTAATCGGTGAATCTCTAAATGTGTTCAGCCACACCGGCCGATGAATATGGACTGATATTGAATTCGCAGGCAAAGAAAGCGGTGAAGAATCTGATGGAACAGCTACCCTGCGGCTTCCCCGAATACGGTGTTCCCCCGCTTGCACCCTACACAAATGCCGACCTGAATATTCATCTAGCTCAATCGGTTGTTGAGTGAGTTTTTTTTGTCTAACTTCAATTTGATGAGGTTTTTCTAAAATTTCCTCTTAACAATTCTCCAGCTCTTTGCTTCAATTTTTGCGCTTCCGTTTCGATGGCTTGGAGACCATGGAGATTAAAAAGCTTAAGGTCAGCTATACCTTCAGCAAGAAGGTTCAGTTCCACTTCAAGTTCAAGGAGCTAAAGGCCAGCTCTCACGTCCTGAACACAGACACCCTCATCGATCTGCTGCGTGAGCTGGGTCTTGAGGTGCGCTATGAGGGTACCGGACCACTTGCTTTCTCCCTGGAGAATCTGCAAATTCAGGGCTCGTTCAAGTACAAGATGCCCTTCATCTTTGGCTCCATCAAGATCTACAAGTTCAATTGTGTGGTTTCCCTTGGTGGTGTTACCTCTCACATTGGTGGCATCCTGGGCAACGGTAGATTCAATGAGATGGTCAACGATATTATTGAGTATCAAGTTCCGGCCTTTGTCAATGGACGCCAGAAGGAGATTAGCGATAGAATCGAGAATTTCATTGTGCCCTTGGTCAATGATAAGCTCAAGGGTCATAAGATTTGGTTCCTGCTCAAGCAATTGACCAACTCCACTAAGAAGTGTAATCCCACTCCCGCTCCCTGGTTGGCCGTGCAGTAAAAAATATATGCATAAAGTGAAATAAAATTTCAATGAAAACTGAAACTTGAACAATATTTTTTATGTTATTTTTTATTTTGTAAAATTTGATATATAAAAACAATTTAGAATTGAACATTTGTAGAGCCCATAAATCATGTGTAGTGATCCAACGATCAACGTTTTAATTAGCTTCGTAGATTATACGTATCTTTGAGCATTATCTATCCAAATGTCTTATCGTTGCGAACAACAAACGATAATTTGGCTATAAAAGGAGCTGGCTAAGCTGTGGGCCATTCAGTAGCACGTTGAGGTTTAACACTTTTAACATGCGTTTTCTGATTGTATTGGCCAGTTTGGTGGCCATTTGCGCCGCCGGCACATTGCCCAAGCAACAGCTTAATCCGCTCCAGCAGCGCTTGATGCAGTTCGCCAACGAGAATGGCGACATCGAGCTGTTTAACGAACCCGAAGAGGGTGTTGAGGGTGAGCTAGAGATTTCTCTCGAACTTAAGAAATGTGAATAAATTTTAATTGAATCATTTTGTGTCACAGTTGAGCCACACTTTGTTGTGTCCTGGCAAGTGCGTCGCATGATCCGCAAGCTGCAGAAGCAGATGCCATGCGGTTTTCCCGAAATGGGCATTCCCCCATTGGCGCCACTGCGCATCAATGAAGCAAATGTGGATCTGAAGCGTGGCATCTTTGAGACCATCAATCATGTGTTCCGTTTGAAGATCGCCGGTCTGGATGACTTCAAGATCATGAAGTTCAAGCTGAATGTCATCACATCGAAGATCACATTCGATTTCCTGTTCAGCAACATTGATACAACTGCCCAGAAGTATGAGACCGATACTCTGATCGATGCACTGCGTCAATTGGGTCTGTCTGTGGAGTATGAGGGTGATGGCTCTCTGCTCTTCGATCTGATCAATCTGCGCGTGAGCGGTGTCCTGAAATACAAGCTGCCCGTATTGTGGGGCTCTGCCAAGATCCTTTCCCTGAAGACCAATATTGCTCTGGGTGCTGTCCAGTCGGAGATTGAGGGTTTCATGGGCAATGGCAAGATCAATCATGCTATCAATCGCCAGCTGGAGAATCTGCTGGTCAAGGGCATTAACAACAACCAGCAGGCCATCTCTGATACCATTGAAGATACTATTGTGCCGCGCGTCAACAAGGTGCTTAAGGGCAAGGACTTCTGGACTTTGGTCGATATTATTCTTTCTGGCAGTGAAGGCGAGAACGAAGATGATCCCATTGTTGTCGATTGTGTTCCACCAGCAGATCCCTGGGCATAAATAACTTAACCCTAAATAACTACATTGGCTCAATAAAGCTTTTTCTTTTCTTTCGCTAGATGTATGGAATGTTATTTGTTAAAAAGATTATTTGATGTGTGTAGCTGGATGATTAAGAATTTTCTATAATGATAAATTGACAGTGGTCCACAATTTTTAATAAAATTAAATCTTGTATCGATCAAAAGTGAAACTATTTATTAATTTATTGTAAAGTGAAAGAATTTATAATGATATTGTTTGAAAAATAAACAAATTCGGGGTAGACTTGGAATATAAGCAAAGCGATCTTCTGAACTTTTTAAGGCAGTATTATATGCACTAATCTAGCCTAGAGATTTTTCCTGTCAAGGAATAGAAATTGCATTAAAGCTTTTGCGTTCATTCAGTATTATACAGAGCTTTCAAGCTTAAATCGTTTTGCAACACTTGAAGACGCTTTTGTGGAAGTTTTAAGTATAAATCGGTGCTACAGAAATCACTTTCGTTTGAATTCCGCTTGAACTCAATTCCTCTGTGCTCCAGAAACATATCTTTCTGTTAGTCTACTTTCAGGCATTCGTTTTGACCAAAAAGTTTTTTGTTATCAACGTTGCTAAAAACTAATCCAATCTTATCTAAAACATGCACTTGAGCTCCGCTAATCGTTGTCCAAATGGTCAACACCTGCCAGTTCCTGTATGATTCCGTTAGTTTCTTTCTAATTCCCAATATGCGTAGCTCGTCTGTAATTGTATTTGCCTTGCTCTGCTGCACTTTGAGCTCAGCTCGAACGCTTTTCGATGACGAATTGCGTGAGTTAACCGAATTTCTGCGTCTTCAGATGCACTGTGGGTATCCGGAACGTGGTATTCCCATTCTAGCACCCGCGCATTTGACCTACAAGGAATTGGACATACAATCAGATGGCTTTAGGTGAGCTCAATGCTTTCACAACTATTAGGAGATCAAAGATCAAATGTTTTTCCTTACAGTTGCCGAGGCAACCTAACAGATGTGACCCTGTTGGGTCTCGATGGCTTCGAGTTCAGCCAACTGCAATGGAATAATGTGCTGCACACCATCAAGTTTGATGTTAGGTTTCCGAACCTTTGGCTAAAAGCTGCCAACTTCAAAATGGATCTGTTTGGTGAATACCTTGGCGCAGATGGTGTCCTTGATGTGGAACTTATTAATCTGCGTGCCAATGGCAGTTTCATATTGCGTCCATCGGGTCTCACGAATGGCATACACGTCACCCGCTGGAAGGTGGATTGGGAGCTCGGCAATGCCATTTCCCAGACAACGATCAAGGGAAAATCAAAGCTGTTCATGAAGTTTGTTAATGCGATTATCCAAGACTTCATCATGCTGACCGCCAATGATAATCCGCAAAGTGTTGCTCAGTTCATGGAGCAGTTGATTGTGCCGCCAATGAACTTGGTGCTAGAGAATATAGCTTGGTACGAGATAGTCGCTATTATTACGGGCCTGGCCAAAGACATAATACCCATTGAGCCCATATGTTGAATTTTTGTGATTGAAAAAATATAGGGAAAAAAAGAAAATGTGTTTAGTTTCTCTTCTTTTGATGAAATATTTTAAAACTCAAGGTTAATTTCTTGGTAATGTTTTTGTTATTATCATTAAACCGAAAGATAAGATTTGATATTGTTGCACTCAATTCTCAACTTATTTTCCTAACTAATTTTAAGTATTTCACTAAACGAACAACCTTTAAAACATTAAATTGTTAACAACTTTTCTGTTGCAGCCAACTTAAGTTAAGACAAATCTTATCAAAAAGAAACTGCCTCAACATTCAAAGTTCAGCACTGCGTTGCAAGGAATGTTTCTCAATTAAAGAGAGAAATTAGAGAAAAAGAAAATGTGTTTAATTTTACCTTCTTTGATGAAATATTTTAAAACTCAAGGTGGATTTCTTAGAAATGTTTTTGTTATTATTAACAAATCGAAAGATAAGATTGAAACAATTTCTTAACTAATTTTTAGTATTTCACTTAACGAACAACCTTTAAAACATTAAATGGTTAAAAACTTTTAAATTTTTACCAACTTAAGTTGAGACAAACTTTGCCAAAGAACTGCCTCAACATAAAAAGTTCAGCACTGCGTTGCAAGGAATGTTTCTCAATTAAAGCAGTCAGTAGAGCAGTAAATTGATTGATACCCCCATCAAATCCAATCAAATCAAGCAGCTGTCTATCACAAAGTGAGTCGGGATTGAAGAAGCAAACTCCGAACCGAAATAGAAGTTGCATGTATATAAAGTGCAAGTGCCACAAGTTGAGAAAAGTGTAATCCTGTTAGGCGAAAGTTGCGACGAGCTCAACTTGCAACCCCCTCCAACAAATGAAACCAATTTTTTTTTCGTTCCCAAACCCAAATGCGCAATTTTCAGCTTGACTTGTCGCATGTAACAAATTTCGTAAGGCGAATAGCAGGAGATGCTGTAAGGTAAGGCTAAGGGAAAGGAGTAAAGAGCAGACACATGTCAACCTTAATTGAAAAAATAGAAGGAACAGCATCCTTTTTTTTTTGCGCCGCTGCGGCTGCTGTTCATTTACAGGACGACGCATCTAAAGTAAATTGCGCTACTCGATTACAATAACCAAAAAAAAAATAAAGGAGAAAGAAACGCGAGTCTTTGCGCCTACCAATTGCTTTCACCGTTGACTTGACGCGCACAATAAACGAACTCTCAACTACGTTTCAAATTAAAACTCATTTAATGCGCAACAAGGATAACAAACACTGAACGCTTCTTTGAATAAAACAGGAACCGACATGAATGATACTCGTACCCCCACTAGAACCCATCTTTAACCCGGCTATCGCCTATCTTCAATATGAAACTTTTGATTTATGTGCACAAGATGCCAGACGCCATTGTTAAAAACCCCTTTTTCCGTCCCGTTAATGAATCTTAATTTCAGTGTTTAACAATTCCGCGCTCAAGTGGCGTTGCCATAAATTTTAAATAACATTCGCAACCCCCTTTATTTTTATGACATATAAAAGCACTTCCATATATGCTGCTATACACAAACAAGACGAACAAATATTGACGGCTTTTTGTTTCATCAAACTGTAAGCTAAAAGTTGCCACATAAAGTTTTCAATTAACTCTCTTGGAATGAAATGTTACTTGAAAACCCATTTGACTTGGCTTAGAAACACAACCACAGGCAATTAAAGCTTCTATCTTAGGCGTCTTACAGCGGTTTTAAAGTGGCTCGAAATAAAACAGACGTTTTAATGAGGGAAATTACAAAAGTTAGAGAGGACTTGGGGGAGTCATTAAATATGGAATAGATTTGCGGAACTTTTAATAGCTTGTAAGAAGAATATGTACAAAAAGAAAATCAGAGTAAAGTTAGAGGATAATTTATTAAGAATGTATATTTTGAAGAAATTTTTAAAAATTTTAATAAATAGGTATTTGAATCCTCAAAAACATAAAATCCCAAGAAAAATCTTAGGAAAATAGTAAATAAAATATATAAAGCTTTAAAAACCTTACCCAAAAAGGAAATCCGATTAAAATTAGAGGATAATTTATTAAGAATGTATATTTTAAAAAAATGTTAACAAATTTTAAATAAGTATTTAAATCCTTAATAGAAAATTAAAGTTTGAATCATCGAAAGACATCAAAAACATAAAACCCCGAAAAATATCTTAGTAAAATATTATATAAAATATATAAAGCTATAAAAGCTATACCCAAGAATATGATTAATCCTTTTAACAAGTATCTGAACACCCATAAAACTTACCAAATCGTGCGACCACAAAACGACACTATGACCACCATAGGACCCATAAACCACCCACAAGGATGCTGGCTGAAATGAATGCGAAAACTATACAACATACGTAAGCACACAATTTGTGGTCCAAACACATGAAACGAGGCTAATCAAACTAGGCCAAGCCAGCGTGCGACAAGAAACATGCATTGAAAAGCGAAAGTATTGACCCGGAGGGGCTATATATATAAAACATAATGATTTAGGGGCTTTCGGAAAATTGCATCGTAAAAGTCAACAAATGCAAACAAAAGGCAAAAGGAAAACTTTGCGAATGTTCAAGGATATCCAAAGTGAATGGACACAAGGACTGTGGCAATCCTTAGACGCTAAGGACAATGGACAAAGCGCAGGCTGTTCGTTAGGTCATAAAATTGCGTTGTATGGACAATGCAAACGCCGCAGGATGGCTGAGATACTTAAAGCAAAGGACATATATTTTCTAGCCATTATGACAGCCTCAAGTCCGAGCCGTGTGGCAAGGTGTGTGTGTCTGTGTGCGTGCCACAAGAACTCATAAATTGCAAATGAAATGAGCCAAAACGAATTCGTATGCCGTATGGCAAAAATCAAAGCAAAGGATGAGCATTTAAGCCAAACGGTTTCAAGAGTTTCAGCTCTGCACTAATTAACAACAAATAATGGAAGTAAGAGTATTATAAGAAAGATATAGATATAAAAAAAAATTGTGAAAAAACATCTGGTGGCGTTTTTAACGGGTGTTTTTGTACTAAGCAACAAGAACAAAGCCAATCTGCAGTTTCTTCAGATTGGAGGTTTAGAGGAAGTGTTGAACCATTCGGACCACCCGTTGCACTCCCGCTGTGTCCCAGGGCTCGTGCAACTCTCTCCCTTTCTCCCTCTCTCTTCACAAAGCAACAAAATCAGCCGACCAGGACCCGAATTGAGATGTCCCGCTGGTGTTTCTTGGTCGGCACTCACAAATCCGATTATGGATTTTTCATTTATAGTATAGTATAGTTTTTTTTTCTGTGTGTGTATGTTTCACTGGTTTTGGCTTTGCTTGCGTATTAAGGCCATAATTTATGGTTGAAACGATTAGAGCATACTGAAACCGTATGCAATAAATTGATAACTTGGTTGAATTTAGTTGATGACAATATTAAGTGAATGTTTTTTTTTTGGTTTTGTTCTCTTAGTTTGTATTTAAAAATAGAAATCTTATTGATTAACTGAAATAGAATGTTAAGGAATTTTGATAAGCTTATAAAGAAAATATTGATGGTTTTGAGACAAAAAAATATATTTTTAAAAAAGAAAGTTTTTTTTGTGATTTATTTTAGTTAAAAATTCACCAAGTCTTAAGAATCCTTATTTCTACGAGCTCGATTTCCAAATACATGATATTAAAAAAATATTATTAAGCTATTTTGTGATTAGTTTTTTTCCAAAATTAAAAACATCTTTTCATTCAATATTGACATTATCTAACCTATTTTGATAGGTAAAAATACTAAAAGGAAAGGAAACATGGACAAAGACTTATTATACATACCTCAAATTCTTATTTTAACTAGGAAACTACAAACTAAGACTAACTTACGAACTCCACTAAAAACGATAGGTTGAACCTTCATGAGACATTAAGATTTACCGTTAATTAAAAGGATTATATATCATACATCTGCTGGTATTATCGTCTACAACCGCTAACAAACCCCTTCGAATGCAACCCACATGTCTGTTCATCCAACTCTCTCTCTCTTTTTCTCTCTCTGCTGCAGTTAATCAATCAATCTCTTTTTCAATTACACTTCAATTGCTGTGGTTAATCCTTACACGACTTGCAGAAGGCGCTCCAGCAAACATTGTATCTACTTAGATATGTTTATGATGACTTATTGGACTTTTGACAGCTGTCAAACCAGAGTTTGAGAGACACACTTGCAATTATTCGTATGATACAAAGACAATATCGGGGTCGCGCTGCTTTCCATTAGCATGACAAAAAAGCACAGTCCTGTGTTATCCTTTAGACAACAACAACACCACCAACAGATCGGGACAGCTGTCTTAAGGAATCTGATGTGACACTTTTGTCAAATGTTTACACCTTTAACCCTTTTGGGCGCCATTGTTTGGAATGCGAGCATCTGCATCAGGGTCAAAGGGTTACAAGATTTGTAAATCCGGAGCAACGGCGCAATTGTCACCGAATTGTTTGCAATGTTTTGTTAATTTTATGTTTAATTAGTGGCATTTGTTTGGATTTGTTGAGCTTAACGGAGCAGATAACGGGGCAGTAAAATTCAAATAAAATTAACTGTAGAAATTTGATATCATCTGCGTTTTGAGAATGTTTCGTAGTGTTGTTATATCTTAGAAATAAAATTTTCTATGCAGTGCGGTTAGATTAAAGGCATTTAACTAAGTGTTTCAAAAAATATATATATTACAATAATGAAAAAATTTCTACCAACAAAACATTATCATAAACCCTGCTCCCATATTTTTTTTTTTAAGTCCCAACCATAGCAAAATAAAGTTATTGACGCCTGTCAACGACTACAGCAACTAACCTTAGCCAAAACTCAGATCATTCATCAAAATTATGTCAAATCATGCAAGCGGCTGTTAAAAAAAAAGGAAATACCTCCTGCCGTCAAAAATGCTAATAAAAATCAATGCAAAAGTGCATAAAACCGCCAAGAGATCACTCGAGTTGTCCAAGGCGCAAAGGCAGCTGCTTTTGGATTTGCTGCATGAAGCTGTCATGTTTTGGGCAAACACACACACACACACACACACTTACAATTCCAAGGATGCAGGACACAAAAATACAGATAGTCCTGACAGACCTGACAACAATTACATACAATTTTTTCCTGCAGCATCATCTTGTCTCGGGCTCATCATATTTTTTCTCTTGCGGCTGCCTTTCAGCTGATTTGCATTTTTAATCTTATAAGGATGCTGTCTTATGCTCAGGCATTGTCCTTGCCATGTTTTTCCACGGCTGCTTCTTGCGGTTGCCCAAACTGCAAGCTGAATGAACGACAAAGAAAAAAAAAACTGTTTTTGGTGTCTAGGCAAATAGAAAAAACTAACTGAAAAAAAAATGTGAGACTCCCTGATTTTTCGATCTACATATGTTTAATCCTGGATTTGAGACACGACAGCGTGAGTTGCTCGCCCGTGTGTAATCCTCATGTCTCCTGCTCGTCTGGCTGTGTGGCTGTCTGTCTGTTACGCTTGAATAATTACTCTAATTAAAAATAAAAAAAACTGTTTCGGCCTTAGCTTTCATGTTTTGAGGCTTAAGAGTCAAGCGGATTTTTTTTTCTCCCTTGTCAAAGGTTTTCAATATTGATCGTTTGCATTGAAAAAGTCGTTACAGATTGTCATCTATGTGTTTCTTAATGAACTGGGAATGAGTCGATTGAATTTAAATTAGTTTAAAGATAAGATCTGTGAATTTTTTGTGCTATGTAAATATTTTGGAACTTTGGATTAACAAAATGTTTTATTAATGAAATGTTTTTAGTATAATTCAGTTTGTAAAAATCATCGAAATTGTCAGCTTGAGAATCCTTTAGTATTCCTTAGTATTTGTGGTTTTTTCCAGCAAACTTCACATTCTTTTATCTTTTGCTTGAATAAACTTTAAGCAGTTTTGTATATCTGATCCGATTAGGGTTCTGTTGCCATGTCAGACCTGACAATAGCTGCAGTAATCGATCTGTTCTTGTCTTTCTTGTCTTTAGGGTAAAGAATTCCAAGTCCAAGCACTTTCGAAATAAATCATCGAAATGTGAATGAGATCAATAACGACGACGACACAAATTATGTGAAAGTAATTTCCTAGATGAGAGCACATTGATAAAGAATAAAAAACAACGGAAAACAATATAAAAAACTGAAAACGATCTTCAAAAAGAAAAAAAAAACTGTACCGCAAAAGAGATACAGTTTGTACCCTCCTGCCTGACCATTGTCATTTTTTGTGATGTCATCAAAACTCAATCAATTTGCGGTTGAGAAATCTGCTGCTGCCTGGCTATGATTTATTTGTAACGGTTCGGTGGCTTGATGCTTGTTGCACTTGAGTGCAACATGCACTCATATGTCCTGGCCACCAAAGGACACCAAAGTCAAGTCATTAATCATGCCCCTAGGAAGCTGCTGCTAATGATGATTCCTTTTTTTCTCCATACTTTTTTTTGGCAAGCAATGAATAGAATTTCTCCGAGCATCTAGTTTAACATGAGGATAACACACAAACACACACATGCCAAAACCGCAATTTTTTTTGTTGCCAATCATTAGTGCTAAAATTTCTGGTCAATGAATTGAACTTGCTGCCGTCGAGTTCACACTTTAAGAGAGCCTGACAACTGCAATGAGTTTCATTAATCATTCAAGTCGTCTCATTAGTGTGCTAATATCTTTTTTGGGGTATTTCATGTCCATTTTGGGTTTTGCAATTGATAGAAATGTTATTTGCATTTTTGGTTTGCTAAGTGTGGGAAAAGTAGAGCAAATGCAAATATCTTTTGAACTTTGTTGCTTTATATGCATATAGAGATCATTAATTAGATTTTGTCATATTATATTTCTGTAATGCTTTCAATAGCTTGAGATTCTTATTACTCCTTGTTTAATGCTAAACTTATGACTAAATCTTTATGTTCAATATTCACGAAATTATGGCAATCGGAAGATCTGTCTTACACCTATATTGATTATTGGTCACAAAAATGTGACATAAAAATTAAAAAAAAAAAGTTTCTTGAATAAAATGCAGTATTAATTTAAAGTGTATAACAAGACATTTGATGTACTGCATATGAAAATCGGGCTAATATTGACGAAGTTATGGCAATCGGAAGAACTGTTCCACCCCCATGGTGATTACTCTGTACAAAAATATGACATACAAAATCTGTAAAAAATTAAGTTTCTAACTTTAAATGTAGTATTTTTTTAGAGTGTAAAACAAGACTTTTACGCATAAAAAATATGTTTATGTGTGATCGTAACTTATCAAAGTTTCTTTTAGTCGTAATTTTTATAATATATAATCATAAAACCAGTTGAAATCATAAATTTGTCAAAAGTAGAAAAAAATCCTTTAAATATTTTATATTGTTTGAAATTAAACGCCTCTTTGTTATACTTCAATCAAGTAAACTTTATTTAAATTAATTTAATTTTTATTATATCTCCCATCTACACATAACTAAAAAATTATTCATTTTTATAATTATTATTCAATGTATTTCATTTAATTCTATCATGTTTTTCTTTTGCCAACCCTTTCCTGTATTTTGACCTGTGTATGCACTTACGGAAACATAACCTCAAATTAGGAAAGTTCTCAGTCTTTTTTTTCTTCCGTTTGCTTGTGTACATCTCAAGATTTAGGGGCATATCAACAAATCTACGCCTCTCAGTGATCAACAGAAATTGAATGGGTGGGGCTCTCAACATTTAAGGCCTCAACATGCAAAACAGTTAACAAAAGCCGCAGGCAGGCAGGCAGGTCCCCATTTTTGAACGAACCAGAATGAACCCGACCCCCAACTGTGCTAGGGCACAATTATTAGCACTTAAGCGACACATTTGGTGCCATGGAAAACAGCAACAGGAACAGGGACAACAACTCTTAGTATGCAATAGTCTTGCCACATCCTGCAATTGCTGTGCCTCTTGCTGTCTTGCTGGGGCAACCCTTAAAGGCAGCCGGCACAAGTGTCGATGACACTTGGAGGGATTTTTTCGGGCCGCTTACCGCAGGATGCCATAGCAAAGGAGCGAAGGATATGCTGCAAACGTTGCATGTCAACTCTTCGTCGTCGTTGCATCAGGTAAAGGGTTAAGACGCGCCTCCCCGGGGCACGTCCTGGCAAACACTTAAGCCAAAGTTAAACGCTTCGAGTGTCGTATTTTTGTTTTTGTTTGTGTTTTATACGTTCTTGTTGTCGTGCTCCGCTTATTTTCCTTCAATACACTTCTTTTACGTAGTTTCCTTTTTTTTACGTTTCGGTTCTGCTCAGCAGGAGTCGCTTCTTTTCGTTTCGTTTCTTTTCGGCGCTGCCCCGAAACCCAAATCAGTACAAAATATTCGCCAACTTTGCTTTAATTCGCTTAAATTGCTGGCAGGACATTGCGCAATGCATTGCGGATGGATGACATTGTGTGCGAAATTCTTAAAGGATTTGCCTGCCTGCCTGCATGCCTGCCCCCTCCTTTGACCCTTTTTTCTCCCTCGATTGTTTTGGGCCGACTGTTGTCACAGCTAAAGCGCTTTAATTTTGATTGCATTCGATTTGTTTGTTAATGTTGTTTTTGCGTTTTGTTGGGTTTTTTTTTTTGCTCCTTCTTATTTCTGTTTGCACAACTCTTTGACAAATTCGCAGCCTTGTTCCGGATATATATAATTTTTTTTCGGCTTCCTTTGGCAAGGATTAACTATTTAGGTAGCATTTGTAGCGACACCGAAAGTAGCCTAGATCTTTGCTTTAGGTGTTTGCTTATAAGTTCTTTCCGTTTTCCCCTTTCCTCAGCCTTTGAGATTCCCTAAATTCGCAGTTGCTTAGATTAGGTCGTCTCTCTGTCTGTGTGTGTGTGAACAGTTTGTGAATTGTTTGTAACAGTTATTATGGGATTTCGGCCATGCAGGTGGCAAATTATATTAAGCGAAAAGATAAAAAAAGAGAGAGAGAGGGAGAGAAAAAAGAGGAAGCAAATGGTTTCCGGAAGTTATTGACAATGCATTAAGTTTATAATCCTTTGGAATACATCTTCAATATCATAATACTTAATTATTTAATGCAAAGTATCAATATTTAATGCCGTTTATTTAGGACAGTTGGTATATTTTTTTTTGATTATGTTTAAAGAGCAGTATAAACAAATTTTTGTAAGTAATTTGTACAAAAACCTTAAAATGGAAATGTTAACTTGTTTAAAAATAATATTTTAGTTTAAGACGATTTTCCAAAACAATTTTTGAATTATTATCTCGAAGACCCTTTAAAAAGTATCCTATAACGATATTCGAATATACGTCTAAAATAATGATGTATTTTAGAAAACCAAAGATTTTGATAAAAAATAATATCAAAATGATTTTTGCGATGATGCCACGATAACTTATTTAAAATTGATTGAATTTACAAGAAAATTAAAAAAATTTTAATGTTAAATGAAAGCCCGGTATATTCTTAGATTTTTGTTCTGTTTAAAGATTTTTTTTTTTAATTTTTAATAAAGTTTTATTTTTGAGCACAACAATTATTAGGTCCTTCGACAAAAATCGTATTATATTTTAAAATTAATTGATGTTCTGTGTATTGAATAACTTTTTGTGATAAAGTTGTATATTTTAAATCTAGAAACATATCAAAAGATAAGCGTTTTAACTTATTCCCTAAGCTTTATAGCTTAAATCATAACAAACTAAGACAATTGATAGAAAAAGCGTTGATAAACTTTGGTCTTTAGTCGCAAACTTCCTCTTAAATCCCTCCACAGTTTTTCACTTCATTTCCTGCCTTTATATAATCCTCACGCAATGCACAACCTGATGAGGTTTTTTTTTTGTTTTTCTGCGCATACTTTTGGTTATTGGTTTGGGTTTGGGCGTCGATTGTTGCGACTGGTTGACATTGACAGAATGTCAGTTTGAGGATTTATAGCTAGCTCTCTGCCACCGCCTACCTGACCTGCGATTGTAGCACAGCGCATCGAGCAACTGTCATCCATTGACTTGTTGTTTGCCAAAATCCAAATGCGAAATGCCAGAGAAGGGGGAAATACCCGAACGCTGAGCATTTTTACTTGAAATCCGTTAAAGCATTTACTTTCGCAAGTAATTAGTTGGCTGTCAGCAGCGTTTGGTTGGGTTTTGGTTTTTGGTATGTGCCAGAGCTAAAAGGATTTTGCCATTTTGATGGGCCACAAAGAGGCCAACACCTGCGCAAACAAACATATACAGTCTATTCTTGCGCGCCTTCTCATCCTATGGCCTGAGGCAATCTATCAGCAGGACGACAACAACATGTTTCCTTGGAAATGTGTTGCAACCTACTTTGATGAAATGCTGTCGGCCCAAAATGAGAAATTGCATGTGCTGCTGCTGCTGCTGTCGCTGCTTGTTTGCGCATCATTTCATGTGTCCTGTTTATATCCTGGCAGCGTACTTACACAAAACTAGGCTTCACATTAAAAGGATAACAGCATCACTGACAACCGTCAACAGCAGCAGCAGATACTAAATGGGTTTTGCTCTACATTGATAGATCCTGCAGTGTTACACAATGTCCTGAATGTTCGTCCTGTCTCGTGTAGTTTGTGCATTGTGTAAGTGGGTCGTCGGCGGGTTTGTTGTGTCACAAAAAGCTGTCGCAGCCCATTGAATGCAAGCAAAACTCCTCAGCTCCTGTCACATCCTGACGTCCGACAAATTAGCTTAAATAAGTGGATTCTTTACATTGCATTCTTCTCTCCAACACAACCTCAATTTTTTGGGGCGCGTTTCTTGCTAAGAAATATCCTTAAGAATATCACAGCTGTTTATGGAGTTTTTGTTAATTGATCTCGATAAATATTACGACCCGTGACAATTGAGCATAAAACTATTTATGGAGTGTATAAAATTGAAAGGTCTAAGAATGGAAAATGGCATAAGTGTGAAGAAATTATCTACAGATGTGGGTTTATACAAAGTTCCAGATAGTCTTAAAGGACTGAAGACGTATATTTCGCATAATTTTTAATGTGTTACACCTGGACTACGGTAAAGTCTGATAAAGCTATTAGCTTTAGCCGGGGTGAAGAGTCGAACCTTCATATGAAAAATCCTCATAGGAAAACTCGTGATATAAAAATCGCAGTGTCCTGGGAAAAAATATATAATAACGGTCTTCATAAAATGAAAATTTGAATGTAGTACAAAATTTATTGAAAAAAATTCTGAAGTCATAGAAAATCCTATTAAAAAAGCGGACAAAAATATTTGTAAAGTTGAAAATTAGGATTTGCAATTGAAAAGTTAATTATTATGAAGTGGAAAAATTCGAGTCGATGTCCTAAGTAGCTAGCACTTCTTTCCCTTTAGTTATTATATTATTTTTTTTATAATAATTAATAATGCAATAAAATAAATAAATGAAGTATAAAAATTAAACTTTTATTTCGTTTAAATATTAATATTATTCCAAAAAACTTTCTAGGTAGATAATTGAACTGGTTCCACAGTGCTAGAATATCTTCCTTCAAATTGCAATTTCATCCAGCTCTTAACTCAATTATACCTTTAAGACGTCTTTATTTCTATAATGGCAATATGTGATTTGCTATAATTTCCTTGGAGGAACTGTATAATTGACCAAATGCCAAGCAATTTGCTGCAGTTGCAGCTCAAAAAAGGACAATGACCGTCTTACTTATTACTCTGCATACACGAAGATATCTATATAGAGCTAAGGATATGCATAGCTATCCTGCATGACACAATTTGCACGCTGCTAGTTGGCCATATGTCCAGACTGAGAGAAAGAGAGAGAGAGGCCTTTCTGCTGGGCCTGCTGCGGAATGCTTTGCGTGTCAAATTGGTGGCAACAACTAATGTAGCTGGTATCTGGTAGTTGCAACGCTGCCCCGCAGCGCGTGTGTTGCAATTGTTCGTGCACGAGACACGGACACGGACACGCGTCATATTTTAATTATGACAGCCGGCTCAAACTCTCATTCTCATTCTCGCTGTCTGTTCTGTTCTGTTCTGTTTTTTTTGACGAGCGGTCAGTAAGTCAGTTAGCAACCCCTTGGCATTGTTGTAATGACCAAAAGCAGGAAACAGGATATGCCACACGGCAGCAGCAACATGCAACAGCAGCAGCAGCCTCCCTGTTAAAACTCTCACCTTTGTTGACAGATTAGTGGCGATCGCTGTGCCTCATAAAACTTGACATATTTATTTGACACTTTGATTGTTCTAAGCCTGTCATAATTATTTGATACGCTTTTGCATTTACACTAAAGCTAAAGCCCACATCCTTATAACGCAGTCACGTTTTGGGCTATCCTATATACCCTATTTGTGTTTTAAAGAGTTAAAAAGTTGTGTAAATTATGACAAACAAAGCTCATAGAGAATCTTTTTTCTTGCATTCGTAGGTTTTTTTTGTTTGTAAATATATCTTTCGGAACGGAAAAAACAAAGAAACAAACTATGCAAATATATCTTCCAGAACCAAAAACAAATTAACACAAACTATGCTGTATTGTTTTATTATTTACTTTTAAAAAATCAAAAAAATATTTATGTTTAACTTCAAGTTTCCAACCTTTAGAAGATTTTTCACTCAGTAAATTAATTAAAAAAGTTAAGCTGTTTCTTTTGGTATAAAATCGTCTGATTTTAAAGGTTTTAATAGCTAGAATATAATATATAATTTAATTTGATTTTCTATTTTGAATTATATTATTTTTACTCTGAAGAACGGTTCTATATTTAAAGTTTTTTGTATAGCAAAGCTTATTCTTTATTCCTGAAAACTTGTAATATGAAAATTTTTTTTTCTTTTCATTTGGGCTCTTTTTTTTTTTTTTAAAAACTTCGAAAGTTTTCAGACAAATATTCCGAATTAACAACTTTTTATTTGAGCTTTAAGGAATATAAGAACATGAGTTTTTAAGTCCAAATAAAAGTTTATTTATTTCAAAAATAGCCATAAAAAAAACACAGCCAGAACATTTGCTCTACATTCTCATCAGATTAAGCTTAAGCTAAAGGGCATCTATGAGCCCATAATCAGAAACTTGATTCTCGTATCCTGCATATTTAGCATAGTTCGCGTCGCTCTTTGTGTTCGCTAAACAAACTCGAACTAATGAGTGCACTTTCATGCATTTACTCCTGAAATTTGCCAATTATGCGGGCAATGCAGAGCGAAAAAAAATGGCAATAGGGACAAGCAAAAAAACAATATTTATAATAAAAGTCAAGGTGCAAGGCAAATAGCGCGGCACTTGACGCACAAGCCGTGGCATGCATCACGGGGGCATTGAGTTAGTTTGCGGGGTGATTCTGTCTACGCTGCACATGCGCAAACAGCGGGCAGTCTGTATTTGTATGTCGCGTGTTCACTTTAATTTCATTACACTGCATTCTGCTCATTACAGCTCGCATTTTAATGAACTGCCCCCTCCCATCCTGCGACAGGATTTCTGCACACACTGGACGAAGCGCAGGCGCAGACAGTTTAAATAGCCATGCGCTAAGTGCAGTTACATTCTTTTTTTTAGGGTTGCATTTTTTTTCCAGCCCTTTTGGCAAACGTTTGACCAACGGTCAACTGACGAAAATCCTTCTTCACATGTTTAACTGCAGTTGTTGTTATTTGTGTATTCGACTTTTTAAGCTTTCAGTGAGAGAGAGAGAGAACCCCTCTGTCCTGCATTTACCATATATGCGTTTGTTGCTACCCTAATTTGATTGATGTCTCAACTGACCGTTGAGTGTCGGCGGGCGGCTGCACTTAATGGTTATCAAGCCTAATGTCATTTGTCAATTCTGTCCATTTGTCCATTTGTCAGTTATTTCTCTCGTTTTACTTGATCTAAATCGAGAGCATGATTAATGCTAAAAACAAGAGCAAACACTCAAGTGGAAAGTGTTTTGTGTGTGGTACATTATGATTATTATTAGGATAGTACATTATTCATAGTTAGGAATAGGTACAGTTAAGTAATGACTTTTTAACTGCAAGTTTGACTGTAAAGGGCAAAATGATGCTATGAGATCTATTATGACTTTTGGAGAACTAAGCTAAAACTTTAGTATCTTGTTGTACTTGAGAACATTTAATATTTTACTTTAAACCATCCGCTTAACTTAAGATACTTTAAAGATATCTTCAATTAGTTCTTTAAACTTTAAAGCTAACATAAAGAATTTAAAATTTAGTATGAATATGCCATCCGATTACGCGCTAGGCTTTAAAACATTTCTAAGATGCTTACGAGGCTCAAAAAAGTCGCCATTGCGAAAAATTAAATGAATAACTAATTCCAATAAATCGTATGGCACTTAAAATACTCAAAAAAAAAAAATGCTACTTTCTTCAAAAATTCTTTTTATCATATGTTAAGACCTTAAAATTTAACACACACTTTGTTCCACTTTAACACACTTTCCCAAAAAAGATACTGAATAAAATTAACATTATAGCTGAAGTTTTGAGTAGTTGTGTTGCTTTAGTCTTACGAGATGATCCTTTGTCATCCTATTATCATATTGAAGCACAATATCATGCATGAAACGCTATGATTATCATTATTATTTTGACTATAAGTATACCATCAAAATAGATGGCACCACTGTCTATTTATACGCTCTACCAAACCCCAGACGGGGCAACAATTAGTTTGCATAACGTATGTTTTTACTTTCCCATTTTTTGACTACACCAAACAGCAGCAGCACGTGGCCCGTAAAGGGCGTTTGGCAGGGTGGTGGGTGAAGAGAGAGAGGGGTCGTTGATATGGTCAGCGGCAGCTGTAATAACTAAAACATGAGCCATAACCATGATAGCCAACAACTTTTTTCATCACCTTTACACATCACACATCACATCACATCGCATCGCATCACATCATATCACAATGATGCGATGCTTTAATCCCAGCAGCTGCCGCTTTTATCATGACAACAACAACAACAACAACAAAAAGGGAATAGTTAAATAGAAAAGCATAAAACCCAAGCAAACACTTTGAAGTACGAGGTGCCGTTTTTATGCAAACATGCTAAAGTGGGATAAATGAATAGCGCGGAAAAATGGACCGCAATGAAATGGCATGAAAACTGAAAACTGGACGGTGGATGCTGCCCTTTTTCGGTTGTTGTTAGTGTGCCAGTTTGCCAGCTAAATGGTTTTCCTAACATCTAGATATGAGCTTTGTATTATTATCAGATGCCAGACGAACTGGTCCACAAAATATAATAAAAACCCTATCCCCAGGCCAAAAACGCGAGCTGCATTCGTAATCGTGTCTGCTGATAAGGCTAACCAGACCGAGTTGGACAACCCTATTTTTTGTTGTTATTGTCGACAACTCTAATTCTCTAACTCTAACTTCAGCGCAACCCCTGCAACACCCTTTTTCGGCCCACTAATGAGCACACTTGAACAAGTCGAGCGAATCCCGCTGCAGTCACTCACTTGCATATTATTTGTTTTTTAACGCTAATGAAGTGAGTCCGCAACGTCGCCGTGCGTCTCTGGCTTTGATGTCCTGCTGCAGGACATGCATTCATTGTGCGTCCATCAAGTAAATCGCAAAAAACATCGCAACGTCAACAACTGCATATGTGGGGGGAGGTTTATGGCGAGAGCGCGAAGTTCGAATACTCTTACAATCAAGTATTAAGAAGGACTAGAAAACCAGGCAGCTAGATATTGAATCTAGATTTCTTCATATAACTCATTCAATAAATAAAAAAAAATAAAATAAATTAATAAATTTAATAATTTTATTAAAATAATTCATAGTTCACTTTACACAATATATAAATAAATAAAAAAATATTTTAATATCAAGAAAAACTTGTGGCTAATTAAACTGCAATGTTAAATCCAAATGTTAAGCTATTGGAAGCGCTTTTTTGTTGTTAATTTAAAAGTTTTGTAAGAAATCCCATTAAAATCTTAGTTTGCTGACTTTTGTGTAGAAAAATCCCATATTCCTTCTTCATAATATTTTGCTTTGAAAGAGTCAAATGTACTTTTAAGCTTAATCCATTATCCCCTTTTTTTTTCAAGGCTTAACATTGCAATTTCTTGGGGCTGAAAAAATTATAACTTTATTTTGCATTTGGGCAATATAACTTCAAGTTGTATAGCATAATTCCAAACTTAAACTAACTAAAATTCCTAATATCAAAAGCGAATACTTGTACCACAATAAGTCTATCTATATTACTTGGCTATCATAGCTATTCAAAAATATATATAAACTCACTGATTCACTTTATATAGCAGATCCATGCGTTAGCTTATTAAACTACACAATGCATTACATATTTCATTAAAAAACCAAAAGACCTTTTTGTTAGGGCAGCGTTAAGCTAAATCCGCGCGGGGGTTGTCCCGCAATGGGTTAAAGGCAAATGCCAACCCGTTTTGTGCTTGGCTTATCTGGAACCCAGAAGCCTATTGTCCTGTTCGGTTAGCTCTCTTTTTTTTGTTGGACAGGACGAACAAAACTTTTTTGCTGCGTTTGCTGCATTTGTTTTATAGTGGCATATTAATTTGATTGTTTAATTGTCCTTTTTTTTCGCTGTTCCTTTTCCTTTTTCCATTTCAATTTCAATTATTTTAATTATGCCTTTGGGATGGATCGAGTTGTTTGGCTAATATAATTAGTTAATTTATAGGGATTTGTCTACGAAAAAATGAAACCACAAATTAGAATGCGCACAGGACACGCGTCAGCGTAGCGCGGAGTAGTGGTGGGTTGGGTTTTCTATTCACTTTTTTTTAGAGGAATTTCTGGTAGCATTTTGTATATAACGTTATCAGCAATTGTGGCAGGGTTGCAAGCCCAATCAAATGCGTTAGCCTTGCGTAAAATCCTGAGCTGGACCTGGCCGCAAGATTAATGTCTGGCCCGATAACTTGACATTGAAATATGCCGCACGATATAGGTAAGGAATTTACCTACAAAAAAACCCCCTCTTGTTCTATTGATTGATTTGGCAAACAAATTTCTTAGCGATCTTGAGTCAATTTTAGCCCGAAATTTGGTTTTCTATTTGATTTTTCTTCAAGTTTCACAATGGAAGAAAGATTTTCTTTCTTTTTCTTTTTTTTTTTTTTTTTTGCAATTTGTTTGCAATTTTCGTTTGTTGATTTAGGTCGAAATTTCGTTAGTTTATTTCATCAATTGATGGATATTCGTTTCGTATTATTAATTATAGGCGATTAATTCATTGAGCCATTTCTTGCAATTATACCAAATTCCAGCTAATACGTTATATATACATATATTGTTTAATTCATTTGCAATTATTGTTAAATTTTACCTTTCTCTTTCTGCTTTTCTGTCTTTGCAGGTAAGCGTGATTATGATTACATCAACATGTTACTCAGGCCAACGTTGCGATGATCGAATGACTAAGTATTAATACATATACTATAAAGATTTGCAATAATTAAATGTGTTTTGCTGACTCAAAGATGAGGGCATAAAATCTGTCAAGTTATGAGTCGTTTGTGTGCACTCTAATGAAAATATTTATTGTAGATACATTTTATAATTATTTTAAAAATTATTGCAAAATTTCATAGAAATTCGACTTTTTCCGTAAATTAAATGCAAGATTTATTAACCGTTTCCTAATCTTAACCTTTTTTTGGGCTCTAAAACACGCATTTTTCAAAAGGAAAACTCTTTTTTTTACTCTCAATTTGACACAGCGAATTGAACATGCCAGAAAATTGCACTTACATAAATTCTAGCGAAATTATTAGATTTGTGACGGGCGCATCAAATGTCCTGGGAACAAGGACTACCTACACATAAACATGGTATATTGATATGATGATATTTGGTAATGCGATCATAAGACCGTCACACAGGCAAAAAACACAAGGCACCGCATAAAGTATCTTAAAAAATTGCAAAAAAATAAATGTCATAATGATTTTGTTTTTTGTTCCTATAAAAATAACATTTTGCACGCCATTTAGAGGAACAGCCCTAAGAACATGAGCTCTAAAAGGATTTGCAGTTATACCCCTTGATACAATGAACTACATTTTTTTTTGGGCAAAAAGAAAAGTAAAATGTTGCCTTGACTTATTTCTAATTTGAACTTTGACCTTGCGTGCAAAAAGAAAAATTACTCGAGCGTGCTCTCAACGGGGCTGAACCAAACCGTACCGAACCGTGGAAACATCCCTCGAAACAAAAAAGTGAAATATTAATTACAAGTTGCGTAGAAATGTGTAAAGTGAAAGGTATAGAGTTGACCCATATATATATTTTACAGGGTATGCAATAGATTAGCTTACAGCCCTGCTGACAATTGGATTTATTCATAAATGCAATTGGCTTAAATCAATTATCGATTGATCGAATTCTAGAGCAACATCTACATATGATATGTCATCTATTGCATAATTTCTACAAATTGTTTGCAGCCTCGTTCCACAAATCCATCGACAATAATTTCAAATATTTTTTGTGTAACGCAACAATTGTTTCAAGTTATTTAAGTACTTACAAAAATAAACACATTCACACAGCTGAAGAAAAGCTACTTTTCTAGCTAGAGGGCCGCTAACCTCACCCTTCCCTCACCCATTGACCGACCCTGTGGCAATTTATAGGTCTGCCCTCTCCCACACTCTCAGCATTTGCGTCAGCTGTGTTCTTGGATTTACGTATACGTATATCAGTCGAACTAAATACATATAATTTAATTGTTTCATCAAAAAAACACACAAAAAAAAAAAAAAATCCGCGTCATAATAATTATATTTTCTTTTCGACTGTGCCAGCGAATTTTCATCGTCTTTTGGGGCAATGTCGAAGTGCCGCCAGCGAAATGAATCCAAAAGAAAATTACATTTAACGTCACTGCGCGTAATACACTTTAGAAGCGAGAGTACTGCGAATTTTATATAAAAGTTTTGGTTCCAAAATGTTGCCCTGTATTAATTCATAAATTATTAATTATTATATTATTATTATATTAAATACAAGAAATGTATTTTTTCATAAATGCTTGTGTTAGAATTTAACCAAATTAAAGAAGGAATACGTGGGAAAAACCCAAAAAAAAATCGTACAACTAGTTGAAATTAAAATTGAAATCTAAAAAACTCCGATTAAAAAAATGCAAATTTATTTAGATCACTTATTTATTTTTTTTTTTTTTTGTATACTCACTTTCCTCTTAACCTATATTCAAGCAAATTGTGAATCTTTCCATTGATTCGCCATCTTAATTTAATAGATAACTGCAAATTGAATTTTCTATTTTTTTCTTTAAAATTTTCCATAATAAATGATGCATGTAAGAGCATTTGAGTTTCGTGCTCCCTAGAGACAACTTCATTTTAATACATTCTTTTTTGTAGGCTCTCTTTTTCAAAGTTAAATCCAATTTGACTGCCGAGCCGAAAAACTTGCCTACGGCTGGCTCCCTTTGCTAAAACTCTCCATCGAATTTGGGGGCTGTCACACACAGCAAAGGGATAGAGAAAGAAGAGAAAAGTGACACAAAGATACACTCCACCTTTTTTGTTGTATTTTGGAGGGAGGTGTACTTAACATATTTGCATTGACAAGCAGACACACACATACTTATGTACATAAATTTCAGTTGTGCGAGGTTGGAGCTTTGGGGAATGGGGGACGCTGCCATTAAAATTATTGATTTTCTGCCGTCTGCAATTTTGCCCTTTGGCCACGCAATTGCCCCTGCCAAGTGCTTCTCTTCTCCATTCCCCCCTGACACAAAACCCCTATGTGACGCTCCTGTGTCTCCACATTTCAATTAATCAACTCAATTTGCGTTTAAAGCGCAAAGTGCAGCATATTAATGCTGTTTCGATTGAGTCGACCTTAGGGATACCCTTTAACAATGCAAAGTGTTAAAATGAAGGGTAAATGAAGGGTTTCTAAGGCTTAAAAGAATAAGATATCGAAGACAATAAATATTTTTTTGTATTAAATACAATTACAAAATAATTTCCTTAAATTTTTTTATCAATTAGAAAAATAGTTTTTTATTATAATTTTTTGTATATTTTTTAATATACATTTTCTTTTTTTATTATATATATATATTTTGATATGTATTTTTTTTTCTTACCATAGATTTTTTATTACTTTTTTCATTATATTTTTTTTATTATATTTATTTTATTATATTTATTTTATTATATTTATTTTATTATATTTTTTTTTATTTTATTATATTTATTTTATTTTTATTATTTTATATTTTATACATTTTTTTTCTTTTAATTTTTTAAAAGTACATGTTTTATGCAAGAACCGTAATGACCTCTTCTTTGAATTTGTACAGGGTATTAAAAAGTTGATTAAGTCAGCGCAGAGTCGAGAACATCGAATCATTTTAAACAGCGTTTCAGTGAGTTGGGAGTTGGATGATGGGAGTTTGTTGCATTGTTGCATTGCAACCAAAGTACAGAGCACCCTGCACCCCGTGCGCCCTTTCGCCTTGTCTTGTACCTCTAATAATTATGTCAAGTCGCATTGTTGCACATTCCAGAGTCAGAACGCCTTGTCTTTTGCCAAGTCTCTCCCTCTCTTGTATAATTTACTTGACTTGCTTTCTCTCTCCCTTACTCTCTCTTTCTTTTTCTTTTCATTTTTTGCGCTGTCCAATTTCATGGATTTTAAGTTTCTTCATGTTTCTTAAAGCGTTTCACGCTTCATTACAAATTGGCGAATTAGATGACGGCCGATGGTAATATTTTATGAATTTCTTAGGCCCATCCAAAAGAAAGAATTGAAGTTTTTGCAAATTATGAATTATTAATTATGGCATGAACGAAAAAAGGGTTCCGAAACTGCAATCCTCAGCTTATGTCGTAAGCGCATTTGGCCGTGAGAACTAATTCGCTTGTAATTACCGAAATTTTCGGGGTTAATCTAAATATGAATAATAAATGTTTATGACTGACTTTTTCAAGCCATGCAAATTGCTAAATTATGAATACGAAATTTCAATCGAAACGAATGAGTTTCTAGTGGAATTTGGGTAATCGTAGCGCGAAAAATTAATCGCAAAGATAATTTAGGTTGTTGGGAATTGAAAATAGATTTGAATAAAGGAATAATGGGAAATGCTGACAGGAATATATGTAAGAATAGGGCTTTTATCAGTCAATAAACAGTTTAGATAAATGAAATACAGCTAAACTTCCATATAATAAACTTTTATGTAAAACGAATTTGTTTCCTAAATTTTACGAATTTTCCCATACCGAAGTACTTTTTTGTCATCTTGAGATATATGAAAGTTTGACTGTAAAAGTATACAAAACTAGTTTCAAGTGGGAATTAAATACAATAGAAATGTTGTGCCATCAGAAATGAACTAATAAAAAAATAAACTTTATTCAAATAAAACATCTGAATTTAAAGCTTAAGGTTTTTTTTAAACTGTTTGCCATTTATTTATTTATTCTATTCCTGTAACACATTCTCATTACATTACTTGTGCTCCATTTAATTCTAAAAATAGTTCAGTTAACATCAGTTTCAGTTTTAGCTTGATTCCTGGAATCATTTTAAGTAAGTAATGCAAATTTGTTTGTCTTTTCTGTTCTGTTCTGCTCACAAGCTAAAAATATCCAAAACACGCATAATCCATATGCAATAATGGAATATCTCATGAATCATCTCTTATGATTGTGATGCCACCATATGTGTGTTGAACACACTTGAGTGATATGTGAATAAAACTATGTACGAATTGACCCAAAAATACGAGCAAAAACTTTCTCTAGTTAATGCTTAAAACAAATGAGGCGTTGCTTGGTTGTTTCCTACTCGTTTCCACATACTTCACCCTTCCACTTCCGCTTAGACACAATCAACTAAATCAAATGTTGTTGTATGTTTTAGAATGCGCATCTCACCCCACTCAAAAAACAAAAAAGAAGAGAAGAAGAGAAACATGACAAATTGCGAACAACACAAAGGGAACGAATAAAGAGCGAAGTGTTGGTGTTGTTGAGAGCGTAAAAGTCACATAATGAACTAATAAAGCTTGCAAATATTTGTGCAACAGGAGCGGAAATCAGTCTTAGGGGGTGCTACAAAATGTATCAAATGACAATTGGGTTGGGCTCGTGTTCGGGTTGGGGTGGAGTAGCGGGTGCTGTATTTGGTGGTTAGCCAATGCGCCTCATGTGGTACTAAGTGACCAAAGCTCAAGGGAAACCTAATTTGTTTAACATACAACACACACACACAATTGCAATTAAAATTTGCTAAGGGTGTAGTTAGGGAGGGGGATTTGATAGTCAACCAGAGCACCCTTAAGTCAAACTGTGCACATAATTAGCAGAGAACAAGTAAGGGTATGTAGGTGTGTACGCGCTCTACCCAAGCTTTTTTTTTTTAACCCTTATGCGTATTTTTATTAACGTCATTTAGTTTTTCGCTTCTTATCATAATGATTTCGACGAAAACAATAACAGTCGCTGTACTGAAGTAGCTCAATTAAAAGTAAAAGTGTCGCAACATGTCATGACCACCACCCGAGGGGTTAAAACCCAGCCACCCACATTGCAACCCCCCATTTATAACAAAATGTGCAACATTCGTCAGGCTCAAATCTGAACTAAAGTGTCGTCGTCGTCGTCGTCGCAGGGTGTGCGACGAACGAAGGGACGCGCCCTGTGAGTGTGTGCCAGACATCTCGGGGGCAGGTTGATTAGAAATTCCATTAAAATTCCATAAAGAATGAACGGTAGCCGCGCCCTGCTTTTACATACTCTGTTAATGCCTTATAACATTTTTTGTGCGACTGGGTATTTATGTTTGTATAAAACTATTTGTGACTTAAAATATGAACTGCTGAGCGGAACGAAAAGAATGTGCGATGTAGATCATTTTAATATTCAACTAATATTAATTCTTCCTTATTTTTTTTATATTTTTTTTATATATTTTTTTATATTTTTTTTTTAATTTTTTTTATATTTTTTTTATATATTTTTTGTATTTTTTATTTTAATTTTTTATTTTTTTTTTATTAATTTTTTGTATTTTTTATTTTAATTTTTTATTTTTTTTTATTAATTTTTTTTTCATATTCTGCAACAGTGTTTAAACAGCTTTCAACGAGCTTACAGGGTATCCGCTAGTCACTCTTACACTTTTCACAACAGCACTTGCCCTTTGTCTTTAGGAGGGTGGTTAACATTCAGTTCCCCAAACTATCGCGCGACAACTAGCGACAATTTCAAGTTCCATTGCAAAATCGCGTGTGACTTTGGTCTTTAACTCTGTCTCTCTCCCTCTCAGTCCTCTTTACATCTGTCGCTACGTCTTTGGCAATGTCGTCTAATTAAGTCGCAAAGTGTGTCCCTGTTTTTGGGATGAAGTTATTTGTTGCGTTTCGTCTGGTGCTGGCGTGCGTTGCCGATAAGTGTGGCGAGCGTGTCAAATTATCGACCATATAATGCAGTTCACGTGTCCCAAAAATAAAACCATTTGATTGCAGTACTTAAATACGCTTTGTAATCTGCACTCAACTCTCAGGTATTTGCATTTGCCATTAAATTTCTACAGAGTGCTCGCGTATTGCTCAAGGTTTATGTTAATGCGGTTATAAAGTTAGATGAGATGATAAGCTTCAAATGAAATTTGAGAGATCTTGATAGAAGAAAGGGCATTAAGATGTCAGGTAATAATACTCTTTTTAATGTGAATAATGAACTCGCTAACAATTTGTTTACTTTTATTATGACTCTTCTATAATATTGTGTAACTATATAATTCCTATTTGCTGTTAATTACATTGGAGATTTTCTCTCTTTTAATTAAGACTAAAATTCCCCTTAAGCCCTTAATACTCAGCCTCTCATAACACACAAACACTCTCTTGTTGTTATCCACCTGTCTGACAGGCAAATAAAACCGTATGCCGTTTTACAGTTATTTCCCACAAATATACCTTTTTTCCAATATGCACTTTCGCAAATAATATCAGTATTGCATAAATCGCATTGAAAATGCAACAACACAAACAAAATATAAATAAATAACAACTACAATAGTCGACAAATTATTGTGCATAGTAATAATATACTTGGTCTTATAAATAATCCCACATGTTCAATTCGCGGCTGTGTCCGTTCATATCATTCGTCTGCTTCACTCTTTCCCCATCCTCCAGCTCTCTCTTTCAATAGGAAGTGAATTTTTGCATTTCACAAACAACAACAACAACAACAGTGGCAGCAGCTGTAGCAGAGCTCCCAAACGGCCCACTAACCGAAACCCCAACTAAAAACAAAAAACCACAACCGCTGCCTGCTGCCTGCAGCCGTTATATGTTATATGTTACAAACAGACAGAGAGGCGGCGGCGGGCATGGTGCCATCACACTGTACCGCATATTATCATTATTATCATCAGCACAGCGGCAGCAGCAGCCAGTTGATTATTACCTCTGTGCAGCCGAAATAACAACAACAACAACAGCAACGGCGTCGGAAAATGTTTATTATTGCATTTTGATTTCCGTATGGTTTTTTGTGACGCAGCCTCTTCACCAACTCTCACTCTCAGGCTGACTCTCTCTATACAGCTCTCAGCAGCCACAAGTGAGTTGGGAAATTTTAACAGCGGTCTGTTAAGTCGCCTGTTGCGACAATTAAGCTTATCAGTGGAGAATATAATTGAATTTGCAATTGATAAAAAAGTTCATAAAAATAAAAAAAACAAAATACATTATTGACATTGATATGAATCGCCCACAAATAATGGCAGGCATATCTACATGCGTAAAAAAATCCCAAGTTTTTAACAGCTTGTGACATTTCCGCTCTTAATGCAGCGGAAGTTGAGATATTTTATTACAAGCTTGAGTAAAAAGCTGCATAAAAACTTGCTTCTCTTGTAGCGTTTTTTTTTACCTGTCCTTCTGCATAACTGCAGCTGTTAACGGCACGTGCTAAGCCCACAGCAACATATGCTGCTTGCTAACCTGAGCGCCAGTTGTTGTTTGCAAGAGCCAAAACGCGCTTAACAGCGCCGGCTCAACACCTACAAAATATATCCCACTGTAAATGCACAGGTAGCAAAAAGCAACAGCGAACGCTCTCAGTGCAGCAACATTAACAGTGAAATGTTATAGCCCTGACTCTCACTGTTAAATACGTTGAGCGAACGGACGTTCGCTTGCTGGGAGAGCAACTGCCGCCGCTGTTGGGGTGTGAGCGCGTTCGCTTTAAATATTTCCCATCAGTTCAGTCTCACCAAGCGCGCATTGTGGACGTGTGAAGCGGAGCTAACGTTCGTCACACTTCGGTTTTTAGGGAATCGCGTATATTTTTGCGTAGTCTTCGATCGTTTATCAAAACATTGACTAACAACAAAATTGCGAAAGCAACACATTGATGTCGTCAGTTGTATAAATATACAAATTTATTATGTGGCTGTGCCAATCATAAAAAAACGAAAAAAATGCATAGTGACAAATAGCTTAAATCAAAAAAGACTAGCATTAGTCATAAACAATGTATGGACGTTTAAAAGCCAAACAAGTTGCAAAAATGTTGTCAAGGAGGAAGCCAAAAAGTGCAAAGCAACAAAGAAATGATTAAATAAATACGCAATAGAAGTGCAACAAAAGAACAAGCAAAACACAACCAAAGGATTAAACAAAACAAAAAAACACAAACAAAGCAATAAGCCATAAACCGCAACAAAGTAAAAATAGCAACAGCTAAAGCTGAAAATAGTTGTGTTTGAGTTATTTGGTTTTCATTGCCAACACGCGCGCCACAAAGCACCCACAACACCCATCAACAATAACAAAAGAAAGCCCAATTTTTACTGTTAAAATGTTGGCCGTGAAAAACTTTTTTCTGCCCGAGCGTGCCAAAGCTCCAGAAACGCCGCAACGCTTCTCCAGAATGCCTGAAGCATTTCTGCGCTCCATACGCCGCCGATCGCTGAGAGTAAAGCGCGCCAAAAGCTTAGTGGTGCCAGACCGAACGGAAAAACGTAAATCAGGTGAGGTACAGTGTCGATGTAAATGCGACTCAGGAACTTTAAGTCCTATGTTAAATGGATATTTAACAGTTGAAGAGCAGAGCGGTTAGCAGAGCTTAGGGACTTTTCTTATATACCGCATAAAGCGTTTACAGTGTCTTATACTTTCTGCGAAGAACTAAACATAAGTAGGCGTTATTATATTAGGTCACTAAACAGTTAATCAGTTTATTTATCTATCATCATCACTTAAATAACGCTACGTTAGCTGCGAAATAAAAGATAAGCGTTGTATAGTCGCAGATTAGTTTAGTTGCACACACTAACACTAGTATAAGAACCTACCTCCACAATGTTTTCACACTTTATAGTCTTTGACGTCATTGGCATTGATTGCACAATGTCAATGGCTGAGCCCGAAGCCAACCTTCTTACAGTGCGATGCGAATCGATAATTGCATGTTAAGTGCTTGAAAGCCTCGTTGTTTTTGTTGTTGTTGTTACGGCTTCTTAGGGTTCAAATATGTAAGTCACTAAAACAACTATGGCCTCTATTCCGTCTTTTTCTTGCTGTTGTTGGGGGAGGTTTGAATTTGCCGTTTCAACTTTCGCTTTCGCCCTTTCACTTGATTTGCAATTCGCCAGCTTTCGGTTAGAAACAATGGCAGAAGCAACAAAAGCATTTCGATTTCATTCTCATGCAAAGGAGGAGGCGTCGGCAGAGCTCTTTAGAAATCTTGGCACAACATCATATGATTGTCAATTTCGTTGTTGGCCACCAAATTTTGACATAACACCACTTGGAACAACAACCTGAGGAAGCATTCAACAAAGAAACTATGTCAAATATTATTTCTTTGTCTTTTTTTTTTTTTTGATTTTGTTGCCAAACTTTGACATATGACACGCAAAGTGCCATGTTTAATAGGGTTACATTTTGCGCAAGGTCATTCGAGTCGGTTGGGAACAGTTAAATGAAATATATGTATATATGCGTCAAATGTAATCAACTAATTATAATTATATTTAGCTTTAATGCAACCTACTTTGACTACATAAAATGTTCACTAACCAAAAGTAAACAAAGGCGAACTGAGTTCATGGTTGTTCGTTTTTTAATGGGTTCCAAATATGCTAAATGTGTTTAGAAAAACACATAATGAAACATTTAACAAAATTCAAGGAATCAATCAAAATTTGAACTTTGAAGGAAAAAGTATATGATATAACTTTTAAATATTTCACGGCTTGAATTATAAGTTTTCTATAACAATGCAAAACCCTTCAAAATTTGATAACAATAAACCAAAAATTTACACATAAACAACAAATATTTACATCGTTTATAAATTTTTCCATCAACATTCACTAATCAAAAAATAGATTTGCATTATTGCATCAGACTTGAACGAAATTCGTATGGCAAATGTCGCAATTTTGCCTCTTAACCTTTCTCTTTCGCCAATCTATTTTTAATTCAGTTGCAAACATTTCAAAGTACATTAATTAAAAACGCAAAAATGTCATTTCCCCCTGCTTCTTGCCAACGCTACATTTGCTAAGCTATATTTATATAAACATCCGTTGAGATTATTAATTATTTTATTATAGTATGTATTTTACTCCGATCTCTGCTGTCAAAGACGCTTTTGCCTTTGATTAGATAGACAACCTCTTTCCACTCTTCATTCTTTAATTTTTGTTATTTTTCCTATTGATTTAGCGTTCATTCACTTGTGGCGCGCCATGCATATTGGCTAATTAAATATATAAATAAATATCAGCTTCAGTCAAGCGATACGCAACGCTACTGATAAGCTTCTGGACTGCTCCATAAAGCTAGACAAAATGATAATATAAGATTCCATCCATATGGCGTATCTCGACGATATATACGAATTGTGCTCCAATTTCCTGCGTTGACTTTTCAAAGACCTTGACGCTTCGCTGACGTTCGAGAATGGAAATGAGTATGGAAATGTGTATGGTGGGGGATCTAAACGTCTGATCTACGTCTGTTGATATCTAGCTAAAAGCTAGCTAACACTTTTTATTTGTTCGTTTCTTATATGTATTTTATTTTTTTGTTAATGTCTTTTTGTGTTTTGTTTATCTTGTTCGCTTGCTTTAAGCTTTAAACCAACAACAACTGAAATACATTTAACACATTTTGCTCGAAACGAAACGAAAAAAAAGAAACAGCCAGAAGCAAAAGTTGAATTTATAGAACGTTGCCAAATAATAATAAAAAGCGAGCAAAAAACAAATAATTAAAATAATACGCAATTGTTCATGCTTTTTATAGTATGAACCGGCTTGCTGTCAGTGTATATACAGTGGAACTTCCTTATAACGAAGTTTTCTTTATAACGCTTTCATTTTCATTTTGCTTTCAAAGAAAAATCTTTTCTGTAATACGAAATTCGTATTACGAATTAACCATTTTTTTATATTAATTTTTTTTTTTTTTTTTTTTTTTGCGTATAACCTTATGTTGAGGTTTTTTTATTTTAATTTTTTTATTTTGTTTTTTAATTTTATTTTAATTTATTTTTTTTTTTAATTTTTTTTTTTTTTTTTTTTTTTAAGTTGAACTGTAGCAAAAGAAGAAGAGGCAGCCGCAAAACATTGCACAGATCATGGGATCATATACAACTGCGAGTCGCTTTTTATATTGCTCATCATCAACATCATCAAACAGCATTAGACGACATGAGATCATTTTCAAAATAAATGTTGAACTCTTGCGTACTTTCGGTTTTGACTAAAACTAGTTTAATTGTGGGAACCACAAACAAACAAAAGTGAAATCTATGTCTTCCTGTGTTGTAGATGAAATTATAATTGCTTTCAATTTCTCAAAAATATTCATAAATTTCATTTATTGCGTCACACTCCTTGGATTTGGTTAACTTCTTTACGCCAACGAAGCACACTGACCTCGGAAAAGTTCACAACTTCCTTGAGCTTCAGGCTATGCCCTTAATTAACACTATACAACATTTGCCAGAGAGTACTGAGAGCTGATTAAATGATCAGCCTACGTTCATTAAAACAACGCCCACAAATCAAGCATGGCGTTTGCCTTTTAAGGCATACGTTTTTTCTTGACTTCTCCTTTTTTGTGTGCCTTGTCTTTTTGGGCACAGCTCGCTATACTTGAGTCATAGATAGTTAGAATCAAGTTAGTAGGTTTGGGATTGAGACACGCGTCCATCGATCGCATCATTAATCAATACCCCAAAAACTTCACGGCCAAGACAAACGAGCCTCGGTTCGAGTTCTCTCTCTATATATGGTTTCTTCGAGTCTTTCGGTCACACTTCCATATATGTTTAACGATTGTTTGACAGCATTTAACAAATGGTGTTAGATATATATATATATTTTTTCTGCTTAGCACGCGCCTTCTTTATTGAATGCACCTTTGTGCATCTATTCATATACCTGTATTATCTTTATTTTTCTTTTCATTTTGCCTGATATGTAATTAATGAAGTTTCTTCATTTGAAGATAATGGCTTGCCCAATATTATTTTTTAAAGTCTTTATCATAGCCGAAACCGTTTGCAAGTCATAATTGTTAGGTTCTGGCATTATTATTAAAAATATGATAGATGAAGAAACTATACTTTCTTGTTTGCATATTGATTAGATATTTTTCAGCTGTTCTAGTTATTTTTTTTGAAATTTTTTTTTCCGCTTTACAGCTGTAATCCCAAGTAATTGTTTTGAGAAACTTTAGCTTAGGATCGCTGAAGCGTTGTTTCCTCTTAAACTGTTTTCCTCAACTTTAGTCAATTAGTCAAACATTTGATGGCACCCACTACTATATATCTAACAGCCCTCATAAACTTTTCAAATATGCTAAACAATGTTTTCAACTGTAACGAAATCCAAGGCTCTGCTTCGAATTTTCCCAGCCAAAACGTCTTTAATATACAAAATTAACATTTTCAAAACACTTTATACTATTTTCAATTAAATCATTCGTAAATGTCCGAGTAAAAAAAACCTGTCAAATGTCTACAAATTTCCATTTTTCTAGCCGTAATAAGAAAATAGCTTACGAAAAAAAAATATAAACAAATAGAGGAATCTATATGCAAATGAGTTTGACAGCAATGCGACACGTTTCAAGCGCCGCTTCCGTTGCCAACTTTCGGTGGACACTTGTTTGAGAAGTAGAAACCACCACCACCAAGCAGGGCAACCACCGGGCAACCGTTCTATGCGCCCTTCCATATCAGGTTCATTCGAAGTTATTTTTTTCCCATTTTTATTGTATTGCTTATTGAAGTTTTTTGGTATCTATTCGGCATGCATGAAACGATCAAAGTCCAATGCTGAATAGTGAATTGAGTTGAATGTGAATATGTTTTTGGTCACTTGTTGCCCATATTGGGTAAGCGGCTTTGGCCCTTGGGTCGTCGAGCGCGCTATTGTTTGTGTTCCCCAATGGCAAAAGTTTCCTAAAGCGGAAGTTATTATTTAGGTTGCATTCAACTCTTGTTGCATGCCGCATTGTATTTCTAATGTGACGCCCTGTAACACTAGACCCTGCTGTGAGCTCTCTAATAAAAATTCTATCTATCCAAAAGGCTCCACCAAAAAGTGACGATCATAAAGTTAAGCATCGCATATGTGTATGTTTGTATCTGTGTGTGTTGACTAAGGTTCAGTCACACTCAACTGATTCTCTTCTCGGGAACTTACATGAATCTTACAACATCGCAACCGGTTCAAGTGGTTATTGCGGTTGTTTTCTTTCTTTCGCATTTTCGGTGGGCTGTTATATTAATGTGTTTGTGTGTAATTTACACTATCCTGCGGGCTTCCTAACGAGCGTCTCATCTATAAGCCATTAAATTAGCTGTTTTTTATAACATACACAAATAAAAGATCATAAAGATAGGATAAAATATGGATAAAATTGTCGATGCGTCATGAAAATCTATTGAAAATGTATAAAAATGTTATGCCTGGCCATGAGTTTAAGTAAAGCATTAATGACATTACTGAAATAACTTTAGATATTATAGTTTTTTGTTAAGGATTCCATTAAAAGTTAATGGGAAAAGTATAATTTTGCGAAGGGCTAAGGATTATTTTCGAATTATTTGTCATATGATTCATTGAATTAGATATATCTTAACAACAAAATTACATTTTTTCTAGATTTCTTACTGAATTTTTTTGTCGTTTACACATTAAATATTAAGATATCTTTCAGAGAACCTTAATCCCAATGGGTTTTGAATGATTCGAACGTTTTTAATAATTATATGTTCATTATTCTTAGCTGATATCTTACTAAGGACTCAACAATACTTTCTACCCTGTTTAAGAAATGCAACTCATGTTTATATTTCCTTTTTAAAAATGGTCCTTTAACTTGTCTAAATACTTGCAAAAATACTTAAAAATAGTTTCCTTCATCCCTCAACCTACATACTTCATATTCCATTACCAAAAAGTCGTCAATAGTTTCTTCACTTGATTCTTTCGCTTTTCAATTGGAAATTTTAAACACTTGTTGTTTGGTGTAATTCAATAGTCAGGCCAGAAGGTAGACCTGCATTGGCGTATTGACTGACTGATAGCAGTTGCTTGCTGGCTTCGTAAGCTCTGCGAAAAAAAAAAAAAAACAACAACAATCGATGGAGAGACATTTATGACTGTAATGGGCACTAAGTCATTGAACCACAAAACAAAAAAACATTGACTGAGATTCGACGAGATGGAGCCAAAGTCTTCAACACGTTCGTTAAACGTAAAGTGGAGGCAAGAGTGATTTGTACAGCTAATTTAATACAATCTTGCAATAACTGACAATCATTTTGGCAAATCCTAACTAGCCAACTGAGAAAACTTAACAAGCAATCGCAATACGACATTGTTTATGGGGGATGGACTAGTTCGATCAGCAGCCCCTTGCTTTCGTTCGTACCTTGGCGTGCCCATAAATAAGATTGTAATGGACACAGGCCGAACAGAACAATGGACCTCATAATTTCGCACACAAATATATATAGTTGGGAAAGGCAAAGATGTAAACGAGGCGCTCCGATTTCTATAGAGAAAAGGTCAGTCGCAAAAATCCAAACGTTAGATCCGTGATGCTGGACTCAAGAAAACGAAAAAAAAAAAAAATTGAATCCCGCTGCGGACCGCAAATGCAAAAGGTAAAGAGCCGAAAGGAAAAAAGTAAAAGTAAGCAATTTACTGATTTGCTTCGCTTGGGCCGACTTAAGAAAGCAAAAAAACATGAAGGAAAGTCAGCTGGACAAACTCTCAAATAGTACAGCTGCTAAATCGAAATCTAAATCCAGACAAAATGCTGCCTAATTGGGCGCTGACCAATGAAAATCGATTAATCGAATCAAATGTGTTTGGCAAAGTGAGGATAATATATTGCTATGTTAAGTGGAAATAAGTTTTGAATCTGGGAACTTAAAAAAAACAAAAATTGTTTAGTTGGGATCATTGAGCACACAAAAAAGTTTTGTAAGCCCTAAAAATGTTTTTTGAAAAATTCAAGATCCTTAGATATTGCGAAAAAAATGATCATGCTCATAAAGATCATCAAAATAAAAACCAAAAATGTTCCAATTAACTCCAAAACTAAAGATTTTTCTAATAAATTATTGCAAATAATAATCTTGATTATAAAGATCATCAGAGCAACTCCAAAAACTAAAGATTTTTTAATATAATATTGCAAAAATCAGCTAACGATCATTACTTTTCGAACACTGCACAAGGTAACCGCAAAACAATTGAAAAAAAAAGATGATGATCATAAAATATGAAACATAAATACGTTTGCCATTTAGCTCGAGACACAGGGGCAGCTGCTGAGGAGGACGCGTGCAATGAAATCCCAGGAAAAATAAATATGAAATCTATAGAAAAGACAGTGAAAATGTATGGTAAAAGTAATCGCAGCAGCACTTTTTCCTACCATTTTTGTGCCACACAGCTGGCACTTCATAAATATGTCATATTTAATAGAGTTCAGCAATAGAAGATGCTACTGGGCACCAACCACCATACACTTACATTATCCTCTAACTTTTTCTTGTTCTTCTCACTTGCATTTTTTTTTTCTACTAACATTGTCAACTTTTTGATTGACTCGTGTCCCTTTTTTCACTCCCTTGGCCGGGTGTAACGTTTTTTTTTTTGTCCTGGGAGAAAGTCAAGAAAAAATTAAATGCACCAAAAATTAGGGAGAAATTGTATATTTATTTCTCTTGATCATTTGTAAAATGATCTGTGTCATAAATTTGACATTTAATCGTCTGTAGAGAGTTTCTTTCTTTTAGCTGGGAATATTCTATTGAGCAAGGTCTTGTCATTGGCTTTAGGCAGAAATTCTTGATTTTAGATTAGATTCTGCAACATTCTAGCTTTCGATTAGATACGGTAAAGTGATTCAACGTCTTTACAACCCACAACAAAATTTCATGGCACAATTCTATATCGTTGGATCATATAACGAAAAACGATGAAACCTACATATTGCATTCGCAAATGCTTTTTTTTCTTATCAGTAGTGTGGAAAAGTTTTCACATTCCAGAGTGCAGGTTTTTAGAAATTGAAACAAAAAACATTTAAATTGAAAAATATGTCGCTGAAACAATTTGCTAATTGCACGTAAAGTATATAGAGGTAGTAGCTAGAAAAGAGGTAGGGGCGTTGTAGAGTAGTTAGAAAAGTCGTAGTAAAAGTTGATTTTTGTTTACATTTGTACATTATGCTGATAAGCGAATGCCTCCCACCAAAAAAATTACTTTTAGTGCTGATAGGAAAACCGTCTTAAGGGCTTATGAGTTCGATTTTAAATATATTTCATATACCCTATTGTTCAAAGATGATAAAAATATCTAATAAAAAATAAGAACAATATATAAATGTTGTTTTTTTTTTACTTGTTTATTTAGCAATCATCTTAAAAATAGTTTAACTCTCATAAAAAAATATTAGAAAAATATGTAGAGTATCTACGTGTCGCATTAACCCCGCAGGCGCACACACTTTACTTGTACTATTTTCATGTTTATGAACGCGTGTTTTGCAATATACTTTTACCATTCGACTCGTATGATAAATGAGCTAGGAACCAAATACACAAGCACACACACTTAAACATAATATATATTGAATGTGTTGACTGATAAACGAACAGAAAGAAACGAAATGTTTAATGCGCATTTTGGTAAACCTTATTTATAAATGTACATAGTATAAATAATTTTGTACTTGATTTAAGCATTCCAGTTTTCCAGTTTTGCCAAAAAGAAACAAAAATGGAGAGACCTTCAAGTTCCTATGCATAAATTTATCTAGATACATCTTACCTGAGATCTAACACATAAATCTTTGTGCACCAATGACAGAGCATCTTGAGAATTAACCCCTTTTGATGTTTGCCTCAACAACGGGGGGCGTGGTTTGTGTTGATCTTTTCGGCTTGGGATCAAGCGCGAGGATCTCAAGCCACTTAACGCCTATATAAATGTGTGCGACCTTCAATTGTGCGTGTGTGTTTGTGTGTTTGGACAACGAATTAAAGGCAATTGGCGCGCATCTTCAATTCAATTTATCAAAATCCAACACATGTTATATATTATTAGACTCTCCGCCCGCACTCGAAACTCATTCATTTTATTCATTCATCTGTTTTCATCATTTACTTGTTTGTTTGTCGTATCACATTCTCTTTTTTTTCCGCTAATGATGCGTAAATTTCTGTGTCAGTTGAACTATTCGATGATGAAGTCATAGCGCACGCAAACATATTTAAACTAATATTTAATATTCACATATGTACACATAACATATATGAAATGCCTGCACGTGACATATGACGTATCTGTCAGATACTTTTACCTCTAGTATCTATAGACTACACGCTGTGTGAACGTTGCGTGACCGAACCTTCAAAGTGTCGCCAACCATTCGTGCAGAACTTTTTCAATAACTAGACAACATAATGGGATGAGCAGCACTCCCACTCTGCCCGCTGCTTATCATAATACTTTGAACAACTATATTTGTAACTACGTAATGTAACTGTTTTTGTCAAATTTAACATTTCCCATTCTTCTCTTCGCACTGTTATTTACATTTACAGCACGCTGTTAAACTAGTTGCTCTGCATAAGAAAAGTACCAAGCAGTTACTTTTGAATTTACCTTTCTCTGACTCTCTCTCCCACTGCCGCCCTGGCTCTCTTTATACCTATGTGTGTGTGTGTGTTTTAATCTTGTTTGTGCGATCGCCCTTTGCTCCTTTTTTTTGGGCCTTGGCTAATTTTCTTTGCCTTTTGTCTTGCAGTGCCCCTGCCTGCCTGCCTGGGAGTGAAATATTCTTACAATACAGTTTTTGCTTGCTTTTGCCACCAGTTTCGTTGATCTTTTTTCACTGATCTCTCTTTGGCAAACACAAAGAAAGTAAATCAGATTTTGGAGCAGATGTCTGTGTGTGTTGCATCCTACGCCCAAAATGGAACAAAAAGATATTCAAGTTGCGCTCATCACGAGTTTTTGGCTTCCTGGCCTGATTTATTGTTGTTCTTTGGACAAGATGTCGACACAGTCAGCCTACCTAATTATTATCGTAGGTTCATAATGCAAATACTGCATATGATTTATACCTCTTATGAAATGTATATATATTTGCCATGGTTAGGGCATATTAAAAACGCATTATATGCATCCCAAAAACGATCAAAACATGCATGAAATATTTCTAATTCCATTGCTCATTATGGTTTGTGGTCTCTAATTAGCGTTAATTCCGAGCACAAGGTTGCATTTTTAAATGCTTGACAAGGTAAATGTCATTAAAGAAAAACCTCATTATGAGAATAATTATACAATACTCTCTCTCTATAGATTTTCTAAGCACAGCTCAAGTTTCCTTAAGTTTTCTAAACAACATTTTGTTATATGAAGTGTTTGTCAAGGTAAATGTTACACAACGTTTTGCCCTTTATTAAGTTTCAACGTTTTAAGTTAAGGCTTAACACATGCCACACACACATCTCAAATTTCCTTGACTTTGGTCAAGCCACAACCGAGTTATCTTGGTTGGGTTTTATAGTCTCAAGCTGCAATCGTTGGGCTACCGTAAACCACTAAATGGTCATAAAATTTATGACATTTTTCGTATCCCAAAGACCTAATCCTTGTGGGCGCCAGCTCCTCGTTACGACGATGGCACGCTTCAAATGATGATAAAAATTTTGAGTAGTTTTTCAGCTGTCTGCAATAAAACTAAGCCTAAGGTACTTGATAACTGGGCCTATATCAGGCCTGGGTCAGGTCACATGGGTCAATGATAACAGTTACAGCAAGAAGAAGAAGAAGAAAGATTATGAATATCTCGTTTTTTTTTATCATATTGTGCGCTAATTAAAATGCTTAACCCACATCAAGACACAAATCCCCTCCGCATTGCCATTGTTTGTTACAAACACAAAATTGTAATCGTAAATGGGGTTGTATGGTAAAATAGTAAACAAACAAACAAACCCATAGACAAACCAAACCCTTACACTTACTTTCTTCGTTCTCTAACCCTTTTTTGGGAAAATCTAGAAATCGAATGTCTTGGGTCGCGGCTCGTTTGCATACGTAATTAGTTTGGGAATTTTTTTTGACAACGATGGCGACATTTGACATGCGTTTGAGTTACGATCGTTAACATTGCGTACAAGAAAGCCGAGTTACAAGAGGTGGGGATTTTTTCTCTTTACACCTTCGGGGCTGGCGGTTTGAACTTTACGCCTAAGCCGATCTGTCTGTTTTATTCTCTCAGACATTTGACATCATTAGTCAAACTTAAAGACGCATTTGTTACTGTTCTTTTTCTGTAACTGTTTAGCTGTGTTTCTAAGCGCCTTTAGGCTGATAGCTGCCATTAATTAGCTACTTTTCTGTTACCATTTCTGGATTAGAATCAAAACGAAAAACCAGTTGAAACGCCATTTTTGATTTGATTTCATTTAATTTTATGGCCATGCAAATTGCAAAACCGCGCTAATTTCTGTTTCCGATCCTCATTTCTCATTTCTCATCTACAATAATAATAATAAATTCCTTGGTATTATTTCTTTGGCATATCAGTTTCACAGCAGTCGTTTGTTATTTTATTTTTTGGGCTGCATTATATAACAAAAGGCATATTTATTTCGTTTTAATTTGTAATTTTGCGCTATGGTCAACGCTTTAACAGACACAAAAAAACCAGTTGAACTTGTTAACGAATCTGCACTGTACATAAAAGGAGCTACTTCCACGTTCACGTCCACGTCGCCTTAGTCCATTAACAAGCTGATGTGTTGCATGTCGAGGAGTGAAACAAGTTCTCAGTGTCACCCTTGAGATGCCTTCCATATGTCCATATCCATGTCCAGTTGAGACCCTTCACTGTTTACTCAGCCAGCTCTTAACAACTCATAATAGAGCAATTTTCACGTGTCCTTGCTGCGCCCAAGTAAAATCAAACTGGTCAGCGATAGAAAAAAAACAAGCAAAAGGATCAGCACTTCCATTGTCACTCCTTCTTCCAAAAAACCGTAACAACAACAAACGGCCCCCTGGGTTTGAAATTGATCGCGCCACTCGTAAGCCTAATGTTAAGGGTTTTTCAGCTAGATTTACGAGCATTTGTCAGTTTTATGGTGTTTTCATACTTTTTGGGGTTTAACACACATTTGGGCATGAAGTGCACAATAAATTTGCAAATGCAAATTAAGCTAAACTTAAATTAATTATATGTTAGGCTCGCCCTAACATTTTCGTCTTTTTAACATAACATAACATTTCTTAGTTCCACTCTTAATGTATGTTAATTCATGGCCTGCAGCTCTTATAAAGTTAAGCTAACATCTGTTAAATTGCCTGGCAACTGTTGCGTCTCTGACCTTGAAAGCCTTTCTGTATAAGTAATCAAAAAATCCGACAGCTGTTGTAGAGATCTTTAATTTTGATTTGAGTAAACTGAACTCGGCTAATTTAAATCAAAAAAAGTGTTCAAGCAACTGACAACTTTAAAAAAGTTTCTTCATCCTTATGTTCGCCTTTTGTTGTCGTTGTTGTTGTTGTTGTTGTTTGTGCACCCTTGAGAGCACAACACAATTGCCAAAAACATTGAAAAGTTGCTTTGCGGCAATGAAAACATTTTTTTTTTCATTCTTCTTCTGCTGTCAATCAAAACGTGGCACAAAATGATATATGTATAACTAGAGTCCTTGTACAACTAAAGCATTTGCATAAGAAGAATAACTAATGAGCTGACAGAAAGAAGAAAAAAAAAACTTTTAGCCGCTTCGCATGTAGGTCAAAAAGATGTCACGAAGTTGTGCAAAACGAGTTTCCAATTTTTCCCAAATCGTTTGCTTGCTAATTACGTCGTGTCGAACTAGTTTTCACTCCAACGAATGCCAGCTAATGATTATTTAATATTTTTTTTCTTTCTGTACTTGCAGATTCGTTTGTGAACAGCCAGGAATGGACAATCTCGCGTTCGGTGCCGGACTTAAGGCTGGGCATTGTTGGCTCCCTGAATTCGGGTAAATCGGCGCTGGTGCATCGTTATCTAACCGGCTCCTATATGCAGGAGGAGTCGCCCGAGGGCGGACGCTTTAAAAAGGAAGTCTTCATCGATGGCCAAAGTTATTTGTTGCTCATCAGGGATGAGGGCGGCGCTCCAGAAATGCAGGTAAGCTCCATCATCATATATGCATGAAAATTGCCAAAAAATGATGTATTGGGATTGTGGGTGCTTTTTGCGTCTAGGGTTGGTTTTTCTTCTCACCCCTTGTTGGGCAATAAGTTTGTTCTGCAAATAAATTTTCCCTTATCATCTTGTAAATATTTGAATTGAGGTCAACCTGGAATCAACGTAGATAGGCTGGGCGAGAGAGCAAGAAAAACAAAAAACGCAACTCTAAGCAGTCTTATGTTTTTTGCCTTTGAGAAAGTTTTAGGGTTGTTACGTAGCTCGTTTATTTGAGTGCTAAGCAGGTTGATATACACTGCAAAACGTTTTTGCGATAATAACGCATTTTTGTAAGCTCTGATATTATATACATTTTTTAAAGCCACTTTTTTACGATATAAAATTTGTAAATTGCTTTTACGATACAAACTTATTTAACGAATTTCTGGCATATTATCTGCCTTCGTGACTGCAAGAAATATGATAATAATTTATGTACGATACACATTTTTATAAACTCCTATACTATACAAGTTTCTTAAAATACGATACATATTATTTTTTACTATACATATTTCTTGAATTGCCAAGCTTTCGATACAACTTTTTGCGCGATACAATTAATGCATTTTCTCTCCATACGATGCACATTTTTGTTAGCTCAAATACGATATAAGTTTTTTAAGTCTTTATCGCCAGACTTAAATACGATACATATATTTTTTTCGATACAAGTTTCTTTTGACTTTCTAATTGCCAAGCTTACGATACAACATTGTGTATAATAAAAATTTATTTTTACCGCATCTCTTATACGAAATTAATTTTTTTACGATACATATTTTTGCTAGCTCAGATACGATAAAGATACGATGAAGCCTTTATCGTTGGACTTAAAATACGATACAACTTTTTGTACGACACAAATTTATTTACTGCATTTCGTCTTGCGTATTATCTCATCACAAGATTGCATAAAAGAAAAAAAATTCAGTTCTAGTGCACTGCAGAATTTCATCACTTGAAATTTGTCGCAGTTTTTGCCAATTATCAAGTTAAGTTTTTCTCTCCTTACTCCTTTTTTTTTGTCAAATTTCTGCTTGTCTGTCAGCTTTTACATTCAATGGCGAAAAAAAACACAAACTTGCCGCAAAGTTGGACTTTTGGCCGGTGCCCCACCTCTGCTCACTTTGTAAGTTTTTTTCACCCCCTCTTCTTGTGCTTTTTGCTGCTTTTTTTTCGGTCTGACTCACTTTATCGAACTTCGACCTTTGACAGGCGGCAATCGTTACATTTAGCCTGTGGCTGGCTTTGGGCCAACATTTTTCGTTGCAACATTTTTCGTCTTTTGTGACACTTTTTTGTTTGTTTTTGTTTGTTTGATGGGGCCGTCTAGCCAAAGGTCTGTTTTTGTCCCTCTTTAGGACGTAATGCGGCAACTGGCCAATACCCATTGGAAAGGTTAAAGTTGACTCTCACCATGAACACAATGCAGTTCGTTCAATCTGAGTTAAAGTAAACAACGTTCCTACATATATCATTAAATATATAATAATAATACAACGAACATCTTTTCAGTTTTTAAAAACTTCAACCATCATAGAATTTTTTTTTGACTCATTGATTCGCAGCTGGAGGGAAAAAAGCTTTTGTTGTTGCACTTGGGCTTGCATTGAATTCGCGATATTTGCGCACATTTCTATAGACTTTGTTTATTTGACAAGGGGTATTAGTCCCCCCCCCCCCATCCCTCTCTAGCCCGCGTGGTGCCCTACGGCTTAAGGGGTGAAAGTGTGGATTATAATTTTTAAGCTGCTTTCACTTTTATATTTTTCATTTTTTGCATTTCACATTTTTTATTATTTGCGGTTCTATTTAAACGCCAGCTAGGGTTAGGGTGTAGGGGTTGTAAAAAAAAAACGTAACTGTGCCTGCCACGTGACGTGATGCGACTCGACCCTCAAATTCGCAATAATACCCTGGCCTATATCCACATAGATCCTAGGGCTTAGCTCTTGACTATCCTTTGGGTTGAGCAATTTTTATTTAAATCGTTTTTTATTTGTTATCTGCATTGTAATTATTTGTTGTTCATATTTGCAAGTCAAGCATATGATTGACCCAAATTTGCAGTTTGAGAGTGATTGTTGGGTTGGAGAGCAGTTGTGTTCACCATTGTGACTCCCAAACTACAATGCTCTTTACAGTTGAGTGAACATTTTGTCACAGTTTGTCAGCGATTTAACTAATTTAATGTCCATTTCTTGACTAACTTCTGTCATTCTATCATCTTTATGCAACATAATAAACCATATTTTTATGGCATAGCCAAATATAACCCTCTTGTGTGGCAACAACAACCCCCCAAACGGTAAAGCCACCCTCTTCTCCCAATAACCGAAAAGAATTATCTTCAAATGCTCAACAGTTAAAACACCCTTTAATGGTTTCTGCATGAATATGTGTATAAGCCCAGTTTACAGGGTATTAAACACACACATACACACTACAACCAAGTCTTCGTCTGGAATCACTCAATGGCGTCGCGTCGCCACTCAGTCGCGTTTTGTTTTTATTTTTCTTTTCGCTTTGCGAAGTTTTCACAGTCAGGATATCATTACCATATATAAGAGACGACGACAACAATATTGCATGCAACGACTTCTGTCGATTCTTTCGGTGGGGGTTTGTGGGTAAATTGTTACAGACAAGTTCATTAGAATAGAAACGATTGCATGATTATGCTTAGGAACTGCTTAGGAATTAGAGTATACTAAATATGAGGAAAACTTAAGAGATTCAATTACAAAACTTAAAATATTTACATGAAAAATCTATAATTATTTCAATAGTTTTATTTAACTTATCAGTAAAGTATTAAAGTAATCTTCATGTAATAAAATCTATTGTTTAGAAGGTAGATAATATTAATCCAATAATCTCTTTGTAGAAAATTACTCCTTAAAATAATTTACTAAAATATATCGAATCAGGGCTGTTAAGTAATTAAAAAACAATCCATATAATTTTTAATTATTCAAGGATTAGCTTAAAATATTCAAAAGTAATTAAAAAGTAATCCGATTAGGTTAAGTAAATATATACATATATTCAATAATTATTTTTTTAAAATTTTTTTTTGTTAATAACTTATCGAAATTTTCATTAAACAGCTTTGGATTAAAGTAATTTTTTTATATACGAACTTAATTCTTTTTAATTTAAAATTCGTTAAATACAAAATCAAATATTTCGTGATTTTTTAACTCTAAAACATATAGGAATTTTCCTATTTCCATTTTCAAAATTCTTTTCTTAAAATTCTTAACTTTTCCTTGTTCACATTAAATGCAAATTTTCCTGCAAGCTCAACTCTTTGCACAATATTCATTTCACATAATAACATTTTGTTCTAACTCATTGTCATTGTTTTTTTTCTGAGTGAAAGTTTCTTGTGTTTTAGTTTAGTTTGCGTGACAACCAAACTGTGTTTAACTTTGTAGATAAAAGTTGTGAAGCTTGCAAGTCTACTGTTTCGAGTGCTGCTTAACCCACATAAAAGTTTTAACCCATTGTTGTTTCTATCTTCATGAACTGCAACGTGACAAAAAACTCAAACCCCCCCCCCCCAACCCCAGATACAATTCAATTGTTTTGTTGTCAAGCATGTGTCTCCTTGTGTGTGTGTATGTGTGTGTTTCCTGTGTGTCGCCGCCGTTGCATTTTTTTGTGTGTGTGTCGCTTTCCTGTTTCCTCGTTTGCTTTGCTGCACACACATATTCACAACAAATCATAAAAAAGAGCGGCAACCCACCACCCAAACCACCCACCCACCCACTGAGTCACATCAGCCTGGCAGGATAACAACGAAGAGCAGCGACATCAGTTGTTTGTCGACTGGCGTTGCTGGCGGGCGGCTTTTAAATATTACTGCTGCCGTTCAATGCTGCTCAAACTGTAAACAGTGAATAAATAATTCATAAAAATTCATCAAAATATTCAAACTGTGCGTGTTGTTTGATTATGAATGCATAATTATGTTCTTTAAAGTTTAAATATTAATGAAAACAACAAGGAAAACAAAAACAATTAATCGATAGTCAGACACACTCGAATCCTGCGCAGTAAACAACACACAAAAGCGACTGTTTACCAGCCCAATGCAAAAGTTCATTATCCTGTGCCAACAACGTCTGTCTCGCGAGTGTGTGTGCGAGTGTGTTTGAGTGTGTGTATTATACAAAAATCATTAAAGAAACATGTTTAACACACACACGGCACACGGTAGGCGAGTCCTGCCAAAGGATTCAAGTGCTTCATTAGCGACTTTCTCAAGTGTGTGTGTGTGTCCTGAGACTTTTGCCTCCTGATCCCCCTTTTTTTTTTCCTTTGCTGCCCATTGTTAAGCTCTCTCTCTTTCTCTCTCTGTCTCTCTTCGTTTTGGCTTTTGTGCTGCCCGCCAGTTTTGCCAGACGCCGCAATTTTGTTTACTCCTCATGTCCTTCGAAACACACTCACACACAAAGTCAAGGACTCGCGGCCAAAAGTTTTTGTTTTTTTTTCTCAATATTTTTCCACAGGCTTTTGTTTTCGTTCGACTTCTTTTATATTTTTAAACTAATTCTTTCTTTTTCGCCCTGTTTTGTGCTCGTTCTTTCAGTTCGCTGGCTGGGTGGATGCAGTAATCTTTGTGTTTAGTTTGGAGAACGAAGGCAGCTTCAACACCGTCTACAATTATTATACCAAAATGGCGCACTTTCGCAATGGACAGGATATACCAATGATATTGGTTGGTACACAAGGTAAGTTTGTTGAGCGGAACCCTTAAAATAGGTTTACTTGTAAAATAGATTATAAAAAAGAAATGATTTTTGGTTTAAATTTATAGTAGGTTAAATATAAGTACTGAGAATTATTAAATGGAAGTTTGTATTCAAATGTTTTACTCAAAATAGGAAAATAAATATGTTGGTGTCAAAATCTTGCCTACAATTTTTATATCATAAATATTTTTCTTAGATTTAGTAGCTAACACATTAAAGTGATTAAAGGACCTAACTGAAAATAAAAATAGCCCAGATTTTATAGCAAAACTTAAACAAATTTTAAGAAATTTATGATTCGGACTTATTTGAAAAATCTTATTATGAAACTAACATTCAGCATAGCATATTTTGTGTACCTAACAAAATTTTTTTCTATTGTTTATTTTCCATTAACGGGCTTTTAAAAAATGTAAAGAAATAACCAAATTTTTTTTTTTCATTATTTTTACATTTTTTATTCAGTTATTCACTTCAAAACTCAAGAAACAAAACAAAACCGTATTTGTAGTTTGCTACATTCAAATAAGTAAACTTTTGCAAAATATAAATTTTAACCTCACAATTTTTGAGATTTTTTAAATTTTAAAAGTAAAGTTCTATTAAACTCAAGCAATAAAGCAATAAAATATATTTTAAATCCGGAAACATGTGCTTTTAAAATTGCTTATATTTATTTTTGTTATACCTACCTCAATAAAATGATTTAATTTTCTTAGAAATAAAACAAAAAAATATACTTGAATATAATAATTATAAATTTCTTATTGCTACAGTATCACTTATATTAACTTAAGCACTTATCACTTTACTAAGCTTCAACCATAATATAATTAACATATTATTTATTTTTTACTTCAACTTTTCTATAACTTAACCCAAATTTCTCTCATTTCCCTTTAGATGCCATCAGCGAACGCAATCCGCGTGTTATTGATGACACTCGTGCCCGGAAATTGGCAAACGATTTGAAGCGTTGCTCCTACTACGAGACCTGCGCCACATATGGCCTAAATGTGGAGCGTGTCTTTCAGGATGGTGAGTTCGATGACCCCTTCAAGAACTTTAGTGCAAGCTTAACGCTAATCTCTCTTGTTGCAGCCTGTCAAAAGATATTGTCGCAACGTTTGCCGTTGCCGCCACAAATGCAGCCACCGAGACCAACAACACCGCAAGGCACACGCCTGGGCTTGGCCACGTATCAGCAGCAGCAGCAGCAGGCGTCCACCAATGGACAGCGGGCGCAGCAACAGTTGCCATTACGCATGAGCGCAGATTTCGCACAGGCAGAGCAAAAGCTTTGGTCACTGCAGGCGGCGAATGCCACGGAGAACAACAACATAACCAAATACAATCCAGGAGCAGCAGCAGCAGTTGCCCAACAACAGCAACAGCAACAACAGTTGTCACTGCAAGGTGATTGCTCGCAGGTGCAGCTGCGTGATCCAAGAGATTTGGCACCGCCACCAGGCAAGGAGCTGCCAACGCCCACCTCAACGCCAACGACAAGCCGCAAGAGCAGACGGCGCTCCAATCTCTTCATACCCTCCTCCTCCAAGAAGAACAGCGACAAGGAGCCAAAGAGCAGTGAGCTGGGCAGCGGTCGTTCCATACCCATCAAGCAGGGCTATCTGTACAAACGTTCTAGCAAATCCCTCAATAAGGAGTGGAAAAAGAAGTACGTGACGCTCTGCGACGATGGCCGACTCACCTATCATCCCTCGCTGCACGACTACATGGACGATGTGCATGGCAAGGAGATACCGCTGCAATATGTCACCGTCAAGGTGCCCGGCCAGAAGCCGCGCGGCTCCAAGTCCATCATTACGAACAGCGCCCTAACCAGCTCTCTGCTAGCAAATGGCCAGCGCGCGCAGGGCACATTGAGCGAGGGCATTGGCTGCCTCACCTTGGCCAAGGATAATCAGCGCAAGCTGAGCGAGAAACTCTCGCTCTTGGGCACTGGAGCAGCGGGCGGCGCTGTGGAGCCATTGAAATCGAATAGCTCGCAGCAGACCAGCGGCGACGAGGGCATTGCCATGTCCAATTCCAATTCACAGACCTTTATAGCAGGCGAGGTGCCAGCTAATAAGCTGGAGGCCCAAACGCCCAATGTGAAGAAGCGACATCGTCGCATGAAGAGCAGCAGCGTCAAGGCAAACGAGGCGGACGACAATGATGGCTATGAATTCTATATTGTCTCCTTGGACTCCAAGCAGTGGCACTTTGAGGCTGCCAACTCGGAGGAGCGTGATGAATGGGTGGCGGCCGTTGAGCAGGAGATCTTCAAGAGTCTCCAAAGCATTGAGAGCTGCAAAACAAAACCAGCAACCAGCACCGAATTGGCCGCCATGCTGGCCATTCGGCAACGTGTGCCAGGCAATGGGCATTGCGTTGATTGTGGAGCGTCAAGTAAGTGTGAAAAACTGTTAAAGGAAGAAAAAGTATAGAAAATTTAGCATTTTTTCTTAACTAACAAAGAAAGTTTTTTATTGTTTGAAGAGGTTTTGAGGAGGTTTAGCAGAAGAAAAGGTTTTATTTATCTATTTAATTGTTGAAGAGAATTAATTCTAAATAACAATTTATTTTAAAGCCAGAGCAGTAAAGGCCTTCAGGCAGACTTATTTTTCATATTCACATATTTTATTTTTTTTATATATATATATATTTCTCCAAAATAAAAAATTGGAATATTACTAACTTTAACCAAGATGGAACAAAAAAAAACGTTTAAAAATTTTTAACATAAGTTAAATTACAGATATTGGCAATATTTTGGGTTTAATAATGAAAAATATTACTTGGAAAACGAATTTTAAAATTATTTACAAGTTTCTCTTTAAAAAGATACATTAACTGACTTTAGAACCATGAAAGCATTCTTGCTACAGAACAATAGAAGAGAACTCAGTTCCAAAAGCTCAAAGACACCATCCCATTAAACTTTTTTGAATAAGGTTTTAACTGTGAAGTTAAAAATAACATAGATGTAAAGAAAACCTTCCTTGAATTAATTAATTGTCACACAAAAATATTCTAAATATAATTGATACGCCCTTAAAATTATATATGACAACGAACAAACAATTCCGCCACAAACATAAACAACTCTCTAGACAAATTTAGACTTTTTATAGCAGGTTTCTTATCGATTATATTGCTAACAACTAAAAAATTATGACAGTTAATACTAGGTGTGGTTACAATTTGGAAAGGTTTCGTTCTTGGTAGAGATAAAGTTTTGTGAATCAAAGTAGAAGTCGCAAGCCTTAATAGATATCGATTTTATAGCTAGTACTAAAAATACCTCTACCTCTTACAGATCCCGAATGGGCCAGTCTCAACTTGGGCGTGCTTATGTGCATTGAATGCTCCGGCATTCATCGCAATCTTGGCTCGCATATCTCAAAGGTGCGCTCGTTGGGCCTCGACGATTGGCCGTAAGTAAAAATCGAACAAACACAAAATACAATTATAAAACATTTTATTAAACAAACCTCTTTTAACCTTAGGGCGCCGCATCTGAGCGTTATGCTGGCCATTGGCAACAGTTTGGCCAACTCGGTGTGGGAATCGAATACGCGACAACGTGTCAAGCCCAGTGCATCGGCCAATCATGAGGAGAAGGAACGCTGGATACGCAGCAAGTACGAAGGCAAGGATTTCCTCACACCCCTGAATCATGCCAATGCCGCCTCACCGGGTCAGCAGCTAATTGAGGCAGTTATTCGAGCAGACATCAAGTCGATTGTATGCATATTGGCCAACTGTCAGGCGGAGGTGACCAATGCCAATGTGAGTGCCCGAGATGTGCGTACTCCATTGCTGCTGGCCTGTGCCATTGGCAATTTGGCCATAGCACAGCTGCTTGTCTGGGTAAGTTTTACATATTTTACTGTATAATTGAATGCTTTATTTACAAAAGTATCTTCCCTTTAAAGAATGGCGCGAATATCAAGCACACGGATCACGAGGGACGCACCTGTTTGGCCTATGCCCGAGCCGCACAATCTCTGGCCACGGCCAAGTCAATGAAGGCGGCTGCGGCTTTGGCCGCCGGCACACCACTTCCGGCACCGACACCGCTCTCTTCGGCCAATGGTGGCATACCGGCACCGCAGTACAATGTGGAGGATACGACAGCGTTGGTGGAGCTGCTGGTGGGCTTGGGCTGTCCGGAGTCGGCGCCATTAACGGCCAGTGGAACGCTACCACGACGAAGGGATACTCTGGGCACACCCTATGAGACATCCGTTTCGGGCGTCATCTAAACAGATGTGAGAAAGACGCATAGTTGAATTTCATAAGCTATAAAAAAAACACAAAAAATAATATATATATATATATGTTTTTAATATTTAAGAGTGTAAAATGCAGCTAAAATATGTTTAATCTGTTGTTTCGTAGTTTAGTTTTTAGAACGTATGCCTATATTACTCTCAGTGTATAGCAAACGTAACGGGAATGACGCTTAGTTTAATAGTTTTTAATGTCCAAAAATGTGCAAAATAATTTCTTTTTGGCCCAGGTTGAATAGAAATTCACAAAAGAACTTCTTTTTTTTACGTTTTTTTAGTTTTGTTTAGCTCTTAGGTCTAAAAGCTGTACAGTCTTGTTGTAATCTCAAGTTTTGAATTAATTTATTATTATTATTATGATTGTAAGTTATTATTATTGTTTTTAAACTGTGTGCAGGTTTTTTTTATGTCGTTTGCAAAACAACAATTTGATTAATTAGTGTAATTCACTTTATTATTTTGATATGAGCTGTCAACATTTGTCATCATATTTTATGAAATAAAGAACATAAATATATACGTATAAACATAGTGAATGTAAGACTAAAGCCAAAAACAACTTATTACACTATATATCTATACAAAAAGTAAATAAAAACATATTTATATATACATAAAAAATATATATGTAAAGTTGAAATTGCTTGATAATCGGTTAAAACACGCTTAACTTGTAGTGAAACAAAAACTTAAAGCTATCTTAATTCCAATACAAAATTTGATAATTTGTTGGCAATACACAAATACGTGAAAGCAAAAAGATTGCATTAGAAACCAGAACTTAGAAAGAAATGACAAAATATATGATATACCATGTATGTAGCAAACAATTGAAAGTATTTCAAACCAATTATACATTATAGTTATATAATTCTATATTATAAATGATATATATATGTATACACCCCCCTTTATTGTGTACGCTATTTGTACCACTTCAAAACATAAAACACAATTACAAACGTGACAAAACTCAATCTAATTGGATGACAAAGCAACAGGCACAAAGAAAAAACATAAAAAACACAAATAAAAATTGATTAAACATTTTAAATCATTTAACTTTTCGTATTCTTTCTTTTTATCTTTGTTTATCCTTCTATAAACTATCTTTGGGTATTTTAAGGCCTGTGAATATTTTAGCTAGGAACAAGAAGTCAAGAGATCTCGACAAGGATATTTCCTTAACCCACATAAAAAGTGACCAAACTTCAACTGCGATATCTCCGGTGTTTCCTAACTGATTTTGATCAAATTTTCTTCAAGTGTTCATTGTTTGATCTATAGTTTGAAACCGTATTTCTAGAATTTTTAAATTAAATTTTTTAGAAATTAAGAAATGTGTTGAGAAAGCTAAAGATTCAAATCTGGAGTCAATAGCTCTTATAGTCTTTGAAGCTGAACAAGAATATATATACTTTATGGAGTCCTTCTGAATGTTTTGCACAAACCTAAAAATATATTCAAGTTTGACCTATAAGGAGATTAGGATATTTATAGAAACTTGCTAGATACCAGTGACTAAACAAAAAATCTTCGTTTTCATCTTCGCGATTCACAAAACAGATTCCTTAATTTCCCTTTAAGAACCCAAATCAAAATAATTAAACACAAATAGTTTTGCTGTCGGATTTTTTATTAATTCATTAAACAGTTACAATTTCTGGAAAAGTTTTAAAATATACATTTTATATGTGGAATATTATTATTAACACGTATACGTAATAGATCTGATGAGTGTTCTGTTGTTTTTCAAGAATAGATTATTACACGCTTTTGTCCGACATTGGAATTTATGTGGTATGGTGGTTATTGATTAAAAGATTATTTGTTATATATGTGCTATATATGTAGTTTGTAAAGTGTGCAGATGGGCATGGATGAAAACTGAATACTCCGACGTGAAAGGATTTTTTAAGGGAGAAAGGGAGTTGGATAATCAAATGGAGTTTGTAAGGAAAAGTAATAGAAACAAAGGAGAACATTTTAAAACACGCTTTAGGGCAAAAAAGCTACATTTATATTGTGTATGTGCCTAAAGTGGAATATCCATGATGCAGCAGTTGATGAATATCCAGCAAATGCTCCATAACGATTGCAAAACAATTTGTGTTTTATGCCAAAATCTGATGAATGTAAAATGTTGTATGAAATTTGTTGAATGAACAATTTGAAGTATTTATGTGTAGATTATTTTTTTTTTTTGCTTTTTTTTGAGTGTTTTTTTGTTTGAGTTGTTCCATATGCCATTTGTCCATATTCGTTAGCGGAGAGTCGTCGTCGTTGCTGCTATTTGAGTTAAAAGTGAACGATTTCTTCTTTTTGTTGGGTTTAATTTGTTTGTTTTTGTTTTTTTTGTTTGTTTTATGTTTTGTTTTGTCTAACACAACAAGCAAATTCCACGCAATCCTGCCGCATGAGCCCGGCTTCCAGTGTACAATAGTTGTTGCAGCAGTTGTTGTTGCTAATGCTTTATGCTGTTGTTTGATTGTTGTATACAGTATTTGGATATTCTTTTGATAACGATTTAGACACCACAATAACACGACAACAACAACAACAAGCATTGCATACTAACAACAACAACAACAATGTGCCGCTGCAGCGATTGTTGTTGATTGGTTTTGGTTTGGTTTTGCCGTTGCCCGCTGGCCTCAGCTGAGAGAAACTTCGTTAACTTGGAACTCCATGTCGTTTTTTTTGTGGTTGTGTACAGAGAACACACGCTTTGCATATCCTTGCATTTATATATTGCATCTGCAGTTGCCTTGCATTTGCCACCTAGCGTCCGCTTCGCGACACTCATTTTTTGTTTGCCTTGAACTTGGCATAGAAGCTCTGAATTTGTGCATACCTCACCGGTATGGAATCAAGTATGCCAGTATAACTGAAATTCGGCTGCTGACGATTCTTCTCATGCATATTATCGCCCGACAAATATGTGACCACATTCTTCTGCAGTTCGGTCACATTCGGATCGGAGTGATTGGCCACCAAATGATTGCAAAATTGTGCAATTTGCAAGAATACTGATGCATCGCGATCTGCCAAACAAATATTTATTAAAAACTTATTTATATAGAATATGAATATTCAACACTTACCCATTTTGCGTGACACTTTGATCAACGTCAGTGGCTGACTCTCATTGTCGCGCTGGGCACGCAGATGGCGATTGCCATGTTTAAACTCCTGCTCCAGCCAGCGAATGACATGACGAACATTCTCGCTGCGCTTCTTCAACTCATCCAGCTCGTTGAGCACTAGATAAAACGACTTAACGTCAACAAATCGTTTAAATATATAAAACGTTTTTAAGACTCACCTGCATTGGGTATGAGAACGATGCACTTCTTGGTTCGCACTAGCGACTTCACAATGCCATTGTACTCGGTTAGAGCTTTGGAATCGACAACAACAAATGGCGATATAACCACATGAGCTGGACTATCGCGCAGCTCCTCCTCCAGAGTCTCCACTTCGTTCTGGAGCCAAAGTTTGCCCATTATCTCGCATTTCTTAGACATGGCCTCAGAGCGCTCCTCATCAGCGCCGCTGCTGGACTGCAAATTAAGTTTCTCAATGACACTATTGGTGGTAGTCGAGGCAGAGGCCGATGTGCAGCCAGCTACGGAGGTGCCTGTGGCGCTGGCTATGACTGCAGCAGCCTTCTCTGCATTGCGATTGCGTAGATAGCCCTTGCGTGGCAGCTTGCGGCACTCCTCGACGGTGTCCTTCTCCTCATTGCTGGTGTAGCTCTTGCGAACGATGCCATTCTTGCGATCCGAGTAGCGTCGAGTGCGTCCCTCGTTGCGTTTGCGTGTGGCCTTTGGTGCAGTCCGTCGTTCACGACGTCTCGAGCCACCACCCTTCTTCTCCTCGCGCTTCTTCTTCTGGTTCTCGGTGAAGCGACGTGTCTTGACGCAAAAACGATAGTTGAATTTTTTCTGCTTGCATATGAAGAAACCGAAATCAACCATCTTGAAGATGCGCAATATGGATTCCTCTTCGGGCGTCACACGCTCCCGTATGATCGTCTCCCAGTCGAGCGTAATCTGTGTGCTCTGAAATATGTCAAAGTTCTTGAAGGCAAAGTCCTCAGTCAGCGGGACATTGGCGCGCACATCGAACAGCTCGACGAGAGCATCACGCACATTGCTGGTGGTCAACAGTTCGCGTTCAAAGTACACCTTGCGTGTGAATACATCAATGTTACAATAGTTTAATAGCTTCATAATCTTGTGTACGAACTCCGGATTGGAGTGATAGCAACCAATCAATATCTCTGGATTGATGCGCAGCCAGTCGAAGAGCATCTTCAGCGCGCGTATTGTGGACTCATTGTGCAAACAATCAATGATTATATTCGGATTTATCTTTGTGTACTTGTTGCGATAGACAAGCTTTTTGGGTGGCTCCGACATGCTGACGGGCGGTGGCACCACAGTTTCGTCCAGCTTGGGTATTATTGGCACATCGGCAGCTGCTTGTGGCTCTTCGGTGCTCTTGAAGTTCAGTTGCAGCACTTCAAAGCTGCGCAATAGCTCTTCGGAATCAACCTCTTGCGAGTTGGGACGACGCTCTAGTTCTTCGGGATATATGAGACGTTCCTCCTCAATGACAACATCTTCGGTGTCCGAGTAAACATTGCCTGCCTGCTGACGTGCGGCACGTTCCTTGTTGGGATAATCAGCTAAAAACAAAATGAAATTTATCAATTTTTGTTCAAATTTTTAATTGCAAAATCCCACAACTCACCATTTGGCGCCTCATCGGGCTCGGCGGCATCAATGTCACTGAAATCCGTATCAAAATTAGAGCTTAGATCAGTATAATCCTCCTCGTCGCTATAAAAGTCAGTGTCCATGTCGCTTTCGCTGTCGTAGCAGCTGCTGTCATCGGATTGAGCTATCTTGCGGCGACGACGACGCAAACGCATGCCACGACGCTTGCTCTTGCAGGAGAGCGGTGTCTTCAGATCGCTCTCCTTGGCCTCGTCACTGGAGCGTGTGGAGATGGGCTCAGCGGCGCCTAGTTTGTCATTGTCCGCGGCCTCCTGGGTCTTGACACAAGCATCGTCCACCGAGTGCTGCGATTCACGCGAATCGGAGCTGCAATCCTTGAGCGAATGTGGACGTGCCATTAGTTTTTTATCCTTGCGCTCAGATTCGCCAACGGCGGCCAGCCAATTCTTGTACTCATTGCGTGACTTGCGCACTGAGGTGTCGAACTCTTGGAAACGTTGCTCATACTCCAGCTGGAATTCTTCGTTATCGGCGGCGCGTGCCAAAATCGTTTGCTCTATGTTGACAATGCAGGCATCCATTAGATCCGAGCAGGCGGCCACGAGGAAGGCATGCATTGAGTAGACCTTGGGCGAGTTGATCATCTTGAGCTTGGACAGACAGAAGAACAATATGGAGATGATTTTGAAGATGCTTGCCTCCGGCACATGCAATTGCTGGGCGCATAGAATCTTGCGCAAATCGATGAGCACGCAGTGGCACAGAGAATTGAAATCTGGCACCTCTTTGTCAAAAAAGAATATGTCGACGATTAGATAAAAGCGAGCATAGAAATCCTCAATATGGAATTCCAGTTTAGCAGGATCCATTTGTTCCAAATACTCTGTGTGCTTGGCAAACAATTTGTTCAAATTGTTTTCGCTCAGCTCAAAGGGAATGATGCACACCAGCGAATACAGATAATGATAGGTTGAGTCCAGATCATAGTTTTGGCCATAGTAAAGTGTGCCCAATTGATTTTGAGCCATGCCAATCGATGGATTTAGTTTGAAAGCCTCTAGATAGTACTTGGCCACCTGCTCCTTGCTGATGCTCAAGCCCAGCTGACTGTCAATGCGAAAGTCGAGGAAATAGCGATGTAAATCGCCCAAGCTTAATAGAGATGAGTGTATGGTGTCCAGAGCAAAGGATACGGCCTCCAAGCTCTTGTCCACGGCAGCCTGAGATGGCTCCTGCTCCTTGTTGACAGCTGTATCGCTTATACAGTCACTTATATAGCCCTCGCTTATTATAGAGAAATCAATGAGATATTTCAAGTCCAGATCGTAGATCTCCTCCATTTTGGATGACAGACGTTTGTAGTTAAAGATGCCAGCACAGAGGAAACGCTCCAGTTTCTGCATGGACTCCATATCGGTGCCCTGCTTATGCATGTTTTTCTTTACATAGGCAATGAATTCGTAATATCCACGGCGCCACATGACCTCACGAACTTTTTTGCCCACGGCATGGTAGTCCTAAAAATATAAATAACTTGCATTGTTATTGGATTCTTTTGTGTCATTGTCACCATTTAGTTACCTTAAATATAATCTGCTTGCACAGCTGCACAAGATTAGCGCGTTTCTCTTCGATATCATTATTGAACAGTTGCCCAATATTTTGTACACTGCGCTTGGCATCGTCCAGCTGCTTGGATACGGTGTACAAAGTGCTAACAAAAGCAAAGGAAAAATAATTACTTAACAGATTTTAACAGATGGAATTTTTAGCATACCGATACAGTTCCTTAACGTCCTGGGTGAGCGATGTGTTGTTGCCGTTGTTTGGCTGCATGCAATTGTTGTAGTTAACGCCACAGAGCGATGTTTCTAGATTGCGGCAGCGATTTGTGCCGACACCGCCGCCGCCGCCAGCATCGACGGCGCATTCGCTGGAAGCGTTTGAGCCACCGGAACTAAGTGTTGACTCCATGATTTAAGTTGGAGTCACTGTAAATAAATATGCGATTGTCATTTGGTTTTAAAAAAGTGCAACAAGCTGTTAAATTTAACAGCTGAGTGTCTAAGAAATATGTATGTATGTTAACTTTGCTTATGTGTGCTGACGATTTTGTTTGCACAAAAATTTGTCGTTTCATGAATCTTTTATGATGTTGTTTTTGTTGCTAAAAATGCTGACAGCACATATACAAAGTAATACAAACACACGAGTACATACATATATACTAAATGTGTGTATATGTATTGCGTATTGAATAATCAATTAAATTGCGACTGGTTGCTGCTGCTGCTGCGCTGCTACTGCTCTGGCATTTTCTATGAACAGCAACTCTTTTTTTCTTTTTATGCAGCTTGCGAAAATCTATTTTTGCACTTTCACGCAATAATTTTCAGTGTATCGGTAGAAAAGCTTTTCATTGTACACAGACGTTGAATAAAATGCGATAATTTTGTTACCTTTATCAGTTTTATATTGTTTTAAGTTTGTGCTGTTCACGTTTAGCGTTGCTTTTCCCTTCTTTGTTAACAATAAATGTAGCTGAAACGTTCAGACAGTTCGATTCACGCAGTGCGTCAACGTTCACGAACTAGTTCTCAGCTGTCCAGCGGAGAATATTGCTTGAATTTTTTTTAGAATAATTTGTGTTATTAAATTTTATACTTCTCCGAGCATACTAGCAATAATAGATTTTATTATTTGACACATTCAACAAAAGCAATGCTAAATGATGTGTTTACAAAAAATTTGCTGTTTGTCATGCAGCCGGAACGTTCATGTAGTGACATTATGCTGAATCATGCGATTAACAAGGTAAAAATATCGATACATGCCGATGTAAAGCGATTGTTAAAGGCGCGTAACTGATCTTTAAATATGTGTGATTTATTGTAATATTTATTTAAAGGTTAATTAACCCGACTTTAAATTTATAAAATGCACAAATAATATGCCCTGCCGCTATTAATTAGTAAAAGTTGCTATTTCTAAAAAGTCCCGGCAATACCTATTAAACTGAGAATCGTTTGCCATTAAAATAGAAAAATAATAAAGAAGAAAAGAGTCTTAATACATATGTATTTATTTGCTAAGAAGTTATCACCTTTCATCGATTTTGCGAAAGAAGTGTGTCAGGCATATTAATGAGCATGCAGACAACTGTTAAGCTCCGTCTCAGGTAGGCGAATTTAAGCCTCAGCGGCTTTACTCTGTGCGCATCGCAGCAATAAATATTGATCAGGTTTATTAATTTATCTGACACTTGGGCCGACTCTCTGCGACTGCGTCAAAGCGGAGCAACGATAAGGCGCTGCTCACGTCTTTCAGCTGCCGCCGACGCTGACGCTGACGCCGACGCAGTCGTTGTCGTTAAGAATCTCTATAAAATCGACGCACTGACATTCAAACATTTTCAGTTTCAATTCGTGTTCGAGGCGCTCAAGTACGCTTCGGTTGGATCGGCCTTATAATCGGCATATAATTTATACGTGAGTTCATTTTTTTTTTGTTATTTTCTGTTTGTGAAACCTGAATTTATATATATTAGAATTAATTAATTAGCGTTCGTAATTGTACAGTTAATTTAATCGCTTTATTTTTAATTCGCCTTTGTTGCTAAATGTTTACACTTGACTTCAATATTTTTAGGTTTCACTTTGCAAATATTTTTTCACTTTCTAACATAATCCCAACTACAAATCTTATCACTACTAAATTTACAAATCATTCAGCGCGTGGTTTATACAATCTATACTTATTCTAAAAGATTCCCAAACAGGTAGTTAGTTCAGCTTATCAGCAAGTATGTATTTATTGATGATTGCGTATATAATCCAACCAAGTGTTGAACCAATATTTGTAGTTAACGAACCCACTTAAAAAGAACTTTATCTAGCCATCAAACAATTTGTAAACATTTGTAAATTTCCAGAATACTCTTGTGACCGATTAGCTAGGTTATATAAACTTTCTTTAACTTTCTAAGAACAAAGTTCTAGGGGGAAAAAAAATAATAATTGTTTTTGTCTGTAGTTGATCTATATTTAAATGTTTGTAGCTAGTTTTTTGAGTCGTATACTTAATTTACGGTTGTGTGCTTTGAAACTTGGCAAGAAATATTGCCATTAAAACTTTTAAAATATAATGCCCAGCGAATTTACTAGCAGTACAATATTCATTATACATTCTATATGTTTTCTAAGTATCACTGAGCAAATCTTATCACCCTTCATACTTAACTATTATTGGAACTATGGAGTACCTGCTTATCAATCAATAATTGTGTGGTATAGCTCTAATACATAGCCCATAATTGTATAATTCAATTAGTGAATAAGTAGTCAATAGATATAGCTAATCCATTGAACAGCAATATGAAAACAATGTTATACGTTTCTTTATATGTAGTCTAACCAGGGTCAGGGTCATCTTAATCAATTAAGCTGTGTATGGCTATATAGACACATGATCAGCGTCAGCCGTGTGGGTTCCCTCAATTTAATTTCATAATTAATAGAGATCAAAATTCTAAAAACAAACTTTCTCATTTCAGCAGAGAATTTTGGAAATATGAAGCTTCTGTTGGTAGCCATATTGGTGGCTACGCTAGCGGTACGTTAACCAACACTACTTTTATGAAAACTCTAAATAATACCTATAAAAAATTGACAGTTAACGCAAGCTGCTATCAAGGAAGAAATACAAGCTAAAGAGTATTTGGAGAACCTTAATAAGGAACAGGCTAGACGTACCAATCTGGATACAGAAGCCTCCTGGGCCTACGCCTCCAATATCAACGATGAGACCGAGAAGAAGAAGAACGAAGTATCCGCCGAGCTGGCCAAGTTCCTCAAGGAGGTCTCGCTTGAGATCCAGCGTTTTAATTGGCGCAGTTATCAAAGCGATGACCTTAAACGTCAGTTCAAGGCTCTATCCAAGCTTGGCTATGCCGCTTTGTCCGAGGCCGACTATGCCGAGTTCCTGGAGACCATGTCCGCCATGGAATCGAACTTTGCCAAGGTCAAGGTCTGCGATTACAAGAACAACACCAAATGTGATCTGGCCCTGGAGCCCGAGATCGAAGAGGTCATTACCAAGAGTCGGGATAGCGAGGAGCTTAAATATTATTGGCAACAGTTCTACGACAAGGCCGGCACAGCAGTTCGTCCACAATTTGAGCGTTACATCGAGCTCAACACAAAGGCAGCTAAACTGAATAGTAAGTGGTAAAAGGAACAACAAAAGCTTCAATCTACAACTTTATTTAATCCCTTAAGACTTCACTTCGGGCGCTGAACTCTGGCTGGATGAGTACGAGGATGAGACATTCGAGAAGCAACTGGAGGACATCTTTGCCGAGATACGTCCATTGTATGAACAAATCCATGGCTATGTGCGCTATCGTCTGAGGCAACACTATGGCGATAAGGTGGTGCCCGAGAAGGCTCCACTGCCCATGCATCTCTTAGGCAATATGTGGGCACAGCAGTGGTCCGATATTGCGGATCTAGTGACACCCTTCCCGGACAAGCCGCTCGTGGATGTCTCCCCCGAGATGGTCAAGCAGGGCTACACGCCACTGAAAATGTTCCAGATGGGTGATGACTTCTTTACCTCCATGAATCTGACCAAGTTGCCAAAGTGAGTAAAGAAGAAAAATCGAAGAAGACAGAATCTTATTTTGCTTTTCCCACTTTTAGGAAATTCTGGGAGAAATCGATTATTGAGAAGCCCACCGATGGTCGCGATCTGATTTGTCATGCCAGCGCTTGGGACTTCTATCTGCAGGACGATGTACGCATCAAGCAGTGCACCACGGTCACCCAGAGTCAGCTCTTCACTGTGCACCATGAGCTGGGACATATCCAATACTTCCTGCAATACCAGCATTTGCCATTTGTCTATCGCACTGGCGCCAATCCTGGTTTCCATGAAGCCGTTGGCGATGTCCTATCTCTGTCGGTGTCCACACCCAAGCATCTGGAGAAGATCGGTCTGCTCAAGAACTTTGTGCTCGATGAGGAGGCGCGCATCAATCAGCTTTTCCTGACGGCACTCGATAAGATTGTCTTCTTGCCATTCGCTTTCACCATGGACAAGTATCGTTGGGCTTTGTTCCGCGGCGAGGTGGACAAGTCCAAGTGGAACTGTGCATTCTGGAAGCTGCGCGAAGAGTACTCGGGCATTGAGCCACCAGTTGTGCGCACCGAAAAGGATTTCGATGCCCCTGCCAAGTATCATGTATCAGCGGATGTCGAATATGCGAGGTAAGTGAGGAAAAAAAAAATTTCTACAAAAGATTTTATATAAAAAATATTTGTATCTTTCTTTATTTTTTTTTTATAGGTATCTGGTTTCGTTTATCATTCAATTCCAATTCTACAAATCTGCCTGCATTAAGGCTGGCCAATATGATCCCAAAAATCCCGAGCTGCCTTTGGATAACTGCGATATCTATGGCAGTGCAGCTGCTGGTGCTGCTTTCCAGTAAGTATTTATAGCAAGACTAACATCAAAACATTCCCTAATCAACTGTTTACCCCATATAGCAAAATGCTTTCTCTTGGCGCTTCGAAGCCCTGGCCCGATGCATTGGAGGCCTTCAATGGTGAACGCACTATGACCGGCAAGGCCATAGCCGAATACTTTGAGCCCCTGCGCGTCTGGCTCGAGGCCGAGAATATTAAGAACAAAGTGCACATTGGCTGGACAGCGTCTGATAGTAAGTAAAAACCCTTGAACAACCTAAACACCTCTTAACATTTTTCCATTTCTCTTGCAGAATGTGTATCGTCTTAGATGAAAGCTGTTTCTGAAGTACTTTGCTGAATAGAATGAAGTTCGTCACAAGCTTTGAGAGATTTTCGTATATCGATAATAATGTGCAGTATTAAAAGCCATTTGAAAATCAAAACTCGTTGCTTATTTCTGTTGTTTTTTGTTTTTGTACATTTGTTGAGTGGAACGTATTATAATTACGAATTCTGATCAATGGTCTCATTTGTTGACCATGGGCATTTGGCCTAGAGCCAGTTGTGGTTAAGAGCTGCGCCAGTGCAGAACGTATTTGTTTTTTTGTTCCTCAAGTTTAAGTTCACTTACGCGAGGCGAATACTTAATTTCAGTTTATAGGAAAGTTAAAGAAAGTGTGAAATAATGATGAAATGCGTCTTAATTTTCGTAAGTGTGTGGGAGAGATGCGTTTTTAATGTAATAAAATTCGTAAAAAACTTGTTTGATATTAATTTTCGAGCTGCATAATTTTAAATTAATTCAAAAAAAAAAAAAAATAAATAAAATAAAATAAAAATTTTTTTTTTTTTTTTTCCTTGTTCTCTAAATCTTTTTGTTTGTTTCAAAATGCGTAAAAAAAATGTTTGATATTAATTTTCGAACTGCATAATTTATAATTAATAAAAAAATGAATATAAAAAAAAAATTCTTATGTGCATTGTTCTCTGAATCTTTTTGTTTGTTTTTTTTTTAAAGCTTTGCTTGACTTTATCACAAGCTAACCCAACAACTGACTCGAGTTTGGCTGCATTTTTAGACGATGTGAATCAGCAATTGTCAACTATATACGATCGGGAGCAGTTAGCTTTACTGCAAACGGAGTTAAATGGATCCAATGATCTGGTAGCAATTTTGCAAGCAGAAATAGCCAATGAGAAGCTGATAGACTATTTAAAGAGCATTAGCAGTCGGGTGGCCAAATTCAAGAGGCGAAAAGTAGGTGACGCTGCACAACGACGTCAACTGCAGAAAATACCACAATTGGGCTATGAGGCACTTCCCGTTGATGAGTTGGCTCAAGTCTATGAGCTGGCAGCCAATATGAGTGAAAGTTATCGCAATGTACAGCTATGCGCCTACAGGCAGCCAGGTAATTGCACTCTAAAGCTTATTCCCGATGTGCAGCAAGTAGTGCAAGGTAGTAGGGATCTAGAGGAAGTGGAGCATTATTGGTTGGAGTGGCGACGTTGCACGGGTCTTGCCACACGGCAGCAATTTGTCAGCTTTATGGAGCTGTACAAAAAGACAGCCAAGCTGAATGGCTTTAAGCAACCGGAAGACTATTGGTTTCGGCATCTGGAGCTAAGTGCAGAGCAATCGATGAGTCTGCTTAATAGTTTGATGGATGCATTGCAGCCACTTTTACTGCAATTCCATGCACATGTGCGTGGATCACTGCGAAAGATGTATGGTGAAGGGCAAGTGCCACGTGGACGCCCTTATCCTCAGCACTTGGCGGAAGTCTTTCTAGGCAACGCATTCAGGCGTCCGAATGCTGATCTCTTTGTGGATCTACCCTCCCCAGAGATGGGTTTACCAAACATAACCGAGGCACTGCATCGACGTGGCTTGAGCACCACCCAACGCGTATTCTGGAATGTCGCCGAATACTATCGAGGATTGGGCTTTAAACAATTGGAGAGTTCAATATGGACTAATGCTCAAGCTACGGCTACACATAATGAGGATCAATGTTGGCACAAATCCTGGCCCCTACACACGCTGCCCGCAACAAACTTTAGCTATTGCCCTTTAAATGATGAGGAGCGTTTCTTCAACATGTTTGAGGCACAGTTTGAACTTCATTATTTTCGTGCGGCAATGGCACAACCGACGCTACTGCGTGAAGAACCCTTTCCCAATTTTGTAGATGCATTGGGCAAATGTTTTGCATTATCAGCCTCCTCTCCCCGCTACCTGCGCAAGCTCGGATTACTACAGGGTGCTGAGTGGTTGGGTTTACCCGCTCGTCTCAATCGTCTGTACTTGCAGGGCTTGCGTGTGATCTTCTTGTTGCCGGTTTTCTATGTGCTGGATCGATATCGAGTCGAGGTGCTCAGCGGTCATATTAAAGCGGATGATAATGAAGCCAACTGGAGACTTACGGAAATGTTTACAGGAGCCACTGCACCACGCAGGCGCAGTAACGAACAGTTTGATGTACCTGCTAAGCTTCTAATGGAGGTGGATGATCAATATACCAGGTAGGAAAAAGAAATACTTATATCATTAATTTGTAATCATTACTTTTTCACAGCCAATTCCTTAGTATTGTGCTGCAGTTTCAGCTATATAAAAACTTTTGCACTGTCACAGGTCAATTTCTTGAAGGCTCTGTTGATAAACCCCTGGATTTGTGTGATCTTTCCGATCAGCCTCAAATTGGACTCAGTCTACGTCACGTCATGTCATTGGGTTCTTCCCTGCATTATAAGGATTTGGTGCAGCAGCTGCTGGGCACAGATGAACTCAGTCTGGATGGACTTTTGACCTATTTTAGACCTTTGCAGGATTGGCTGACGCTGCAAAATCGTGAAAATGGATTGGACGTTGGTTGGCAATAATAACTTGATATGCCTAAAAGTATGCAATATAAAAATAGTTAATTGTTTGGTGTAAAACAGCCTTCTTCTTCTTTCTCTTTCCTATGTGGTTGTTGTAAATTTGTAATTTCTTCTTCTTTCTCCTTCCTATGTGGTTGTTGTATGTCCGTCTAAATTCCGTCCGATTTTGTCCGATTTTTTGTGGCAAAAATGCCCGGTTTAATCAAAGTAACAGCATCTTTTAGGCTGAAACTTTATGTTGCTTTTTCGCAATTGTTGTAATTTTACCTGTTTTTGTTGTTTTGTCTGTCCGTTGTTGTTGTTTCCGTCCGATTTTGCGTTTGGAAATTATGGGCAAATATGCCGCTGCTTAATAAATATATATAAATTAAAAAAAAAAAATTGCTTAATAAATATATATAAATTAAAAAAAAAAATCCAAAAAAAGGTAATAGTTTGGTGGGCTAAAAAAGCGGGTCTCTCAAATTAAAGAAATAAATATTCTGTAACAATCTTAATAAATTTAATTGAAATGAAAATTTCTCAAAACCAAACTATCTTGGTAATGTTGTGAGGGGAGTATTATTTTAAAAATCTTCTATTAAACCTTCTTTGAGATGATTATAGCCAAAAATATGTAGTCTTATCTTTAATAAAAAGTTCATTACTTGAATTTCCTTAAGTCGATTTTGAATAAAAGCAATTTCAAACAAATTAAGCTTATGCAACACAAACATACATTAAACGAACTTAATTAACTTGAAAGTAATTTACAAATAAAAATAAATGTAATAAAACCTGCAATTAATTTGTGCATTAAGCGCATCAAACGCTTTAACTAACTAAGAGACAACCGGAAAATAAATCTAAAAATATAAAAATCTCATTAACGCGAGACTATAATTAAGACTCAATTGATTATGATGACGCTAAGGCGGTGGCTAATACTTAATTAGAATAAAGTAAATATGTTGATAAAATAAATTGTTGCCTTGCAGATTATTCATACATATGCATAGATCAATTAGTAACAAACACCCAATCTTAACTATTTTCCCACGCTTGCTATGGGGCTGTCCCCAGAATTCTAGAACTTCGACAACACCTTAGTACTTAAAGTAACTTAAGTACTTTTCAACCTTGACTTTCAGAGCACTAAAATAAATAAATAAAATGAAAAAAACTGTTGTGTTGTTCCAGTTGCAAGCCGCATTTATATTTATGAGCTCATTTATGAGGCGGAGGAGACTCAGAACCCAATCCCGAACTAATTACAAAATGAATCATAGAAATATTAAATGCTTACCTGTATTTTGTATGCCAGTTGGACCGCAATCAAAGCATCAATCAGTCTCGCAGAGTCACTTACTCATGCGCCCCATCAAGTTAGCACCTTGTGGAGAATGCTCTCTTCTCTGATTATCTATTCTAGCGATCTTCGTTTGTATTGCAATCATTTATAACACCCGCAACCACTTTTCATCTATACGCTCTGGGCATGAGTCAATACAGATTTTCACATGCGGCTAGGTCAAGAGTGACAATAACAAACATTCCGTAGTCGGCTGCTGCGCGAATGTTTTGCATCGCAATTAAACGCATGCGCAGCAGCAGTGACGCCAACAGCGGCAGCGACAGCGACTGCGACCGCGAACGCGACTGCTAACGCGATGCTTAAAATAATTGTAAGCAATTGATTTAATGCTTATGTTACGTTATGCTGCGCGCTTTGTTTACATTACGTTGTGCTACTTACGTTGTTGATGTCTTGCAGTATTTATTGCAATTGCTTTTAACATAACGATTTTGGTTTTGGGACATTTTAGCAGAAGTCTGTTAAGCATTTCCTTAGGAACTTTAATTGCTATTTGGAAGTTATTTTTTATGCTTTTTAGATTTTACTGCAAAAAAAAAATGGACCCGCATGTTGATTATACAAAAATATATTTAAATACTTAGTTTTGACTCAAGCTACTGTCACTCATTTACGTTATAGCCAGCAAGTATTCACTCACAACTTGTTGGCGACTTTCTCACAGTCGTTTGTAATTATGCGGTTAAAGTTTTTTTCTTGACTTATTAGTGCTCGTGGATGTACTTGTAAGTTTTGTATGTAGTAATGCCCATACCTTCCCTTATAATTGCAAACATGCATGCAAAACATTTACACACACACACACACACACACTTACTATGCCAACGATATGCACACATGCACATTTGCCCCATTGTTGTTCCCAAGCTTATGGCTGATTTTTATGTTTGTTGTTGTTGTTGTTGTTGTTGTCGTTAACAGCGACGTCAAACTCAGCTCAGTTTGTCTCAGTGCTAATTGCGATTATCTCACACAACATTACGTTGACTGCGACTGCGACGCTAACTGCAACTGCGACGCAACGCTAAAATTTGAATTCATTTTCGAGTCACAAAAAAAAAAAATCACAAAGTAATTTCGAAGAAAAATTCTTACACTCAAGTTAGTAGAGTTTTAGACGCGTTACGTGACGTTACGTGGGTGTACGGGCTCTGAACAAATATAACGAAACGGAAAGTGTTCGGAAAATGAATATATATTGACGGAAACTAAAACAAGTGTTGTGCTAACCGAAAAGAAAGGTGTTCTTACAACGTTATCTGTTCTGTTACGAAATTTGGCTTTAGATTGTCGGATTACATAACGATCTAAAGGAGAAGAACGTGTAATTAATATGTTCAAGTGTTTTTCGAGTGATTTAAAAAAGGGTTTTAAAAAATAAATAAAAATTCTGACAAATTTTTGTATCCCTTATGCAATCGTTGCAAATCAGTGAAAAGGTTTAACCTTATTATCTATAGTTTATTGTTCGCGAATATATTTTGAAAAAATACCCTGCACTTAATGTTGTGCTTTCTATAAGTTTCTTCGCGTGACCAGTTTAAAAAAAAACCCTTACAAGCAAATCTAACCAGTTCGTATGTTAATGCCATAAAACTGCAATTAAAATTGTGTAATTGCTTGTGAAAGATTTAATAAGTGTTGCGAGCTGACCTTGAGAGTGTTAAATATATAGATCTCATTGCATGATAAGTATGAATATGTGGCATTGTCTTCTCATCATCATATGCTCCAGCATATGGAGTCTTGCACAAGCTGAACCCCAACTTAATTTACCCACACCGCAGCCAGAGATATTCTATAATGGCTATACGCCCAATGTGGCAACCACCCCAGCCCAGTTAAGGGCCGATCACGATCGTAGTCATCGCTATGGGCCACCCTATTCGGATGAGGGGGGCGGCAGAGAGACGGGCAGCAGCAGTGATGATGGCTTGGATGACTTTAGGGTGTGTGTTTGTGTGTGATGAGTGTTGTCTTTTGGTGCCGCATCTATAATAATGATCTCTCATTTGCAGTACGGTCAGACGTATGACGAACGTATGCGATTGGGTTACGCCTATCCGACACCACGTTTGAATTTCAGTGATCGTGCCAATGATTCACCGTTCAGTGGACAAGATAATCGCTATGCGAATCACAACTATGGACCCACATCGTCCAGCACTGATCGCAACTATGGCAGCTTCAATGATCTGCCCAATAATCGACCCCTGGCCGATGAGAATCCCATCTACAATAACAATCCCAATGTAGAATTTGTGGGTGTGAACAATAATCGCAATCGTTTCGAGAATCCCTATCTATCCAATCAGGATCGATTCAATCTGAATCAGGGCTATGTGGAACGGCAGCGTTATCAGCAGGATCGTCGCTATCAGCAGGAGCTGGAGAAGTTACGTAATCTGCTGGTCGAAACGGATCAGAAGGGTTCGCTTGAGTGCACCGCTAATGTGGCAGCTCAATGGAATTTCGAGACGAATGTCAACGATTATACACAGACGGAAGCGGTGAGTCGATCTCTATACTCTATAGACATTTAGTATACCCTTGGATATGTAATTGTAATTGGAGTTTTGTTGGAGCGGCACGCGATCTATGTGTGTGTGTGAAGTATTCTCATCAGATTTAGCTTGACGCATTTGCAACTTTGTAATTTTCTTTGCATGATAAATAGAGACAACATTTGCAACAAACAAACACACACACATACACAACATATATTTGTGTGTGTTTCAAGGTAGCTTTGATATTCTCAGGCAGACATGCCAATGTCAAAGTGTTGCACTCTGTGAGTTTTAAGCCACGTTCTTGGGCAAGCTTTTGCTTAAGATAACAAGCTTTGCAACTTAGGAGTTTAAGAAAATGATATAAAGTGGGGAGCAAAAGTAAGTGCATGTTAAAAAATAAATCACACAAGCAAATTTATAGGTGGGATAAGTAATTTAAACTCCGTTTTAATAATACAATACTCTTCTTAACCCATTAAGAACCCATTGAAAGTTTTCAATTATTGTAAAAGTCTAACTCTTTTTCCCAGGGTGTAAACAAAAAATGTTTTGATGCAAAAAGTTGCTTGAAACAATTTTAATATTGACTGAAAAAAATTTGTTTAAAAATTACATCAGACAATTTTAATAATGACTGAAAAAAATTTGTTAAAAATCTCTTTGCGTGTATATTTTATGATTTTTTGAAAATTGCAAAAATGTCTATTTTACCCTCTTTTAATTAAAAATGGTTATTTTTTGCAATTTTCAAAAAATAAAAAAAAACATACGAAGAGATTTTTGAACACATTTTTTTTCAATCAATAATTTTACTATAAAGCAAGTTTTTTTTATCACTCAACCATTTGTTTGTTATACAGTTAAATGCCCAACAACGCTATGTGGAATATCAGCGTATAACGGCTCAACAGTCGAAACGTATTAACAAGGATCTGATATTCGATCGTCGACTTTATAGACAGTTAATGTTGCAATCTGAAGCTGGACCCAATGCATTGCCCATCGATGCTTTGGATAGGGTAAGAAATTTGTTACTATCATTTATCTACAAGTTCATATTAAAGTATTTTTTTTGTCCATAGTACAATCGGTTGTTAAACGAAATGCTTTTTCTGTACAATGATGCCAGCATTTGTGCGTATCAGCAGCCGTTTCAGTGCGATCTGCACTATATTCCGCACCTGAAGGACATTATGGCCAAGAGCAGAGATTGGGATGAGCTGCAGCATACGTGGGTGGAATATCATCGCAAGGCGGGACGTGGCATGCGCGATAACTACGAACAATTGATTGACGTCATGCAGGATGTGGCAGCTGCAAACAGTACGTTCAAGAGAACAAAATAATTTTTTGATAATCAAAAATATATCTTACAGATGTTTCCAATGGCGGCGAGTACTGGTATCTGGCCTATGAATCGGGCAACTTTCGACAGGATATGGACAATGTTTGGGAGCAGATACGTCCTCTTTACGAAGGATTGCACTCGTATGTGCGTCGCAAGCTGAGGGATTACTATGGACCGGATCGCATTAATCGTATTGCGCCCATACCCTCACACATATTGGGCAACATGTACGGACAGTCGTGGTCGAATGCCTTAGACATCCTTATACCCTATCCGGGTCGCAAGCTCATCGATGTGACGCCGCGCATGGTAGAGCAGGGCTATACGCCCTTGCTGATGTTCCAACTTGCCGAAGAGTTCTTTACCTCCATCAATATGTCCGCTGTGGGTCCGGATTTCTATAGGAATTCCGTGTTTGAGCAGCCGCTGGACAGACGCGTTCTGTGCGAACCTTCTGCCTGGGACTTTTGCAATCGACACGATTTTCGTGTCAAGATCTGTACGGACATCAATCAGCGTAGTTTGATTAGCGTGCATCATGAAATGGCACATATTCAATACTTTCTGCAGTATCGTCATCTGCCCAAGATCTTCCGGAATGGCGCCAATCCTGCCTTTCATCAGGCAGTGGGAGATGCCATTGGTCTGTCTGTATCCACACCAAAGCATTTGCAGACATTGGGTCTGCTGCAACGATCGCTCGATGAATCCAGTTATGATATCAACTATTTATTCACCATGGCAATTGATAAGGTACGTTACTTAATGCCTCTTAAGTTCCTAATGCATGAATAATCATGATTTATGATCGTAACAGGTTGCTTTTCTGCCCTTTGCCTTGTCTTTGGATAACTGGCGTTACGATGTGTTCAGTGGCAATGTGAATAAAAGAATTATGAATTGTCATTACTGGAATTTGCGGTAAATACTTTATGATTCCCTTAATGAATCATTCTAACCATACTGTTTGTTTGCAGTGAGAGATATTCGGGCATTAAACCGCCTGTTTTACGCTCGGAAAAGGATTTTGATTTAGGCGCCAAATATCATATACCCGCAAATATACCCTACGTTAAGTGAGTACTTAATTTCTTTTACTTACAAATTGCTCATAATATTCTGTATAGGACATATAAAGGCTCAAATTTGAGTTTCTCACAATTCAGTTAGGCGATAACCGATATATACGAGTGCTGGTTAAACTATAATCATACAACAAACGGCAAACAAAAGAATATAAATTTTTCATTACTATATGCCTCTTTATTAAATAATATTGAAAAAATGAATTTCTGAACTTCAAACTATTTTATTTTTTTTCGCAAATATAAAGTAATGTCGATATTGACATTATCTATAAGAAAAAGTATGCATCAACATTAGGTGGAAGTTAGAAGGAATGTATAAAATACTAACGTTATTTATATTGGGAATTGGCTTTTTTCATGACCTTTATCACCCATCTTAATATGATTAATACATTAATAAGAACCATCCGAGAAGAGCTCCGATTTTCTTTTATACTGTCACGGACAAAACAAACTAACGAAACAATGAATACGAGACCAATACAGCACTCCTTGAGAATCGCTTGCCAATCGGCAGTGCTTGTTGCTTCTTCAGAAGAATTAAGAGCCGACGACTGATTGTCGCAGTGGCATCGATAGAGTTCCACACACGGCTGATCATCGTCATCCATGCAAATGTTGACACACTTGATGGCAACATCATCAATATCCAAATCACTTAACACTTGCCAGCAGCTGCAGTAGTCAGTGCAACTCGCAATGAAACTTGTTGCCACTACATCGGTAGTCAATCTCATGTCCACCAAGCATTCATCTACAACTAGTACGAAGCCGGCAAAGCACTGACAGACTTCAGGTTCTATGCAAGTGCCATTCCCACAGCCACGACTGCAGTTTGGCTTGCAGATCGTGTTGCTTGTACTGTCATTAGCAGGATCCTTTTGAGCATAGCCCGTGTCACATACACATTGCTCCGGCTGCTGACAGCTGCTGTGCTCCGGGCATGCTTGAGAACAAATAGCCTGGCAGCTGCTATTATTCCAACTATACCCCTCATCGCATTGACATTCTCCTGGTGCTACACATGAGCTGTGTGATCCACATCCAGCTTCACAGATGGGACGGCAATCATCTGTTGATCCTTCGTAGCCAGCACAGCAGAAATATTGTGTCTCCCATATGTAGCCTCCCTACAAATACAAGTTTAAACATATAATAATAATAAATACTTGCTCAGATTGGGGATTAACTAAAAAACAAAATCAGCATTTAACTAAATTTAGTTTGAAGTTTTGCTTAAGTAAATGCTTTGGAAGTCAATAAGTATATTATTTTTCTAGTTTTTAATGAAAGGTAATATTTTAGATGATTGATATTCATATAACCTTAATTTTATGTTTTTCGACATTTGTATACAATCGTCATTAATAAGATTATTATCCAGTACCACTCTAAGCTTTGAGTAGTAAAGACGTGTGACTAGCAACCGAAAGCCAGTGCTTATCAGTTAAAAATCTACAACAACAACAAAAACCAAGCGTGCACGTGCACAAAACAATTCGAGAGAAAAACAAAACAAAAACAAAAAGCCAGCAGAACAGTTATTAAAAACAAAACGGCAGGGCAACAGCCCAATAACAACTACAATGCCTCCCGATATAAATAGACTCTTCAAATCATTGAATACTGAACCTAAATACATCAACATAAATAGAACGGATGACAAAACATTTGAAACCGTATCACCCTTTCTTATTAAAAAAGTCATCGACTATACATGCAACGGAGAAGTAGAAACATGCAAAAAAACAAGAATAGGAGCCTTGCTCATTAAAACCAAAAACACACTTCAAGCCCAACAACTTCTAAAGCTAACTACCTTCAGCAACTTTCCCGTATCAGTAAGCGAGCACAAAACTCTAAACTTTTCGAAGGGAGTTATTTATTCCAACGAGCTACGCAATATCGCAGATGAAGAAATATTAAAAGAACTTAAACCACAAAACGTCACAGAAATACGTAAAATAACCAAAATGGAAAACGATACACCTAAAGAAACTGGACTCATTACTATAACCTTCGCATCAATATCACTTCCAGAATCAATCATGATCGGATATGAACGCGTAAGCGTCCGTCCATACATACCACTCCCACTTAGATGTCGCAATTGTCTAAGATTCGGACATCCCACAACCACTTGCAAATCATTGAAAGTATGCATCAACTGCTCCGACAATCATCACACTGCTGAAAAAGAAACCTGCACCAATGAGAAATTTTGCATAAACTGCAAGTACGATACCCACAACCAAATAAAGCACAGCCCAATGGATAAATCATGCCCAGCCTTTTTAAAGCAAAAAGAGCTGACAACAATTAAAACTCTGGAAAAGGTGGATCACAAAGAAGCCACAAGAATATACCACTCAAGACACTCCCACCAACCAACGACGTACTCTGCAATAGCAGCACAACAACCAGCCAAACAATCAACAATACCCGCAAAACCAGCAACAAATTTATCCAATCCATCTAAAATCATCAAAATCACACCCGACAACACCAATAACCAAAAAAGAAATTTAACAACATACGAAGATCTCGAAACAGCAATGGACACCACACCCCACGCCAAAGAAACGCCATCTATCTCAGCACCACAATCAACAACAAAACTCAGCTCATCCATATCAGAAGAACTTAAACTACGAATATATACTACAAACAAACAAAACACACTCACAAAAAATTTAAAATCAAAAGACAAAACCGAACCTAAATCAAAAAAAAATAGCCAAAACAAAATACATCTACTCAGCGACAGCGATAGCATCTAACCACAATTAACATAGCTTCAATTAATCATTTTAATATAGATAAATTAATACTTGCAAATGTACATACAATCAACACAAAACAAAAACAAAAAACAAAAATTTTAAATTAACGCCAACAATGTTAAAAGTACTCCAATGGAATCTTAACGGATATACCAACAATTACAATCAGTTGCAAGTACTCATAAAACAACACAACCCAAAAATAATATCTCTCCAAGAAACTCACCTTAACTCCAAACAAAACATTCCCATTCCAATCAATTATACATTGTACCAAATCAACACTGCCTCAAACGGTTATGGGGGTGTAGCGCTCCTTATCCACAACTCTATACAACACCAAAAAGTAAACCATAATCCACTAGACTTTGACACAATAGCTGTTAGCATCCACTCTAAAATCAAGTTTACTGTCGTATCATCATACATACCTCCTAACAAAACTTTTAAACTCCAAAATTTAAGAAATACCTTCAACAACCTATCCCCTCCCTTATTAATAACAGGAGATTTCAATAGCTGGCATCAGAGCTGGGGCTCTCAAACAAACAATAATAGAGGCAACACACTTTTCAAATTTATCAACCAATCCTCACTAATAACTCTAAATAATGGCTCACCAACTCATTTCACCACTCACCATTCTTTCACGCACATAGACCTGTCCCTGGCATCACCCATTCTTAAACTTAACTCCACATGGAAGAGAGAAAACTCCCTTTCAGGAAGTGATCACTTCCCCATAAGCATTGACCTATTCGACGAGCACAACATCAACAACAATCCCACCGAAAGACCAAAATTCAACCTTAAAAAAGCTAACTGGCCCTCTTTTGCGGTACTTACTGAAAAACTCTCTCTAGAAAAACCTTCAAGCACAAACATAAACAAAGAAGCAGCCACTATAACAAAAATCATAATTAACGCAGCCAACCAAACCATACCTCAATCATACCAACACAAAAAAAAGAAAACTGTGCCATGGTGGGATCAAGACCTCCAACAACTAAAACATGAAAAACAAATAGCTTGGACCAACCTAAATAGAACCATCAACATAACAAATATTCTTACATACAAAAAATCCAACGCCCGACTTAAACGGGAAATAAAAATCAAGAAACGAATCTCCATCCAAAACTTCACAGCGGAAATAAACCCGAATACACCCATCTCCAAAATATGGTCACATATAAACCGCTTTTGCGGTCTAAAAACGCGCCACGATATTCATTGCCTTATCAACCCCAATGACCATACACAAAATATACTAGACAAAAATAAAATAGCCAACACACTCTGTACGCACTGGTCCAACGCATCACTCGATGTTAATTTTCACTCAACCTTCATCCAACACAAAGCAAATTCTAGCCCAATCATTTCACATAATCCATCTTCCATAGCACTTAACCTTGAAAAAGAAATTACAATGATCGAACTATCAGCTGCACTTAATCAATTAAAAGGTAAAACACCAGGACGAGACCGAGTAAGCTACCCAATGCTCAAAAACTTACCTCCAAGTCTTTTGAAAAGGCTTCTCAACCTTTTCAACAGCATCCTAACGACACAAATTCCGCAGCAATTCAAAGTAAGCAGCGTCATACCCATCCTCAAACCAAATTTGGACACGACCTCCGTCAATTCATACCGCCCTATCTCCCTCAACTCATGTTTGTCGAAAGTACTGGATAAAATAATCTCAAAACGACTATGGTGGCTAGCCACAAATGGCAAGCTACTGGATAGTCGACAAATGGGATTCAGAAAGGGAAAATCAGTGTCTGATTCCCTAGCAATGCTAGATTATCAGACCACATCTACCCTTTCAAAAAAAAACCACGCCTCCATCATATCTCTAGATTTTGCAAAGGCCTTCGACAAAGTAGGCATTCACAGTATAATTGACGAACTTTCTGTCTGGAGAATAGGACCAAAAATAGCTAAATACATCTTCAACTTCCTCACAAACAGAAAAATAACGGTCCTCGCCAACAAGTCATACTCCACCACTCTGCCCTTAAACAACGGAATACCGCAAGGTTCCCCCCTATCCGTCATTTTATTTGCGATAGCATACAATAAACTAAACAAGATATTAGACAAACACAAAAATCTTGAATTTAATGCCTATGCCGATGATTACACAATAGTCTATAAACTTAATAAAAAACAAACCCTCTTAAATATAGACCCACTATTTAACGACATTAATCAATGGTGCAACTATTCCGGTGCCTCACTATCTCCCAGCAAATGCAAAACTTTGCATATCTGCAGAAAGAGAACTTGCAACCTTACGCTTCAGTCAAACAGCTACACCCCGCAAAATGTAGATTCTCTCAAAATCCTTGGTATCACCATCGAAAAAAGATACAGATGGAACAAACACATTGAAAATCTATCCTTACAACTAGCCAAAAGACTTAATGTTATAAAGTGCTTGTCGAACAATAAATTCCACTGCAACACAAACACGATTATTTACGTAGTAAAATCTATAATCATGTCCAAAATTGACTATGGCATCCAATTTTATGGGAAAGCACCCAAATCCTCACTTAGCAAACTCAGAGTAATCTACCACTCTGCTATAAGAATGGCATTCAATGCTTTTCGCACCACACCTATCCACAACCTACTTCATGAAGCAAACATATTACCAATAGAATACAGAACCCTATACGCTTCACAAAAAAACTTCAAGATAATAATGCACTCCAAACACTCTCCATTAGAAAAAATCATTAATAAAATAACAAAATCCAAAAGAACACCTAAACTGTTATCCTCACTCCATGACACAATTGAACAATGCAACAAGCTTAAAATCCAAACGTCCCCCATCACATATAAGAATGAAATGCTATGTAATAATTCTAACATTAATACATCGCTGCACACCTCCATTAAGTCAGACACTTCACCAGTTATATACAAACAAAAGTTCAAAGAACTTAAAAACACAATGACAGATAGAGAATTTCTATACACTGATGGATCCAAATCGAATGACGGGGTATCATACAGCGTAACAACAGAAACAGAAATAATTTCATACAGTCTTCTACCGCAATACTCCTCAATCTTTACAGCGGAAATAGCTGCTATCCTTACAGCATGCATCTACGCCAGCAAACAAAGAGGCAAATTCAGCATCTGTTCTGACTCCCTGTCGTCATTACTAGTAATTAATAACGTCAATAGCCAAAATTTCTACACCTCCTCCATTAGAAATATTCTAAACAAACACAACAGTAAACTACTACTTATATGGATCCCAGGACACTGTGGTATAAAAGGAAATGAGTTAGCCGACGATGAGGCAAAAAACACCTATAAATTCCCCCTTATACTTGAGACAAACTACAACGCATCTGACATAAACAAATTTATAAAAGAAAACTCCCAAAATTTTTATAAACTAATACTAAACAAAGCATCCCAACACTACAAAATAATCTGCCACGACAAACCAACAAAAACATTGATCAAAAACACACCACGAATGGACCTTTTAAAATTCACAAGATTAAGACTAGGACACACAAATCTAACCCATAACTATATCCTGAATAAATCCGCCCCACCCACTTGTACCAATTGTAAAACAAATCTCACCATCACACATATATTAATCGAATGCCCACTATATTATAGAGAACGAACCTTGTACCTCGAACAATCCATAACCGAAATAACCTCATTCAAAAATATACACAAAACAATAGACTTCCTCAAAAATACAAATATCTATAATTTAATTTAACGCTAATAGAGTGCTTATGTAAATAGACAATTTATATTATAAGATCATACATACCATGTAAATATAAATATTTATAACACACACTACAAGCTTAAGGCCTTAGCTGCTATAGCTTAGTATCCTGTTAGACCTAATTTTAAATTAAGTTCTAACTCATTAATAATAATAATAATAATAAGATTATTATCACTTAAATTGCCTTCGGAACAAACCTTTTGTATATTTTGATGCTGATTCTGGTAGCTAGAAAACGAATTTTCTGGAACATCTTCTATATAAGGTCTGTGATTCAGTCTGGTGCACACATTTGGTCCATATCTACTTCCAGTTGACAAATGACAACAGAGGAAGAAGAAACTAGCCCAAATATGGTAATAGTTGTTCATAATTTAAATACATAAATAAATATAAAACCTTTTTTGTTAGTTCTATTAAGGAACGCGTTTTGAATGCAACTGAGGCTCTGATAAAATGTAAAACTTGCCAAATTCTGTATTTCACACATCCGTTTATTATACAATAGGGCGGGTCAATTTTTGTATGCGATAAGCGTACAGCAGATTCGGAATCTGCGATGAATTCTAAGAAAATTTCACGAAGAAAACACAAGCCTATAACATTTTGACAATGATAGATATAGGTTCGCAATTTGAAATTTCCTTAGAATTCATCGAACATTCTGAATCTGCTGTACTCTTACCGCGTTTTTTTTAGCTCTATACAAATTGACCGCCCTATTATACAAGCTTGCGATAAAGACACATATTTTGATTTGTGCTTTATTATAATGCTTTTTTGTGTTTTTTTTTCGTTTGGCTGCTTGATAACAGAGTATGTATAATAAATGGAATTTATAAGGAACTTGAAAGAAAGCTCAGGTCGAGAACTCTCAACTAGGAGAAGCCCTTAAAATTTTGTATATTTTTATGCGTTTACGTATTTATTAAATGCCTTCTGCACTTTTGCATAATGACGAACTATTGATCTGCGATATCTTCGGTGTTTTTCAACATTTTCAAAATTAGTTTTTTATCGATTCCATGTGTATGTTATATAAAATCTGGACTCTCTAGCTCGTGTAATATCTGAGAATCAGACGTTCATACATGCAGACGGACGGTCATCCAGAATATATTTATACTTTATGGATTCAGAGATGCTTCCTTCTGTCTGCTACATACTCATGCACAAAACTAACATACCTTTTTTTAACAATTTCATTGTAAAAATTTCTACAGTAAAGCTATTGCTATTTAAACATGAGACCTTGAGCTTAAATGCCTCATCAACTTTCTCTAGTAGTATAAAAAAATTCAAATTAATAGGTTGGGATTTTTTTATTTTACTGATAACTAGAACGAATAAAACAATACTTATAATTAGGGCCGGATTGAGGGCAGGGTCGACGCGACCGAGGCCCGGGGCCCCCAAATTTTGGGGGCCCCCACAAAAAATGCGAACAAATAGGTTTTAAAATTTTTTGGGAATTTAAGTTGGTTAAATTTACGTAAAAGTGATTCGAAATGCTATACTTTAAGAATAAAACTGCTGGAGTTTCGTTTGATCATTCCTAAAAAAATTATTATATGTATTTTCAGGTTTTTAATTTCATTTTATTTAATTGAATATTTTTATATTATAATTCGTAGCATTTGTGAATGTTGATTCGGTATTAAGTATTGTTCGAAAGTGTATAACTGTTAATTATTCTTTGGTATAAAAACTGTGCACTCAATCTTATTGCATAATGTAAATAATTTCTGACCGCCCACGCATTGATCGGCCCTGGGGCCCCCACATTCTTAATCAAGCCCTGCTGATAATATTCTGTATAGGAAATATTTAGTTTTGCGATATCCGACAATTTCGCATAAATTATGCCCGAGTGTTGGTTAATTTATATACAACAAACCTCAAACAGAAATATATATATTTTTTTATTACTATAAAAAAATAAGTGGCAAACAGCAGAATTTTTTAGTTATTACTTTATGCCTCTTTATTAAATAATATTATAAAAATGAATTTCTGAACTTCAAACTATTTAATTTTGTTGGCAAATAATATTGGCTTGTATAATACTGTGTTATTCAAAATAATGTCGATTTTGACATAATCTATAAAAAAAGTATGTGTTTACATAATTTTGTGCAAATTATTAGGAATGTAAAAAATACTAATGAAATTTATATTGTTTATTCAAATAAGGGTTGATTTCAGGCTGAAAAACTGGGATAGTTCGTTTGGAATAAGCATCTCTTATAGGAATTGTCACCCATTTTAATATGATTAATATACTGGTAACAGCAATCCGAGTACACCGATTTGCTTTTATACAGGCACGGACCAAAACAACTAACAAAGCAATGCATACGAGACCAATACAGCTCGCAATGAGAACCGCTTGCCAATCGTCAGAGCTTGTTGCATTTTCAGAAGAATTAAGAGCCGCCACTTCCGGTGCGCTCAGATTGTCATTGATTTCTGGACTTAGCTGGTTGAATATTTTACAAATAAAACGTTGTTGCAACTTCTCCATGCCACATATCAATGACGACTGATTGTCGCAGTGGCATCGATTAAGTTCCAAACACGGCTGATCATCGTCATCCATGCAAATGTTGACGCACTTGATGGCAACATCATCAATATCCCAATCACTTAACTCTTGCCAGCAGCTACAGTTGTCAGTGCAACTCGTAATGAGCTCGGCTGGCATGGCGCTTGTTGCCACTACATCGGTAGTCAATCTTATGTCCACCACGCATTCATCTTCAACTAGTATTAAGCCGGCAGAGCACTGACAGACTTCAGGTTCTATGCAAGTGCCATTTCCACAGCCACGACTGCAGTTTGGCTTGCAGATCGTGTTGCTTGTACTGTCATTAGCAGAATCCTTTTGAGCATAGCCCGTGTCACATACACATTGCTCCGGCTGCTGACAGCTGCTGTGCTCCGGGCATGCTTGAGAACAAATAGCCTGGCAGCTGCTATTATTCCAACTATACCCCTCATCGCATTGACATTCTCCTGGTGCTACACATGAGCTGTGTGATCCACATCCAGCTTCACAGATGGGACGGCAATCATCTGTTGATCCTTCGTAGCCAGCACAGCAGAAATATTGTGTCTCCCATATGTAGCCTCCCTACAAATACAAGTTTAAACATATAATAATAATAAATACTTGCTCAGATTGGGGATTAACTAAAAAACAAAATCAGCATTTAACTAAATTTAGTTTGAAGTTTTGCTTAAGTAAATGCTTTGGAAGTCAATAAGTATATTATTTTTCTAGTTTTTAATGAAAGGTAATATTTTAGATGATTGATATTCATATAACCTTAATTTTATGTTTTTCGACATTTGTATACAATCGTCATTAATAAGATTATTATCCAGTACCACTCTAAGCTTTGAGTAGTAAAGACGTGTGACTAGCAACCGAAAGCCAGTGCTTATCAGTTAAAAATCTACAACAACAACAAAAACCAAGCGTGCACGTGCACAAAACAATTCGAGAGAAAAACAAAACAAAAACAAAAAGCCAGCAGAACAGTTATTAAAAACAAAACGGCAGGGCAACAGCCCAATAACAACTACAATGCCTCCCGATATAAATAGACTCTTCAAATCATTGAATACTGAACCTAAATACATCAACATAAATATAACGGATGACAAAACATTTGAAACCGTATCACCCTTTCTTATTAAAAAAGTCATCGACTATACATGCAACGGAGAAGTAGAAACATGCAAAAAAACAAGAATAGGAGCCTTGCTCATTAAAACCAAAAACACACTTCAAGCCCAACAACTTCTAAAGCTAACTACCTTCAGCAACTTTCCCGTATCAGTAAGCGAGCACAAAACTCTAAACTTTTCGAAGGGAGTTATTTATTCCAACGAGCTACGCAATATCGCAGATGAAGAAATATTAAAAGAACTTAAACCACAAAACGTCACAGAAATACGTAAAATAACCAAAATGGAAAACGATACACCTAAAGAAACTGGACTCATTACTATAACCTTCGCATCAATATCACTTCCAGAATCAATCATGATCGGATATGAACGCGTAAGCGTCCGTCCATACATACCACTCCCACTTAGATGTCGCAATTGTCTAAGATTCGGACATCCCACAACCACTTGCAAATCATTGAAAGTATGCATCAACTGCTCCGACAATCATCACACTGCTGAAAAAGAAACCTGCACCAATGAGAAATTTTGCATAAACTGCAAGTACGATACCCACAACCAAATAAAGCACAGCCCAATGGATAAATCATGCCCAGCCTTTTTAAAGCAAAAAGAGCTGACAACAATTAAAACTCTGGAAAAGGTGGATCACAAAGAAGCCACAAGAATATACCACTCAAGACACTCCCACCAACCAACGACGTACTCTGCAATAGCAGCACAACAACCAGCCAAACAATCAACAATACCCGCAAAACCAGCAACAAATTTATCCAATCCATCTAAAATCATCAAAATCACACCCGACAACACCAATAACCAAAAAAGAAATTTAACAACATACGAAGATCTCGAAACAGCAATGGACACCACACCCCACGCCAAAGAAACGCCATCTATCTCAGCACCACAATCAACAACAAAACTCAGCTCATCCATATCAGAAGAACTTAAACTACGAATATATACTACAAACAAACAAAACACACTCACAAAAAATTTAAAATCAAAAGACAAAACCGAACCTAAATCAAAAAAAAATAGCCAAAACAAAATACATCTACTCAGCGACAGCGATAGCATCTAACCACAATTAACATAGCTTCAATTAATCATTTTAATATAGATAAATTAATACTTGCAAATGTACATACAATCAACACAAAACAAAAACAAAAAACAAAAATTTTAAATTAACGCCAACAATGTTAAAAGTACTCCAATGGAATCTTAACGGATATACCAACAATTACAATCAGTTGCAAGTACTCATAAAACAACACAACCCAAAAATAATATCTCTCCAAGAAACTCACCTTAACTCCAAACAAAACATTCCCATTCCAATCAATTATACATTGTACCAAATCAACACTGCCTCAAACGGTTATGGGGGTGTAGCGCTCCTTATCCACAACTCTATACAACACCAAAAAGTAAACCATAATCCACTAGACTTTGACACAATAGCTGTTAGCATCCACTCTAAAATCAAGTTTACTGTCGTATCATCATACATACCTCCTAACAAAACTTTTAAACTCCAAAATTTAAGAAATACCTTCAACAACCTATCCCCTCCCTTATTAATAACAGGAGATTTCAATAGCTGGCATCAGAGCTGGGGCTCTCAAACAAACAATAATAGAGGCAACACACTTTTCAAATTTATCAACCAATCCTCACTAATAACTCTAAATAATGGCTCACCAACTCATTTCACCACTCACCATTCTTTCACGCACATAGACCTGTCCCTGGCATCACCCATTCTTAAACTTAACTCCACATGGAAGAGAGAAAACTCCCTTTCAGGAAGTGATCACTTCCCCATAAGCATTGACCTATTCGACGAGCACAACATCAACAACAATCCCACCGAAAGACCAAAATTCAACCTTAAAAAAGCTAACTGGCCCTCTTTTGCGGTACTTACTGAAAAACTCTCTCTAGAAAAACCTTCAAGCACAAACATAAACAAAGAAGCAGCCACTATAACAAAAATCATAATTAACGCAGCCAACCAAACCATACCTCAATCATACCAACACAAAAAAAAAAAACTGTGCCATGGTGGGATCAAGACCTCCAACAACTAAAACATGAAAAACAAATAGCTTGGACCAACCTAAATAGAACCATCAACATAACAAATATTCTTACATACAAAAAATCCAACGCCCGACTTAAACGGGAAATAAAAATCAAGAAACGAATCTCCATCCAAAACTTCACAGCGGAAATAAACCCGAATACACCCATCTCCAAAATATGGTCACATATAAACCGCTTTTGCGGTCTAAAAACGCGCCACGATATTCATTGCCTTATCAACCCCAATGACCATACACAAAATATACTAGACAAAAATAAAATAGCCAACACACTCTGTACGCACTGGTCCAACGCATCACTCGATGTTAATTTTCACTCAACCTTCATCCAACACAAAGCAAATTCTAGCCCAATCATTTCACATAATCCATCTTCCATAGCACTTAACCTTGAAAAAGAAATTACAATGATCGAACTATCAGCTGCACTTAATCAATTAAAAGGTAAAACACCAGGACGAGACCGAGTAAGCTACCCAATGCTCAAAAACTTACCTCCAAGTCTTTTGAAAAGGCTTCTCAACCTTTTCAACAGCATCCTAACGACACAAATTCCGCAGCAATTCAAAGTAAGCAGCGTCATACCCATCCTCAAACCAAATTTGGACACGACCTCCGTCAATTCATACCGCCCTATCTCCCTCAACTCATGTTTGTCGAAAGTACTGGATAAAATAATCTCAAAACGACTATGGTGGCTAGCCACAAATGGCAAGCTACTGGATAGTCGACAAATGGGATTCAGAAAGGGAAAATCAGTGTCTGATTCCCTAGCAATGCTAGATTATCAGACCACATCTACCCTTTCAAAAAAAAACCACGCCTCCATCATATCTCTAGATTTTGCAAAGGCCTTCGACAAAGTAGGCATTCACAGTATAATTGACGAACTTTCTGTCTGGAGAATAGGACCAAAAATAGCTAAATACATCTTCAACTTCCTCACAAACAGAAAAATAACGGTCCTCGCCAACAAGTCATACTCCACCACTCTGCCCTTAAACAACGGAATACCGCAAGGTTCCCCCCTATCCGTCATTTTATTTGCGATAGCATACAATAAACTAAACAAGATATTAGACAAACACAAAAATCTTGAATTTAATGCCTATGCCGATGATTACACAATAGTCTATAAACTTAATAAAAAACAAACCCTCTTAAATATAGACCCACTATTTAACGACATTAATCAATGGTGCAACTATTCCGGTGCCTCACTATCTCCCAGCAAATGCAAAACTTTGCATATCTGCAGAAAGAGAACTTGCAACCTTACGCTTCAGTCAAACAGCTACACCCCGCAAAATGTAGATTCTCTCAAAATCCTTGGTATCACCATCGAAAAAAGATACAGATGGAACAAACACATTGAAAATCTATCCTTACAACTAGCCAAAAGACTTAATGTTATAAAGTGCTTGTCGAACAATAAATTCCACTGCAACACAAACACGATTATTTACGTAGTAAAATCTATAATCATGTCCAAAATTGACTATGGCATCCAATTTTATGGGAAAGCACCCAAATCCTCACTTAGCAAACTCAGAGTAATCTACCACTCTGCTATAAGAATGGCATTCAATGCTTTTCGCACCACACCTATCCACAACCTACTTCATGAAGCAAACATATTACCAATAGAATACAGAACCCTATACGCTTCACAAAAAAACTTCAAGATAATAATGCACTCCAAACACTCTCCATTAGAAAAAATCATTAATAAAATAACAAAATCCAAAAGAACACCTAAACTGTTATCCTCACTCCATGACACAATTGAACAATGCAACAAGCTTAAAATCCAAACGTCCCCCATCACATATAAGAATGAAATGCTATGTAATAATTCTAACATTAATACATCGCTGCACACCTCCATTAAGTCAGACACTTCACCAGTTATATACAAACAAAAGTTCAAAGAACTTAAAAACACAATGACAGATAGAGAATTTCTATACACTGATGGATCCAAATCGAATGACGGGGTATCATACAGCGTAACAACAGAAACAGAAATAATTTCATACAGTCTTCTACCGCAATACTCCTCAATCTTTACAGCGGAAATAGCTGCTATCCTTACAGCATGCATCTACGCCAGCAAACAAAGAGGCAAATTCAGCATCTGTTCTGACTCCCTGTCGTCATTACTAGTAATTAATAACGTCAATAGCCAAAATTTCTACACCTCCTCCATTAGAAATATTCTAAACAAACACAACAGTAAACTACTACTTATATGGATCCCAGGACACTGTGGTATAAAAGGAAATGAGTTAGCCGACGATGAGGCAAAAAACACCTATAAATTCCCCCTTATACTTGAGACAAACTACAACGCATCTGACATAAACAAATTTATAAAAGAAAACTCCCAAAATTTTTATAAACTAATACTAAACAAAGCATCCCAACACTACAAAATAATCTGCCACGACAAACCAACAAAAACATTGATCAAAAACACACCACGAATGGACCTTTTAAAATTCACAAGATTAAGACTAGGACACACAAATCTAACCCATAACTATATCCTGAATAAATCCGCCCCACCCACTTGTACCAATTGTAAAACAAATCTCACCATCACACATATATTAATCGAATGCCCACTATATTATAGAGAACGAACCTTGTACCTCGAACAATCCATAACCGAAATAACCTCATTCAAAAATATACACAAAACAATAGACTTCCTCAAAAATACAAATATCTATAATTTAATTTAACGCTAATAGAGTGCTTATGTAAATAGACAATTTATATTATAAGATCATACATACCATGTAAATATAAATATTTATAACACACACTACAAGCTTAAGGCCTTAGCTGCTATAGCTTAGTATCCTGTTAGACCTAATTTTAAATTAAGTTCTAACTCATTAATAATAATAATAATAATAAGATTATTATCACTTAAATTGCCTTCGGAACAAACCTTTTGTATATTTTGATGCTGATTCTGGTAGCTAGAAAACGAATTTTCTGGAACATCTTCTATATAAGGTCTGTGATTCAGTCTGGTGCACACATTTGGTCCATATCTACTTCCAGTTGACAAATGACAACAGAGGAAGAAGAAACTAGCCCAAATATGGTAATAGTTGTTCATAATTTAAATACATAAATAAATATAAAACCTTTTTTGTTAGTTCTATTAAGGAACGCGTTTTGAATGCAACTGAGGCTCTGATAAAATGTAAAACTTGCCAAATTCTGTATTTCACACATCCGTTTATTATACAATAGGGCGGGTCAATTTTTGTATGCGATAAGCGTACAGCAGATTCGGAATCTGCGATGAATTCTAAGAAAATTTCACGAAGAAAACACAAGCCTATAACATTTTGACAATGATAGATATAGGTTCGCAATTTGAAATTTCCTTAGAATTCATCGAACATTCTGAATCTGCTGTACTCTTACCGCGTTTTTTTTAGCTCTATACAAATTGACCGCCCTATTATACAAGCTTGCGATAAAGACACATATTTTGATTTGTGCTTTATTATAATGCTTTTTTGTGTTTTTTTTTCGTTTGGCTGCTTGATAACAGAGTATGTATAATAAATGGAATTTATAAGGAACTTGAAAGAAAGCTCAGGTCGAGAACTCTCAACTAGGAGAAGCCCTTAAAATTTTGTATATTTTTATGCGTTTACGTATTTATTAAATGCCTTCTGCACTTTTGCATAATGACGAACTATTGATCTGCGATATCTTCGGTGTTTTTCAACATTTTCAAAATTAGTTTTTTATCGATTCCATGTGTATGTTATATAAAATCTGGACTCTCTAGCTCGTGTAATATCTGAGAATCAGACGTTCATACATGCAGACGGACGGTCATCCAGAATATATTTATACTTTATGGATTCAGAGATGCTTCCTTCTGTCTGCTACATACTCATGCACAAAACTAACATACCTTTTTTTAACAATTTCATTGTAAAAATTTCTACAGTAAAGCTATTGCTATTTAAACATGAGACCTTGAGCTTAAATGCCTCATCAACTTTCTCTAGTAGTATAAAAAAATTCAAATTAATAGGTTGGGATTTTTTTATTTTACTGATAACTAGAACGAATAAAACAATACTTATAATTAGGGCCGGATTGAGGGTAGGGTCGACGCGACCGAGGCCCGGGGCCCCCAAATTTTGGGGGCCCCCACAAAAAATGCGAACAAATAGGTTTTAAAATTTTTTGGGAATTTAAGTTGGCTAAATTTACGTAAAAGTGATTCGAAATGCTATACTTTAAGAATAAAACTGCTGGAGTTTCGTTTGATGATTTCCTAAAAAAATTATTATATGTATTTTCAGGTTTTTAATTTCATTTTATTTAATTGAATATTTTTATATTATAATTCGTAGCATTTGTGAATGTTGATTCGGTATTAAGTATTGTTCGAAAGTGTATAACTGTTAATTATTCTTTGGTATAAAAACTGTGCACTCAATCTTATTGCATAATGTAAATAATTTCTGACCGCCCACGCATTGATCGGCCCTGGGGCCCCCACATTCTTAATCAAGCCCTGCTGATAATATTCTGTATAGGAAATATTTAGTTTTGCGATATCCGACAATTTCGCATAAATTATGCCCGAGTGTTGGTTAATTTATATACAACAAACCTCAAACAGAAATATATATATTTTTTTTATTACTATAAAAAAATAAGTGGCAAACAGCAGAATTTTTTAGTTATTACTTTATGCCTCTTTATTAAATAATATTATAAAAATGAATTTCTGAACTTCAAACTATTTAATTTTGTTGGCAAATAATATTGGCTTGTATAATACTGTGTTATTCAAAATAATGTCGATTTTGACATAATCTATAAAAAAAGTATGTGTTTACATAATTTTGTGCAAATTATTAGGAATGTAAAAAATACTAATGAAATTTATATTGTTTATTCAAATAAGGGTTGATTTCAGGCTGAAAAACTGGGATAGTTCGTTTGGAATAAGCATCTCTTATAGGAATTGTCACCCATTTTAATATGATTAATATACTGGTAACAGCAATCCGAGTACACCGATTTGCTTTTATACAGGCACGGACCAAAACAACTAACAAAGCAATGCATACGAGACCAATACAGCTCGCAATGAGAACCGCTTGCCAATCGTCAGAGCTTGTTGCATTTTCAGAAGAATTAAGAGCCGCCACTTCCGGTGCGCTCAGATTGTCATTGATTTCTGGACTTAGCTGGTTGAATATTTTACAAATAAAACGTTGTTGCAACTTCTCCATGCCACATATCAATGACGACTGATTGTCGCAGTGGCATCGATTAAGTTCCAAACACGGCTGATCATCGTCATCCATGCAAATGTTGACGCACTTGATGGCAACATCATCAATATCCCAATCACTTAACTCTTGCCAGCAGCTACAGTTGTCAGTGCAACTCGTAATGAGCTCGGCTGGCATGGCGCTTGTTGCCACTACATCGGTAGTCAATCTTATGTCCACCACGCATTCATCTTCAACTAGTATTAAGCCGGCAGAGCACTGACAGACTTCAGGTTCTATGCAAGTGCCATTTCCACAGCCACGACTGCAGTTTGGCTTGCAGATCGTGTTGCTTGTACTGTCATTAGCAGAATCCTTTTGAGCATAGCCCGTGTCACATACACATTGCTCCGGCTGCTGACAGCTGCTGTGCTCCGGGCATGCTTGAGAACAAATAGCCTGGCAGCTGCTATTATTCCAACTATACCCCTCATCGCATTGACATTCTCCTGGTGCTACACATGAGCTGTGTGATCCACATCCAGCTTCACAGATGGGTCTGCAATCATCTGTTGATCCTTCGTAGCCAGCACAGCAGAAATATTGTGTCTCCCATATGTAGCCTCCCTACAAATACAAGTTTAAACATATAATAATAATTAATACTTGCTCAGAGTGGGGGTTAAATCAAAACAAAACCAGCATCTTACAAAATATAATTTGAAAAAAAGTTTTGAAAATTTATAGTTTTACTAGTTTTTATGCATCGGATTTATGAAAAATAATATTTTTATGATTTAAAAAAGCTTATTAAAGCTAAATCATATAACCTTCATTTTAATTTTTTCTTCATATGTATATACCAATAATAAGATTATTTACACTAAGATTGCTATCGGAACAAACCTTTTGTACATTTTGATGCTGATTCTGGTAGCGGCGAATGTAGCTAGAAAACGAATTTGCTGGAACATGTTCGATATAAGGTCTGTGATTCAGTCTGGTGCACACATTTGGACCATATGCACTTCCAGTTGACAAATGATAGCAGAGGAAAAAGAAACTAACCCAAATCTGGTAAATGTTGTTCATGATTTAAATACATTAATATATATTTAACTAATTTTGTTAGTTCTGGTAAGGAACGCGTTTTGAATGCAACTGGGGCTGTGATGAAATGTAAAGCTTGGCAAATTCTGTATTTCACACATCCGTTTATTACACAAGCTTGTGATAAAGACACATATTTTTATAAATGCTTTATTATAATGCTTTTCTAAAGTTTTTGTTTCGTCAAGCTGCTTGATAACAGAGTATGTATTATAAATGCAATTTATAAGGAATATATAAGAAGGCTCAATTTGAGAATTTCCGACTTGGAGAAACCCTTAAGATCTTATGTATTTTTGTGCGTTCACGTATTTATTAAATGCCTTCTGCACTTTTGCATAATGACGAGCTTTTGATCTGCGATATCTTCGGTGTTTTTCAACATTTTCAAAATTAGTTTGTTATCGATACCATGTGTACATCAAAACTAGACTCTCTTGCTCGTGTTGTCTATGAGATTCAGACGTTCATACATGTAGACGGACGGTCATCCAGAACATATTTATACTTTATGGATTCAGAGATGCTTTTTTCTGTCTGTTACATACTCATGCATAAAAAATATACCCTTAACAATTTCATGTGTTAAGGGTGTAAAAAGTTCTATATGCAACAGTAATACTATTGCTTTTCAAATATTAGACCTTGAACTAAAATGTATCATCAACTTTCTCTAGTACTATAAATAAATTTAAACCTATAGGTTGGATTTTTTTTATTTTACTGATAAATAGAACGAATAAAAAAATAGTTAATATTTCAATTTCTTGTTAGTTTATTAGCGAATAAATTTATTTACTAAACAATTTAGAAGGTCTGTTTTCTCTTTTACTTCTCTTTTACTTGAAATAAATCTACTAAAGAAGTTCATCTATAAAACTTAACATATTGAGTTTAAAGAAGCTTCTTCACGTATTTCTGATCTTTAAAAACTTCAACTAGATTTTATTTTTGTGTGTCTTGTGCATTTTCTTTCTTCCTGCAATTAACAAATTGTAAATGATTAACATACGCATTTATCATTTTTGTAAAACTTTGATTACATGTTGCATTAACGCACGAAATGTTTCGCTCTTATCTAATTTGCCACATAACGCATATGCTGCAATTAAAAACGCAAACAAACAAAAGCTTGTTATTAATTTTACTCATTTCGATTACAATTTACACACACACATGCAAACATTTCGAATATTTTCCGTCAAATTGGCGATTACGCGTCGTAATATTCGGATCGCTAAAACATTGAAGCAAACCGGCAACCGCCAACTGGCCACAAAGTTGGCCCACTGACTGCACATAATGACCAATTCCGACATTTGCACACATTTTATGGTATATGTATGTGTGTGGGGTGGGGTGGGAAAGAAAGAAAGAAAGAAAAACTCGCATGTCGATGATATTTCCCGCATTCACTTTCCACTTGGCTGCTGCCAAAACTGGACACCGGCTAGCCGCTAGCCGCAAGCCGCTATGGCTTTGGCTCTGACATCATTTAAATAAGCCCAAATACAAACGGTTACGAAAAACCACATATCACAACCACACACACACATAGACTTTATATACACATATGACCCATTAAACCAATGAAAACAACACTAAGCAACTTAATTTTTCCAAACGAAATGCAAATTTTGACGCTGAGTGGTGCAATAGATGGCACCACCCAAGAAAATTGTGGTGTCAATGACTGCCCATTAAAACTGACCATGCTGATCAGCAGCAGCACCACCTGGGCCAATGCTTTGTGGTTTGGTTTCATTATTTTTGTCATTTATTGCACGCCTATTTAAATGTAAGACAAGGCGCTGAACATTATGACAATAACAATGCTGGCATATTGCATAATGCTTATTGTTGCTGGTGTTTTTTTTTTTTTTTGGCTAACCAGCAAGTTAGCGGTTTGTTTTGGCCACTTTGTGGTTCTTTCAAGGTGTAGTGCATGCTTATAAAAAGTATAAATATATTTTTGTGTAATCAATCTAAGCTTATATCCAAAATGTAAACTAAAGCCAGATTTATTTTTATACTTTGATACCAAAGGTATCATAGTATATTGGGTTTGTGCAATGTCCGTCATGGTGTCCGTCCGTCCGTCCGTCTGTCCGTCTGTCCGTCCGTCTGTATGAACGCAACTTTTTTCGACACCCTTTAAGCTAGAGCCTTGCAACTTTGCAAATATCTTGGTACATGTCTTCGTCAGACAAAGTGTTAAATTTGGGGCTCTACGACCTCAGGGGGCCTGGGAAATCGATAACAAGTCGATACACCTCGATGTGCGAATCGATAAAACACAAATATATCCCACATTTTAGCAGCTAGAGTCACCAAATTTGGGGGCAAGATAGCTGATGGCATTCCCCAAAAAATTGCATTAAAAGTTTGGATGCCACGCCCACCTATTCCGCCCCCACCCCCTCTTAAATTATAAACAAAAATGCCTGTATCTTCCACAGTTTTGAAGCTATAGCCACCAAAATTGACATGAAGGTAGATACTGACATCTGACAAAGTTATGCATCAAAACATTGGATGCCACGCCCCCAAACAACGGGACATGCCCCACCGCTCTAAAAAAAATCGGAAGGCATGTATCTTTGTCAGTTTTTAAGCTAGAGTCACCAAATTTGGTATGAACATTGTTAGTGACATCCGTAACAGATCTGCATCCATGTTTTGGATGCCACGCCCACTTATACCGCCCACCTCTATATCTTTCTTAGTTTTTGGGCTAGAGTCACCAAATTTGGTATGAACATTGGTAGTGACATCCGTAACAGGTGTGCATACAAATTTTGGATGCCACGCCCACTTATACCGCCCACCTCTGTATCTTTGTCGGTTTTTGCGCTAGAGTCTCCAAACTTGGTAGGAGGATAGAAAGTGCCATCCGCCACAGATAAATGTCTTGCCTACCCCTTCTGCCTGATTTTTATACCCAAAGCCCTCATATATTTCTATTTGCACTAGGAATCCTTAAAACAGCAATGTAAACTGGTATCAAAGTATATCGCAGTCGGTTGCGTCCGACTGCAACGTTTTTACTTGTTTTATTTTCAAATCAACATTAATCTATATTATTATCCTCTCAATTGATATGTAGATTACATTTTTATGAACTCCACTTAAATTGCAGTTTACTAAAAATGAAACCGAAAAAAATTCAACGAAAAAAACCATTAGCCAGATTTTTTATGGCAGGCCATTCTATTGGGGTGGGTATTACAAAACAGCAGCCGCTTTTGGATCGGCCATTGTGTGTTGATTATTTATTGCATAATCCATAAACTGCAAATGCTACAGTAACATTTACAGTTACAGTTGGAGTTACATAAACAACAACAGCTAGCTACCAGAAATCAGCTAGCCACCAAGAGAGTTAGCCTAGATATGGTAATAAAACAAAGTTAGAGCCATAGTCACAGAGCACCAGAGTCAATGCTCTGAACACTTTTCATTTCACAACACAAAACGACTCTTTGCATGTGCGCTGGCTAGACTGCTTGTGCTTTTGTCTCAAATCGTATATCGGTTAGGAGCACATGTCCTACAAACCGACTCAGGAAAACGTGATTAATCTGTGCCCCACTTGGACGGACTAAAATTGCAGCATTGGCTTCAATGAAGCCGAAATGCAAATTGAAACCTAATCTTAATACACACCGTCAACTCCGACAAGCCGCAGGCGAATTCAACTAAACAGCAATTCGCAAGTTAAGACTTCAAAGATACCCTATAAATTTGTTGATAGTATACTGGATTGACTATGATTTTCTTGGTATAAGACTGTTAATATAAAAGCTCAATGCATGCCCGAGTTTTATTGCTACCCTCTGCTCAAATATGCTTTGACTTAGGGTATAACCACTGACAACCACACATACAAATCGGCGGTGCTAATAAAAAGTAATGCCAGACCACAAAATAAACGCTAGGAAATGGACGCGAGTTGCCGTCAGCGCCTTGTCTCTGTGGTTGCAAGTGTTGTTGCTGTTGTTGCCTATTATTGCTGTGGCATGAATAGCGCATGAATAAATAAAAACATAGTGTGGCAAATGTAATAAACATGTTGCCTGCCTCCAAAGTCGCTTCCAGTGGGCGAAAGACACTTTGAATATGCAATTATGAATGCCAGGCAATGTTTACCTCATTCGAAAATTAGATAAGTCGTTTATGGGCTATGCAAAATGACTTGATTTCAGTTTAGTTTAAGCTTCAAAATTGCAAAAATGAAACCGAGAGACGTTGTGGGAAACTTTAAACATTGCAAAAAATATGCAAAACTTGATAAGAAGCAGCTAAAAATAACACAAAATGTGATTTAAACTGATATGCTCTATAAAGTTAGGATTTCTTTAAAAGTAGTTTTGTATTTCAATTTTGAATGAGACTTTGTTTATTGGCAGCATTTAATATTTGCGTTGTTTGAACTTAAGTATTTTATTTCCTTCTATTCTATTATCTATTTATTTTCCTTCGTATTTTATGATTTTGTTAGGCCCGTTTTATAATAGTTTCTACTTTAATTTTTCTTTCTAACAAAACTTTTTGTTATTTATTTATTTTGGATTTTTAAGAAAATGTTGATCTAGGATAATATTTATTTCTAAATGCCTAAAAGGATTTACCAATTCAAGCTGAAATATTTTTCTTAATTCTTCTTTTTTTGACCGGAAAATATTTAGATTGCTTTTTTTAAATTCATTTCCTCAAGTATAGCTTGATTTCCTCGGTCAAATTATGAATGTATTTAATTCATAAATTTTAAGGTATAAAATAAAAACAAAATGGTTTGATTTTAATTTTGATCACTTGGTTTTCTCATGTGTTTCTTGTTTATTACTGTTAACATTCATCAGCTTCATTATCAATGTTTGTTTTCTTGTTGTTGTTGTTTATATATTTGTTTTGTTTTACAGAGACAAAAAAATATATTTTTGGTAAATTAAGTACTTTTTATAAATCCGTTTCAACTGCTTTTTTTTTATACAATAAGCAAAACTATAGATAGATGGTTGCATTAAAAACTAGATAGCAAAAAATATTATAAAAAATAATACAATACGTTCGTTTACAAACTGACTTAATTAGGCGACTGCTGTTGGCTGGCAGCAGAGCCTTCCTTATCCTTAGAGTACTACACTTAAACACTAAACAGAAGTCTTTATCACACGCTTACAACGCTTTCAACGCATTCAATACGCTTACTTAATCAGATCTCAATGATCAAACACATCTCAAAATTGAACCGTACCGGGTGCACAAGTCGGTGGACCAGAGCAGAAGGAGAAGGAGTCGCCGCAGCTGGAGGACAATACAGCAGCGGCAAACCACGTCAAAATGTACCCAGTGGTGTTAGAGCCAAGTGAGCCAAGTCCAAGTCCATGTCCAACAACACATCCAAATTGATCCTGCTGAAGGTGTTCATATTGTGTATGTGTTGTTGCCTACCACTTGATGTTGTTGTTGTCTTGTTCTTGTTCTTGTAGTTGTGGGCTCAAATGTGTTGTATCTATATATTTGTTGTAGCTTAAAGTCTAGTCTAATCGTCTCCAAATTTCTCATAACATTTCTCACGGGATATTTTCGTCAACGTTTTTTTTTTCGATTTTTTTTCTGTTTCGTTATGGCTTAAGCTAAAAGAGAGTTCGTTGTGTGTAAAAACTAAGTGTGTTCGTAATTGTCACATTATAAATTGATATCAGAATCTCTATCGTTATCACGTTCGATATAGCAATGTGTAATTGGAATGTTAGGCATTAGGAAATGATATGGAAATGTGATTGATTTTTTGGAATTGGAACTGAAATCTTTCTAAGTGATGGTTGTAAATTGTTTCTTTTTGTTTTCGTTTAGCTATTTATATATATGTTTATCCATTCATAACCGTTACCGTTCATAACCGATTCATTTATCAATGCTGCAAAGAAAGAGTGAGAAAGAAAGAAATTCATTTCACCAATTTAGTAACCGTGATATGAATGATAATCATGATAGTTAAAATCATGCTCCACCTCATGCTCATGCTCGTGATGCTCCTCAATGGGTGCCGAATACGATGAGTGATGATGGATGGGCTCGTGATGCTCATGATGATGATGATGCTCCTCCTCGATGTGCTTGTGCACAAACTCGGGCTCCTTGTAGCTAATGTGCTTCTCATGATACTCAGGCACATGCTTCTCAATGTGCACATGGACGGGCTTCTCCACTGGTATCTTCACTGGGTACGGAACTTCTTTCTCATGCTTGACGGGCACCTCCTTGATCACGGGGTATGGGGCAGGCACATGTATTTTCACCTCATACGGCACAGGTTTGTCCACATGAACGGGCACTGGACGATCATAGGGCACATGCACGGGCACGGGCACCTTCTTGATGACGGGCACTGGCACTGGCTTGTCCACATAATGGGGCACTGGCTTGTCAATGTAATGGGGCACTGGCTTGTCGACGGGCACCTTGACTGGGTAGTGCACAACCTTTTCGACGGGATAAGGCTTGTCGACATGGACATGCTTCTCTACCTTGTAGTGGACAATCTTTTCGACTGGATAGGGTGCTGGCACATGAACCTTGACGGGCACATGAACCTTCTTCTCAACTGGATAAGGTGCGGGCACATGAACCTAAAGGCAAGGATAACAGGACGGTTATCCAGAGAGTCAGGATATTGGGGAGCAGTTAGAATGTTTACCTTGACGGGCACTGGACGATCATAGGGCACATGAACGGCATAGGGAATCTTCTTCTCGACTGGATATGGCTGTGGCACTTCATAGGGCACCTTGACAATCTCCTTAACCTCATAGGGCACATGCTTAATCACTGGATAAGGTTTTGGCACCTTAACTTTCACAGGCACATGAATGTGTTTCTCCACGGGCACATGCACGATCTTCTCAACGGGATAAGGTTGAGGCACTTTCTTGATGACCGTTAGTGTCTTTTCCTCATGGATGGGGTAATGTGGCACATGATGATGATGATAATCCTCATAGTGATGCAGGCCACGTTTTGTTTTTGTGGTATCCTCAGAAGCAGCTGCTGTCTCTTCAGCTTTCTTCTCTGTTGGCTCGACGGCTGTCTTCTCGGCGGCAGCTTCGGCCTTGTCATCGCCTCCAGCCTGTGCATAGCTTGTGGCCAGCAGCAGCACCAGCGCGACCGATGTCGCTGTACGCTGCAAAAAGGTTAGAGAGCATGAATATGAATCCGAAAGTTCAGGACACAAATATCCTTGTTTAATTTTTGTTTTTCATTTAAAGTCTTTCACTTTTGCAATTGTCTTTTGTTTTTTTCAACTTGAATGTTTCTTTTCTTTTGCACACTTCACAACACTTGCACTTGAATATCCTTAATACATACCATCAACTTCATGTTGCTGGCGTAAGATATCCTTGTGATCAGTTATCCGTCAAACTGTGTCCCGATTTTAAATATATATTTAATGCCGCACGATCGATGTGTATTTCATACAGATATATTATTTGGTTAAGGGTATCGATCAATCGTTGTTAACTCAACTCTCTTCACACGTTCCTTACCACTCTACACTGTTTGATGGTTAACGGTTTAATGATGCCAACTGCAGCGCCAGCTCGAACTTTTATACTCTTACTAACAACTAAAGACACAACACGACGACGCCAACCAAATCCGACGAATCAGAAAAGCCCGAAGACCAGCAACAACACAACCAACATTAACAACAGTATAATCATAATCGCAATAGCCCAAAAAAAAAAAATAAGAAAGAAAAAAATACATGCAACGCGAATGGTGAATGGTTTTGATCGTGGCCAGTCGCGTTGTCGGTTTTAGCTGCTTGGCTAGTTGCTTGCTTTGTTTTGTTGTTGTTTTTGGCTGCGATTTCAGATTTCGGAGGCGCGAACTCGATGCAGCCAAGTGGCAAGCGACGCCAAATGCAGCAATTGCAATCACTGTTTAGGCAGATGTTTGACGGTTGTGCAGAGGCGCAGAGTGAGTGCGGATTCAGCTGTATGGATGCGTGCCATTTTGCTGTTTAATTCGACTACCGACAGCTGCTGTTGTTGCTGCCGTTTGTTGCTGCTTCTGTTGTTTCTCAAGCCTTTTACGAGCATTGACTTGCAGCAACAATAATAATAATGAACAACAATTTTTTTTTATTTGGGTAATTGAATAATACTTAAATGCAACAGATGCGACGCCATCAAAACACTTCAAAAAACCACGTTTCGAATTCGCTTTAGTTTTAATAATAGTGATTTGCATCCTAATTAGTAAACAGCTAGGATTTTGTTTAAGTTGTTTGGTTTTGGTTGAGAAATGATGGATGCAATTGGCCAACAATTCAACAGTTTTTATCTTAATGTTTATTCAGAAATTTTAATTTATTTCTTCAATTGAATATCGAGTTTTTGAATAGTTTTATGACTTTGGCTTTAAAGTCCATAAAATGTTTAGTTTTATTTTCTTGTTATGTAATCTTAGCATCGTTTTAAAGCGATTTATTATTATTAGTTTAATTATTTACTATACATTAAATTGTCTTGTGAAACAGATTATCGAGTTCACTTTGAGTATATTATTTTATATACTTATTTTATAATTTTTAAGTTAAAAATGTATCCTTAAATATAAAAACGTTTCTTAAAAATTGATATTTTAACATTTAAACAAGGTAAAATTGACTGAAGTCTTAAGTTCAATGCTCTATTCAATTTACATTTTTTTTTTTACTTGTTTTGTTTGGTTTTTGCCTAAACTCACGATCCAACCTGTCATCTAGACATAAAGACCAATCCCAACTCCAACTCTTAACCAATCGCAATGCTTTTACTTTCCATACATTCACTTGGCCAGACTAGACGAAACCAAAACTCGACCAGGACAAAACAAGATACGTTGGGGGAAGCATTTGTCAACCCAAAAAGAGAGCACAGTGTGTCACTCGGTCATTTTAATGTTTGTATTTGTGTTTGTGTTGTGTCATTGTTCCACATATGATGTGTGATGTTGTTGTGCGGTCAGTAACCATAACCTAACCCACTGGCTGGCAACTAGTTTTAAGGTGGGGTGGTGCAGGGGCAAGATGGGCGCAAGCGTGGCAACACGTTTCAATTTCATATTGTGGGTCGTTGTAATTGAAGAAGCTGAATTCGAGTCGAGTTGAGTCTTACTATGGTTACCTTCCTCGTTATTATGTCAATGGGTCTCACACATAGTATCAGCTTGTGTGTGTATAAGTGTGGCATGACTGAGAGACTGAGAAATTGAGAGACTGGCACAGCTGTTACGATCGGCTCGATTGCTACTGTTGCTGCTGTTGTTGTTGTTGTTGCATGCAACTTTCGATTTAGTTTCATTCGGATTGCTTGCATGTCTTGACCACATATTGTTCGATATACTTGCAACGAATTGCAGAAAGAGACACACAAACAGCGAGCAGCAAGTGTAAAAGAGGCAAGAGACAATGAGGCAGAAGGAGGCTGCCGTTAGACGTTCCAGGTGCTTATGTCATAAGTTTGCATGGGGGCGCCAACTGTGTGTTTGTTTGTTTGTTTGCTTTTGATAGACAGCTGCGAGTGCTTATAAGCGCCATTGTCTTAAACAATCCAACAATATACAATTAAACACTTCCTTGAAGTGATTACATTGCCTGACGCGTATATCTTCATTTATTTATATACATTTTTATTCATTCAAAATATGCGTATATGGTTTTTTATGTCTTGCATTTTTTGAAAGCTTGACCTTGTCTCATATTAATATTGTTTATGGATATTGTTATTTGGGGCTTTACATAAATTTCATTTTCGATTTGTATATAGATTCGTTTAGTTTATCAAATGCGTTGTCAACAAAAGTGTCAGCTCTCAAGCAGCTGTCGATTAATCATCTTTTGGCGGCGCTTCTTCAATTCGCATTTGCATTCGTATTTGATAGCTGCCGCCTTTTCTTGTGATTTGTGTAACAGTTTATTGTATTTGAGCGATGGACGTGATTTGGCATGTGATTTGACATTCCATTTCCATTTCGTTCCGATTGTTGGCAGCTTATCCCGCCAAATGGGGCCTGGCGAAGCCAATAACCCAATTTGACAGTTATGACATTTTATGTGACATTTACAAAACAAAACTTTTTTTTTATTTTTGATTTGTTGATCTGTTTACGCATTCGCTTGTAACGGTTTAAGTTTCGGTAGTTTTCTCGTAGATGTTTTTATTTGAGGGTTTATTACGTTTCTGGTCAAGGTCGTTTGCATTCATTGTTGCGCTTGTTAACAAAGCAAATTGTCTGACAAAGTGGCCAAGTACCTAACGGTTAATGCTATTCAGCCAGCTTTGCTTGGTGTATTTGAAGCAGGTTTTCAGTCAAGTCATTGGAAAAAGGGGTAAAAATGTCTAAAAGCATACACATACACGCCTTAGCGATGACACCAGTTGTGAGAAAAAATTTTTTATTAATGCAAAGTATACAAAACAAAGTTTTTTTTGGGTTAAGTTTTATGAAAAAATTGTCAACAAATAAAAATAAATAATATCCTATCAGGGTAAATGCACTTTTGATGTAAGATTTCTTTTGTTGTTATAATAAATATTTTTGGTATGTATATTTGCATCAAAAATCCATTGAAAAACTCGTAAAGCTTCATTAATAAACGAATAACTCTCAAATAAATATTCGTCTTAATAAATATAAACATATATGCGCCCTTTAAATGAATGGCTTGAAGAAAAACCAGTCGGTCGAATGAGTTGAGCAGTTAAATCAGGTAAATTGTAAATAGTCAACTGCAATCGCCGCCCTTTCAATCAGCTGCCTTTTCATGACATTGAGGTACAAAGCACACACATATGTAAAAATCCGTTGATTTGATTTGAAAGTGATAATCATGGCAATTGAGTTTCCCCCCCTCGGCACCTGCCCTTCCTTTTCCCACCTCAAACACTTAACGCTTCACAGTTGTGGCTGGGCTTAAAAAGAGGTCAATGGCAAAAGCATTTGAACTCTTGTGGCGCGTCTTTTTTTTATGTTTATGATCGAGTCGCTATTGTTATTGTGCGATTATTTGTTGTGGTTGTTGGTGTTGTTGTTGTTATTAACATGACCAAATTGTCACGCGCCGTTGAATGCTGCGCCCAATTGACTTGCCCAAGTGTATGGCAAGGGGCGTTTTGACTTAATAAAGTTGTGGTTTGCCTAACAGATCTCTTCAGCTGACAGCTGATAAATAAGGAAGTGTCGGCTATCGACCGCCGCCGGCCATTGGCCTAATCCCATAGCCGCAGCCACAACTGCAAATCTATGCAAATTTGTGCCCCGAAACGAGATACAGAGCCAGAAAAACCAGTCAAAAACAATTTATGATCATAATATGTAATTCCGCCTGTGGAACTCTAAAGCTGGTGGCACTGCAGCTGTGCAACAGTTGTTAGTCTTGGCCAAGGGGTGCATGGGGCGGAGACAAAGTGCAGTCGCTTTCCTGGTTGTTAAGGTGGGCGTGTCTTGACCCATTGACTTACTCGTCATGTAATTTGCATCAAAACTAGAAGATTTATTTACCCAAATTATAAAAGGGTGTTGTCCCAGTTTCGTTTGTTTTTCTTTTATTCATTTTGAATTATTGCATGTAATGATATTTTATGGGTTTTTCATTTTGGGCGCATAATTACAATACCAAAAAACAAAAAAAAAAAAATATACTTCAGTTGGCAATCAAATGCCAAGCAATGTTTCAGTTTTCGTTGTTGCTGTTAGTGTAAATTGCGTAAATTGAATAAATATTATGCTATGAAGTCGACTCTAGCTGTACATTTTGTAAATCTATTTGGTAGCCTTTGTTTTCGGTCTTGTTTCTTTAAGTTTCTTTATTTTTTCGCTTTTTTTAAGCCGCACTCAGGCGTAGATAAAGTTGTCTCTGTGTGTTTGTAGAAGCGAGAGCTGCCTTATGAGTTTTAAATAAGTTAGGCATTTTTTATTTTTATTTTTTTTTTAGGGTTTCTAATAAATAATTGGGTAGAAACTACAGAAATACAATTTTTAAAATCGAACAATTATCTTTTAATTGAACTCGATTTTTACTTTAATAAAATCCTATCTATTTCATTTTATTTCTACATCTCACACTCACCCACAAATACTCTACAATTCACCCTCTCACACTTAACAAAATATAGAGCGAACTGTAATTAGGCAGCACTAAAATGTTTGTAAATTAACAAAAGCACAAATAAAACATAAAACATAAAGTAATGAAGACATTGCCTAAGCAGCAACAACGATTAAAACATTTGCAGATATTTGAAGCGTACAACGGCCACCAAATTTTGAATAGAAGACATGGAAAACGCAAAGAAAATTGCAAAATGCCTCAGAATGTGTGTTAATTGTATCATTATTTGCAAAGCGTTCGTTCGTAAATAAAACTAATTACACAGCAATAGACATCCATTAAATAAATGACTTTTCCTATGTCCACCACAAGTAAGAAAAATGTATGAAATCTACAAAAAAAAACCTGAAATGGACTAAAGACTTCCTTGAACCATGTGAAGCAAATGAAAAGAAAATAAAATTGGTGTAAATTATAAATGCATTAAAATTGGCAAATATTTTGTAAATGATAGGAAAGCAGGCCAACGTGGCGGATTAATGCGAAATATGCAATTAATATCAATCATGTGGCAAGCCCAAAACTTAGTTTAATGCAAAAAAAGGGTAAAATAACGAAAGTAAAAAATAAAATTTTAATTTGGTAACAGAAATTCATTAATTATAATAAAAGTCGCCAGCTTAAAAGATAGCAAAGCTCTAAAAATTATCAATACTAATTTGTCCTCAATAGATTAAAGTTACATTTATTAAATTAACTGGTTTATGTATCATCGCTTATCTTAGTTGCACATATTATGTACTTGCAACCGTACTCTATAATAAATGCTGATAAATTACAGCGAGCTCAAAGCTGTGTCAGTTGTGCGATTTGCCTTTGGCGGATTGGCAACATATATGTATTGCAACATATTTGGCGAATTTCTTTGCAACCAAAATAGAGTCGGTGCAAAAGAAAGAAATTGCAGGTAAATTATCGCTAGACGGTCTGCTTGGCGCCATGACGCAACCGCCACATGTGGCAGCAAACGTAAACGCTAACGCTAACGTCGACGTTGACGTCGACGTCATCGCTGAGCGCTAATTGATTGCGTCTGCGCGACGCAGTTGTTGCATTCACTTTGCTTTGGCTGCCTGCTTATTTTGTGTATGTATTTCAGTTTTTTTCTTTTTTTTGGTTCGTGCCATTCTCCGTTTCCACATGCCAAGCACAACAATCACACACACACACAGTCAGACAGAGACTGAGTTCAATTCCCGCTAGTTTAGCACAAGATCAATGTTGTTGGCGTTGGTCAACTGACAACTGGTTCTGTTGGCTGTCCACCAAAGAAATCGAAAGACTTAGGCAGCGAACTTGAAAATTTTGGTTTCGATTTTTTTTAACGACATCATTTGTCATCGCAATTAATTATGCTGCATTTGGGCGTCGAGTGCTTGTTTAATATAGCGTTTACTTTCAATGCTCTCGACTGCATTAAATCTTGCATAATTTGTCAGTTTTGCGCTCGTTTATTTTGCTCGACCATACGTGCGAAAGTTAACGAGTCTTATGTGTGTGTGTGTAAGTGCGGCAAGAAGCCAGTCCAGTTTATTTTTTCACTTTTATATACTATAATCGATTAGCATTGGCTGCTGGCAACTTGACGGGGGTTTTCTTTTTGTGTAGCTTTCAATTACATAAAAATCTCTGGTTATATTTGCAATATCAGAACGAGTTTGAGAAATAGTTTAAAATAGATGGGTTAGATATTTCGATTTAAGCAAATAATAAAGAAAGAAACAGAAAGAATGAGAGAGAGAGAGAGAACTGCAGTTCAAGTAATTTGTAATACTTTAATACTTTCTCCAAATAGATAATCGACTTTAAGGACAATGCAAAATTAAACTAAAAACGTATTTTTTGAAGTCAGCTAAAAGAAGGTCACAAGATAGACAAATGATATAATACTCTAGGCGAGAAGAGTCTAGGCGTCTAATCCCGACTAGGAAACCCTCCTAATCAGTTGCGTAATACGTTCATATGTATAACCAAGTATTAATCTTTAATATCTCTGTAGTTGCTTAGCCGATTTTAATACAATGCATATGTATATTACTTTATACATATATACATAGTTTTAAATCCCATTTCAGGATTGCAAAACTTAAATTTTGGCTTGTTATTGATAACACGTGTATATCAGTAACCAGAAAAGCTATTGTACTCTTTTAACAATTCATCGGTTTCTTCTGCCCATTTTGCACAATACCAATAAACCCTGCTTTTACCTATTTTATTGGTTAATGGTATACAAATATTGAGAAATGCTCGCTCTTTGTTCGAGAATAAATGTCCAATTTATTTCAATTTGCAAATATTTCTTAATATTATTAGATAAAAGGTGTCTTTAAGTGTAATGAGAAAGAAAGGATTTTTAAAATATCATTAAGCAAATAATTTCTAAAGGCTTCGAAATTGTACTTTTGTATCATTGAAGGGCTCAATATATGCCAATATACCACCTAAGTTTTCGGTAGCAGCAGTGATTGTGTCCTCGGAATGTTCTTTAATAGTTGATTTTGTATATTCGCTAGATTGCTTCTCAGTAGTGCTTGTGTCCTTGAAAACTGCTGATGACGAAGTGCTTGGGTTCTCGGAAGATTCTGTAACAAGTGAACCCAAATGTTCGCGAAATTGTATCTCTGATGCGCTTCCGTCGACTGCAAAGCGAATCGGTTGACAGCTTTCAACGAACTCGTTTTCCTCAAATGCAATAAAAAGTGTTTGGTAACCCGGCAGACACTCGCAGACATCTGGCTCCACACATTTGCCATACGTAGAGCAACTCTGCTGGCAATGAGGCTGGCAGGAGTAGCTAAGTTTATCGGCATTGGGCAGTTTGATGTAGCCCAAATCGCATTCCCATTCGCCTGGAAGTACGCAGCTGCTATGCTCTGGGATGGTCCCTTGGCAAATGGGTTGACAGCTGTTGTTGCTGTTGGCCCGGTAGCCTTCATTGCAATCACATTGCTCTGGATGAACGCAGCTGCTGTGTGCAGGACACTCTATGGTGCATTTTGGCTCACAGAGTCCATATTTGCCAGTAACATAGCCCACATCACAGGGACAGTTGAATTGGTAGCTACAGATGGCGCTTTCCTTTGTACATTCACACACCTCTGGCTGCACACAATGGCAATCGGGACCACATCCTTTGCTACACTTGGGCACACAGCCAATACTTGTCGAATTCTGCTCATAACCATCGCAGCATTCAAACTCCAAATCGTCTTTAAGCTAAACGGAAACAGAATTTATGAAAACCATGAAAAATAATGAAATTATTGACTGCCTACCATATTTGTGTCTGCTTCTGCAAAGTTGAGTTTTTCTTTTTTGCTGCATACGTGTGGCTCGTCAGCTTTTAGATTCTTGACGCACCCGTTTATTCCAACGTGATAGTTGTCAAGGCACTTACATATTTCGGGTTCTGCACAGTAACTATTAGCCCCACACTTGGGCTCACAAATGGGTTGGCAGAGTTCATCATCGGTCTGCCTTTCGTAGCCCTTGCAACAAAGTTTCTGTACTTTTGTTCTTGTACCAGACTATTGGTATACGTTATATGGTTATTAAACTTTTTACGACAAAACTCTTGTTCACTTACAATAATTTCAGATGGAAATTCAATAAGTACTTGATCGAATTCTGCCTTAATCCTCATCCAATCGGCCAATTCTGCAGCTTCCATAGGCACTTCAACTTCCTGTTCACACAAATGAGGATCTTTTAGAGTGCAGGGTGAATACTCGTCATCCCGTTCGTAGCCTTCGCAGCAAACTTTCCTTTTTTCCATCCTTGTTTTGGGCTACGATATAAAAGCAATATTTTATTATTTGTGACCTTAGATATTTATGTGCAATTTGCTTACCACGGGTAAGAATAAGAGATCTGGATCATTAACATCGAGCCAATTCATTGCAAACTTGTTAAAGTCGGTACACTGGACTTCAACTTCCTTAATACACAAATGAAGATCTTTCAGCAGTTTACATTGGCCTTGAACGTCCTTTTCATAGCCATCTAAGCACTCACAGCTGTCGGGAAACTTACAGTAGGCATTTTCACCACAATCCTTTGAGCATGCTGCCATACAGACGCCTTCTTCGTTTTTTTCATAACCCTCCAGGCAATGACATATCCCGGCTTTGCAATATTCTCTATTCTCTTCGCAGGACGGCTCACAAACGGGCTGACAATTGTAAATTGGACCTTCATAGCCAGGACAGCATTGAATCTGTAAAAATAAGTTTTTAGCAAAAGGTTTAAAAATTTATTTAAATCTTACATCGATGCGTGAAAAGAAACTCAGATCGAAATCAAATTCTTCCATAGAACTAGAATCACTTGAGTCCACATCCTTTCTGCACGTGTACTTGTATGGTATTGCATTGCCTGCCACACATACAGCCACAAGTAGCAAATAATTCCAAATAAACCGAGTGAAGTCCATGGTCACGAAATTCTTAACCGCTCAACTGCTCTCTCGCAATGAAACTAATCGCAAGCGGTTGAATCAAGCGTCGTTTTGAAGCCATGCAAATAATATTCCACATAATATATATTCTGAATACATGAGATAAGACTTTATACTAAGAAAAAGTTCTATAGACGACGCTCGTCTTATCTTATTTCTGAAAGTGTAAGCTTATTCCAAATAGTGATGTTATCAAGTTTGTGGCTTTGGTTGTGGATTCAAAGAAAAAAAAAAATAGAATTTTATAATATTTTTATAAATTTCAAGAATTGATTCATATGACAAACTCAATTTAATGTCTACAGGGAATAAACTAAATCGCAGTTGCAAATTTGAAATTATTTAGGATATGAGTAATGGGTTTAGCAAAACGGAAGTGGGTCAAAGCATTTGATATAACAAAATAAATTAAATAGAATTTTATAGGCTTTCAAATTCTTCATAAAAAATAAGAAAAACTTAAGGTAGGAGTAAAAATAATTATTTTTAATTCAAGTTTAAGCTTTGTCTTATTCAAAAAAGATTATATATAAATACTGAAGTGATGCTAAAATTAAACTTAGAACTTTTTGAAAAAGCCAATGGCACAATCGGATCTTTGTTGATCTTGTGCTTTCTGGCAATGCTGTTGTGGTTGGCAAAGGTTGGCAGCCCTCGTCGGCATTGGAAGTGCGTTCATAGCCATCGCAACAGACCTCGCGAGCCTCCATCTTTGTCTTTGTCTATGTGAATAAATATTTTATATTATTATTCACATTTCGCATATGAAAAAAATACATACAACATCTATCAATTCGCCAGGCACGTCCAAACTTTTAAAAATTTCCATAAAGTTATTGTAGCTGTCTAGGGGAACACGTTCCGTTACAGTGTAGGACACTTCCACATCCTTAATGCACAAATGTCTCAACATTCTAGTGCGCGATGATTACAAGAGTGCGAATCAAAATAAACTAAATTCCCCAAAAATTACAATCAAGCTACAGAGCTCTCACTTTTTATAAGTACGTATTTTAAATATACTTCAACAAGTGCTCCATATCACTTAAATTGTACACAAAGTCTACATGTGCTCTGACTCATTGACAGGCACGAGCGAAAAGATAAGAATGTTCTATGATGTAAACAGCTTGAATTTGTGCTGGATTAATCATAAATTATGCGTTTTTCCCTAAGTTTTGCAGATAAAGTATTTTGCTAGAATACCCATATTTTTTAAATTCTTACAACAAAAATAATTTCTTAGATAAAGTATAAGTATGATATCATTTATTGAAAAATGTTTGCATTTTAAAGTAAATCAATTTCTTTGGCAGCTTTAAGCTCTACATCTCTAGATAGTCTCTTTTGCCTTGAATCGTGGCATCTATATACAGATGCTGCTATTAGAATCAAGATCATTAACGATGCAGTGACATATATAAACCATGCATTAGTTGGAACTTTTTGCATTTGCAAATATTTCTCAATATTGTTAAATACAAGGTGACTTTTAGTTTAACGAGGAAAAAAGGATTTTTAAAATATTATTTAGCAAATAATTTCTAAAGGCTTCGAAATTGTATTGTTGTATCATTAAAAGGCTCATTATATATTAATATGCCACCTAAGTTCTCGGTAGCAGCAGTGATTGGGTCCTCAAAATATAATTTAATAGTTGATTCTGTATACTCGCTAGATTGTATCTTAGTAGTGCTTATGTTCTCAAAAATTTTTGATGACGAAGTGCTTGGGTTCTCAGAAGATTCTGTAGTAGTTGAGCCCGAATGTTCGCTAGATTGTGGCTCTGATTAACTTCCGTCGACTGCAAAGCGAATCGGTTGGCAGCTCTCAACAAACTCGTTGGTCTCAAATGCAATTTGGTAGCCCGGCAGACACTCGCAGACATCCGGCTCCACACATTTGCCATACGTAGAGCAACTCTGCTGGCAATGAGACTGGCAGGAGTAGCTAAGCTTATCGGCATTGGGCAGTTTGTGTAGCCCAAATCGCATTCCCATTCGCCTGGACGTACGTAGCTGCTATGCTCTGGGATGGTCTCTTGGCAAATGGGTTGACAGCTGTTGTTTCTGTTGTCAAATGGGTTGGCAGAGTTCATCTTCGGTCTGCCTTGCGTAGTCCTTGCAACAAAGTTTCTGTATTTTTTTTATTGTACCTGGCTATTGGTATACGTAATATGGTTATTAAACTTTTTACGACAAAACTCTTGTTCACTTACAAAAATATCAGTTGGAAATTCAATAAGTAATTGATCGAATTCTGCCTTAATCCTCATCCAATCGGCCAATTCTGCAGCTTCCATAGGCACTTCAACTTCCTGTTCACACAAATGAGGATCTTTTAGAGTGCAGGGTGAATACTCGTCATCCCGTTCGTAGCCTTCGCAGCAAACTTTCCTTTTTTCCATCCTTGTTTTGGGCTACGATATAAAAGCAATATTTTATTATTTGTGACCTTAGATATTTATGTGCAATTTGCTTACCACGGGTAAGAATAAGAGATCTGGATCATTAACATCGAGCCAATTCATTGCAAACTTGTTAAAGTCGGTACACTGGACTTCAACTTCCTTAATACACAAATGAAGATCATTCAGCAGCTTACATTGGCCTTGAGCGTCCTTTTCATAGCCATCTAAGCACTCACAGCTGTCGGGAAACTTACAGAAGGCATTTTCACCACAATCCTTTGAGCATGCTGCCATACACACGCCTTTTTTGCTCATTTCATAACCCTCCAGGCATGCGCATATCCCGGCTTTGCAATAGCTATTCTCATCGCAGCCCTTCGCACAAACGGGCCGACAATTGTTGATTGGACCAACGTAGCCACGACAGCATTTATACTGAATCTGTAAAAATAAGTTTTTAGGAAAAAGCTTTAAGATGTATTTAAATCTCACCTCGATGCGTGAAAAAAAATTCGGATTTAGAACCCGAACACCATTTTTGCAAGTGTGCGGCCATTGTATATTCCTGCCTGCCACACATACAGCCACAAGTAGCAAATAATTCCAAACAAACCGAGTGAAGTCCATGGTCACTAAATTCTTAACCGCTCAACTGCGCTCTCGCAATGAAACTAATCGCAAGCGGTTGAATCAAGCGTCGTTTTGAAGCCATGCAAATAATATTCCACATAATATATATTCTGAATACATGAGATAAGACTTTATACTAAGAAAAAGTACGGTTGAGGTTAGAGTAAAAATAATTATTTTTAATTCAAGTTTAAGCTTTGTCTTATTCAAAAAAGATTGTAAATAAATACAGAAGTGCAGAAAAACAACAAGACGCTAAAATTAAACTTAGAACTTTTTGAAAAAGCCAATGGCACAATCGGATCATTGTCCGTAGCTGACGCAGTTGATCTTGTACTTTCTGGCAATGCTGTTGTGGTTGGCACAGGTTGGCAGCCCTCGTCGGCATTGGAAGTGCGTTCATAGCCATCGCAACAGACCTCGCGAGCCTCCATCTTTGTCTTTGTCTATGTGAATAAATATTTTAAATTATCATCTAAGCTTTGCATACAAAATAAATACATACAACATCTATCAATTCGCCAGGCACGTCCAATCTTTTAAAAATTTCCATAAATTCCTTATAGCTGTCTAGGGGAACACGTTCCATTACAGTGTAGGATACTTCCACATCCTTGATGCACAAATGGGGATCTTTAGCACTGATTATGCTACACGCGTGCAAAATTATTAAGCCCAACAGCAAATATCTCAACATTCTAGTGCGCGATGATTACAAGAGTGCGAATCAAAATAAACTAAATTCCCCAAAAATTACAATCAAGCTACAGAGCTCTCACTTTTTATAAGTACGTATTTTAAATATACTTCAACAAGTGCTCCATATCACTTCAATTGTACACAAAGTCTACATGTGCTCTGACTCATTGACAGGCACAAGAGAAAAGATAAGAATGTTTTATGATGTAAACAGCTTGAATTTGTGCTGGATAAATCATAAATTTTTGGGTATTTCCCTAAATTTTGCAGATAAAATATTTTGTTAGAATATTATGGAAATTCTTGCAAGAAAAATAATTTCTTAGATAAAGCATAAGTATGGTTTCATTTATTTAAAAATGTTTGCAAATCAAAGTAAATCAAGTTCTTTGGCAGCTATAAGCTCTACATCTCTAGATATTCTCTTTTGTCTTGAATCGTGGCATCTATATACAGATGCTGCTATTAGAATCAAGATCATTAACGATGCAGTGACATATATAAACCATGCATTAGTGGGTGACTTAATAAGTGATGGAAGTTTAAAGCTATTATCGGATCTTTCATTGCTTGTTTCGTAGGATGTCGCTGTCGTTGGCAATGGTTGGCAGTGCTGACTACTTTCATGGACTTTTTGATATCCTGGGCAGCAGATTTCACGGGTTTCCAATTTTGTTTTAGTCTAAAAGAAAGCTTTCATAAATATTTACGTTCAAATTAATGTAATAGTTTCTTAATTTACCTACCACAATATGTATTAAACTTTTGTTTAAAATATCATTTTCCCGCACTGGCAACGGTTCCTTCACCGTGTAGGTGACTATGGAACTTTGTACGCACAAATGTCGATCTACAGTTTGTGCCACAATGCTCGGCAGCCCAACTAAAAAGATAAGCCAAATCTGGCACATTTTGCTTTAAAAATGAAATACTCTCGGTATTAAAAGAACGAACTTTACCGCAAGTTGTTAAGAACTCAACTGAATTTCTCACTTGCTAAATTCTTTTGAGAAGTTTATCTCAAATAAAAAAAATGTATATCTAAAAATATACAATACAATTTAATGCATAGTTATCTAGTTGTAAACAAGCATAGCCTTAGGCTTTGTATTTGAAAATTAACATTAAGCTCGGATTATTTTTATGATAAAAAGTCTAGCATACTTTGTGCACGCGTCAATCCAGAGATAAAGCTCAACTTGAAACATAAGCTTTAACGTACAGTTGTAACAAAATGAAAAGCTTAACTTCGCTTTTAGTCTGGCAACAATAATGTTTAAAAGCTTTAAAGCTTAGAAGTTAACATGTATCTTGCGTGTGTATGTTTTACCATTGCTATGCTTTTTACAGGTGACCTACTAAGCAAATAATTTATTTTGTTGTTTTGTAGCAAATTATGAATCAACTATCATTATCAACTTACATTATGGAAATTTACTATTATAATGAATTTATTGAAAATGTGTAGAATATTTTTCGTAAATACGTTAAATAGTCTGTAGCTCTTTGGTTGAAAACACACTAAAGTGGATCATTATAATATATAAATATGGGTTCAAAAACCAGCTTTTTCAAAGAGATTAGATTACAATAGTCAATATTGTTAATGGATAGCAATTTTATTAACGAATACCTAATAATGTCGTGTCAAAAAGAAACTAGTCTTTTGATTATGATGAAGTTACAGCCACTGAGAATTCTTTTCCAAAGCATGATCTTCTTATATCTAAAAAGAATATTCCTTAAACAAAACAATAAACAATTTTCCTGAGCATCATTAAATTGTCTTTATGCCCTTTCAGTTTTTAAAAAAAAGTAAAATTTTTTTTTTTTTTTCAATTTTCTTTTTATTTACATTATTAAATATGTACAAGAATTTCATAGAATAGAAATTGACGTGAAAAAGTCGAAGGTGCAACTGATTTTGTTGGTATTTATTTTTATTTTTTGTTTTTCCTGTCTTGAAAGAACTGTACATAAAAGGAGGCGGGGTGACACAACACAACTCAAGCAGGACAAACGAATGCGACTTTGAGGGGCGGGTTTTTGGCGGGTGCTGGCAAGTTTCCAGAGTTGTTCCGTCTACGAAACAAATCCATGAAATGACCGCATTTGATGATCTTCCCGTTTGATTGAACGATTGTTGCTTCCTCCTAAGAATTTCGGTTGGTATCACAAACTAAAACTAAATTGTAAGTCGTACGTTGAGGGTTGCTTGGCTCGGGTTCGGTTTAGGGGATAAGATTCCAAAATATATAGTTTTTTTTCTCGTGTTGGAATTGGAAAATTTGGACATGATATTGATGCGCCTTCTCGCCTTTACCCATTTTGCATTTTCTTGAGGCCCTCGTTAGCGTTTAAATTGATCTACTTTTTGTGGAGGTAGCCACCGTGTCCGGAGGTACCGTACGAGGAGACACCATGGCCAGTGTAGCCATGACCAGAGATGGCATGACCGCCATAGGCGATACCATGTCCATGACCATGACCGATGGCAATAGCGGGTCCGGAGACTCCATGACCGGAGATGCCATGACCAGTGATGCCATGACCGCCATAGGCGATGCCATGTCCGACAACTGGTGCGCTGACAATGGGTTGACCCTCGGTGCGGGTGACAGTGTGGGTAACGGTGATGGCGGGCTGCACATGGCTCTCAACGTGCACATTGACGGGCACTTTCACCTCATAGGGGACGGGGCGGTCCACATGGACGGGCACCTTCTGGATGACACGCTTCTCAACGGTGTAGGGCACTGGCTTCTCAACGGGCACGGGGTATGGCTTGGGCACATGAACGGTGTAGGGACGATCGACGGGGATCTTGACGGGCACCTTGACGATCTTCTCCACGGGGTAGGGCTGTGGCACATGCACGGGCACCTTGATGATCTCCTTCACGGGGTAGTGGACGATCTTCTCAACGGGGTAGGGTTGTGGCACTGGCACCTTCACGGGATAGGTAACGGTCTTCTCAACGGGATAGGGCACATGACGCTCCACCTGGTATGGCACCTGAACGGTCTTCACCACAGTGTTGGTGTGCACCTGTGTGGGCAGCTCTTGCACATGGGCAATGGGAGCATGTCCATGGCTCAGAATGGCACCATGGCCGGAGGCACCATAGGCGGAGCCACCATAACCATGACCGAAGTAGTCAATGCCACGCTTCTCCTGCTTCTTCTCAGCTGTCGCCTCAACAGCGGGTGCTGCCTCCACCTTCTTGGCTGCCTCCTCGGTGGCGCTGACTGCCAGCACGCACATAGCCAACAGGCCAAAAACGAGCTGCAATGCAAAACAATAAAAGAGTGTCGAAAAGTGGGTTAGTCGACTTGTTGTTGTTTATGAATAAGCTCGCTTGCAACTACAACAACTGCTATTATATAACTTGGCAGCACTTCCGCCAGCCGCTCCATAATGACAATTATTTCAAATATGACAATTATGCAATCTGCCAGCTAGAGTATAATGTGTTGGCCGTTTGCCAAGTTCAATGGTAGCTCAATTGTTTAGCCATATTACGTGCAACGGTGCGCATGCGTAATGTGCAAGAACTTGCCTAGCTGCGTATGCGTAATATATTGACTTTATAATGAAAAATGTATAAAAATCATTAATTTTTACTGCGGTTGTTTTTTGATATTTTGCAATCTTTCTTTTGTACTTGTTAATAAAATTATAAAAAAAATATTTAGCTAGTTTCTAATAGATTTTAAAATTTTATTTTATTTTTAATAATTACATTCAAGCACAAAAACTGTGCTTCATAAATTTTTAAAATTTTTTTTAAGTTTTATGAGAAAGTAAAAAACTATTTTTTTTAACAAATTCATTGAAACTCATTACAAAAATATAAAAATTTTAATGTTTCCCTTTTTTTCAAATTTGCCTAAATTTTGTAGTTACATTTTATCTTATTTTAAAACGTATTTAAACTATTTAACATCCCTAGAACATTTTTTCATAACTTTAAAAGCAAATTGAGCCACACATTGAAGTTTGTATAGTTGTGAAGATAAACGTCACAAAATAAATGTTTTTTGAAGCACAAAAAAATTTCCGTTGCGTTGTGATGTGATTTAAAAACGTTAATGGTGATATAATGCAGACACTTTAAGAACTTGATTGAGTTTTTTTTCTTATTTCATTTTTAATCTGATTGGATATTTGTAGTACGCTTGAACACAACATACCATGGATTTCATTTTGCACTTTATATAAACTTCTAAACAGGCGCACTCAACAACTTGGCCGGGATGTGTATGTCTCAACCAACCCGCAACTGTTAACTGAATAATTTTGCACAGACATTGCGAGCTTTTATATGCCGATGCCGTCCAAAGCCGTTTGATGCTGCTCAACGGTTTCTGCAATGGCTGCTGTCGACGTCGATCTTCGCGCAGCCACCAGCAGCCCCAAAAGCTCGCTCTTCTCCTCGATTTCGCTCTCACAAGCATACTCTCTCTCCGACGCTGGCCATGCGTGCAAAAGGAAATACTGTGAGCCAAAAAGCTTTTTGCTGTCTCACACGTACACTGTCCGTGTATACATGCAATGCGTGTGAGCTGGCCTGCATGTGTGCTAGTGCGTGTCTGTGTGACTTGGTAGCATTTGGCATGTCGGCTGGCTGTTAATGGCATCAAGTACTTAGCCGACAACTGGGGGCACAAGATAGTTACAAAAAAGATTCATCCGCGTATTAAGTGTTTGGCTCAGGCGTTAAGATGTTGTTAGTTTTGTCGATCATAAAATTGAATTTGAATTTAAGATACTTAAATCATTTGCACCAAACTTTGTTTTGGATCTAGTTAGTTTTTATTCGATTTCACAACAGTTTTATTGCCAAACTATTAAATATTGTTTTTAATGAGTGGAGCTACTAGTTTCTGTTTTTTATTTGTACCATTATACTGGTATTTTTTTTATATGCATAAACTTCAATTTGAAGAAAAAATAATCTTGATCCAAATCGTTCAAGTTTGTTAAAATAGTAATCATGTTGTTTAATTAACTTATGAAAAATGTGTTTTTATTGAAATACTTAATGTTTTTTTATTATCCTATAAAAAAAACATAAATTGTATATAGAATAACTTTTTTTTGGTTTTCGAAATATGTTTATGTTTTTACCATACCGTACCTTTTTGAATTTAATTGTAGCATAATTAGTAGAATATAAAAATAAGCAGAAATGTAATCAAGATGCAAGAAACCTTTGGTTATTGCCTTAACAACATTAGCTACACATTTTATTTGGCTGTGAGCAAATTCGGTTGCATTTTTCAGCAACAAGGTAATTTTGTTTGTGTAATTTTCAATGGGTTTTGTTTTGTTTTAAGCAGAAAAACATGCAATGTTTGGCTGCTGAGTTCTACAGTTGGGTTCGGTTGGGTTTCGTGACTGAACTTTTGATCTTAGATTTTTCGGTTATTTTGTTTTTTCGGCAGAGTGAAGTAAATTCAAATTGCATACATTTAAAAGTGCAATGATTGAATGTTTGTGCTTGTGTGTGATTTGACATTTTAATGTGCATAGAAAATATATACAGTGTATAAATATATAAATATAGTTAATGAATTGTGGGTACAACGAATCTAATCGGCCAATAGGCACATAAATGGAACGTGTGAACAAAGAGTTGCTAAGCAGACAAAGAAAGAGAGAGAAAGAGAGAGAGAGAGAGAGAGAGAGAGAGATAGAGTTAGTGTGGGATGCAGAGACGAAAAGCGATTAGAAATGTTATAAATATCTGTTAAAACGTCTTGGTCTTATTTTAAGAGCCTTGCATTGTAATGTGCAGTTGAAGGCGAAGGTCGAGCCATTAACGCCATTATCATTATCATTATCATTAGACAAAGTTGAACTACATTTTTGTACAGATCTTAAATTGAGGCCTTTGTTTGGATTTCATATAAACTTTTTTTGTTTGGCCTCTTTTGTGGCAAAGACTTGGCACACAAAAAGAACGCTGCATCGACACGGATGACCCAAAAAAACCACTATTGAAACAATAAAAAAAAAAAAACAGATAATAAAAGGCCAGAAGAGGAAAAGAGCAAACAGTGTTTTGATTGTCTAATAAACATGCAAAGTGAAGGGAAACATAGCGGTTAAGGCCCAACATTAAATTCAAGTTCAAGTTTATGTGTTCGTGCGTAATATGTTATCATTAGCTTCCTCTTCTTCTGGTTATTTTTTAATTATTTTTGATAGTTAACTTTAATTTCGTACACGTGCCTCTGTTAAATGTTAAGCACTTTAAAAGAAATAACAAATATAATAAGCATTCTAGTTTATTGAAAAGATGAAAATAAAAATCCCCAAAAATCTATGCAAATTTAATTATTCAAATCTCATTAAATTGAATATAATTCTAATCGATAGACCGGCAACTAATGCATTTCTGTATAGCACCTTTCATATCACATCATGTGTGTTTGAGAAAAAAAGCTATAAATTTATTGTCAAAAAAAAAATAAGAATAATGCAATGAATTTTAGTTAAAAGACGGACAATCACATAAACAAAATCCGGCGAATAATTTTGCAAGTTTTTGTTCTTCACAACTTGCTTTTGGCCCATCCCCCCTTTCTGAATGTTATTTATGGAAATTCTAGTGACGTCTATGCGATTATGCAAACATCCAATTATGTATGTCTAAATGCAGAGCACAGCATTAGCATAAGATATCAACGGGCCATTAGCTAATCAAAGTAAGACTCAAACAATATTCGGTGTGTTGTCCAGATGTTAAAAGTTGTCTACTGCCTTTCGTTGTTTATAATTAATGCCTTGCGGCGGCGTTAAGGTGAACCAGTTCTAAAGACAAACCAATTTATAAACATAAAATAACGATTCTTTTTTTTTTGTTTTGTTTTGTTTGTGTTTTGATTTTGTTTGTTTTTTATTTTATTTTTTTAAAGATTATTCTCAATTTTATTGGTTTATTTTTTTGGCTTTGTATTTTGTATAATCTCGCATTTCTTTATAAAGAAATTGTTGCTGTGTTTGCTTCTTATAAATTCAAACATTTGCCAGCCAGATTATATAATATCAGAATGCAAATTTGAGCGGAAAGCTACAAAATTATGGAGGTGGTAAAAAAAAAAACTTGAAATTATATTAAAAATTTTGTTTTGCTCTTATTCTAAAATTGTGGGAACATTATACAAATTTAATGCCCTTTAAAACATGGCTTAAACAAATGAAAGTTATTGTAAAGGATTTTTCTTTAAATTGTTAAATTTACTGCATTACTTTATGTATATATCTTATCCTATAACCGTTGGCATCAGAAAAATGAAGGACATAACTTAGAACAAAAACACTTTGCACTTTAAAAATTTCATGAAACCATAAATCTTGACATGCAAAACCCATTCAAACTTTGAATGCTATTGTTTATTGGGTAGCAATAAACAAAAAACCTAATATACTTGCCCAGAGAATGTTGACTAAATGATACTCTGTGATAAAAGATAGCAAGTGGCAGAGGTAAAAATAATTTGTAATGTCAAATATCTTATTCAATTTTTAATTTATTACACTCCCATAGCCATAAATTTTGCAAAATCCATTCTTAACATTCACATTAAATCCAAAAATGAATAAGATTTGTGCGAGGTATTATACTAATGCATATTTATTGCAACTGGTCCATAACAATACATTTTCGCTAACAATATGCAATATATATTTCAGATGTCAAAAAACGGCTATTTAGCAAAGTTTGCATACTTAAGAGGAGTAAAAAATGTGGCTTTAATTTGGACAGCATCGATTTATTGGCTCTGGCCAAGCATTTGTCATTTTGCCATTTAATCGATGACGCTTGCATTTATTTATATATTTTTTTTCGCTCTTAATCTAATCGTATAATTTGTGAGCAATCGCCTAGCGTTAGTGCTTGGTGCTCTAGTTTTAAGATGCTTCGCATTTGTCAATCGTTTACGACTTTTTTTTTGTGTCTCATTTATTGCATTTTTACCGCATGTTTTGAACTTTGCAATCGAATTGTGATTCGCCAACTCAAATGCCGAGCATGTTTCAATGCACGTTCGTGTAACTATGTTGAAAAAGTGATTAATTTTGCCTTAAAGCTGAGCTGCTTACATTTTTCTTGTGTTTTTTCGTGTTAGCCAACTAATTACAGCTAAATAGTAGCTCTTAGACAAACAGATTTGTTAGCAAGAACTACTTTATTAATATTAAAAGTTTACTTTTTCTGAGCATGAACAGTCACTAAATACAAAAAAAAAAAAAACCCAAAATGCTGCTCATTAAATATAGTTAGTGGATAATTGTTGTTGCTAGCTGTAAGTACATGTGCCAGGGTCATTGCTTTAATCAGCATAAAGAGATCAGTAAAATTTATCAAAATTAAAGACGTCCGCAACTCAAGCGACACAATTTGGCCTAAATAAAGTGCTGGCCAGCGGGCCAAGATTTCTTTGGCAACCAAAACTTCGTGCCCAGAGCCCAGACTTAGATTGTCGTCGAGGTTGGTTAAGGTAGGTAGGTACTATGGATAGTAAGTATTTGTCAATTGACTGCAGGCCGTGGCGAAGTCTCGAGACAATCGTGCAAAACCTTCGACATTTAATTTGGCTACATTTTGAACTATGCACGTTTAGCCGCAAAGAAAACGGCCAGAAAAAAGTTGTTTACATCGGCAACAACATCAACTTCTAGTCAAGTCTTTTTTGTTGTTGTGTATGATTTTTTGTTGGTAATTGCGCGAAAAGGTCACGCGAGTAAAACTATGTAATTCATTTCATTGTTGATGATGCATTTTTTGCCACTGTTAACCCAATTGGTTGTTGCTGTTGTTGTGTATTACCGTTATTAAAAACTTTTATTATTGTGACCTCAACACCCGCGAAAACAAACGGCTGTTGGCCTTAGACCGCAACACTTTTCGCACTTAAATTTTCATTTAATGTTTTGGGAAAAACACTTCAAAAACAAAGCCAAAGAAATCAGTCATCTGAAGTGGCCAATTTTTTTTTTTGTTTATGTCCATTTGACATTTTCTAAGCAATTGGCTAGAGGCACGGCGCAAAAGACCTTGAAATAAACGAGACATGCCTTCTGGCAAACACAATGCCAGGCTTCAACAACGCCTACGCGAGACGTTTGCTACACGGAACCAGACTTAAGGCCTGGGAGAACTTGCAGCACAGCCAAGTGTCGGCAAATGCATTTAAGAACTGGCTAACACGCCCATTGAACACGCCCACTTTAAATATATACAAACACACCGACTCTTAACGTTAAGGCACTTTAATAGCCAACGGGTTTTTTTGGGTAAAGCAAAAATATAAATAAATAAAAGAGTCAAACAAATTAAATAAAGATTTGTTAGGGGCAGGTTTTAAGTGATGCCAAATAAACTTGACATTAAATCTTTACGTTTGTAGAACTTTAATTTAAATATTAATTCAAGTGCTTAAGAACCATGCACAGATAAATAAAAATTAAGTTTAATTAAGGTAATAAAAAAGAATTTCTTAAAACATATATAAATAATAATAATAATAATTTTAAAATATTGTTGCTTGTTTTAATTTTTTTTAGATCCCTTATTAAAAATTTATAATTTAGTTTTAAGTTGCATCTTTCTATTGCCTTTTCTCAATAATTCAACCATATTTCACTGAAACACATGTGGGGCAATATTAAATAATGCATTAATCATTTTATGTTTTATAAGCTTGTTGTTGTTATTTTTGTGTTGTTGCCCATTTCAGAAAACCCACAAGCAATTAGCGCAAAACTAAAACAATAAGATCACGAAAAAACAACAAAGAATTGGATTTGGATAGAAAAAAAGCAGCGACAAAAATAGCACGAAACACAAACAAAACAAAATCTCAGGCATGGGAAATATGTCGCTTGTTCGTTTTCATTTGTTCGCCTTTTGTCGCGGATAGCGGATTGTGTGAGCGTGTAAAAGTGTGAGAGGTGTGTGGGGTGTGTGTGTGTGAGGTGTGTGCGAACCGCCATCTGTTTTGTATTATGTATTAGCATCCAAGCTACTGTAATTTGAATTTAAATTTATGTCATTATTATGCAACTGGTATAAAAAAGATCAACAATTGCATATATATAATCTAGAAGAGTCATAGAAATCGTAATAATTCCGGCTGCTACCTCATATTGTACCTGAAAGTCAGCAGTAATAATAAAAACTTAAATTTATGTTCGACTATAAATCCATATATTTCATAACGCTTAAAGTGAACCGAGTCGTTTAAGATTTAATTGTTTAACAGTCTCGTTGCCTTTTGCTCTTTCAAGGGATTAATGAAAAGATCAAATCCTTTCGTAAGTCATTAAATCAATTAAGAATTAGTTATGCTGCTTATCATCTAAAAACAAAACCATAATCTGCTGCTTTAGATCACTTAAAAGCCGGTTTTTAAAATTCAGCTTTTATTATTTCATAATCTGACGCCTATTCAAGTATTTAAATATTGTCGCTTAACTTAGCTTAACAAAGCTTTTAGTTTCTTAAAATTTGTTTTGGCATTTCATAAATAATTCAGACACGCCCATTAAATGCTGTTATCACATCAATGTAAATTAACGTATCATTTGCTTTGATTTGCTCAACTGCAACACCAACAGCAGCAGCAGCAGCAGCAGCAGCAACATCTATAGATGACAATGCGAAATACCAAATTACTAATATCCAAATTTTTTCGAGACACAAAGGGGTCCCACAACAATGCCTAGCAGCAATAACAATAACAACAGCAAAAACAACAACATCAACTGACTAACTCAAATGCCATAGTGACACACTAACTGGGTGACTTCCAAAACAGCCGCAGCAGCAACACATGCAACTATGCCACGAAGTCGAAGAAAACTCAAATTATGCAACATTTGCGCCGCGGACAGCTGCTAGCAGGCAGCAACAGCAACAGATTTTTTGGCTGAATTGGTTGCAGACAGTTGGTGGCTAACAGGCAAATGTTCGCCACATTTGGGAAGCTGCAACCGTTTAAGCTGGCTATTTATGTTGGGCCGAGATCCAGAGATGCTTTTGCGATATGTCGCATTCAATTACTCTACAAGTGCCTATTGCGATGGTTGTTGTTGTTATTGTTATTGCAATTGGTCATGCCCTGAAAAGGTATTACAGCGCCACAATTGACAATTATTTAGGCGTTCAGATAAAGAACTTGAAGGAGTGCACTGGACATAAAAAAAAAACCAAAAAATCACTTTCAATACGGAAACATATAAAATGTTAAATCGAGTTCGTTGCCTAAGTCTTTTGTTTCGAACAGCAGGTGAAAGGATTAGAGGCCCGCACGCTCGTGTGCCTGCTTGTGTGTGTGTGGCATGGATACACTTAAGGCATCGCTGACACACCCCAGTTGAAAAGCGTTTTTCGTTTGCTGTAATTTGGCGCCATAATTCATATTCAATGGCGGGATAATGTACAAAGGAAAAATGTTGCTCGTTTCTTCCCCCTTGCAGCGGCTAACTGGCCAAAATGGCCAAAAGTAGCCGGCACCATTGCATAACAGCCAAGCTGCGATGCGATGCGGTAGCTTTCATGCCCGACTTAATTGTTGCAATTTAAATGCATGCGATGAGAAATTATTGCTGTGACAGCCGTTAGTTTCGCATAATTTGGTACGCACGTTTCATTTTTTTATATCTTATTTTCAACTTTATGATCGCTTAGAGGTCAAACATTGCATTTAACCATAAGCTTGATAGACGTTAACAAGCTTTAACGATGGCACTGCAAATATATTTATTATAAACTACCTAAACTTGAAGTAAGTTAACATTGTGAACTGATCAAAAGAGTTCTTAGTCTATAAAATAAAGAATAATGCAAGATAATCATTAAATGTATATACAAATTAGTAATAAACTCAATATAAAATAAATAAATATATTCTTTGCGCTCTACAAAGTTCAACTGTTGTGGCATTTTGTCATGTCAATGACTTCAATTGCTCCATAAAACAAGGCAACACAAACATTAAAGACACAGTTTGCAGCACTCGATGCTGGCCAAGCGAAGCATAAAAAACCCAAATGCAGGCCAAACCAAAGAATCCCAAAGACGACACAGTAAACACACATTTGTACAGGTGGTTGGGGAGCTGAGGCGCTTAGTCGGGATTTCCAGATTGCCACAGTTTGTTGCTGCTTGCTGCTTCACTTGACTTGAAGGAGGATAAGGAGAAGGGGGAGGCAATGGAATTGCAGCAAATGCTTTTGCGGAGGCTGATTTCGATTGCGTTGTTTTGGTTTAACGATTTTTGTTTTTATCGTTTTCGTATCGCTTAAAGTTTTGATTTTGTTTTTTTTTTTTGTTACTTTGGTTTTTGATTTTTGGTCGAAACTGGTGCAAGTTGTAGCTTTGGTGTTTTTGGCTGCCAACTGACGCGCTTATGCGATGCATTTGTCGTTGCATTTTTTGGCCATAAACGTAGCCAAACTCATTTCGCAATACAACAGCAACAACAGCTTTAACACATTTAGCTTCAATTGGATGGACAGCTTGGCGACGGCAACGACAACGACAACTACAACGACAACGGCGATGACCTCCAAAAGTCGCTGTCTAGATCAACTTATAGCCCGATACCGTCGCATAGCCGCTTATTAGAGCAAAAGTCGAGCTTGCAAAATGTGCAACGTCTTTCCGAGCTTTTTCTCAGACACAAAACAAAGCTAAGCAAAACACAAACACACAGATACAAAAGACCAAAAACACAGCTTTAAATTGCGAAAAATTACATTTGGAGTTTTTCGTTTCGTCGACTCGACGTCTCTCTGTCATTTGGTAGCAATTAATTAATTTCCAACGAATATGCGTATGTCCCGCACACCGCACACCGACTACTCCCACGCCCCTTGCTCTGCACTAAAAGGCAAAAATATTGTTTTAATTACGCTGCATAGCTACGTATCCGATTGCCGCAATTTGTTGCTTGCCTCTTTGTTTTTGGGTGGCCTCTGCGTATCTGCCTCTACCTGCAATCAACATTGCGTAAATGCCGCAATCATCCATGCAGAGAAATCAGGCTCTGTTTGTTTTCTTCGCCAGAGAAAATTAACTTTGTATTGATTTATGCTGCATTTTCAAGCAATTTGTGATCTTTAATGATGTTGAAACGATTAACTTGAAAGCTACAGGCAGGAACTTATATTTAGGGCAAATATTAATTTACTTCATGTCAATTTAAAGAATTAAATACGGAATTAAAGCTTAAGAAGTACTTGATTTGAGCTTAGACCAAATTATCTGTCGTTGTCGTTGCTTGTTTCTAGTTCAATTTATTTTTAATAATATTTAATGACAAGCTGCATTCTTGTACTATTTAATTTGTTATAATTAAACCCTACAAAATTATTTGTATTGCAATTAAGTTGCATTTGAAAGATCCGCTTGGTAATTACAGTAGCAGCAGCAGCAGCAGTGGCAGCAGCAACAGTTGCACAACCCAAATGCACAGATAATTCCAATTGCAATTGCAAGTCAAAACACCTACGAGACTCTGTCAGACAAAGTCTTTAGGAGCGCGCGTAACAAATGATGGCAAAACTTGGACAAATACAAGTAATACTTAAAAATGATCGTAGGTGCTTACATACATGCATACACATACGTTATGTATGTAAGTGCAGTGGCAGGTAAGCAAGTAGTTTAAATTGAATACCACGCCCCCCTTTCATGGGAGCTGTAAAGCCGATGACCTTCAGCTGATATGAATTCTTGTGTGCCATGGGAACTGGTTCTTGGACTGCGTTCTTTGCAGCACTTTGGCATCGGTCGATCTAACGTATCGAAAGAAAATTAAATCAGAAATTTTATCGGCGACGGTTTACCTTTTTTATTAGAAAGTTGTTTGGATTTTAGTTCCGTCAGCAAAGTCCTTGAGCATATGCAAAGAGACGCTTGGCCGGGGCTTTGACCCTTCGATAAGCCAAAAGCCACAAATTTTGCGCTGAATGTTTGATATATGATCAACGTGCTTACAAAAGCGCTTCTTTTTTTTACCGCCCATTAAAAATCGTATCAATTGGACCGGTTTCAATGTGGTAAGATCTTTGTCTTAAATCTTCTAATTGCTTGCTTGTATTTGTAAAAAAAACCCAGATGGAAAATGCAAAACCCTAAACTTTTTAAATGATCCAATTCATCAAATTCAAAACAAACAAACATTTTAGCTGTTTTTATTTAAATTCGTTTTATTTTATGGCCAATTAAAATACATTTGTGTTTCCCTTTCACTCTTAGAACGTGGCATCAGTTTTGAAAGTTGAATTTTTGGTATTTTGCAAAGTTGTTACAGGAAAAACCCGGCAGATGCCATAAATGAAATGACAAGTGTCTCTGGCTGTGACTGCGTCTGCGTCTGCTCTGATTTTGTCTTGTTTTGCTTTGTTTATTATGTGTTAATAAAATTTACGAGCGTTTAGAGCCGTCGCTTTTGCTCACTGACCTTTAGTTCAACCGGGAGCTGTATCTTCGCTCGTGTCGACCTTGCAACTGTCAGATGAATTGCAATTATGATCAAGATACTGGAGTTATAGCGACACACGCGTGTCACCTTATCACTTATGGATCGTCTCGCTTAACATATGTATACCATACTTAATCCCTCAGTGACAATGACATCTGCAGTTCCTCGTTTCAATGCACTTTTCAAAAACTGGGTCAGCACACAATTCAAATTAAATTGTCCGTTTGGCATTTTTGACTTTTTTGCTTGTGGCAAGTGAGAGGATTTTTGTTTAACGTTCATCAAAAATTATTTATGATCTCTAAATTAAAACATATTGAGAATTAATGACCTTAAAAATGTCAGAAGAAGCCTAAAATCACTTAAGTTTTTGATTTAAATTAATTAAAAATTATTTAAATGTGAATATTGGTAAAAACGGGGCTTCGGAAATTTACTTTAAACTTTTCATAAGAAATCAAGAAAATTAATATTTTTCTGCCTGTCATAATATTTCATTCATGGTTTTAATCCTTTTTCACCTTTATTATTTTGATTATTCACTTTAAAGGCAAGGTGAAATATATATAAATTTAAGAACGGATTCCGATAAGAGTTGAGCTGACAGTCTGCTTCTGAAATTGTGATCAAGGTCTTTTTTTTTGATAATCAGTTGTCAAAATTTGAAAATAATATCATACAGCTGTCATATAATAAAAAGATTTTTAAAGTCATTCTTCTATGATCAGCAGATACTCTATTCAAGTGCATATTAAATTTGGCTTTCAGAAAATAGCTATCCCTACTTGTTCTTATATATTTGTTTTTCAACTTATATTTGTATTTTTAAAATCCCTTTCGAAAACTTATTTTATTTTAAAATCCAGTCTAAAATCTTCACTTTCTAAAAAATGATTTAAATAAGAATAAAATTTTAGTTATTTTATACAATTTTATTTCTTAAACAGTTTTTACATCATTTTTTTTATACATTTTCATTCATTGTACGTTGAAACCTTTAACTGATAAACAGCAACAGCTAAAATGTTTATAAAATTTAATAATCCTTCTACAAACACTTAGCTGGGCATTATCCTAAATTTTAAGCTCATACATAACAATGCTCCGTTTGTTGGTTCTTGGAAATAATTTACAAAAGGCTTTTGTTGTTCTTCCTGTGTGGGGTTTGTGTTTTGTTTTTTAACTTAATATCTAACAGAGAGTGGCAGGGTGGAAGTTCTTCTAGAACCTCTTGGAAATTATGTTGGGAGCGCAGAGACCGTGTGAGAGGTTGTTGTTGTTGTTGATTTCTTTTTCATCATTTTTGTTGGACAGAATTAGAAAAAGGAAATGTAGCTAAATTTGATTCGGCTCATGTGTGTTATCTGGTATGTCCGCCTAGCTCCAATTGATTCCGCGAACCGCTCTACTTGTGGTAGCCAGAATGATCGGCATAGACGCTGGCATCATGACCAACACCGCTGACTGGGTAGCCGGTAATGGGGAATTTGCTGACGGCATAGGTGGGTGCGTGCTTCACAACGGAGTGCGAGACATGGGGCACCTTGACGTAGACGGGATAGGGACGATCGACGGTCACCTGGTAAGGCACCTTCTGGATCTTCTCCACATAGACGGGGTAGGGCTTCTCGACGGGCACGGGGTATGGCTTGGGCACCTCAACGGGCACTGGACGATCAACGGGCACATGGATGGGCACCTTCTCGTGACGGATGACTTCGTAGGGCTGTGGCACTGGGACGGGCACCTTCACGTACTCCTTGACGGGGACGGCAACCTTCCTGATGACCTCATAGGGCTGTGGCACGGGCACCTTAACCTCAACGGGCACACGCTTCTCATGCACAACGGGGTATGGGCGGTCAACATGCACGGGCACGGGAATACCCTTGGTCACATAGATGGTCTTGTGGAGCTCAGCCTGTTTGCTGATCACATAGGGAGCGTGCACGGCATGAGATTGAACGGCAACGGCAGGTGCGCTGTGGCCATAAGAGATGCCACCACCGCTGTGGCCGTAGGAGATGCCACCACCATGGCCGCTGTGGCCATAAGAGATGCCAGGGGCGCTGTGTCCCACAGCAATGGCGGCGGGCGCCGAGTGTCCATAAGAGTGGCCAACGATGGAGCCATGACCAATGTGGCCAACATCCAGACCAGCATGGCCATAGCCATAGCCCAGTTCGAGCAGACCGCGCTTGTCCAGCTTCTTCTCCAGCGGCACCTCATCGGTGGCGCAGGCGGAAGCCACCAGCAAAGCGGCTAAGCAAAACTAAAGCAAATCAAAAGAAAAAACACAAACAAATTCATTTATAATTCACAACTTGTTCTAGCACTAATGTCAACATATTACGTAATTGAGTTGCGCTTGAATTAGGTAATCTGATTAGAAAGTTACACGACGAAAGATATGACGCCCATTTGGCCACAAACTGTGGCGACGACATTTCGCTTTCAAATGGTCAAGTGAAACGTGTGCGTGCCTCGCATCTGTAATGCGATGCAAACTTGCCCCAACACACAACAACGCCCACAGACATGACAAAATGCAAAACATACATACGTCACGCATGCGCAGTGAGCGTATTTCAGTGCATTTACCGTTAGCGTTGTGTTTTTGTCATAATTGATTACTTGTTGGCTTACATTGATTATAGAGTCTGTTTAATTGTGAGCATTTATCATTTATTTTGCATTCAGACGATCATTTGCCAAGTTGAAGTTTGTCATTGTTTTGCCATTTTGACCAATATACATATGTGTATTATGTAATTTATGGACAGGAAGTGAATGAGGCGGTCAAGCACCCAAAGTCAAAGACAATTTAAATAGTTACTCATAAATAATACTTGATTGTTATTATGAATCTCTACACATGTCTATGCAAACTATTTAGAAATGTTTGATTTAATCTATGTGGGAGTTGTGTTGAATGGAAAACAAATCTAGTTGTTCACATACTATATGTTAATCTTGAACTAATTGAAACTCAATTGCAACATTTGCACATAGTTAATTAGACATATATGTTATTGTTATTGTTACTTACGAATACTTTCATTGTGAAGTGTGTTGGGACTCGCCAAGGCTGCAAATAAATAATAAAAAAATGTTTGCAAATTAAAAAACATTCATAATTGATTTACAACAACGCACAAAATTCTAAAGCAACACATGCGATTTTCAAAATGTTTTATTCAATTATAATTCAACTTTATTTATTTAACTTTAACACAAATCGAAACACTTTTAAAAACTGTATAGTTTGTTTTAACTTTAGCACAAAAACTTTGAAAAATATTTGATGAAACTTTGATCGTTTGCCAACACTTACGAGCAACGCAGAAATTATGTTGAAAGGATTGTAGAATCACACACGATTCCAAACCTTTGACTGGATGCTGTCTGTGGTCAGTGGCGCACTTTTATACCCCCAAAGAGTTTTTGTGTCAAAACGAAACTGAAACCGCCGCCAAGCTCAGTTCGCGCCAAGCCAATAGAGAGCCGGCTTGTGGAAAAAAAGCTTTTCGCCAAGAGAGAGAACCGCTTTACGCTCTCTCCAAAGCTCGCCAGTTGGCTTAAGCTTTGGTTGTGTTAGTGCGCTTTGCTTGTGTGCGCTTTGCTCGGAAAGTTTCCAGCGGAAGCGGCCACCACTACCAATTCGCAGCACCAATACCAGTGCAAACAACGCTCTGATGTGATAGTATTGGTTTGGCGAATGGCTGAATTTCGAGATTTTCAAAATTGATCAAGTTAAGAGCCATTAAAACTGTCTGCGTCAGGCATAAATTACCTTCGACTAGCAAAATTATGTATTCCGGGGAATTCCAGAGAAATTCCTTAATAAATATTAGTTTGTTTCATTTATTTTGTGCTGAGAGTAAAATCGAATAAAAAAATATGAAATAATACTCGTATCTACATAAATGTCAATGGTTGGCTGTGAACGGTTCTTAATGAGCTTCTTATGGGTTTTCGGTTTTAAGTTGAAACCTGATTTAAATTGCATTCGAGATGGTAAAACCCACAATCGCATATTGTCTTGTATATATTCGCAATAATTGACAGATTTATTGGTTAACGGCTTTAGAATACTAAGTATATCAATTATACTAAATCATTTGATTTATTATTGAACCAAACAATGCATACTGAAAGTTTGAAATGTACCCGTTAAATTATGCTCTTTAAGAGATCGTTTGCAAATTGTTATCGACTTCCCACGTTTCTCGACGTCTTGTTTTGATATTTGAAACTTTGAATTGTATTGCATAATTTAAGATATTGATATCACCAGTTGACAGCTGCGGAGATGCTGTATATTGTATAAATTTCACTCAATTATGACTTAATCATCACATTTCACTTACACTTTGAGAAAAAAGACGGTGAAAAAGATAAACGTTTTCTTAAAAATCTTATAAAGATATAAAAAAATGAAAAATGTCTTAAGATACTTTCTAATTTTGTTCAAGTCGTTGCACATAAAGTATTTTAATACATTAAAAATCCCAAATTGGCAACCTTTTTTCTGCGAGTGTTGCGCTTCCTACTAAGCGACAAAGTGGAAGCGGAAGCTGATTGAGTTCGCATTCCAGGGGATATATGATAAGGGCGTCGGCATACAATCATTTGATGTACGTTAGAGTGAACCACATATTGCACATACCACGCACTCTGGGAAGTTGGGATTTCGTTGCAATTGAGGTGGTGCAATTGCGAATGCAATATAACACATAATCATGTGGCATGAGGCGGCATAAGAGATCGTGTTTCTAATTTGAATCACTCTGTTGCAAGCGTATCTGGATGACTGGCAGACAGGCGTAAGTAGCTACGTGGCTACTGAAGCTGCCACAGTGGCTGATTGGCGGCTGAGTCGCCAAGGAGGTGAAGGAGGATTGTGTGTGCTGCAATGCGTGCTGTAAAAGTGAAAGGTTTTTATGGGTCGCATAGATGAGATTAAATATCAGATGCATTGGTAAGATTTGCCAATTGTTGGCATAATTGTTTGCCTTCTAATATTTTGACGCAGCAGAAAATAAGAAATCCAGTTGGTGTTTGTTTTGGCTTTAGGATAGTGCGCCGCATATAAACATTGATTAGCATTTTCTATTGTTTCGGATAATGGTTATCGAACTGGAAAAACAATTTGATTCCTAGTTCTAACAAGCGACCTTGTTGGGCGTATTATAAACAACTTTCCAAAATCAGAATGCTATCGTTTGAATTTCTGTTTTAAAGTGGAAGATGTTCACATTTTGAATATAAATGAATCGAATCAAGTTGTATCTGATCTGATTCGTTATTAATGGAGACAACTTTAAAGCAAGTTAACCAAAAGGTTTGCTTGATAAAAAGCATCGATTGATTGTTTTTAAAAGGTATTCAATATGACTTTAAACCAGAACTGTTTGAGGATTCAGTTTATTTCACGTTTGTTTATTTTTTTTGTTCTTCGCAATTATTTCTATATTTATGGTTATGGTCCTAAAATGAGAACCCATCAATAAAATGTTTTGAAACAGGGCTACGGAAGTCATTTTCGTTACTGTTAATGAAATAACATGTTTTTAAGTAAAGTAGTTCTTTTTGGATCCAGTTCCTGGAGTGTTAACTTATCATTTGATAAACATATCAAAAGAGAACCTAACAAACCTATGGAACTATGTCTTGCTGCTAGAAAGGTGGAAAGAGTTTGAATAGATTTGTTTTTCTGTCTTCTTTAGATATTTAAATACTGCATAGTTTGTTTATTTTGTTCTAGCTCAGTTTGTTCTTTCCTTTCTTGTACGTAACCAAAACAAAATGTCAATTTATTGTTACATTTTGCAAGAGTGTAGTCGCATTGGTAGCATCCACTTAAAAGGCGCAAAGTGAACAAAGTGGTCAACTTTTACTTTTTGCAAAATGTGTCGTTTTCTATGTTCGACCAGATGGAACCAAGCCACACAACCGAATCAAGCAACCAGTGCAGCTGCCCACAACTGCAACAACAGCACCAGCAACAACAGCAACTGCAACAGCAGCAAATACAAATGCTACAATTCTGTCAGACAACAAACCCAACAGATGCGAGTTACAATTGAGAGATGCCGGCTTTTTTTTTTCGTGTGGCAGCAAACGGGGGCAAGCAGCGGTGGAGGTTCATATCGGTTGCAGTGCTCTGTGTGTGACTTGGCATGCGACTTTGGGCGCTTTGTTGCATGCGCTCCGAATTGCAACATAAAAGCTAGGCGACTGCTCGTTGCAGCCACTCCCCTTTAGGCGGCGCTGTAACCTCCACATTCCCCTTTGCCCTCTCTCACTGTTTACCTTCTAGTTGCCCCACTCGTGTGGCTGCTGCTGCTGGTGCTGGTGCAGTTTGCAATTGCATTTGCAGTTTTTGTGCTTCGCATTTTGAATTCTCATGTTTGGCATCGCCATAAATTGTGGTCAACCGATGCAGCCGATGCGACGTAATTCATTGATTATAACGACAACAATAACTGCAATGCAATCAAGTATTCTCTCTTTCTCTATCTGTCTCTCTCTCTCTCTTAGCGCACCACATGCTGAGCATTTGTTACCTGCAGATTTATAGCCAATTGTCTGCACATGTTGACCTGTGTGTGTGTGTGTGCTTGAGAGTTTGTTTGTTTTTACTAAGACCTATCCACTTGATCAGTCGATTGGCTTCGTTTGTAAGCCAATATGCGTTAAGACGGCCTGAAATTAGCTAATATAATTATGGATTATTATAGCAGCCACAAGAGAAACAGACAGACGACAAGAGTCTCTATTTTTTGGACTAGTTAGTTTCTTATTGTCTTTATGCCATGCGATAATTCACACAATTGTGCCACCAAACAAGTGTATATAATGCATGCAGATCGTCAGTGGATTGCAGCCAGATTGCAACGCTTAAGAAATCACTCTTGAGAGAATTTGACAAGCGTGTGGAAATAAAACACACTTAAATTCAGATTGTTATATATATCAATTGCTGCAAAGTGTAAGTTTTAGATATACTATATGCTTATCAAAATTTCGCTATTGTTAGATAGGAAAAGTGCTAACCATCCTTTGAATTTATTTAATCCCATAACACCCTGGATTCTTTTTAAAATGATGTTGAAATGAGCTTAGTCTTTTGTTATAAAATAATTAATATCAAAATTAACTCGTTTTACAAACTGATCAAGTTTTTTTTAAGAAATAACATGGGAACCAGCGCTATTAAAATGCGTTAAAACAAGACTGAAACATATGAATGCACATACCTAAAAAAAACTACCAATAAACCTATTAATAAAAAAATAAACAAGTAATTTTAATTGATCAACAAACCATTGCGGCATAAAACCAACAGCTCACTATCGACATCACATTTTCTCTGCAAATGCAATAGTTATCTTTCAAATTACCTGTAATATGATAATTTCCTGCATACACATATTAACATATATCTATTAGCAGAAAAGGACTAGCTATGAACCCTTTAGTTTAGTATTCGCACTGCATTCCTATCCCATCAGTTAAGTGACGCTTTTATCTTTCACTTAATGCCTGGTTTTTGACTAGCCTTCACACGTGTTTCATGTCTATTAGCTTGAAATTTTATTATTTTCGACTTTTCCATGTGTTAATTGAATACACAACTTTTCAATTTATTTAAATTTTGATGTTTAATCTATGCGCATTTAAAATTTATTATTTTGTTTGTTAATTTTTTGATCATTTTGCCTAGGCAAAAAAAGGCAAATCGAGCAGCAGCAGAAGAAGTAGAAACCAAAAAAAACTGGTCGCTTGTCGGAAATCGCTTAAGTTTTTCACTTGATATGTCAAAATGCCACAATGTTGCAGCAGCCGCAGACGCAGCAGCAGCAGTCGCAGCAGCGGCAATCGCCCAAGCGATCGATCGGGCCAGCCTATATATACGTATATATGCATGTGTTTATATGGTTAGGCATTAAACATACGCCCTGTTGGCCATTTGCGCATGGTCGGCGTGGCCAGCCGCAAATCATTTAAGCGCCATAGGCGCGCAAACTGAAACACAAAACAAAAACTAGCCAAAATCAACGACAACAACATTGCATCGGTGCAGAAATATAGAGCACAGCTTCCTCTAGACATCGCTCTATAGTAGTATTTGGGTTTTTATATGCTATGATTGTTGGTGCTTTTTTTTTGTATTTGGTCGCCGGTTTGGCCGTTTAGAAACATTGCGGATGCAGTCACAAACAAGAAGTTGGGGCCGGTTTTTGTCTTGGCCATAAATAGAGCTAACGTCGTTGATGTTGTTGTTGTTGTTGCTGTGCCGATGCGGTGCGTTGCACAATGCAACTAACTTGAATGCACTTTCAATTTCGTGTTTTGCGTTTTAAATCTGAATTCGATTTCGAGTTCAGTTTCAGTTTCAGCACTGTGACATTAAATTGTTGGCAGCCATCACCGGTACTTTGACTTGGTTCTGTTCTTAATTATATCATTAGTTATAGTTATTGTTGTGCCAGATCCGATTTGCAGTTTTGCCATCTAATTAGCATTGAATTTCAGTTCATAACGTTGGCAGTTGCCCCGTTCTTGATTTAACTTGCGATCCGCGCCAAGATCCGTGCGCATAAATCAATAATATTTCAGTCGCGTTCTCCAATGCGCCAACAAAAAAAACAAAATCGACTTGAATTCATGCTCCACAATGCGCTGAAGGCAGTCAACATGAATCGCCAATTGGTTAAAAAGTCAAGCAAACAACGCTCGAACTTGATCCAATTCTTACTTAAAGTGCAATACCAGTTCTAATTATACTTTACTTACTAAATTAGTATTTTATATTAGTTTTTGATAATCTGTTGGCGTATAAATATATATTGAATGTTGGCGAAAGGAATCGGTATTGACAAAATATATACAACTTTTAATATTAAAGTCAATTAACAAACTGACTGAGAAAATAATAATAGAAGTTTTTTTTTAATATAGGAGAACATAAAAACATCTTAAAAAATATGCAATAAAATAAACTAATCGTTAATTCATTTAAATTGAATTTTGCTAATAAAACAAAACTATTAGTACTAGAAATATATTGAATAATTGTTCTGAAACATTTTTACATTCGTCACGGACTTAAAGTTCTTTAGCTGCTGCTTTAATGATTTTTATACCCAGCAGTAAAATAAATGTTCTCAATTCGTTTTATGAGACATTTTAGCTACTACCTCAGTTAAAAACATTTTATTTTATGGATATGGTAATGGTGATGGCGATGTCTATGGCTATGGCTATGCATAATCGTACATCAGCTGCAGCTCAAATATGTTTACTTTGTGTGCTGTGAATGTCACGTTAATGTTAACACGTTAAGGTCATTTGAATTGTTTTTGCTGTGGCCGAGAGAGTCCGAGACACAAATGTGGTTCAATGTCCAAAGCAGCCACCAAGCAGCCCAGCAACCACTAACCCACTCAACAACTGACTAACCAAGCGACTAGACATCGAATGCATTCAAACGTTTCACTGGACGCGTCTGACAAGATTCAAAATGTTGGGCACCAGCCAAGATCTTGACATGTCCAATCATTTTGGGCTTGTAATTTTGTGGTTTGACACAACTTTTGATTTTTTGCTTCAAGCTAAGGTTTTTCTTTTAGTTAGGGTTTTTTTGCTAGCTGTTGTCATATATTTTCTCGCTGTTGCGCTTGAAAGAGCAAAAAGTTTGTGTTTGCTTTTTGATTGTTTTACGACTTGGCCTTGACATTTGTCATTTTTTGGGCCACAGTGGCAATAGGGCAAAGTTTGGTAATTAAATTCGTAGTGGAAAAGTTATCGGCAAGTTAATGATTGAAAATATTAAATAAATAATAGGTATATCACTTTTACTCGTTTTAATAAAGGAATGATCGGCATAAAAAAGAAGTTGACTAGTCATGTCTGTTTGTGTACAGAGTTCGTGGGATGGATATGAGACTTCTAAGCCTTTGTTGTTGCTAGTTCCATGAATATGGAGCGTGTTTGACCAATGTAAAGAGCAGATCTTATTCAAAGAATCATCCTGAAAGGCACAGAAATCACTGTTAAATCGTCATGAAATATTTTTTTTAAGAATTGTCAATTAAAATAAAAACCTATACTCATTACAGCCGCAAAATAAGTATTTTTTGGGCCTAGAAAATCGGCTGAGCTTGGCAGACACCTTTATTTGTTTTATTTTTTCAAAGTCTTTTTGCTCGTTGGGTTTCTTGCAGTATCAGATAAATAGAAATAGCAGCAAGTGCACTTGATTACATACACATTAGGTATTGCACTGCATACTTTTACTCGGTTAGAAAGGCACTTCATACTTACATATAAATGAGGTTATGTGTATCACAAAAGTAGGCAATGAAAGGTCAGTTCTAAAAGCTGCGATCATACGAGCTTGAAGAAGCATTGTGCCGTTGCATGATGTAACATCAGTGTGTCATAAATGTGTGTGTGTTAGAATCACTTATTTTATTTTACTTGAAGTAATAGGAATTCGTTTGCATTACCAAGCATCTAATGTCTGCTAGAGAATGCTGTTAAAGCTAATTATTGAGTTTAATTCCGTAGAAATTGTCTGTCGAATAGCTACTCAACAACAATTTCCACAAAAAACAAATGATATTGACAATCTTATTGCTATCTAATTACAATGTGTGGAAATATTGGATCGATTTTTAATGCAAAACTATTTATTGACAGTTGTTAGGACCGGCAAATTAAGGTTTCCAATATACAAATGCTAACAAAACTGTGAAGAGTTCTTGCACAAAGTGAATCATAAGTTAAATCTCGAGAACCGACAACATTTTTGACTTACAGCTAACAAAATGCTATTATATGTCTTGTTTACTGCAATCCATTTCAAACGTATCTATTCGTATTTATGAACCAATCATTTGTCACTCATTTGCTGTTTTTTTGTTTTGCACAAATTCATGACCTATTTGCCACGGAGAATGCTAAGAGCGTTTAAGATAACGAAAGAAAAAACATAATTTCCAATGCACATTTTTGCACAATGTTCGATCGCAACTCGACAGCTAAAGCTACAGACACAACGTGCCAAAGTGCCATTAAGTGCATCAGCAGCAACAGCAACAGCAGCAATAGCAACAACAACCATATTGTGTGGTGTGTTATGTTTTTTGGCACTTGGCAGCAAGTTGCCACATCGTCGCAAGACATTTTCCCAGAGACGCGCTCACCAAGAAATCAAGAGACCAAAAGCCGAAGACTGCAAGACTATGTCTCAGACATGACCCAATAACAGGGATTAGGCGGCAGCTGTTGTTGTTGTTGCTGCTGCTACTTGGCTGGGTACTGTGTCTGTGTCTCGACAGTTGCCACTGCCACTCAATCATTCAATCAGAAACACTGACTATTGCGGGTTCACCACTCGTCCACTCGTCCAATCAGTCAGTCAGTCGAACAGACAGACAAACAGGCAGCCCCGGCACCAAACATTGTCGGCAATTAGTCCAATTTTTCTACTGTATTTTGGTTTTTTCTGTGCTAAAATTAAATGTTGCGAAAATTCTTTTTTTTCGGACAAGAAACATGTGTTTTACGTCGCACCAAACACTCCATCAGGACGGGTTGCAAATATTTGAAAAATCTGTAATTCTGCTTCAAATGCTTCAAAGCCATTTACAAAACGGCTTCAATAAAGCTGCAGCTGCTTTGGTGCTGTTGCTGCTGCTGCCACGGGGCGTATGAGCAATGTCGTTAAACTGCTCAGCGTTAATGAATGGTTCCATAACGATTTGCTCTGCAGTTGAATTTTGCACTTCAGTGCTGGACAGCTTAAAAACAATTGCATCTGCGGCACGTACGCAGCAATTGAATAATTTAAGATTTAGCTTCAAAAGACTTCGGCCGCAAACTTCTTGCTAAATAAGACGCCAAAATATGCAGTTATTAAATGGTTTATTTTCCTTAATGAATAGTCAGTTGAATAATAACTATAAAGTATATTTAAGCAAAAGCTTAAGCTATTTTTAGTCTACTTTAATGTATTCCAGCAAAATATTAATCATAAAGCGACTGGTTAAATCGGTGAATCCCCCTCAAACACCATATAAATTATGAACAAACTTTAGCACCATTCTTAGGCTATCCAAAGAACTGGATGTGGCATGATTAACATAACAAACAGCTAATAATTATTCAAATAAGTTTTTATTTGTTAATATTCACATGAAATGAACTTGTTCTAAGATCAGTCAAAGATCACTTGACATTTATTTGTTAATGAGCCAAACATAGCATTATAATACAAAAAAAAAAGCAACTGGGATATGACTGGACAAATTGTAATGAGCAAAAGCACAAAAGATAAAAGGCATATAAATACTAAGAACAACCCTGAGCAAAATTCGATTAACAACATGGGTGAAAATTATTATTTGAATTGGCTTCGAGGTCTACGACAATAAAAACAAAAAATTATTGCTACACAATTCTGTGTACACTGTAAAAATTTTATGTTCGTCACACTTTTAATTACTTAATTGAATCGCTTTGGTGCAAACTACATTTACCGAATAATCGGACAGATTCTTGCATGATTGCGCAATGCAATACCGAATTCAATTTGTTCTGGTTTAGTTGCACTAATGGCTCGACCTTGAGCCACAGCAACAAGAACAAGAACAAGAACAATAATAACATGTCTTGACGTTTCTTGTACAACTCTCACCGCAAAACAATTGACAATTTTTACCATGTACAATATGTGGTCAATAAGCGTGACCGTTGCCATTCTAAATGTCATGTATTAACCATATACCATATCTTGTTTTATATCTTGCAGATACTTTTTCTCCACGGTACTACAGTTTCAGCTATATCGCGGCATGTGCCGCGCTGCTGGCCAATATGTGCCCAACGATCCGCGTAAGCCGCTGCACAAATGCGACATCTATCGGCAGCCAGCCGCGGGCAATATGTTAAAGTAAGTTAAAGATTGTTTAAAAAGAATATTTAAAAGTTATTATACAATTACTAGCTAACTCAGCCACGCGTTGCAGCGGCGGACCCGACAGACTTCTTCCTGTCAAAAAGATTTGTAATGTTGAATTGTTTTGATTCTACGTATTTTATAGCCGGGGCAAAAAATTTCACTACTATAACCCTTTAGTACAATTAAATTATTTACGAACAAAGACGAAAATGTTGAATTTTCAATTTAGTTTCAAAATTACGTCCATCGGATGCACGATCACAAATTTTAGTTGCCCCAAATGACGTCATTTGGAAGCAACAATTTAATTTGCGTATCTTACGCAAAAATAATTTGGAATCATCTGAATTGCCAGTAAAAACGGGTAATAAAGGCTCCGGCGGAGCGGGTAGAGGTGACAGCACAACTTTTCCTGATGCGCAACACATGCCGGCTGCTTCATTCCGAAATTTCAATGCCTGACAATATTGAAATACTTTATCCATTCCACCGATAGCAATTTTTGAATGCGCTGAGTAGTTAATATCTGGTGCATATTCAAAGGCAAGCCGAACGAATGATGCACGTGTTAATGAGCGGCTGATCCGTTGCCTTTGTCGATCTAGTACTCGTACTGTAGCTATGTTTCGTTCTCGTGCCGCTCTTTTCTCGTAATATTCTGTTGCAGACGTTCGTCACGCTGTTCTTGAGATTCTTGTGCACGACTTTCTGCAGTCCTGATCCTTTGAGCTGCATTTCTTGTTTCGATTTGTTTTGGTAATTGCTGAGCTCTTTCAACACGTTTGCGTCGAGACCCATAGCTGCTCGCGTTGTTGAGGTTAGATTTTATGGTAGCTCCTCTGCGTTTTGCAGGCATTTTAAAAATGTACGATTTTAAACAGTAAAAAAAAACTGTTTTGATTTAGAAGCTAAAATTTTTTGTTTTTTAAAAAATTTTTTTTTTATTTATTTTAGTTGTTGGCGAAGCAACGCGCGCCGGATAACTAAATAATTTCATTTATACGTTGAATGGAATTATTTTTCCTACTGAATTTTAAATGTAGCCTACTAAGATTTTGCAAAACACAGCTCTAGGACTGTCAGACAAATAATTAGGAATAAATTAAAATTGCGACAATAATTTGAGATTTAAAATACCTTATCTTTCAAGTTGGATCGAACTGCACATGGTGTGCGAATTTTATTAAAATCGGTTAAGTGGTTTAGAAGGAGTTTTTAGACAAACATCGTGACACGAGATTTATATATATTAAGATTGAGCTTAGTATTGCTTCAATATTATTGTGATATCCTCTCTGCTATTGTTTTCAATCAACACCTAAACAATATAATTTGTTTTCTTATCCCCTCTGTTTCCTTAGAGAACTGATGGCCAAAGGCGCCTCACAGCCATGGCAGGAGGTGCTACAGGAGACGTTGGGCGAGGGTCGTTTGGACGGCAGCGCGCTGCGTGAATACTTTGCGCCATTGGAGGAGTGGTTGCGTCTGGAGGCGTTGCGCACCAACGAGTATGTGGGCTGGAACTATGATGGGGATTACTGTAAGCGAAGCATTGAAACGGCTGGACTCCAAGTCTTTGGTGGCTACTACAATGGTGTGGCGGGTCGGCAGGCTAATCTGTTGCTACTGATCCTGAGCAGCTGGCTAGGTTTTCTAGCCGTTTTATCTAGCATGCGCTAAAAGTCAAACTTGTATTTGTTATATATTTAGTTTATGTATATCCATTTCCGCTTATTCAAGCCGTCAATTGCCAAGTTGAACTTGAATCAATGCCAAAAACAATTCTAAATAAATGTCTAAGCAAAAAAAAAACTCACACACCCTAAAAAAAATTAAAGCACATGAAATAAAAAAATAAGATAGCAAACCCGTTTGTTGAAGATTACAGAATGGGTGGAGAGGGGCAGCTATGATGCGGGTCATTGGAACGCCAGCGTCGCACGCACATTTCAATTGCAGTTGCTGTTGTTGTTGTTCTTGTTGGCTTATAATTTAATCAAGTCATAAAAATAATAAACTCAACACAACTCTGACTGCAATTGCAGTTCGTTTATTTTTATTATTATTTAACTTTATTCGTTTTTCAGCTGCAGTTCTCAACTGGTTTTTGTAAATTTGATTTAATAAATTGCAGGCCACAAGCGACGGCAACTGCAACTTCAGTGTAAACAAGATAATCAACGCGGTTTTTGCCATCCAAAGGCAGGGCGTGACGGGCGGTGCGTTGTGGAATTGCAAACACTGTCAGCTCAGTGTCATTGTTCTAAAGTTTGTCTAAGACATCAGATACTTGAGTTAAGTAAGTGCAGAGCAAGTTTTCTATCTAGCTGTGGAGTTGTCGAAAGGGTGGATAGTGGAGGTAGTGTGTTGTTTACAAACCCATTACAATCAATGAGATAAACGCGTCAGTGTGGGATTTGTGCAAGTGCTGCAAAAGGATATTAAATCATTATCATTATCAACTTATGACAATTGCAGTGCAAGCATTGTGTTAAGTATTTTGTTTACTTAGATTCGTTAATGAAAACAATAAATAAATAAATAAGCAGCTAGATCATTTGGTATGATATGATTACTGTTCGATGTCTGACAGCCCTAAAGTTTCCAAAAGATAACAACCCAATAAAAAATTTTGAAATGGAGAAAATTTGTTATATAGAATTGTTTCCTTATGGAACCAAAACGAAGTGTTCTGGATATAAATATGTCGTATAGAAAACATCTTTATACAAATTTTTATTATAAGGAAATTCGAATGTACAATATGTTAAAAAAAAATTTCCGCTACATTCTTAAGAAAAACTTTTAAACATTTGTATAAAAGTTAGTTTACCCTTTTTATCATCATAAAAATTTTCTTAATATACTTACAGTTCATAAAAATCAAGCTGAGCTTATATGCCCATTTTCTTATATCAGCAACACTCAAAACCAAAAATATTCGTTATAAAAAAATTCGAATTGCATTAATTTATGCATTCTCCCACGTTTCGTCACTGTCGTTGGCAACTGTGACTGTCACCCGGTTGAACAGAAAAGCGCAAATGCAACAAACAAAAGCGCGTTTGCCTCGCCAGCTGCAACAACAACAACAACAGTAACAAAGGCAGCAACAACGACAACAATAAGCGACAGCATGTTAAGGACATTATCAACATTTCAATTAGCTGCAATCATCGTCATCGCCACAGACTAAAAAGTGGAGTGGGCAGAGAGAGGTAGAGGCATGGAATGCCACCCCAATCCGTACAACAGTTGATCATATGTGGAGTTTCGCGTTCAGTTGCAGTGGAGACTTTTGAATGTGTGTGTGCGTGTGTCGCATTTCACTTTCATTGTAGAATTGTAACTGTGCAGTGCGTACTTCCGCCCCGTCACCGGCACTCCAGCCCCTGTCGTCGCACAGCGGCCTTCATTAACTCGACAAAAGTGTCGTCGACGTCGCCAATTTGCAATGACAACAATTTTTTATATACGTAGATACATACATACATATGTATGTGCGTCTATATGCTTTCCACATTTGTTTACTGTTCACTGTTTTTGGAGAAGGAACACGCGACCAGACAAGCTGTTGAATCAGTGCCAACGGGAAAAAACAGTCATTACCAGAGTCGCGTTCCAAGCGCACACGCATCACAATTAGAGCGGAAAGAATCAGAATCTTACTGAACATATCAAACGAAAGTGATAGTAAAATTTCACTTAATGTCTTAACACTTCTCTGTGCGTAATATTATATTTTTCTCTAAGACAATTTATCAGAAAAATCAATCGCGTGTGCTAAACAAACTGAGAACAATAAACAAATGTTTGAGAATATTACAAACTCATAAAAATAAATTAATTATGTTTTGATTAACTACAGAAAATAAACATCATATAAAAATCAACCAGACAGAAAATAAACAATAATGAGCTGCCAGCTCGAGTGAAAGCTTCAATAAACAGTTCAATCTAAAATTATTTAATAAACCCAAACATGAAGCTGGAATTGAAACAACCATTTCAGTTGAGCCTGTTGCTAGTGTTGCTGCAACTGAGTTGCATATGCGGCCAAAATAGTAGTCTGCGTGTGAATACATACCTTAAGGATGTGAATGCAACGGCCATGGCACTGCCCTCGATACAGAGTGCAGGCAACATATGTACACGCGAGGAGCCCTACGTGGAGGTGGTGCAGGTGCCAGAGGTACAGCCGGTGCGGGTGCGCACATCCAGCTGGTGCCTGGAGATACCGCCACGCTGCTCCTCATTCAAGACGGAAATGCGCGAGGTGATGAAGGTGCAGGTAGGTGCAGCTCAAGATGTGTGAGATGAAGTGATGTATAAATGTGCAGCTGCTTGGCACTGCCTGGTCTGCCTTAGCGGGTGGGTATTGCATCATTGCAATCAGTGGCAACACCTCTAGTCTTGGCCAATATTGGCCACTTGCCCCACAAACCTGATTCCATTTTGCCACATTAAGCCAAAACGACAACCAGGAAGCCGCACGCTGCGATTAACCATAAATTGTGCGGCTCTAATTATTATGCCCCTCTAAATGGGTTCTGTAAACAACACATACACACACACACACACACAGAAAATATCTACCAATTTATAAATGACTTAAAAATGTTGCGCAAGCGCCGAGAGGAAACTCTGCGGAAGTTGCAGCTGTGCAGCAATAGAAATAATCTATGAGACTTTGGATAATTGAGACCGGTTTTGACCCAAGTGCCAAGTGCCAGGCAACGTCCTTGGCTGATGGAGTTTTTACAAACATGATTTTTCGTATACGTAATAAGTTGTGTATACCCTAAAGCAAAAGAAATTCCAGCTTTTTATCGCAGAAAACTGACTGCAGATTTGTTATTTAATTAATTTAACCCTCATAAGATTTTTCAATCGATTAATCTTGCTTGAATCCTCGTCTAAGCTATAAGCGCACTCATTTGGGAATTGCTAACTTTGATTACAATGCTCAATGGTGATTAAAACTAAGCGCGAAAAATCGAGAAAATCAAGTGAGTGCCAAATATGGCTATAATCCGGTTGACTGCTTGGGTGCCTAATCAGGCTTTGCAGGTTTTTCGCGTATTTGTTTTTTTGCCGCGTATAAAATATAATAATTATGTCATGGTGTCAGTGGTGAAAAGTGCAAATGAAAAGAAGAAAATCCAGTACGAATGCGCAGCTAGACTGAACAGATAGAAATATCAACAACAATTTTAAGTGTTCCACTAGTTTAGATCAAATGCTGTTGCTGATGCAGTTGACGCCGAAGCTGTTGACACACTTTCGATTGCATCACCTCAACATGCTCTCAAAACTGGCCATAAGATGCAGCCAGTTTTGGTTTAGTTTTAGTTTTAGCTAAGAGTTTCGAGTTTAATTATGTGCACACAAACAAGCGCACAAATGTTTTTTGTACCTGCTGCTGCTGCTGCTGCTGCTCAGCTTGTTGCAAATTAATTTCATACATCAACTATTTTGGATTTCATCACAGAAATTTGATGACTTGCGGAAAACAAGCAATAAATCCAGACCAACGCATGACATATTTAATGGCCATAGCAAATCGAAAGTATGCTGTTAAAACAATTAGTTTAACGAAATATTAAACTTTATTTCCCACAGATATGGAAGTACACAGAAATTGTGTCCTTGTTGGGTAAATGGCAATTAAAAACACCCAAAAAATGCTAAGAAATGCATGTTTTGCAGTGGCTCAAAAACAATGTTTGTACAGAGCTAACCAAAAAAAAAATACCATCGCTAATTGCCAATTGCGTTTAATTAATTAACATGGAAAAAGAAAAATATATAAATGGCATGAGGAGTGCCAAAAAGCCATTTATGAGACATGGAATAGCTGTTGAAAACTAGTTGCATACCTAGGCATTAGTAATGGCGGCAAAGTGCCGAAAGATTTTCAAGTGAATTATATAAAAGCAGGCGTCTTGATGATTGATGGGCCTGACAGGCGGTGGGGCGGCTAGAGACATCAAGTAGTTGGAAGCACTATGAGTTGTGGCCGTAATGCGATATGTCGCATGTATGTAAAATATTGCTCAACGTATATTCAATTACTAAGCAAGTATAAAGCGTATGAGTTGTACTCGAATAACCGTCCGTTTATGATGAATATTGGACTGAAAGTTGTGCTTAATTATGCTTACAATGGAACTGACACAACTCGAATCGAATATCAGTGTTTATATTAAAATTTCCGCCTTATTAATTTATTTTACGCACATACACACACGCACACACACACTAGCTGTAGATACAAAATCATCATCAACAACAAGGGGAAGAGAACAATGCGTAAGTCGGGCGGAGATTCGACTGAATGAAAGAGTGGAAACGCTTTGAATCGTTGTGCACAAATGATTGTGAGAAGCATTCAGTTTCAGTTCATTCACTTAAATTGGCAACTCAAGGGGTGTGCGTGTATAAGTATGTGTGTGTGCGTGAATCTCAGATTTACCATAATCAGCACTTAAGCACTTTTGTAACGACATAAATCTGAGCAGCGTTACAAAGTTCAATGAGTTGACATTGAGTTGAGTAAGGGCAAGAATACTTAAGGAATGTTCTCAACTCTATTTTTTAAGATCTCTGTCAAAATTTATTTCCAAGTTAATGAATGATAACATGTATCAAAAATTCTGTAAATAGCGAAATTTGGTATATTTTCCTTTTATTTAAATTAATATTCAAATTCATTTGTTTACAATCTTCTTCAAAAAAAAAAAAAATTGTATTTGAACGCAAATATCGTTGCATATCATTTGGCTTCACTTTTAACTACACACAAAAACGTAGCAAGCTTTTTGGATTTTTTTTTCCAAGTTTCTGTTTTGTACAGCTTTTTCGTTTTATATTTAAGTCATTATAGTTATATCGGTTATTAAATATTTTAAACAAGATCTAAGCCAATATTTTAATAAAATTTTTGATAAACTACATATAAATGGCATATACAATAGACAAACAATAAAATATTCAAAGCAATTGATTACCAAAACTGAGATTTAATTAGAACTTTATGCTTATATATAAACATATTAATAGACATAATAGGACCCTCGATGCCTTATCTTGTAAATTATATAAGCCACACAAATCACAATGATCACCAAAGTCACAATTACAATGATAATTTCCAAGTGTTTGCTTGGCCTGGGTGGATTGGGTGGTTGAGTGGTTGGTCTCCCCGTTGTTGTTGTAGATGTTGGATCGGTGCTCCCGGTTGTTGTTGTAGATGTTAGATCGGTGCTCCCGGTTGTTGTTGTAGATGTTGGATCGGTGGAGCTAGTTGTTTCAGTATCCAATGAAGTCGCAGATGGTGTTGTAGTTTTGGATTCGGGTTCAGAGGCAGGCGGAAGCGGTTCTGCTTGAAGTTTAAAAAATATTGAATATGGATCCATTGTCTCGTAATCGTACGACGCGGAACATAATGCTAGCAACCACAAAAAGCCGCAAATGAAACTCCAGAACTTTGGTCCCTGCATTTTTAGTTTGGTTTCTCAATCGAAAGATTTATTAAACTATGCGTATGAAAGCTGCTTGCGTACTAAAACCGAGAGCATTTCGGTAAAGCTTTACAATAAGTTTTTAGCCGCGACAGGAAATGGTATTTGATAAAATGTACATATATATACTTAAAACATATATCTAAATATAATGTCCACACATATTTATGCGAATTATGTGAACATAAATTCGTATGCCGCACCCTAAAAAGTGTCTTTTGAATATGAGATGAATAATGCCACATTTTAGTAGACTTAAGCCCGTCTGCATATGCATAAGAGTTTTTTTTGTTTAAGTTTCGACAAAAAATTTATCATATTTTGCAATATTTTGTTATACTGGGAATAATGACATCATATTTAATGTGATAAGGAATAAAAGCTAATTTCAAGAACAAAATCCCATACGTGTCCAAATAGTCACATAGCACTTTCTGCTCTTTTTTTGTTTTTAGAGACTTAATAAGACACGAACGGTTCGATTTTGTTGTCACGGCTATGAGGGTAATCTCTCCGATAGCCAGGCCAGCTGTAAGCCCATTTGCCGTGGCGGATGTGGGCGTGGCAACTGCCTGGTACCCGATATATGCAGCTGCGAAGAGGGCTACACGGGCAAGCATTGCACACAGCGTAAGTATATCAAAGAGATCTTAATCAATCTAGAATTTTTGACTTATCTTAAATGTGCTTAAGGTTGTGATCACGATCGATGGGGCTTGGACTGCAAGAATCCATGCCAGTGTCGCAATGATGCCGTTTGTGACAACAAGACAGGCGTCTGCCATTGCATTGCTGGCTGGGCAGGGCAATTGTAAGTGTAAAGAATAAATACATTTGGTATACATTTTTGCTAATCAATCTTAAACTGCAGCTGCGAACAGCCTTGTCCGGCAGGAACTCATGGTGTCATGTGTCGCAAGGCCTGTGAATGTCCCAACAAACGCTGTCACCCGCAATCCGGTGAATGCATTAGTACGGATCCAACAGGCGCTGGTGTCAATGTCAGCCATGTTGTGCTGGAGACCATCAACTCAACAATGGCAAACTTAACTCACAACATAAATAACATTGCCAAGCGCATTGGCAGCATGTCTGAAGGCAGTCATGTCCAGGTGACGCCCAGTCCATTGCCCGAAGTCATACTGATCAAGGAATCCACGCACACGCCAAAGATCATCTTGCACGAATCGAGCAATGCCTTGTTGGAGAATCTGCATACGGCAGCAGCTGCTGGTGTGCCAGCTCCAGAAGTTATTCATGTCATCACCAATGCTGGCAGCAGTGCGTCCCAGGAGCATTCACCAAAGCTAAATCTAGCTGGCTTTGCTGCTGGCGAAAGCAATCCGAGTCGAAGTACCCATGATAACGATTCCAGTCTCCTGAGCACAGTGATTGTCATGCTGCTGATGCTAATGATTGCCGTAACGCTTACCTTTCTCTATGTCTATAGGCGCTATCATGTGCAAAAGGAAGCAGTTGTGTATAATGCCAATGGCACGATCACCACTCAGGGGGGACATTCAAATCCAGAAGTTGTGATCAGCGATGCCAGCACATTGGGCAAAATCTTTCACAGTCCGCTGCCCAAGCCACCAGCTGTACTAGCTTCTAATCAAACCCAAACGAACGAGGGTATGTAAGTGTCGCCCCGCCTATTAAGTGGGCGGTTCGGTGAATAACTTGATACAAAAATAGTTTAAAAGTTGATAATGTTAATGATGACACAATCATAAATATTATTTATATGCTATCAAGTTATTCATCGCATTAGCCAATGACAATATCATAATTGCTTAAAATTTTATTTCTTTGCAGCATCTTTGCCTGATCTGTATGATACACCTAGTAATAATTCGTCGATTGTTACGCCGCCCTATGCCTATGCTAGAAAGGAATCCCTCTACTCTGTCGTATCGCCCAAGTCACGCAAAGGCAGCCTCGACTCTCATCTGTATGACGAGATACGCTATCATCAGCAGCAGCAACAGCAACAGCAACAACACCAAAAGCACAACCACCACCAGCACCATCACCACCATCATCATCAGCAGCAGCAGCAGCAACATCATCAACATCAACCCCACCAACCGCATACCTCGCAGATACGATATCAGCATTCAACCACAGCCACTGCCTTTCTGCCGGCACCGCCTGCAATTCTGCCCCGCCAAAGCAATGGCCACGCAATGCATCAAGCGCAACACCACCAGCATACTTCAGGGGGTTCACATATTTCGCACTTGATCATACCGCCACAGAACTCCAAGTTTTTGCAGGTGCCCAGCCAGATAACAACCCACAAAATAGCTCATTTGTAAATTCAACAAAACACAAAACTCCTTTCAAAACGAATTATGTACGTGAGTATAAGGAGTTCAAGAATTTGGAGCACCAGTAATATGATTGCCATATAATCTTTACTTTTGTATAACTTTGTATAATTATGTATAAACAATTTGAACATTACTTGAAAGTGTTTTTATTTATATAAAAATTATTGTCATTAAATGGTTTGGAAGTGGCATTGGGTATTGAATCTACTGTTGTTACCGAGTAGTAAAAAATATTCTAGTTAGTTTTCACAACACTTTGAACTCAAGAATCTATACTTAGGTATCCATCGCAAAAGGTAATTCTTAATCGTTGAATCTTTTTGGAAAAGATTTTTTCAAGTTGTCAGCAAAATTCTTTTTTGCGATATTGATTGTGTTCCCTTAGTAAATACTTTTGTGTTAGTTTTATCTGTTCTCAATGCTCTGAAGTTAAATGTGAAGATTTTCGGTTTGGGGCTGTTAGTAGTAAGGGTTACAGGAAAAGGTGTTGAGTTAGTTGTTGACAGAGCTGTGGAATTCGTGGTGATTGGTAAAGCTGTAGTTGTTGGTGAAGCTGTGGAGTTAGTTGTTGGTAAATTTGTTGTACTCGTTGTGGTGGGTGAAGTTGTTGAATTAGTTGTTGTTGTAGGTAGAGTTGTTGAATTTGTTGTTGTGGATGGTGTGGTGTCTGTTGTTGTAGTATTGTTTGGTGTTGTAGATGGTGTGGTTGTAGTAGTGTTTGGTGTTGTAGACGGTGTGGTTGAAGATGTCGTAGGCGAATTGGTTGTTGTGGATAGAGTAGTGTTTGGTGTTGTAGATGGTGTGGTTGTAGTAATATTTGGAGTTGTAGATGGTGTGGTTGTAGTTGTGTTTGGTGTTGTAGATGGTGTGGTTGTAGTAGTGTTTGGTGTTGTAGATGGTGTGGTTGAAGATGTCGTAGTCGAATCGGTTGTGGATGAAACTGTTGTATCCGATGTTGTAGGACTGGGTGTTGTTGTTGCAGGTGTTGTTGTTTCTGGTGTTGTAGGCTCGTTAGTTGTTGGTGTAGATGGTGTTGTGGGTGGCGTCGTGGAAGGCTCTGTAGAAGACGTCGTAGGCGGATCTGGTGATGTAGGCTCAGGTGTTGTTGGTTCTGGCTCAGGTGTGGTTGTAGGATCTGGGGGAATTGGTTCAGGCGTTGTTGTTGGTTCTGGTGGAGTTGGTGCGGGTGGAGTTGTGGGATCAGGGGGAATTGGTTCAGGCGTTGTTGGTTCTGGTGGAGTTGGTGCGGGTGGTGTTTCCGTTGTTGGTGGATTTGTTGGTTCTGGTGTTGTGAATCTTGTTGTAGGGCATGGTGTTGTTGGTTCTGGTGGAACAGGCTCAGGTGTAGTTGTGGGATCTGGGGGAATCGGTGCAGGCGTTGTTGGTTCTGGAGGAGTTGGTGCGGGTGGTGTTTGCGTTGTTGGTGGATTTGTTGGTTCTGATGTTGTGCTTGTGAATCTTGTTGTCAGTGTTGGAATGACAGTTAAACGAGATGTTATCGTTGGTCTTCTGGTTTGATGTGTAGTTTTTGTTGTTGTGCTGTTTGTTGGCTTTTTCGTGTGGTGTGTTGTTCTTTTAGTGTGATGTGTTGGTTTTTTTGTTTTTTTGGTATGATGTGTAGTTTTTGTTGGTCTTTTCGTGTGGTGTGTTGTTTTTGTTGGCTTTTTCGTGTGGTGTGTTGTTCTTTTGGTGTGGTGTGTTGGTCTTTTTGTTTTTTTGGTATGATGTGTTTTTGTTGGTTTTCTGGTATGATGAGTTGTTTTTGTTGGCCTTTTCGTGTGGTGTGTTGTTCTTTTTGTGTGATGTGTTGGTTTTTTTGTTTTTTTGGTATGACGTGTTGGTTTTCGTGTGTGACGAGTAGTTTTTCTTGTGTGGTGAGTGGTTCGTCTCGTTGGTTTTGTAGGTTTAGGTTGTCTTGTAGTATGGTGCGTTGGTTTCGTTGGTCTTCTTGTGTGATGAGTGGTCTTTGTATGTCTTTTTGTTGGATGTGGTGGCTTCTTGGTACGATGTGTTGGCCTCGGTCTGATTGTGTGACGAGTAGTTTTCTTTGTATGATAAGTCGGTTTTGGTGTTCGGTGTGTAGGTCTTGTTGGTCTTTTTGTTCGGTGGGTGGGTCTCGTTGGTCTCCTTGTATGGTGTGTGGGTCTTGTTGGTCTTCTTGTTCGGTGGGTGGGTCTCGTTGGTCTCCTTGTGCGATGTGTTGGTCTTGTTGGTCTTCTTGTTCGGTGGGTTGGCCTCGTTGGTCTCCTTGTTCGGTGGGTGGGTCTCGTTGGTCTCCTTGTATGGTGTGTGGGTCTTGTTGGTCTTCTTGTTCGATGGGTGGGTCTTGTTGGCCTTCTTGTTCGGTGGGTGGGTCTTGTTGGCCTTCTTGTTCGATGGGTGGGTCTTGTTGGCCTTCTTGTTCGGTGGGTGGGTCTTGGTGGTCTCCTCGTGCGGTGGGTCGGCCTCGTTGGTCTTCTTGTTCGATGCGTGGGTCTCGGAGGTCTTCTTGTACGGTGGGTTGGTCTCCTAGTGTGGTGGGTGGGTCTTGGTGGTCTTCTTGTTCGGTGGGTGGGTCTCGGGGGTCTCCTTGTTCTATGCGTGGGTCTCGGTGGTCTTCTTGTACGGTGGGTTGGTCTTCTTGTTCGGTGGGTGGGTCTTGGTGGTCTCCTTGTACGATGCGTGGGTCTTGGTGGTCTCCTTGTGTGGTGCGTGGGTCTTCGTGGCCTTCCTGTGTGAGGATTGGGTCTTATTGCCCTTCTCCTAAAATGTTCACAATTCGGCTCACAAATTTCCTTAACGCAACTCCCATGGTTTTTTAGCCCATTCAAGCACTCTTCTCTCTCTTCAACACACTGTTTTTGGCATTTTTCATTATCGATAATGCTTTTTACCTCATCCAATTTATCGGCTGTAATAGCAGTTATAATCAATAGGATGCTACACACAACTCCAAAAAGCTTAAAAGGCATTTTTTGCCCATATAAAGGACGTTTGCTTCCCTTGGAATAAGGCTATCGACTGGCTCATATTAAAATTTTCACAATTTATAATACGGGAAGATTTATGCTGTCGATCTACGGGTATGAGTATATGTATGTTGGCCGATGTGAACCACAACCAAATATAATTAAATTGTATATTTTTATAATGTTGACTCAACTGCGCTGTGATTGAATTCGTTGTTTACTCAGTTTTTAAATTCTTAAATTTTTATTTATTTTTCAGATCCGTTTATCAACTGCAAATGTAGGCAATTTTAGTGTACAAATTAAAGATTTAAATATAAATCCAGCCAAAAATAAAAAATAAATGAATAAATGCCCTCACAATTTCGAGTTCAGGATATATGTACGTCTTAGTTTTTTTTTCAAATTTATGTTAATTGAACGATTTTGAGACGAGCTTTCATGTATACCCCTAGACACCATTTTAAAAGCAAGTAAGAAGGCTCTAGTCGAGAAATCCCGACTAGGACATAACCAACTTTTATCAAATTTTTTCAAATGCTCATTATTTTATCAAACCTCGCTTTCACAGTTTTGAAATTCAAGATTTTTTTAATCTATCGCATGTGTATATCGGAAACCATAAATGTTATCGATAATTTGAAGCAAACTTGTTCTGTATATGTAATAGGAGAGTTGAAGGTTCAAGTTTGAAGTCTCTAGCTCTTCAAGTCTCTGAGATCAGCGCGTTCATACAGACGGACAGACAGACATGGCTATATCGACTCGGCTGTTGATGCTGATCAGGAATGTATATACTTTATAGGGTCGGAGATGCTTCCTTCTGTCCATTACATACATTTGCACGAATACATTATACCCTTATTTTCAAAATTTGTGGGTTAAGGGTATAATAACGCCTTTTTTAAATTAATAATTTCACTGGAGTCTTAATAAATAGTTTAGTCAACATTTTTCTTAATTTTAATTAAAATTTGTATTATTATAAAATAATAAGCTACTTTTAAAAGTCTGTTGAAACTTTTTTTTCAAAAATATATTTTAGCGAAAGTGCGTTAATTTTTGCCAAAAAATACATAAAAAACGAAGCTTGCAAATAGAAAGTTTTCCTACGCAGAAATTAAATACAACAAGAGTTGATTTCTACACATTTTCAAATTTATTTTGAAATTAGAAAGAATTAATTAATTAATTAATTAATTAATTTAGAAAGAATTAAACAATAATTTTCGGTGTTTATAAACGAATTGGAAGCATTATCGTGCTGCTGTGGAAGTAGCTCTATAAGTGGCTCGACGCTTATGCCTGTAAATCATAAAGCCGCCAAATCCTGCGATGAGAGTTATTAAAACAATTATTCCAGTAATTGTCCATTTGCTCATTCCAGATTTCTTGTGCTCTGGCTTTTTCGTTGTTGGCAATGGGCTTTTGGTTGTTGTTGATGGCTTGTGGGTTGTCGTGCTTTGTGGTGTTGTTGTTATCAAAGGCGTTGTTGTAATCACCGTTGTACTTGAACTTTGGGTCGAAGGTGCATGGGTACAATTGAGATTACCACCTGAAGCAGAGTTCTCGAAACCATCCGCGCAAATGCATGCGCTTTTGTCGCAAATTTGATTTTCCGTGGTTTGACATTTCGGATCACAATCACTCTTTACACATTGATGCGATTCGGGTATTTCGTAAAGTCCATCAGGACATACGCAGCGTCCATCCTTGCATACGAAGGGGTTTTCACAAACTTCATCACAGCCAGTGTTTGAGCTAGCATCTCCTGAAGGCTGCGCCTGAATAGTGACAAAGCCACAGGCGATAACCACCAAAAGCACTACTAAGGTGCTTACAATTAAATGTGACTTCATTTAAAGCTATTAACGGATTAAATCCAATGGATCTCGGTTGAATTCTGTTCAAAACTAAACAGTAATATGCAAGAGCTGTGCTTTTTATACGGCAAACTTAATGATTTGTTTGTTAATACAAAATATAACCTTTTTTTAATCTTTATTGTTGTGCGGTATGTTGCTATATAGGGGATGAAAGCCCGCAGTTCTTGCTTAGCTACAATCAGCTGATGATGATAAGAATTCCTAAAAAAATATATGAATATTTAGGTTTAATCGATGACCTTTAAATATTTAAGTTTCTTGTGAAGTGAATTTTGCTTTTTTTGTTATTCATGCATTCAAATATTTATTGGACTTCAATTTATTTTAATTGGTTGTTATCCAAACAATAAATAATATAGTGTTAACTTCTTCACATCTTGAGTCAATAACAGTTTGTAGATAATTAAAAAGTGCATTGTTGTTAGTTACTTTCCTCTTTAAGTGAACACAAGAACAATACCACAAATCCCACGATACAAGTTAGTAAAATGACTCCAATGACAACAGCAAGTGCTATCCCAGCAATGGCCCATGCACTGAGACAATTGTTATGGGGATGTGGCTTCAATGGGTGGAATGCTGTGGCATTTAATACCGTTGAATCTTTATCCAGATCAAGTGATGAACTTTCAGCACAAGTTTCATCGACAGCACAAGCAAGAATCACCAGCACCGCCACCAAGGAGATACGAGGTAAGCACGAATATTTGATCATTATTTATTTTATTTTTTTAACTAATTTATTGTTAGTTGAATGTTTTGCCTTCTTCTAGCTTACACACAGAACTAACAAGAATTCGCAGGGCTTCCACTTTTTATACGATGGTTAAGTAATATTTTTAACCTATTCATAGTAACAAAACCTCACACTAATTGATTGCAGTGATTTATTACGTACTTATTATTAATATAAAAAGTTAATAATTATTTATAGATTATAGCGAATACTACACATATTGGTAAACTATTCAATCAATGAATTTGTTTTCTAAAATTGAAGTATTATTTAATACAGATAACAGCAATCGAGATAAAGCTTTAAATTTCTTCCGCTTCTGTATAACAATTGTCAAAGAAATTTGAGAGAATCGACGGTCCGGTCTTAGGAGAGAGACAAATAGATGTTACTGATAAGGTTGCTTTAGCAAGAGCAAAACATTTTCGATTGCTCATTCGCTGGATGAATCTGGAGCGAGGAACAACGCGATATGCAGTGGAACTGGAACAGCGCTGAGTGGCGGCTGCTACAACTACTGCTCTTGCTGGCAGCGACGTCAACGCCAGCTGCAGGTTCGGCAGCGGAAATTGAGCTCTATGGCGATATACACCAGCCGGGTGAATTTGAATCACTCAGTCAGACACGAGAGCAGCAGCAACATCTATGTCAGCGTGAACTGCCGTGAGTAGTAGATTAAAAAACAATATAAAATTATCAATAAATAATACATCAATATGTTGCTTCTTATTGATAAACACAAGTTATACAAAATCATAATAATAATAAAAATAAAATAATAATAAAATATTATGTTAAAATTATTTGATATATTTTCGTTTAAAATTTCTTGCATCAGTGCAATATTCTTTCAGACCCACAAAAGCTTACCTGTGCGTGGCAATGGCTCAACGATTTACTATCATCGAATTGAATTGTGTTGCGAGGGCTATCGCCGAGACCAGTACACTGGTCACTGTGTGCCAGATTGTGAACAGTCTTCGCCAGACGGCTGTAGGAATGGCTTCTGCCGCGGACCGCAACGTTGCGAGTGCTTTGCCGAGTTTGTGCGCAACGAGCAGGGCGCCTGCATACACACCTGCCCCATTGCCTGTCAGCATGGAAGGTGCTATCTGAATGGCACCTGCGCCTGCCACACCGGCTACACGCTGGACGCGGAGACGCGCCTCTTTTGTCGCGCCCACTGTCCCAAGGGCTGTGGCACGCACGAGGAGTGCATTGCTCCAGACAAATGCGCTTGCTCCGTGGGCTATCGACGCACAGCGGAGCTGGGCTGCCAGCCCATTTGTGCACCGGACTGTGGCTACGGCAAGTGTGTGGCACCCAATCAATGCGAGTGCTTTCCGGGCTTTACGAAGCGACCGCAGCGTAATGTCTGCGAGGCCGAGTGCTATATGTAAGTTAATTAAGCTAATTAATTGCTAATTACTCCGTCATACTAATTCTTCTTCTCGTTGGATTTCTCAGCAACTGTGAGAATGGCTTTTGTGCGTCGCGCTTCAAGTGTAATTGTCGTGAAGGCTATCGCTTTGATGACAACACGACCAGCTGTCTGCCTGTCTGCCAGGATAACTGCGGTCATGGCAATGGCGTCTGTATTGCACCCGGCGTCTGTCGCTGCTTTCACGGCTACGAGCTGCGCGGCAGTAGCTGTGAGCCCAAGTGCGATAGGTAAGTACTTATATTGGTAATCTCTAATGTCTGAATTATGTTCTAAATTGTATTATTTTTGTATAATTCTAATTTTTGAAAGGTCTAATGCCGATATCTGTTAAGTCTAGTGGATCGTGTTATTCAAAACATATATAATAAAGTTGACTTGAGAACGCGTTAAAAGATAAATGTATGTGAAGATTTCAATTCAGTTGCAAAGGGGTATTAACATTTTGAACGCTTACGGATTTTTTTTCAATAAAAGCACAAATATTACCCTAAATAATTTGTATATTTAAATAAGGTGTTTTAAGCCGTGTTTGCTTTAGACTATCGATGAGTTTTATACTCTCCGATCTACAACTATTGTCGATTCAGAAAAATCTTAAATTGTTAGATTGCAAAATATTAGTTTAGACTTCTCTAGAACATCATAACTTGTTTTGCTCAGTTTTAATACGACTCGATTTCGAATTTTTGCAGCAGCTGCGGTTACTATGGCAAATGTTTGGCACCAAACCTATGCGGCTGTGGCCCAGATGAGCAGCACTGTGTAAATGGCCAGTGCGATGCCAATGGTCATTGCCAGTGTGCCGCAGGCTGGACGCACTACGTCGGCCAATGCGTGCAGCCGCAGCACATCGAACAGCAGCTAAACAGCATGGAGCGACGCAGGGAGCATAATGAGGAATTTAAATACGAGTTCAATGCACTCATTGGCCGTCTCTTTATTTGGATGTAGCATTAAGTTACAGTTCATAATCGAAAATAAAGCTGCAATTGTAATTAAACGGGCTGACAACTCTGGCGTCCCTTGATGCCGCTCTTGATAAAGCCCGGCTTGCAGATGCAGAAGTTGGGTGCACTACAAAAGCCATTGGGGCAGCCTTGCGGGCAGTGGGGCTGGCAGAGATTACGCTGATGCTCATCAAGTTTGTAGCCAGGCTTGCACTCACACTGGTTCTGGCCAATGCAGACTCCATTCAAACAGGGCATATCGCAGTGTGGCACACACTGTCCACTCTTGCGTTCCCAATCGTAGCCAGGTGCACATTCGCAGGTATTGGGCGCCACACAGCGTCCGCCATTCTTGCAGGGTCTTCAAGAAGAGATTAAAAATTGTTAAATTAATCGAATCTACTCGAAGTTTTATATGTGTACTCACTGTTCGCACACGGGTTCACAGCGTCCGTCCAGCTTCTGGTAGCCACTGTCACAACTGCATTGTCCAGGCGCAGTGCATTGTCCATTCTCGCAGTGATCGCAGACGGGCGCACAGCTGCCATCAGCTGCACGGCGATAGCCCAGCAGACAGTCGCATTTGTTGGGTGCCACACAACGTCCGTTGGTGCAGCCCGGATTGCACTCCGGCTGGCAATATTTGCGACTAACGGGATCGAGGGAGTAGCCATCGCGGCAGCGGCATTCATTGTGCTCATCACAAACGCCATTGCCACAGCCAAGGGGGCAGGTGGAGATGCATTTGCCTTCGCCAGTCTGGACATGTCCTGGCATACAGACGCACGTATTGGGCGCCGTACATATACCATTGGGGCAGTCATCCTCGCAAACGGGCTCACAGCGACGATAAATATGAGGATTACGCTCATAACCCTCGCAGCAAACCTGAATTTGACTCAGGTCCGGCGAAGTGCCATTGCCGGCAACGTTGTCCCGGGAGCTATGCAACAATGAGGCAGTACTGTAAAAAATGGAATATAATTCATTAATTAATTTGAATGCGTTTTAAATATATTAACTATAAACAGCCTTGAACCTTCGACAGAATTATTAACTATAAAATATTTTTTTTTACATATTTTATAATATTTTCAAGTGGAAATTTTAAGCAATTTCATTAGCTGATACCGTCTTATCCAAACTGCATGCATTTCTTTGTATTCACACAGCTTTGAACTAAAGTTCCACATAATAATAAATATACATAGTATATGCACTGAGTGTACGAGATGTATACATTTAAATTTTCAGTTCCAAGACGCATTTCATTATCAAGTGAGTCGAGGATGTCGAGGTCGCTAGTTCAATGTTCAGCTGGCCTATTTTCAATTACTCAAAACTAAGCGATAATAATAATTCCAGCTTATAAACATAGTAAACAACTTCTGGGTACACTCGTTTCACTTTTACTTACGGTACTTCCTTGTAGCAGATGCCACTGGCCATTGCAGATCTAGTCTTGTTGATAAATAGCGCCGTCTCATCCAGAATCTGTGGAGCACGAGTGACATGGTTCAGAGACTGAACATAGTGTCCCGAATATTCAGAGCCGCCCTGATAGGTCTCGGCAGGCACATAGCTGGAGTAACTGCCATAATTACTATACTGAGTTTGTGTTTGAGTCTGAGTCTGCGTCTGGTTGAACTCGCTTGTGGCATTGCTGGACAACAACAGATTACTTGCAACTGGTTGCCGGGTCTTGATGCCAGCCGTCTTGAATTGTGCATCAACAACAGCGCAGACTGCAATCAGCAGCGCTGTCAACTTAAGCAGCGATGAGCTCATAACGATGATCTGACGTCACTTGGCTTTGAAGAATTAACAAATATAATTGAATAACAATCTAGAAGAATTGCAAACGTCCGCACTTCACAGTTGCTGCACTTTAACTAACTGCTTGGCAATTTCTAAATTCAATCGCAAGTCGCGAATCCAACTTCCAGTCCTCAGTTTCTAGCTTCTAATCAGCACCTCACACAGCGCCTATCAATAATAATGAAGGTTTTGCTCTCATCGGCTTGTTGTTTAATTGTATTTTATTGTTGTAGGAGGGCTTAGGCCATGCCCCCAGAGATTGAGTTTGAAGCTTTATTTGCTCGCTAACAAATTACCTGCTTTATATATATTTTATGGGCAGTTCCGAGAAATTAATGATGCAATCGAGTATGAAATAAATATGCAAATTATAAAAAAAAAAGTGAGCATATGAGAATTGAAATAACCGAACTATAAGATGCTCTGTTTTTTCTACTATTCTAATATTGATAAAATCAAATTGTGCTAAATTGTATTAGAGTCGAAAATACTTAGACACAGTTCAAAACAAAACAAACTCATTGTTTAACCTTTCAAAGCGCACAAAAATCGCGGAATGTGTTAATTGAGATTTTTTAAAAGAAAAGCTTGAGAGAATGAAGCTCAACTGTAACTTGGAATGTCACTTTATAAAATTATTTGAATGAGGTTAACATATAAGTAAATTGATTTCTCTCTAATGTCGTTTACCTAAAAACCTGAATAAATATAAAAAAAATAAAAAAATTAAAATAAGTTAGATAAACAATTGTTTTAAAAGATCTTCAAAGAATTTATTAGCTGCCTTTTTTTAGACTTTTTGAAGTCCTCATTATTCCCCAAACTTTCGACATTGTGCCTGTTCTCTATAATATCCCGGGGCACATTCACAGTGGCGAGGTGCGAGGCAAACACCATGAGTGCAATCTTCTCGGCACATGGGCTCACATTTTAGGACTTTGGAACTGCCACGATTCACGTAGCCAAGACAGCAGGTGGAGATTTGACGTTCCCTTAGCTCCGGATTAGATGTGGGAGCGCTGTAAAAACATGATAATCTTCAAACAATTTGCTCAGTGCTATGAAGTTCAGTTGTCAGTATTTACTATAATGTCTGGTAACATATGCCAGACGCTCGATTTGCCAACATCTCACGCTCCCATGTCTGGTATTCGCTCAGAGCGTTCTTCCAGAATTGACCAGATACGTGCGTAGGCAGGAGCTCCAACGTTAAGCACACGATCACAAAACCAAATAGTTTTCTATGAGAGAGCATTGTCGAATGTGTTCTCTCTCTCTCTCTCTCTCTCTCTCTCTTTCTTTCTGTAACTAGCTCTCCCACTATCTTACTGAAAGTAAGAACGAAATTATCGCAATCGCTTTGCTTAAATGTAGACGAGCAACTGAGCTGCTCTCGTTTTGATCACTGCTTTTATAGAAGGAAACGAATCTAAGCTATATGTAGCCATAAATAGATTATTATATTTGCAAAATGGACAGTGGCCTCTCACAGGGGGATTGAATCTTAAAGCACCACAAGTCGCTACGGATTGCCACACGACAGCTTTGATAAGCAATCCTCTTGCTGCCACAGCACTGGTTTAGTGATAAGCGGGCGCAAGACGACAATTTCTTTGTGCTTGACATCGAAAATGTACACATAGTATTTAAATTGTATTTTATTTTGTATGTTATTTATATGTGTATATAGTTTGTGTTTCAACTTCTTATCTGCCAGTTCACACCCACCATCGGTTGGATTCAATCATGCCAGCGGAGCCAAGTATAAAATGCCTACCCAGCAGCAGATCGAACTCATGCATCAGCGAGGCATTCACTCGCAGGGGATTTATACTGGCATAGGTGGTCACCGTATCCGGTGACATGCACTTGTCAATGAAACGCGTCGTACCCACCAGGCAGCGACATCGTCCCTCCGCATTGCAGTAACCATTCTCGCATCTCTGGTAGCTCTCTTCCGGACCCTGGACCACTGCGCAGCCGCATATATTGGGCGCTATGCAGCGGCCATAGAAGCCACAGCCTCGTTCGCAGACTGCCTCGCAACGCTCACGATTTCTGGCATATCCGTTGAAGCAACGGCAATTTCCTGGCGAGATGCACACCCCATTTGAACAGTCATCGCCACAGTCAGGCAGGCAGCTTGTGGTGTTAAAGTCGTACTTGTAGCCGTTTTGACAAACGCAGGTAGTTTGATTCGCACAGAAACCATTCTCACATCGCCTGCAAAGTCAAGAAATTGTATGAAAATTAATCGTTAATCTTCTGGTATCATATAAATACTCACATGTAGCAATTGCCCTCACAGGAGCTGCCGTTTGCACGCTTTTTAAAGCCGGGAAAACATTCGCATTGATTGGGTGCCACACAGTGTCCATAGCCGCAATCTGGAATGCACATGGGCTGACAGCCCAGAGCATTAGATTCGCGCAGACCTCGAGCATAGCCCTCGGCGCAGACACACTTGCCCGGCTCCAAGCATATCTCATTGTGGCCACAGGTGGCATTACACTGTGGCTGACAGAAGCGCTTCGAGCCATCCAGCTCGAAACCCTTGTCGCATCTGCATGTGCCATTCAAATAGCACTGGCCATGGGGACAGCCCAGTGGGCAGGTTGGCACACAATTATTGCGATAGTTGAGCACAAAATCTTCGAAGCACTGGCAGCGTCCACCTGGCAAACAGAAGCCGTTCTCCTGGCAACGTTCACCGCAATCTGGCACACATCTGGTCCAGTCGTACTCATAGCGACGCCAGCCCTTGCAACACACCTCGATGACATTAAAGTGCGGATTTGTGCTGCTATTGCCCACGATCTTAACCTCTTTGTCATACTGAAAGAATACAGCACTAGAGAAAAAGAGAGATATTGAAGCAGGAATTAAATTTGAATTAAATTGTAATTTTATCAGAAGTTTTTCAAAAATGTATTTTATACTTAAAAAAAAGGGTTTTAAGTCATCAACAATATATATTAATTCTAAGCAGAATCACTTGGTGGTATTACTTACGGTATTTCCCGATAGCATTTGTCCGGATAGACCCCACGTTGCGGCAACGATAATCCCTGTGGTATTATATAGGGCTTTCGTGTGGATGTCGTCGAGGAATAGCGTCTCTGCTGCATCTGTTGCTCCCGCTGTTGTTGCAGCAATTTCTGTTGCTGATGCAGACGAAGCTGCTCATCAAGGAGCTGCTGCTGCAATTGCTGTTCATGTAACTGCAATTCCAAGGCATGCATCACGCACAGGTAGATGAGCAGCAGACTGGCCTGCAGAGCCACCGCTCTAAGCAATGCGGACATGGATTACGGTTATGCTTCTCTGTTGAGTTCCTTGTTTTGTTTTGGTATGCTATTTGCGCGCGTTATTTTGTGGCACTGCAACGCGCTCAAGTTCTAGTTGTTTACTGTTTGAGTTGAAGAAACGGGTCAGCGCTTAATCGCAGCTGCTGCGAGGGAAGCGCAGCGATAAGCGGACAGGGCTTTCAATTAAAATATTAGCGAGAGACTGAGGACCATTTGAATTAAGAGTACTTCAACTGCTGTCCAACAGCAAGACAGAGAAAGAAAATCATACAAAAAAATATATATCGCAAACTATTGCGTTATGAATGAATACGAAACAGCAGTAAATATGTTAATTATGATGTATAACAAAATATTATGAAATTAAAAAAAAAATCTTTTTGTTTTATCTTGAGAATTTTACATACTTTTCATTAATAACGAATATGCGTATTTTTGTTTTATTTCTAAAAATTAAAAAAATCTTTAGTAGTTTAATATCCCAATAGACACTTTTTGTTGAAGCTTATTTTGAGTGACTTGAAAATGGTATTGAGAAGCAGCCCGAAATCGGCTCGTGTTGTAAAAAAGCAAAACAACTGATAAGCATTAAGTGTTATATTGGGGCAGTAGAGCGCCAGCAAAGCATGAGAATTTAGTTGGATTTTAGCAAGTGCTTTGCAAACAACGCAAATCGACTCAAGTTCAGAACGCGAAAATATGCCTGGCCAAAAGCTCATCCTGTTGCTGTGCCTGGCCAGCGTTGGAGCCCATGTGCCCAACTATCAGCCATCGGAATATGAACCACCTATGCGATATGACAATCGACGCGCCAATCCCGAAGTGCGCCACTACTCAAATCCCAACAGGCAACAACAAAATGTTCCACAGTCGCTCTATCAGCGTCCTGGTGGGCCCATCTATGATGTGGAAGAGACTGCAGTGCAGCCGCCAAGGAAACGAGAATATTTGCAGCGTATTCACGAGAGCGTCTCCAATCGGCAGCTGCACAAATGTCGCATTTGGGTGCCGTAAGTTGTACAAGCTAGAAACATTAACATCCATTCCATATTAATCTGCAATCTGTAATCTCTAGAGCAGAGTCGGTGTCCAAGTACCCGCTGGCGAATCACATACAAACCGATATGGCTAACAAGCTGTCCTCCATCGAGGTCTGCTGCACAGGTTACACGCCCACCCGATTCATGGGCGTCACAGTCTGCCGCCCCATTTGTGGCTGTCAGAATGGCAGCTGTCGTGTGCCGGGTGAATGTGATTGCTACGAGGGATTCGTTAAGAATGACAATGGCGATTGTGTGTTTGCCTGTCCGATTGGCTGTCAGAATGGTCGCTGCTATCTGGATGGCAGTTGCCAATGCGAGACGGGCTATATGCTGGATGAGACGCGTCGCTTTTGTAGACCCATCTGCAGCAGCGGTTGTGGCAACAATCCGCGTCACAACTGCACCGAGCCGGAGATCTGCAGCTGCGCCAAGGGCTATCAGCTGACCGACGGTGGCTGCCAGCCCATTTGTGATCCAGACTGCGGCATCGGTGGACTCTGCAGGGATAACAATCAGTGCGACTGTGGTCCAGGCTATGCGCTTAAGGATGGCGTCTGCCAAAGCGATTGCTACCAGTGAGTATCATTAAGTTTATTAAGTTTATAAATGCCAATTTAAAGTTACAATTCAAATTTTTAAATTACAGAAAATGCAATAATGGAATTTGTGTAAGTCGCAATCGTTGCATCTGTGATCCCGGCTTCACTTATCACGAGCAGTCCACGATTTGTGTACCAATTTAACAAAATGTAAGATTGTTAAAATTTATGAATTCAATACACAATTGCATTATTAACAAATAAAATATACATACTTTTTTCTTAATGGTTGTAGAAGAGAAGAATTTTAAGGTCCCTTTACATAATCAGTTTCAATAAAAATAAAATAAAAACATTTTTGAATATATTTTCCAAATTATTGAATACGTTTTAACAGAATAATACTGCATTACATCATTGCTCAATTTAAAGTTAAAAACACACATTTTACATTCATACTCGTATGAGTAAAAATAATGTTTAATAGTATGATCATCATACTATAATGCATTAGTATTTAACATAAAATTAACTGTTTTGCAAACAACTTTAAGTTAAATTATATTTGCGCAATGTAAGAAAATAATAAAATACTACTTTGAGATATTTATATAAAAGTAAGACTTTACATATTAATACATATATCTGACCAATAGGGATTATTATAGTGATTGATATTATTTTAAGCATCTTTTTCAAAACTCATGATGCCAACTGCTTCAGCTTGGCGAGCAAACGCCTTTTGTCTTTGGTGCTTAAGGTAGAAATGCGTCACAATAGTTAGGACAATTACCAGGAGACACAATCCAGAGCACCAAGCAAGAATTGCTGGCCATTTGGCAGCACTTGGTGCTGTCTTGGAGGAATTAAGTGCCGCCTCATCCTTTGCCTTCGGATTATCGTTGTTTGTTGCACTAAGTTGCTTGAATATTTTACAAATAAAACGTTGTTGCAACTGTTCAATGCCACATATCAATGACGACTGACTGTTGCAGTGGCATTGATGGAGCTCCAAACATGGCTGATCATAGTCATCCATGCAAATGTTGACGCACTTAATGGCATCATCATCAATATCCAAATCACTTAACTCTTGCCAGCAGCTACAGTTGTCAGTGCAACTCGTAATGGGCAACTGCAGCAGTTCGGCCGGCATGGCACTTGTTGCCACTACATCGGTAGTCAATCTCATGTCCACCACGCACTCATCTTCAACCAGTACGAAGCCGGCAGAGCACTGACAGACTTCAGATTCTATGCAATTGCCATTCTTACAGCCACGACTGCAACTGGGCTTGCACACATGTTGAGTGCCATTCTTAACCTCGGGTTCATAACCCAAGTGGCAAATGCATGTCTGTGGCGCTAAGCAGTCACCATTCTCGCATTCTGGCTCACAAATGGGCTCACATTTGTGCTGAGAGTCTGAAGCGAAACGATAGCCAGGCTCACAGACACAAGTCCCTGGTGCACTGCAGTTGCCATGAATGCAGCTTGGAGTGCACTGGGGCTCGCAGCTGTTGTTGGGGCCCATGAGATAGCCCGGATTGCAGGCGCACACCTCAGGCCCAAAGCAGTATCCATTCGGGCAGCCCTGACTGCAGTTGGGTCGACACTTTTTCTCCCAAGCAGGGTACTCGTAGCCCTCGTAGCATTCACACACATCCGGTGCCACACATCTGGCATAGTCATCGCAGCCACGTGGACATTGCGGTTCACATAGGTTTTGATTATTTTGGACATAGCCCTCGTCACATATGCATTGGTCCGGCTGCTGGCAGCTGCTGTGCTCCGGGCATGCTTGAGTACAAATAGCCTGGCAGCTGCTATTATTCCAACTATAGCCCTGATCGCATTGACATTCTCCTGGTGCTACACATGAGCTGTGGGTTCCACAGCCAGCATTTCCACAGATGGGAACGCACATGCCAATATCCGCACTTAATTCATATCCAGGGTAACACTCGCAATGATTGGGTTGCTTGCAGATGCTGTCTTCTGGGCAGCTGGGCGAGCATACGGGCAAACAAGGGGCATCTGGCGAGGATCTCTCGTAGCCCACTTCGCACTCGCAGGTGTTGGGTGCCGAACAGAAGCTATTATCTCCACATGACGGAAAACAACTTGGTACACAGTCAATATCGTTGTCGTTCATCCTGTAACCATCGTGGCAGACACACATACCGGGCGCCACGCAGTTGCTGTTCTTGCCACAAGCGTCGCAAGAGGGTCGGCAGTCTGGTCCTTCATATCCAGCATCACATTTACATTGATAGGGAGCGGCACAGTGGCTGTGAGGAACGCAACCATAGCAAACGGGTTTGCAGTCATCTGTTGATCCTTCGTAGCCATCACAGCAGAAATATTGTGTTTCATATCTATAACGTATCTACACAGAAAAAATAAGTTTAATATATATGTATATACTTTGTAATATGCAAATTGGGGCATATTCGATGGGTTCTCAAGAACTTTGCGAGCTAGAGACTGCAGATCACCTAGTAGGAATTTCTCGAGAAGAGCCTTATTATATGTGATGTCTCACCTCGGGAACAGAATGAATTTCGTTTTTTTGTGCATTATGCCAAATTAAAAATGTTCTCTTTCTGTACGTAACTGTCACGAGTTTTGTTACAACTACCATGTCTGAAACTGGTACGATTCGACTGCAAACATTTGCTTCAATAACTGTTGTTAAACAACAGAAAAGTAGGGTTATCAAGAGACACAACCAAAAATTTAAACACTTCATGACTGACTCCTTGAATATAATTATTTTCGAGACTTCGCAATTTTTAAATGACACATCAAACGCTCGTTCTAAACTCAACTGAGCAGTGGCTGATACATGAATATTTTTTTTCCAGTTACAGACTTGCAAGTATGAATGTACATCCGTTTTATTTGATAGGCACAAAATAAAAATCGTATATGAATTGTGTATTAGTTTTAATTTGATATGTATGTAATATCAAGTTCGTCTGTGTTTGGTGTGGGAGCAAAATCAAAAATATAAACAACAAACTTTGCAAATAAAGTCTTAGTCATTTTTATCAGTGATTAAAGTATTAAAGCAGACATTTAAGTGCTGCTTAGAGTTTAAAGCTTATAAAGCTTACAATTTTCTCAGAAATGTAGATATTAGTGTATATCATATCAAAAGCGTAAGTGATCCTTTAAAGGTACATAAAATCAGGTATTTTTCAATCATTGCTTAAAAAAATATTTAGCATTAACACTTTATATATTTTAATTAAAACAAACCTTTGGTGCATGTTGAAAATGATGGGAGTACTGATAGAACCAATTATTATGTGAATACTCCTGAACTGGTTCCATATAGGTGATGAAATTATTCCTAGTGCATACATTCGATCCGTATGCACCGTACGCACTGTATGCACTTACAGTTGACAAATGGTTACAAAATAAATACAAACTAGCCCAAATATACTTATTCATAATTAACTTATTTGTGTTGCTCTTATTAAAAAAAAATATAATGTATTATGTTAGCTCCGTTTAGAAACGCGTTTTAAATACAAATGAGGCTCCGATAAATGTAAGACTTGCTATATTCTGAATTTCATACACCATATACAAGCTTTTAAGATAAAACAAACATTTTGATAGTGCTTTATTCGGCTGCCATTCAAAAGCTTATTCGCTGAGTTGCTCGATAACAAAATATCACAATTAAAACTTTAGCAAATTATTCTTAGAGCTTGAACGGGTTATTAAAAGTATACCTTCGATATTTTAATAAGACAGCATAAAAGTAATCTGAGAAGCTTTATGTAAGTTCATAAATACTTTATGTGTATTAATACCATACACGTTCTATCGTGCTCTTATAATGTGTTTGTAAAAGACCTTGGCTTGCACAATTATATTATATTAAATAGGAAGAAATATAAATAAAACCACTTGAGATAAAGACAAATACTGTTGCGGAGTTTATCTCAATAAGAAAATAAAACAATTCTAACAATTTGCCACTTGTTAATATTTATTTATGTTTTAAAATAAATTAAACACTAAACTAAAATTTAAATTAAGCAAATCTTAAGTCATAGTAACGAGAAGTGTAATATGTATTGGACTATTGCTTAACTGTGATTTAACAAACTGCTAACCTCAAATATTATTTTTAGTATTTGAGGTTTGCATAAATTAATATGCGTCACAATGAAAAACACGTTCATATTTTAATGCTATCCATACATCAAATTGGCACAGTCAAACATATTTACATATAAGAAGTATTATCAATGCCCTCCAGCCTCGTATCCATACATCAAATTGGCACAGTTAAACATATTTACATATAAGAAGTATTGTCAATGCCCTCCAGCCTCGTATCACAGCTATGCAGATCAATACTGTGCAGATCAGTGCCCATTGCATCCTTATGCGAGGCATAGCTAGGCTCCCTATACCGCCTGGTCAACACAAAGGCAATACAGGCAACAAGACCAACGATGGCTAAAATAACAAAGAAACTACCGATTGACATCAGTGTCAGGGCCATGGCATGGGAGCAGTTGCGACTCTCTGCATCATCTGCCTTGTAGCCGGCAAGGCATTCACATTTGTCTGGCTCAGCACAGTAGCTGTTGTCTCCACACTCGATGCTGCACTGTGGCATACAGTGATTGCCCTCGCCCAAATAGCCTAATCTGCAGGCACACTGGCCCGGACTCACACAAAAGCTGTGCTCCTCACACTCCGGAGCACAAATCGGCTCACAATGGCCATCGGAGTTCATTTGATAGCCGACATTGCACGCACAGACTCCCGGTTGACTGCAGTAGCTATTGATGCCACAGTTCTGCTCGCATCTGGGCTGACAATGGTGACTCTCTGGATTCGATCTATAATAACCGTTAAGGCATTCGCATTTGCCAGGCTTGGGGCAATGTGTGTTATTGCCACAAGCCACACAGCTGGGCTCACAGATACCGTGTTGGGACATTTGATAGCCCTCCAAGCAACCACAGATTCCAGGCTTCAAGCAGTAGCCATGTGCACCACAGCCTGACTGACAAATTGGTTTACAATTGCCAGAATTATCCATATGATAGCCTTTGTTGCATTCACAGGTATCGGGTTTTAGACACTGTGCATGCTCCCCGCATGGCTGCTGGCAAATGGGCTGACAAATGCCCAGCTGATCCTCCTCGTAGCCCACATTGCAGTGACATACCTCCGGCTTGGCACAGTGACTGTTGATGCGGCATTGCCTGGCACACTGTGCCACACACAAACCCGTTTGATCTCTCTCGTAGCCCGGCTGACAATCGCATTGATCGGGTGCTGCACATTGCTCATTAGGACCACAGCTATGTTCACATGTTGGCTGACATACGCCGAGCTGATCCTCTTGGTAGCCCGCTAGGCATTCGCATATTTCTGGACGGGCACAGTATTTATTCTTTGCACACTTTTTGGGGCACTGTGGCTGACACACGTTGTCTTCATCTCGTTTGTATCCCGGCTTACAATCGCATTGCCCAGGGCTGACACAGTATTCATCATTGGGGCATTTTTTGCAAATGGGCTGACAGACTCTCAGTGCATCCTCCTTATAGCCTTTGTTGCACCTACAAGTATCTGGCTTGGAGCAGTGTTTATTGATTCCACACTCCCTTTGACAAATGGGTTCGCAGTTTGTTGCGTTTATTGCTGACCATTTGTATTTTATTTTGCAGATGCATATCCCTGGTCTATGGCAATATGCATTCGATCCACATTTGTGATCACATTGTGGCACACATCGCATTTTGGAGTTTTTGATTAAGGCGTTGTATCCTTGATGACATATGCATTTGGGTTCTGCGTTGGGTCCATTCTGCACACAATCCGCATTTTTGCACTTCGGTTCACATTTACGCTGACAAATTTCGGGGTATTCTTTTTCGACCTGCATAAGAATTTATCTTAAACATTTATTTATATTAACATGCATCATTACTTTACCTTTGTTACGTTGAAATATTCATAAACTTTTCTTGGGTTCACCTTTCCAGTTGTATTGACTCGGAAATGAACTACCACCTCGGAAACTTTTGTGTGCCTGACAACCATCTTTGGTATGCAGGCCGGATCTTGATCGGTTATGCTCAAACTGGACGCCAAAAATGCCAGAAACAAGCATATCTCAAACAGCTGACGCCAAACACCAGCCATTATGTTGAAGTTAATTTTCACAATAATCCTTTTTCCTGTAGTTTGCGTTTTGTAATTTGAAATAAAACTGATTCAGATTTGTTATTGCAGTGACTTTTATAGCTTCCAGTCGTCATTATAGGCCACCACAAAGCCACAAACCTTTACAGAATCATAATTATATTTTTAACATTTTTTAGATTCTTACAAAAGATTTCTCGCGTCAGAAGCGCTGACGGGATAAATATATTTGCCAGTTGAATGAAAAATAAGCCCGCTTAATTGCAGAAAAATAAGATATTAGGTTTTCATTCATTTCAAACGTTTGTACTAAAAAAACATTTTATTTAAAAAATAAAATTTTTTTGTTCGCGAATAATATTTTTGTAACTGAACGGAATTATTAAATATGTGACTAATAACTAATACTATGTGTGACTAATATAATAATATATGACTTATAATAATAAAAATGATAAAAAAAAAAAAAAAAAAATGATATATATTTTCATTCAAATTGATAACATCATAAGCAACGAAATATAGCATTCATAATCAAAACATATACTACAACAGAATTTTGGGGCTGATCATATGTTTTATATTAAGTCACAAAAGTGAATAACGTTCAAACAACAATGTATACGAATTTTAGTATTAAAATGTGTATTCGATTTTATTAATTTTTATATCAATCTAAAACGATTGCACTCTGAACTCAAACACTGTTCCCAGGTGAAGAAGCAATGTTTAAATGCATTTATAAATAAATACAATAAATGGAATGAATGTCTTTTATTTTGGTTTGATGTTGTATAAGAAGAATATTATATTCTATATGATAAGCGGAATCTATTTTATTCATTTGTGCATATTCAATGTTAAGGACCTCTGCAACTTGAAGCGTATCGCAAACAGTCAGCCGACTGTTGGACGAGGAGGTCGTTGTTTGGGACACATTGGGTTCAACAAACGCATTTATAGAATATACATATGAATGTATGTAGTATATTCATAGCACTGTGATAAGCGATAGCACAAAAGTCCGGTCAGTTGCAATTGAAACATTATTTGTCTGTTCATTTGCTAATTGTGCATTGAAGCAACTGGTGCGACTAATAAGTACAATAATGTGGCGACTACTTATCGTTTGTTTGGCCAGCATGGGTTTCATCTGGCTACAAATCGATGCCTGTGTAGAACGCGCACCGTAAGTTAAATGAAAAAAATTCTCAAAAGTGCTTAATTAAACCCTTACAATCCCTTAGGGTTATGAAAATGAGAGTTAGTCTGGTGACAATGCGAAAATATCAAGGACTGGGCAATTGCACCCACGACTGTGGACCCTTGGTGGTGCGACCAATTAAAGAGGTATGTATTGAAACAAAAATAAAGAACAAACTTATTCTTTTGAACTCTTGTACAGACATACATGTCAGTGGATTTGGTTTGCTGTGAGGGTTACACGCGAAAGGATGAAGAGTAAGCAGCATATATAACATTCATACATAATATTTTTTCCTCATCTTTTTGATACGTTTGCAGTAGCGAATGCTTGCCCAAGTGTCACGATTGTGGACCTGGTGGCAAATGTCTCGCACCCGAGCTCTGCCTGTGTTATCAGGGCTACAACAATCAGAAGAATCGCAGCATCTGTCTGCCCGAATGCACTGTGCCCTGCGTAAATGGAGAATGCACCGCACCAGGTGTGTGTCGTTGCTTGGAGGGTTTTCGTATGCGCAACGACACCCAGGGCGTATGCGAGCCCATATGTGATGCTGCAATGGATTGCACAAACGGACACTGTGTGCAGCCGCAAAAGTGTGTCTGCCATTTGGGCTATCAGCGCAACGAGACGCTCGGCAAGTGTGTGCCCATGTGTGCGGTCAAGTCGGAGCATGGCGATTGCGTAGGTCCCAACGAGATAAAGTGTCATGACGGCTATGATTTGCACTGGGATCATGCGGTGCATCTGCGCTGTGATCCAGTGTGCAGCAGTGGCTGTCGCAATGGTCTGTGCCTGGAGCCGGAGCGCTGTGCCTGCAATCTGGGCTATGCGCATGTGGACAATCGCATCTCGGCCGGCTGTGAACCCGTCTGCCAGCCTGCCTGCGTCAATGGCACGTGCGCGGCACCCAATCACTGCCGCTGCCTGGAGGGACATGTGCCGCTCAATGGCTCGCATGTATGCACGCCCAGCTGCCGTGAGGGCTGTGAGAATGGTTTTTGCAATGCGCCCGGTCGCTGTGAGTGCGATGAGGGATACATGAAGATATCGCCACATCGCTGCAGTCCCGAATGCCAGCCCGCCTGTGGAAACAATGCACGCTGCACTGCACCCAATACCTGCAGCTGTGACGAGGGCTATGTCAAAGTGAATGGCAGTGCACAGCACTGTGAGCCCTACTGTGCCAAGAGCTGCTACAATGGCATCTGCAGCAGTCCGGATGTGTGCACCTGTTTGGCCGGCTACGAGGCCCTGACTGCCTCGTACTGTGTGCCCAAGTGCAGTCGCTCCTGCATCTATGGCAGCTGTGTGGGACCCAATCAGTGTCGTTGCTTCAATGGTCATCGTCCCAGTGCCCACGATCCGTACGTGTGTGAGCCCATTTGCAGTGAGGATTGTGGCCATGGTCGCTGCATTGCTCCGGAGATCTGTGAGTGTGAGCCGGGCTATAAGAAGCGTTGGGCCACCGGCACCTGTGAGCCCCATTGCACTCAAATGTGCATCAATAGCCGCTGTGAGGGCGGCACGGGACGTTGTCGCTGCTATCAGGGCTATCAGTTGAGGGCTGGCTCCAACTCGATATGTGATCCTGTGTGCTCGCCCAGCTGCCAGTTTGGCAAGTGTGTGGAGCCCAACAGCTGTGAGTGCTTTCCGGGCTATGAGGATACCAAGCTGAACTATGTCTGCGCACCCAGCTGTCGGCCTGCCTGTGAGAATGGACGCTGTGCAGCACCCGGACGCTGTGAATGCAACGCCGGCTTTGAGGTCACGAATTCCAGTCAGCCGCATCTGTGTCGTGCTCAGTGCAAGGAACGCTGCATCAATGCCGAGTGCCTGCGTCCGGATGAGTGCACCTGTCTCTTTGGCTATAGCTTCATCGAGGGCAGCACCACAGAGTGTGCTCCCTTTTGCAGTCAGAGCTGTGATTTGGATAGTGTTTGTGTGGCACCCGAGATCTGTGAGCAGCGTACCTTTCGGGCACTGTCTGGTGGTGGTGCTGGTGGCTTGTCCAACTGGACGCAGCTTGGACTGGCCGTGTTGCTCTGTGTGTGTCTGGTGATGTTGCCGGTGTTTCTGATGCGCGAGTTTCTGCAGCGTAGACAGGCTCGTAAGGATAAACAGCAGGCGCATCTTATTGAGAATCCCAGCTATGGCGTCGTTCTGGCGGCCAGCGATGATCTGCCCAGTGAACAGGAAATTGGACTTGGAGATTAGACAGTAAATATCAGCCCAGAAACCTCGATGCGAGAAATGATTTTTTTAAAAATGAATAAATATAAGATTTAAGATTCCATGAGGGCAGCAATATTGACCTGATGCGTCCGTTGCATATTTTCTCGCTGTCATAAAGAAAGAGAATTTATATATTATTATTGTGATTGTAGATAAGCTGGCATATGATTAAAAATACATATAAATAAATGAAATTGAATATTATACATATTTCTTTAACGATTAATTTCAGCATTCTTTTCCCAATAAATATTTCTCATAATTACCGTAAATAGATTAACTTTAATATATTATGGCTTGGTTTGGGTTTCACATCAATTGTTTTTCTATGTGTATATAGAACTAGTTGCCGACAAATGCTTAGCATTTTGCAATTTTACGAGCATATCGAAATATATATATTAACTAAGCTAAACTACACACTAAATACATACACATATGTATATATGCTGAATATACTAGTAGACTATATATAGTGGTCTTAACTAATTGCGTATATCTATTAATAAATTACATACATTTATGTAGTACATAATACTCGTGTTTAACTTTCGCTTGGATCCATTCGATGCAATATTGTGAATATGGAATCCTTAACTCGAACTCAACAAATTGACTACTTAAGACTATTTTGTAATGCTTCCAATATACATACATACATATATAAATATGTATAGTATTAGTATTTACACTATGCCCCAAATATACAATCTATGAACACAGTGAGCTTTCTGTTCCCCATTTTACAGGAAGGTCTCCTTTTGGCTTCCTTCGATTTCCCTTTTTCCCACCCGATGCCAGCTGCCCCAAAACACTTTGCTGCTGCCCGGTCATGGTGGCGGCGATGCATCATTTGGAGCTGCTGGTGGCTTCTCTGGCTGCTTTTGGGCTGCCACAGCTGCTGCTGCTGCCGCTGGTGGTGGTGGCGTGTGCATCACAAGAAATCCACTCGAGACTCCAGGCAACGGCATACCCATAAATGCACCCCCCGCCGAGTCGCCATCCTCCATGACAACTGAACTGTCGGCGGCTGAGGGTATGGTGGGCAGAAATCGTACTCCCAGACGTGGCGGCGATGAATCCTCCTCCTCCTGCACAGCCTCCTGGCGCACCAGACGCGGCTTGCTTAATGCTTCATGCGGCTGTTTGCCATTGTGAGCTGCAACACAAGAATTAAATATTAAACATGGATATTAAAAAGTGGTTTTTTAATGATGTTTGCTTAAATTGGATTTCTTAAATGGATTGATAAAAAAAATTACGGTTTTGATCCTAAATTTGATGCTTGCTTTAATGAATATTCATCTTTGCTTTATCTTTAACACACAATATAAAATTAATTTGTAAGTTGAAAACTAAAAAGGAGTTCCCTAACGTGTATTTTAAAATCTTTTTACATATATTTATTTACTTTAAAAAAATCATTTAGTTCACTTAGCTCAGTTTTTAAAAAAAAACAAGTGAGAAGGCTCTAGTCGAGAAATCCCGACTAGGACATACCCTTAACCCGGTTCGTAACGCTTACAGTTACTTGTGTGTATTCTGCTAGTGACCAATATGACCAAACTTCAATCTGCAATATCTTCGGTGTTTCTATACCGATTTTGATCAAATTGTGTTAATGTTCATTATTTTATCCGTAGTTTCAAACCTCATTTTCACAATTTTGAAATTCAAGATTTTTTTTGTTATCGATCACATGTGTATATCGGAAACCAGAAATGTTATCGAAAATTTAAAGCAAACTTGATCTTCTCATGGTATAGGAGAGTTTAAGTTTAAAGTTTGAAGTCTCAAGCTCTTATAGTCTCTGAGATAGACAGATAGATAGGACAGACAGACAGACGGACAGACGGACATGGCTAGATCGACTTGGCTGTTGATGCCGATCAAGAATATATATACTTTATAGGGTCGCAGATGCTTCCTTCTGTCTGTTACATACATTTGCACAAAACCATTATACCCTTATTTACCCATTTTATGGGTTAAGGGTATAAAAATACATAAAAAAAAGCGTAGCCGACCTCAACAAATATGTATTCTTGATCAGAATCCAAAACAAATGTTTGCTTCTTTGACAACGAGGCAAAAGTTCTTGAGTCATTAAGCTAAATATTTGGGTAAGGCTTTTCTTTAGTTGAAGATAGATTATAAAATTGTGAAGATCTCCTAAGGCTGTTACGATCGATAAAATATTTTTCTTTTGTGGAATTAAAAACGTTTTAACCTTTTTCTATTCAAAAAGCAAACCAAGCTAATAACTTATTCGATATTAATTATCATTCCTTTGTTTAAAAGATTTTTTATTATTAAAGCAGATGTCATTGATTTCTCCCACTCACCTATAATGGAAGGCAAAGGAGTACTGCTGCCGGCACTGGAACGCGACAGTCGGAATGTGGATGTGCTGGCAGTTGTGGCCGATGCAGAGGAGTCATTGCGTGAACTGGATAGATTCGAGTCCTGTGACGTCTTCCGTGTGATAAGCCAGGCAGAGTGACGTCTCCGTCCATGCGTATGACTCTGACCAGGTTCCATGAGCTTCAGTGGCATGCCGCAGTTCGACTGCGGTGCAGGCGTTGAGGAATTACCGCCATGCCGCCAGCTAGAGCTGCGCGAGCTGCAAAAGTTCTCGCTGGAAATGGAACTGGCACGATTCTTGCGCTGTTGTCGCAGCTCTGCAAACTGATATTGATACGGATTTGCTGCAGCCGCGGTGTAGGCGCGTTGCCGTCGCTGCTGCGGCTGGCGTCGCTGCTTGCGACGCGGCTTGCCACAGCAGAAGCGCTTTAGACGCTGCCACAACGTTGGCTCCCGTTCCATCTTGTGCCAGTTGGGCATCTCGCTGGGCAGCATGCGCAGACAGCGACAGCCTGGCGGATGTGCCAGTCCCGTGGCAGCAGGCAACAAGGGAGGCGGCAGCTGTCCGCCCCCAGCACCACGCTTGCCCCCGCCACGTGCGGCACGAGCAGCTGTGGCAGCGCCACCCACGCGTGTCTCCTCGAAGTGCTTGCAGAGTGTGACACAATCCTTCTTGAACTGCTTCGTCATAATGGCATAGAGGAAGGGATTACAGCAGCTGTTCAGCGGCAGCACAAACACCGTAAAGATCTTCGCCTGCTCCAGCGAAATGAGCTGCAAGCCAAAGATGGCCGTTATCGAAAAGAAGGCAATGGGCGACCAGCACAGAAAATCCGTAAAGACCAACAATGCCATGCGTTTGGCAATCCGCGAATCATTCGTATTCCATGCCTGACTGCCCCTTATGGCCCAATACATCTTCAGATAGCAGCCCATAAGTGTTAGAAATGCGCAGCCATTGATGAACATCAGGCTGATGACGTACGTTAAGCTCGCAACGCCCGTTGTCGTCTCAAAGGGCAAACAGACGGCAAACTTGCGATAGTCGGAGACGCCCAGTAGTGGCAGGAATGCCATCATCAAAGCAAACATCCAGCCCACACTCATGATATAGCCAGCCTGACGCAGCGACAGACGTTTATTCAAATGGATGGCATGGGTTATGGCATAGTTCCTTTCCAGCGTAATCACTGCCAGCGTGTAGACAGATAGCTCCGAGCTGAGCACCGCCAGGAAGCCAGCCAGCTGGCAGAGTAACGACATTTGCCAGGGTATTGCAAACATGCGAAACTCACCCAATGTGGCTGCATCCACAATGGCCAGAATGCCCAAATAGATGCCCATAAAGAAGTCAGCGGCAGCCAGATTGCACACTAGGAATCGTGGCACATCCATCTTAGATCTGGAGCACACGAGCACAAAGACAACAGTTCCATTGCCCAACAGTGCCAGCAGAAAGACAACCCAAACACCACAACGCAATGTCCACCAGTCAAAGAGATCGGCACAGGGCAGAAAGGGACCTGGCATTGGCAGACATTGCACCGAACCTGGTTGCAAATCATCCGCTGTTATGCCACTGAATAGACCAGTGCCAAAGCCATAGCCGGTGCCGGGTCCACTCACATCATGCTCCTCAAAATACTCTTCCATATAGCTGCTGGGGGATTGACTGCCAGTCGGCAACTGCTGCAGATCCTCATTCATATTGTAGTTATTCATTGGCGAATCCCACAGATCGTGCATAGCGGCACCCAACTGTTTGCTGAGATTATCTGCGAAGAGAGGAACGTGAAGTTATATTTTGTTCACTTTAAACTATTGCTTTTAGGGAGGGTAAGGTATTGAATTTTTTTTTTTCATTTTGTCATTGTGTCAAAATTTCAAGTCAATTAGTGCAAAATTGACGAAGTTGTGGGTATTTTTATACCTGCCAGATTTTTGTTTTACGCTGGATTTTTTTGTGCCTTAAACTTTCAACCGTTTTTCCCTTAACTTACGTTTTCAAAGTCGGTGCCCCTCATAACTTTAAAACTACTACACCGATCCTTTTGAAATTTTGAACGCTATATCTGTACATAATTTACGAGGTAACGCTGGGGAGGATTTTTTTTGTTAATAATTTTTATTTGCCAATAACAAATTCAGTGAATTTTTTCCAAAAAATTGTGTTTTTCTCATCAAAGTGTTCGGAAAAATTCAAAAAATGGAATTTCAAAAAACTCTACCAGGGTTACCTGGAGAAAACTATTATCTAACGAATGAACTTTCATTTTTTGATTTCAGATGATCCAGCACCGAGCTATGAGGGGCAGTCTACTATTTTTCGAGACACTTCCAAAAAATTGCTGTCATTGCCATATTTTTTATTTTTTCATCCTAAAAATTTTACAAGACATTCTTCAGATGTCATACTTGAATGTACCACTAATTGAGTAAAAAGATTTTAACTGTGTCGTTCGAAACAAAATCACAAAAATATGGGTTTTTTCTTTTGATTTGACCTTACCCTTCCCTTAAGATGAAGTGGATTTATTCTTTGTACTCACGCATTTGTGGCCAAATGTTCATCATGCTGTTGTTCCACAGAGTCATATCGAACTCTGCATCAGAGGGAAATAGTACCGCTTCCTGGACCTGTGAGGTCTTGCGCTGAGCAGACATGGCCACCAGGGGCAGAAAGGCACAGCAATGATAGGCATAGGATAGTATCAGAGTCTGAATGCGTGGAAAGGTATCGGGTGGTGGAAACTCGCGCAGTTTTGGATTATTAAATGTCTTTAAATGGAGCAAGGCGCGCAGACCAGCTTCCGGCAGATGTGGGAATATGTTATTGCCCAAATTGAGATCCTCTAGAGCTGTGAACGCCGCAAACGCATCCTTGTGTATAGAGGCAATCTCATTGCCTTCCAGATCACTAGGAATGAGAGCAAAAAACTATAAGCAATTGTGTCTGAAAAGATCGCTTTTCACTTACAGCAGCTGCAGTTTGGGTATGCCTTGAAAAGCGTCCTGTGGCAAGGATTTAATGCGATTGTAGGACAGCAACAGATCGTGAAGCTGTTTCAGCCCATGAAATGGTCGTCCTTGCAATGATTCAATTTGATTACTCGATAGATCTCTAAGAAAGAAAATAGAATTTATTATTAATAATAAACTTGGCTTAAGCTTTCGAATAGTACTTACAACAGCCTTAAGTCTCTGCAGCTACTTAAATTTGGGATGTTTTTCAGGGAATTGGTTTTAAGTTCTCTACGAGAAAATAAATTTGTAGATATTGAAGAATTATTCGGTTTTTCTAACTTACAAACTCTTCAGTCTTGGCGTTTGACGACACAAATTTGCTGGCACCTCCTGTATGCCCGCCCGATCTAGCTTCAGTATCTCCAATGCATGACAGCCCTCCAGTTCGGGAAAACTCTTCAAAGTGCGCACATCGGAGAGTATACTAAAGAGGTCATTAATATTAAACTGGTTTTTACAAATAAAATGTCTTTTCTTACAGTTTTCTCAGCTTGGACATGCCGCGAAAGGCACTCGATGTGATCGTGGACAAAGGATTCGCTCGCAGATCCAAAATTTGCATTGTACGTGGCAGTTCCGTATCATTTATCCAGCGCAAACGGTTGCTAGTCATGGAACTGCAGGAGAAACAAAAAACAACAAAAAGAAAATATGGCTAGCTTGTATCTATAAGTTGCACTATGCTGACAAGTGGCACTTGCCGCGTTGCAGCTGCATTTGAAAGTCAAGTTGGCTGGCAACCAAAAGTAACTGTGACAACTGCCACGCATAAAATCAGTTTCTTTATACTGTATGTGTACTTCGTTTTGGGCGCACATTTTGTTATCGTCTTTTGGTTTTTCTTGGCCAACATTCAGGAAATGCACATGTGAACATTTCCAAGGTACTTTAAGACCTCCCCATTTTACATTTGTGGGTCAACATTTAAGGTCGAATTTAATCAAAGTTCTTTAATATTAGAGCTTTTATAAGTAATCATTTTTTTGGTAAATACATTTGAATTAAACATTCATTGCTTCTCGTACATTAACAACGTTCTTATAAGTTTTTTTTTCCTTAATTTCCTTGAGCACACTTCATTAACTCTCGACCAAATCTCAATGTTTATTGGTTTTAATTTGTGACTCTTCTTTTTTCCCCTCAAAGAAATCGTTAGCTCTGCTTGAAAGTCTGAACAAACTGCCAGTAATACAAAATGTTTTTAATCCTTTTAAATTTGTTTTGCTTGAGAAAGAAAATAAAAATAAACCACATCCCATGTGAGCCGAGAAAAAGTGCAAGATTTCTAAAGTTAACCCCTTCAATGCTTAACCCCTTCTTCTACAGCTGCAGCGAATTTATTTGCCAGCTTAATTCCCCAATCATGGGGATAGCAATGGTTCGGCTGAGTTCGGCATCGCTGAGTGCATCGCAGCGTGCCTTTTATCGCAACATTTAACATGCTCATAATTATCCTGTTTACCAGAAATTGAATTTCCTTGGGGACACATTTGAGCAACGTTGAGAAAGGCAAGAAGCAAAGCAAAAAAGAAGTTGCAACGATGTCAACGATTCGCAATGACAGTCGCCAGTTGTTGCCGCTGTTTTCGCAGTTGCCACTCGCAGGAAGTGCGTGTGGCACACAAACAAAATGAAATCGCAACTAAATGACAATATTATTATAGCATAAACGACTATGATATGCTCTTAGATGGGAGTTGCTTATTTTTGCATAATTTTTTTTGAGAGGCTGAAGATTTATTCTTATTTTTGCGTATTTTATACCTACAATTAAATACTTAAAAAATACATTAATACTTTCTTAGGAATATTTTTTTTTGTCAAGTTAGTAAATGTTAAATAACAACCCGCTTTAAAAAGTTGAGATACTCAAATGAAGGATATAAAAGAAATGCATTTTGCTATGGTTACAGGATGTGGCTCAAGTCAACGGCAATTGCAGTTGCTACAAGATGATGTTGGCTGGCGGGGGAGGGGTGTTTAGGGCTATGTCGTAAATTCGCGAAGTAATGATGCGTTATGATTTTTGGTTTCCGCTTGTTTGCCGCCTGACAAAGTAGAAGGAAATGTTGTGTTGCCAACTTGACAATGCAGCAAATTGTTGCAAGTCCTTACTTATCCCCGCACTCCATGCTCCGCTCACCCCTTTTGTTTTCTAATCTCTTTCAAACACCTGGTGCAAATACTTACAGTTCCTGCAGCTGTGGCAATTTCCCAAGTCCCTCCGGCAAGCTGCTTATCAAATTATCATCCAGCTCTCTGAAAAAAACATAAAAAATATTATTATTTAAGCATATTTCAAATAACGTTTACAAATATTCAAACTCCATCTGTGAGTCATGTTTGCATGCGTATTTGCATTTGTATTTGGTTTGATTGCGGTTCGCTTTTCAAGGGTCCAGTCTTTGTGAGTGGTACGTGTCCGCACGTAGCTGCAACAGTCTGATTGGATGGACCCTGGACACAACCCCAACAATGTTGTTTGATGCAAATTTATGCATGAACATAAAGTTTAGTTTTGAACAAAGTGCATTGATTTCAATTATACGTGAGGGTAACAAAAATAATAAAATATTTAAAACGTTTTCGTTAAGATTGAATTTTATATTAGTTTTCTTACACATTTATATTTTAAAGCTTTGAATTTTAAACATATATTTTTAATAGAGTTTTTTTAATTCAAATCTTTTACTGGAATCTTCTTGAAATATTTTTTGAAAAATTAAAATATCAACGTAAATGTTTTTTTGGTATAATATTAAATATTTAATTAATTCATATTAAATCCTTTTATAAATACGCCTCTTTATACATATATTAAATACCGCCCATTTGCGGTTCTTCTATCAGTTGTTCATTTCCCTATCCTTCAATGTGCGTGACTGGCATTAAAACAAAACTCGTGCAACTTTCACTTGGTGAACCACATTACAGACACGCAACTTGTTGGGGCGTGTCCGGTGGGAGTCTGGGTACAACACGAAAAAAAAGGGGAGCTCATAAATCTCTCGAGCAATGCATACGGAAAATTTCTTTATACTTTCAACACAGATTTACGCGTTGCACGGCAAAAGTTTTTCACTTTCACTTGATGCATTCTTCTTCTTCTTTGAACGTTTTTTTTCCCCTTCCCCTAAGATGACACTTCACGCATAGTTTGTCTGTTTAGTTTAGTTCCCACGTCTGTCAGCCACAACATAAATTTGCATATTTGTCATCGTCTGCAGCCCTCGCCGGTGTGTAAGCGTCGCCTTTTTTTTAACCAGCCAAAACGTATGCAATGCAAAAGCCAAAAATACGCGATAAACAGCGACAGCGACCGCGACTGCGAATGCGACGTCAGCAGCGGCGTCGCTACGACGACAATTTAAGCTGTCCCAAAACCTTAAAAAAAAGTTTTGCTCCAAAAAATTGAAATTTATTCGCGCCAAGCGCCACAACAACAACAAACTCCAAAAAAAAAATGAAACGGATAAACACCATTTCCACATGCACTTCAACTTGCTGCTGTTTACATTCTCTGGGTAAAGCGCTTAAGTATTGAAACTTTCAGAATGAAGTGTGCGGTGTGTGTGTGTGACTGTTATCTTTACAGTACATATACTCTACAATGAAAGGTGTTTTGTGAAGATAGGGTTGGACTGGTATTAAATGTGTGACGAAATTTAAACATTTTCAATATATTTTTAAAACTTTTCCATAAATATTTGAATTCCTTAACGCATTTTTTTGGAATATTCATTAATATATATTTTATCCTATTAAGTTACGCTTTGAATCAAATTCTATTTATATTTTACTTATTCTTTTCTCTTTTGAGTTCTTAGCCTGCTTTAAAAATGTTCTTTAAGTCGGCTTTAATTTCATTTGGAGTTTTGTAGGTCGCTTCATGTTTGTCTGTTCAAAAATCGTTACATCCTTTTCGGTTCTGTCCTGTCCTGTCACGACATGTCCTGTCAAGTCACTTGTATGTGTATGTACGCATGTGTTATTGTTAAGTTCTTTTTAAAGTATTTGTTGTTGCTAGAAGAAGTTACTTACAAAACTTTTAGAGCCGTTAAATTCTTGAGAGCGCCCGCTGAGATTTTCATAATTTGATTTCGCTTCAGTAAACTGTAAAAGAAGCAATAAAACATAAAATAAAAACAATATATTAAATTCATAATATATTAGCTAAGTAGTGTATACTTACAGCACGATTAAATTTGGCATGCGCGGAAAATCTTCATCGTTTATTATGTTCAACAAATTGCTGCCCAAATTGCTAAACATTTTGGTATCCATTAATGTGGTCGCATAATTGATGTAAGTGGAGAAAAGAGTAATAATAAATAATCGCGAAAACTTTATGTGCAAACAGCTTTTGATTATTATTCAGTTTTTTTATGGAGTACAAATGAGCAATTCCAGAAAGTTCTTTAGTTTTTGTTATGTAAAAAAAACATGCTTAAGAAACTATTGATAGTTTTGTAGAGCTTAGTTAAATAGTTTAGGAAGTGTTGAAATAACTTTTTACTTTCATAAAATACCATTTGGTTAAATAGTTTTATTTACTGACTTTTAAGTGTTTGACTCTTGGTCAGTTGTTGATCATTGCATTAACAAATTTACACGATTCATTTGGCGCATGCATTTCAATTATAGCCCACAAATATTTACAGCCATAACATACACATTTGTGGCTTAAAACCCAAAAATTCGCTAATTGCACATGAAAAATTATGCACACAAAATATATACAAACAAACTAAAAAGTCGACAACGCATAATTATGCACAACAAGTTGGGATTATCAATTCAGTGTGCTTGGGAATTGTAAAAATATTTAAAACATGCAAATAAAATAATAAAAATATATAAAAATAATAAATGAAAAAAACGCTCACAGTGCTTCGAGTGTTCGGAGTCCGGCCAAAGCGTTTGTTGGAATGCGATAGAAGAGATTGCCCTCGAGGCGCAGGGAGCGCAGTTGCTGCAGGTTACCCAAACAGTTGCCATCCAGGCTGACCAGGGCGTTGCCATTCAATTGACTAAATGATGGTGTGGCGGGGGTGGGGAGGTGTTTGTGCGCGGGTTGTTTGAGTGTTGATATATATATATTTTTTCAACGATTGCAAATCGAAACGAGTGAAAGAAATAGAGAAGCGTAAAATATGAGCAAAATAGCGTGTAATTGCTGGCAAGTGTGTAAGTGTGTGTGTGTTATGTGTGTGTGCAGTCAGCAAACTAAAGCATACTAATTGATCCTGCAGGCGTCTCTTGCTGCCTTCGATTGCATCCTGTCTTTCTTACGCTTTGCTGGCAACGCTTAAAAGCAAACATTAAAACACAAACATACTCTCTCACTCTCTTTCTCTCTCTCTCACACACTCATACATTGAAATAGAAGTCCTTAGTGCATACTTACAGGCTGACTAGTTGACTGAGTCCTTGAAATGAATGCGGCGCCAAGGCTTTAAGGCCGCAATTTTGCAAGCTTAAACGCTTCAATTTGGCCAAGCCATAAAACGTATTCGGATCCATATTAATGATGCTATTGTCCGACAATGTTCTGCAAATAAACACAAAAAACCATCCCTTCGTCAACAACAAAAGTGCAAGGAAATTGCAAGGATAACCCAGAATAGCTTCAGTAATTAATCCTGTAAAACTTACCAAAACATATACATATATACGCTATGTAATCAAGTAATTTATATAGCCCAAACCTAAACATTGTCCTGACCCAAACCTGCATACATCCCGTCCCTAACTGACCACTGTGATTTTTTTAGAGGACTTGCTGTGAAATTGAATAATGACGCAGGCAACAATGAAAGTTTTTTGCGTTGTTCAACATTGTTATTGTTGTTGTTGTCGCTTTTGTTTTTCACATAATTTTTGTGTTTTTCAACAATCGCTCACTGCTTAGTATACAGATTAAAAATGTGGTTTAGAGAGAGTGTCTGAAATGACTTGTGGTTTGATCCAAAAAAAAAAAAAAACAGCACATCCGGCTGCGGGCATGGTGTGAAAAATACTGTGACAAGGGTTTGGGTTTTAACAACAAAAAAATGAACCATTAATAATATCCAGTTTCTATGAGATTAATTAAAGAGCTTGTTGCTTGATTGAATAAACAAGAAAAAAATAATTTACCAAATATTTTTTTTTACAGGAAAACAAATTAACTTGTTTTTTCTAAGTAGCTTTTCAGAATAACAGAAATAAATATGTAAAAAAAAATAATTAACTTCTTAATGAATATTATTATGATTAATATTATAATGAATAAAAATTTGACAAAAACAGGATTATTTTCTTAATAAATTTTATTTTGCTTTGTTTCATAAGCATTAAAAAAATATGTTAACGGCAAATATTATTTTTCTTAGTCCCTATATTTCTCCTGTTATTCCTAGAAGTTCCCAAGCAAATGATTATTTTTTCAAATAATCAAATCACTGCGAATGTGATCAGCTGGACTTTAATACAAAAATGCAAGTAATTTTCAACTTGTTTTCTTGTTAAAATAACTTTCTTGCTGCAATCTGCTTGTTTTTAACACTTCTTTAAAAAACAAACTTTACAGGATTAATAATCAAAGTTTTGTGGTTAACCTTAATTTTAATTCTCTTGTTATACTTACAGCTCCTCGAGATGTGGCACCATGAAAAATGAATTAGCCTCCAGGCTGGTCAAGTTGTTGTTGCCCAAATCTCTATGAATACAAAAAAACGGCAATGAAACAGAAAAATAAACGTACACATAAACAAATCGTATTTCAAGATGGCCATCTATCAATTTCAATAAGCCACTTGCACGGTAAATAAAATATTATCCTGAATAGAAAAGGCTGCCTAAACGTTGCCAATTGTGGCACGCAGCTAACTGTGGGCCATCAATCAAATGGTAGAAGGGCATTAAAAAAACATATTGAGCCAAGTTGGGTGAAGGAGGAATAAAATTCGAAAGGCAAACAGTTAAATGGCATAACAATGAAGATGAACTGCGGCAACAATTGGTCATGCAAACAGTGTGCAACGTGCCACATATGCATTGTGTTTTGAAGGTAGACTCAATGGACCATGACGTATGTCCGTTTGAGTGTCTCAAAGCGATGCGTTAATTAATAAATAATTTATTTATACATATATTTATTTATGGCCTGTTCGATTTGGCCATTAATCAATCGCTAACTTTTGTTGCTACTTGGAGCTTAGAGCTTGGAGTTGGCTGCATGGCCACCAAAAACGGGTGCCCAACTCCTTTGAGAGGCTTGTGGCGGCAAGAAAACGTGACTAACATACTAGACAAGCTCCAGCGACGATTGTGAAACGTCGCGCAACGTGGCGTATGTGTAATTAGATTAAACCGCATGCCAAAATCGAACCGAAAAACCGAATCGATTCAACAACACTGCGAAATTGACTTGTAATTAAACGAATGGGGAATACAAAGAATTCACGCAATCGAATGCTTTTATCTCATGCTTCTTAACCATAATCGCTTAATAATGAAATCGCTTAATAACGCTTAATATCGGCTTACTATTAATTGTGTTAATGTGCGACACAGTTAGCCATTTACCTTTTGACAGGTTTGCATGGATCTAGTAATGAGGCTGAAGCAGGTCGAACAGGTAATAATATGATTAAAGCAAATTAAGCTTGACTTTAAGGATTGACTGGTTTTTTTGATTTTTTTTAAGAATGTATTAAAAGAAATATAAGACTTTTATTTTCTTACTATAAATGTTAAGAGGTTGTTAAAAAATATTTTTTTATAAGGCTTTCAGAAAAGATAAGCATTTGTGGCCAACATTTAAATGTCTGGTTAAAGTTGTCATTAATTAAACTCTAGGTAAATTTGTAGCTCGCGCTAACTGTGGCTTAATCAATAGTGACAATAAGCATTATTCGATAACTAACAATTTAATACAAGTATATAAATGTTAATCTGCTTAAGTTCTTCCAATTTTCTCATTGTATAATTTAAATAATTTCTTTTTGTTTTTTTTCTTTTGATTTTGCTTTGTTAATTTTAATTAATAATTTTGTTTTAGTGACTAGTGCCTTAAATTTAATTTCTTTAGAACTTGTCGAACTAGGATGTTAATTAATTAATAATAATAATAATATCGACAAATGGAGCTATCAGAATACTTTTTCGATATTATTTTGGCTTGTGACGTCCAAATTTTTCCTCTTTTGCCAATGTGCAAGAGACAGCTTACGATCATTTTATTGATAGTAATATCTGGGCTTAATCGTGGTATAAATGTTAGCTTAGCCACAGGCCTCAGCTTAGTTTGTTTCTCAGAAACCAAATATTAAGACACTCCAATTTGACTAAGCTTCAGTTAGTTTCATTACACTGGGTCTAAGCTTCATAACCTTATTCCTATAAAATACATGTAGTATCTTCGATTATATTCAAATAGTTTCTTTTAGTATTTATTAGATTTAATTTTTATCTAGTTTTCACTACTTTTATGAAATCGATCGTACAATCTGAAGTTTCCGTCACCCCGATTCAAAATTTCAATTACTTAAGAATATATCACGTGCTTGGTTAGAGCTTAAATAATTGAATACTCACAGTATTGAGACTTCGCTGGGTAAGTTGACAGGCACTGCAAGAATGCCGATGCTGCGGCAACTTAACTTAAGATTCTCGAGGCTGCCACTGCAGTGGCAATGTTTTTGCACCCACAACTCACAGACACTGTGCTGAGTGCGAGTCGATGTTTTACTGTTGCTGCTGCTGCCGCCGACGTCATCGTAGTTGTTGCTGACGCTGACAGCAGCCGTTGCCGATTCGGCAGCAGCACGCTGACTGCCATGATACTCCTGAAGGGATTTCTCATACAGTATTTGTGCCTCACGTTCGGGATCTGATGAGGGCAGCATAACGTTCTCTCTAATGCCAGTCGGTGTGCTGGCAGTGGGCGTGGCAGTAGGCGTGACGGTGGGCGTGGTGGGCATTTTATTGACACTAATTGCGCTAAGTTGCTTGGCAGTGGCGCGAGTTTCTTTGGTATCATTGAAGCTGGCAACATTTAGCGTTGCATTTAAACGTCTCGTCGTTGCTGTTGCCGGCACTAACAGCGACGCCAGCAGCAGAAGCAGCAATAGCAACAGCAGCAGTTGCTGTAAACCGGCCGCTGTTGTTGTTACTTTCGCTGCTGCTGATGCTGCTGCTGTTTGGCCGGCGTCGCTGCGTCGTTGCTTGCGGCGGCGCCGGCAATGCGCTACCATCGTTTCTGCTCTAGTCGGCGTCGCTGCCGCTGCTGCTGCTGCTGCTGACGTTGTCGTCGCAGTTGCTGATTGATGCTGTCAAGCATTTGTCATTTGATGACAGTTTTGTGCGCAATTCGTTTCTCGCTCATGATTTTTTGCTCTCCTTGTTGTTGTTGCTGTTGCTGCTGCTGTTGCTGCTGGTTTTGTTAGTTTGCACGTTGTTTTTACCGCCGTTTTGCGCTCACTTTTGTGTATTCTGATTTGTATTTATTTTATTTACATTCACTTTCTGCTTCAGTTGCATTTCATTGTGTGTGTTTGCAATTTGTTGATATTGTTGTCGTTTCGTTTCGTTTGATGTCTCTTGTAAAGTTGTTGTTTGCAGCATTTATGTCACAGTTTATGCAATAGTTTAGAAAGTTCTCAAATCGCATGTGGATTGATGTACAGTGGGACTTCAAAAAAAGCAAAAGAATTGAATAAAATACACATAACGTATACGTTACATATACACTTGACTAAACTACATTATTTCATCAAATTTTAGTCTTAAGCTTATAATTTTTAAATTAATTCCACACTTTTCAATAACGTTCATTAATTTTTCTCTCATTCCAAGCACATTGCCAACACAAAAGACTCAAATATGTCAAGCAAACATCATAACCAACATCCAGAGTGCAAAATTAGCTAGTGACCAACTCCCATCAGGCTGTCAGAAAGAAACAAAAGTAGCAGACAACGAGGCCAGGGCAGCGAGAACAAAAGCGCAGCTGATGAATGACAAATTTGACAGCTGCCACGCCCATTGCTCAACACTGGCTGCATGCAATACACAGTAAAATTAATGAAGCTGTTGACAGTTTTTAAATTCGCACAATGCTCGTTTCGCTCTCTCTTAAATCGACCAAAAAACCAGGGATAGGATAAACACGAGCCTAAAAACCATGTCAAACGAGAAAAAGCAAACTACTCTAACTGTAAATATTTCACAAAATGTCAAGATATTAAAAGAAACACACACACACAAAACGGAAACAGAAGACATTTCCCCATCTTAAAGCCATGACAACGCGCCTTCATTTAACTCGCACTTCGTCTCGCACAGGATGATTTATGGCATGTTTATGTGCCGCTGACCTCGCCGATGGCAACCGTAAAAACAACAACAACAACAACAGCAATGAATATATATCTAGGGCTAGTTGATAGCGCCTTTGATATTATGATTGTTGTTGGAATCATTTCGATTGCCATCCTAATCGAATTGAAACAGCGAACACTGAATCTGTTTAGTATTTATGAGCTCCGCGTTTCATTCATAAATAATCTAAAAGTAAACAATCGAAGAAATATCTGTATATTTACAAGCTACTAAATATTTTGGCATCTTGCTTAATGAGTTTTTGAAAGAGTTTGCACAGGTTGGCGACAAGCTGCTGAGCTTCGAGCATTCGTTTCGCACTCATTTCTAATTATACCCATTTACCTAGTTTTTTCCAACTGCACTCAACATTCATTGAGCTATATAAAGTTCTTCAATTGTGTTTACTGAACCCATCGAATCTAAAAAAATTGTTTTGGCAACACAACTGCCAAATATAGAATTATAAAATTTCATTTCTTTCCCTTTTTTTTTTTGGCTCACTGCAAACAAACTGAAGCCGCAAAATGTTAATATTTACGTTGAACTTTGCCGTTGAGTGGGTGCGAAAGAAGGCAAAATCGTAGTAGGAGAGAAATCAACACAAAGCACACACAAAACTTCCAAAAAGGCATCCAAATGCACACACACGTGTCGATGCTGATTTCAGTGTATTGTTTTGGTTTCGGTTTTGGTTCCAATTTGGCGGTTTCCCCAAAAACGTTTCCCATAACTCCGCTGACAGCGGCTGTGGCAAACTGCTGTCTGCTTTTTGGGTTGTCTCTGCTTGTGTGCCAATAATAACCGTATAACCGAAAGGATTTTGTTTGCTCTCAATCGAATATTGTTTGTATATATTATGTATGCATATACAAGCTGTTTATGAACTTTGGCAGTTTGAGTTTGGTTTGGTTCTTTGCTTGTGACACAGTGAATTTTAATGTAGATGTCAAACTAAGATAGTGAAATAGGTTTAGAGCGCTGTCATTGATGATATTTATTGTTAGCTAGAGCTAACTTTTTACATAATTCTTTATTTATTGAAAAAATATTTTTTAAATACGCTTTTTTAAAGTTTTTTGGCTTTTAAAAAAGTAAAAAAAAAAGAGCTAAAATCGTTCTCTCCTAAAAATATTGCAAGGAATGTTTGTTTATGTGCTGATAAAATAAAGCTACAAATTGTTGGAAGTTTCATAGAAATCATAGAAATAATTTCGTATAAGCCATTTATCTTTAATATTTGCTTCTTATAATCTTTCCACTTGACTGGCCTTTCACTTAATATACATAGATAGAACATTACTCAAAGTTGTATACACATGGCTTCAACTTTAAAGATTGATACATCGGTAAGATATTTTTTTTTCTCATATTGAGCCTGACATTGATTGCGTTTGTCAGTTATAAATCTCTTAATAGTGGAAGACAACGATTTAATATATAAAAAACTAAATAAGTACTTAAGTGGCTATCATATTGAAAGCTCCGTAAGCGCTTTATCTAAGCCGCTCTCATGGCATATGCAAATTATTACAGTTGAACGCATGCCAATTTTTAATTGTCACACGATTTGTTGTGACTATGACTGTAATTGATATATGACCATTCACACACACATATGAATATATGAGAATTTATTAGTTAATCATATTTTTATATTTTTTTTTTTTTGCACGCACTTCAATGCCAAACAAAGTTTTGAAACGCAGCTTGAGTGCAACCCACACACACGCACTCAAAAAGCATCAACATTTTCTGAAAATCCCATAAATTGTTGCACACCCGGCGATTAATTAAAAAATATCTTAAGAGACAGCCACGCCCTGGAAAACTGAATTGAAATTCAAACTGCATGGCAATTCCATACAAAAAACGCGCAAAAATTAATGTTGTCATAAGAGAATATATTGAACACATACTATATTATATTATAAGCCCAACTCAAAATCACAAAAAGCAAAACAAAACTCAATACTCAAAAAAGGTGTCGAGCTACGGCTTTGGGGCCTGGCGCATTGATTAAATCATTTTCAATTCAGTTGCCAAAAGCAAAAAAGAAAACGCGGCAGCGACAAAAAAAAAATAAAAATAAATAAAATGAAAATCAGCGACGTCTAGGTTTAAATACACTTACTTTAGTAACTTAACTTTGATAAAACTATAAATAAATATTTATTTTTAATTTGTTTATAAGAAAAAAATGTTTCTTTTGCAATTTGTAGTTAAACGCTTTGGAAGCTGCCTGCTTAAACGGCATACTCTGTCAAGTGGATCATTACGAGTTGATGTGTTTTTTTTTTTCGTTTCAATTTCAAGTGCAGCTCACCAAATACAACAAAAACTGGTATTTCAACACAGAATGCAACTTTATTTTAGCCGCTGCTTGTTGTTGTTGTTGTTTTTGTTGCATTTATGCTGCTTTATGTTGACCTTCATTCATTGTGGGATTTTTTTTTCGCTCGACTTTATTAATGACAGTTGTTGCATAATTTATTTAATTTAAGAGTGATTTTTTTCTTTCGTTTTTTTGGCGCACTCAGCTGACTTTTAGGAGTTAAATAATTAAATGCGATATCTGTTTTGGGCTAACAGTTCTTTATGTATGTTAGAAGAATAAGTGAAGGGACTTAAGAATTATAAATTTTAAGCGGAAATAATTGCATTTACTTAAGCTAATTTGTTTGATCAAAACTGATTTACAATACTTGTGAAAATATTGAGAGAAAAGTGTTTGCTCGTTGCGTTCAAGTGGCAAATGCCACATCAAAGTTCACACCTTGCAGCCATTTAGCGAATACTCAAACAAACACACAGACACACGACGTCCACTTTGATACGCTTTGATCTTGTTGAACTGAACTGTTCCTGTATTTCTTAGCTCTTTTGTTCGAGATGCTAACAATTCTTCTTCTTGTTCTTGTTTCTGTTACCAACGAATCGATTTCGTGTTTAGCCTCAGGCAATCATATTATTGCTGATTATTCAACTGTTTATTTTATGGCTTTCTCATTACAACCATTGGCTTGTTGATGTTGTTGTGTAGAGCTCATCTCGGCAAGCAGATCTCTTAAATTGGCAACGTCATCGCTGGCAACACACACCAACACTCTCACCATAATCGGGCTATTAGCGCAGCCTTTTTTTTATTTTATTGGCAGTTTGGGTCAATTGTCTGGCATATGAAATGTGTCTGAAATGCTTTGGTTCTTTTACTCTTCAAGTGATTCACGGGAATTTGTAGAATAATATTTTCAAAAAAATGCATTTTATAGTTGTTTCTAAGGTGAAGTTATATTATGTTTAAGAAGATTCTCAGAACTTTCAAACAATACTCTTTGATACCAGAATAAATCTAGTTTTCAATTCGACTTGCAACATTTCTCATTTTACATTGGTCATACAAATTGCAAGCAATTCTCGGGTTTTCCCATAAATTTTACTATTTTACAATACATATTTTTGTGTTTTTTATGGCAACAAGCAGCAAATGGATTGTGCACTGCTTTGTGTTTATTTGTTGAGCAAAGAGAACTCAAAACCATTCTTTGTGTCCTTTTTTTTCGTTAACAATTTAGTTGCAGCTTCGAGTGGCGACACTTGAAAATCAATAGGAACACAAAGGCTGCCGCTGCCAACTGACCTGAAAATGTGCGCAAAACTCGATTAAGCAAATTGTGTAGTAATTGTGACAAAAGCGATATCAAAGAGGAGCACAAAAATAAAAAAACGCACTCTAAAAAGCAACTCAAATGAAGCGCAACCGAAGCAGAAGCCAAAAATAATAATAGACAATGAGTCTGAGGTGGATGGGTGACAAATGCAGAGGTCAGGCGCGGACACAGGACCAAAGTGGCTGCAACAATTGATTACGTATACGACACGCAGACCACGAACTCTTTATATGTTTATGTAGATGTGTATGTGTGTGTGTAGATAACAATAGTTTTTGTGTGGGTAAGAGCAATAGTAACTTTTGAAATTCGTTGTTGTTGCTGGTTTTTTGTTTTATCTCCTTTCTGTGCAGACATTTTTATGAGCCGAAGCATTTGAGGATGGGGGCTGAATGTCTGACAAGCATACAGGACATTTGTGTGCTGCTTTCAGTTTTATTGAGATTTTGGGCGAACATTTTGTGTGGCATAATTGCCTGTTATTTGTTGCCTATCTCGTATGTCTGTGAAGTGGCTTTTAGAAATTAGAAATAGACATTTACAGCTGTCATGTTATGTGCCCAAGGACTTATTGCGCTTTAAATAAACTTTATGTTGAATCAACTCTTATGAGGGAAAGAAGATTCATTCCATTGAATGTTCCAATCAATCAGTCGGGCGAAACACACTTAAATCGAATGAAAAGTAAATTTACTGAACTCCTTTCACACCTTTCACTGGCAGCCCGCAGACCTTTACAGACCAAGCAGAAAATTTTTCATTTGCGGCAAGTGTCGCAAATTGCATTTACTCACAAACTTTTGCTTTCAACTTGAGCGATTTTCGTTTTCAACACCGCCAACCGCGCCATCGTTTGGCCCATTTGCCTAATTATGTCAAAGTGGCAACATCATTAAAAACTTATAGCCTAGACTCATCCTCCGCTCCGGAGACAACACAAAAGATACATATACCCCGTTTATTTGTGAAATCATGTCAATTGCGTTGCAATTTCCACAAGCATTAAGTAAATGATTTCCGCAGCCGCCTCAGACACTTCGACGCCCACGCGTCTGCAGATATCATTGGATGCCTATCGTCACACACATCACACACATATCATATCAAAGAAGTGTCGCCAGCCATTCAATAAATATTAAATTTTAATGAAAATGTTTATTTTTCGCGCTACCAAAAGCGCTCGCAATGCCGCAAGACTTGTTTGCATTACACACAAAAAATCTAAAAAAAAAAATACGCTTTCAATCGAGTCGAGTACAGCGTTTCGCGCATGCAAGCAGATGCTGCATAAATTGATGGCCAAAAAAAAAACAGAGAAGCGCAAGAAAAGCGTCATTAAATCATGGGGATTATCGGAGATTGTGTGCAAGATTAAGTTGTAATAAGTGGGGATTAAAGCAACGCCAGCGTGATTCTATGTAGCTTGATGTATTGCAATATAAATAACTAAATTAAGCTTAAATTTTGAATAATTTTCAATCAAATAACATTATTTAAGCTATTTTTGGAGCTTCAGTAATCAATTTGAGATGTTAAGGAATATTTTGTGGAATTTTATGAAAATTTTAAATTAATTTTACAGTTCTTACTTTATTGAAAAATAGGCAGATACTAAGAAAAAATAGTTTAAGGCGTTTTAAAAACTTTTCTAATACAAGAATTAAAAATTTGAATTAACATAAGCGTTAAGAATCATAAAAAATCACGATTTCCATTGAAATCATATCATTTCTTCTATGTTTTTCAACTTTTCCACTTAAGCAAGAGCATTCTTTATTCGTTTATCTTGTCGTATATAGCTTCCACTTGCTTTTCATAATGAAAATTAGTTGACTATGCGTAATTTTTTATAAACTGTCGTCATCGTTAGTATGTGGCCCCTTTACCCCCCAACCATCTTCTCCACTCATACTCCGCCTCCTCTAAAGCTCGTTAAACAATTCACATAGGCAATTCATAGTTGGGGTCCGGATCGCCTTGGACATGCACTTAGGCTTAATTTTTCATTCTATACTCGGTACAATTGGCTGCAATTTTGCAGCTGCTGAGCATTTGCCAAAATTGATGACGCCTCAAGCAATTCTCGACGTTTAAGTGAAGAAAAATCAAAAAAAAAAGGTTTCTTGATATATTACAAATTGATATACTGCAACGGGCAGAAAAGTTGAACTCGTTGTACGCTCTCAGGGTCTGATTAAATATTCACAAAAGGTGCTGGCCCAAGAAAACAAAAAGTTTGGGGAATTTCTCAGCTGTGAGCGAAGCCTAAATCAAAATCCAAACACGCGCCACTTAGTCAGAGGTGGGTGGCAATAGCCTATACCCCAAGGTTCCTAGCTATACCCAATAAAACAACTTGGACACTTGTCAATCGTAATGGAATGCAAGAGATTTCGGTGTCTGTCGTCTTCTTCTCTCTTCTTTTTTCGTTCACGCCAAAGTGTTATGAACATTTTGGAACCACATTGGCATACATAATTACTTGCTTTTGGTCATTGCAATCGGGGCGTGCTTCACAGTAGATCTTCACTTTTTCGATTGGCCACAGAGTTTTTAAATTTGGGTGCATTGACATTTTTAGTGTTATTTTGTGTGTCTCTTATTGCAAATTAAGTCTGGCTGCAGTTAATTATAGTAAGAAAATATTTACTGCTAGTTACGGTGACAATTGCTTGAATACAAAGCACTTTAAAGTTGAGTTTTCCATTCAGATTTATTTTATAAATTATTTTTTAACATTTTTGTTGGCTGTAAAGCCGTTTAATTTATATTTTGTATTATGTTTGATGTTTTTTAAATTTTTTTTCGTTCACTTTTTGTCACATTTCGCACTTTTTATTAACAATTTGTTTTGTTGTTTTATAATATTATAAGGTTTATATAAGCAACTTTATTTAAGCTGTTAAATAAACATTTAATATTTAACTCTATTTCATTTTATTTTTAACAAACATCAACGCACTTCAATGCATTTGTTGCATCAGTTGCTGCAAAAGCTTTAAGCAAACAACAAATTTGTTATGCTTTTTAGATATGAGCTAAAACATAAATATTTATGTACAATTATTTGCGTTGCACTTGATAAATTAATTGCCGTTACATTTAAAAGGTATTTTTCTGCTGTCATAGCTTAAAGCTTGCACTCACAAATATATATAATAATTAATTATAAATAATGAATTTAACACTTGCTCTTAAAAGCCATTTCGGAGAATTTCATCAGAAATCGGAAAAAAAAATTGCTAAATATGAATTGGCCGTATGAAAACTCGTGCCATATATGTATGTCAGCTGTAAACGTATTTATATGGTATATATAATTTAATTTTTTTTATGGGCTATCACAAACACGATTCTGGGGCATAAATCGTCACGAGTAATGCAAACAAATCGACGTCATCGATCAGCAGCAGTCGCAGCCGCCGCAGTCACCGCAACGCGCGAGAATTTTTATTGAAAATTGAAAGTGTGTTTTAAAACGCACAACAAACAAACACGCACACACACTCGCGCGAGCACACACACACATATGACAGAGGCAGATGAAAATCAAAACAACGACAAAAGTTGTTGATGCCGCCAAAAAGTAAACGACCTTTAACGCCAATAAAAACCGCAACAACAACAACAAACAACAACCAACAACAACAACAAGAGGAAAGCTGCAACAACTGTTGGCGACTCCTTGCAACAATTTGCACGCCTTGTTGTTGCTGCTGCTGCTTGTGATCGGTTATAACTGAAACTCGGTCAAAAATGTAATTTATGCGTAACGAGCTCACGCGCCTACAAAACTTGCGGCACCTTTTCGCACAACCAAAACAACAACAACTCACAACTCTAAGCCAAGTTATCCGTTGTATATGTATTTGACGATTTATTTATCCGTTTATATGAACCGCACGCATCGAACGCACAAAGCGTACTGAACTCGCAACGCTTGTGTTTATTTTTTGGAGGAGCCTCACAGCAGCAGCAACATCGCAGGCAGCTGTGTCAGCAACATATTTGTTGCCATGTTGCCAGCAACATCTTTGTGTTGCCAAAGTCATTTTATTACCTTTGGCTTGCAAAGCAAATAGTTTTTTAATTAAATAATTACAACATCAAAATAAAATGTTTAAATTATGATGTTGCATTCATGCAACTGACAGAATAAAATACTTAAAAAAATCTTTATTTGCATTTATAACTCAATTGAGGTTGAAAATAACTTGGTTCATTATTATTTAGCTCTATCATTTAACAATAATTACAATCAACAAACAAAGTTATTTACTTTATTTACATTTCGTAGTCACATGTTTTGCAACATGTTGCAGCGTCTGCGCGTTGCCGGCAGCTCGTAAATGTTTCAGCTCCTTTAACGAAGTGTGCTTAATGCAAGATTTACGCCTCCATTCATTGAGTGTGCCGCCCCGTAACACCTGTTGCGGCTGCTGCACCTTAATATCCCAGCCTGCCCTAAGCTTGTGTCAACCATAAAAACTTTTTACATAAAACTTTTTGTCTCATTCAATGATTCCTTTCTTTTGCTGTTTAAAATCAGCTTAAAGCATAAAATTAGAAATTTTGTTTGTTGTTGTGTTTTTGGTCCATTTATTTTATGTTATTTATGGACTTACATTTTTTTTTTTTTTTGCCCATTCTCCATGTGAGAAATGTCGCAAAATTGACAGCTGATAATTGAAATACATTATTTTGGGCGCTTTGTAATTGTGGTTGCTATGTAGAAAAACTAAAGTAAAAACCATGGACATATTTTTTTTTTATTTATCTGACATTAGTTCTAATTAGCCGATGATGTCAGTATATCATTTTGGCAATTACTTTGCATTAATTCAAAAAAGTTTGTTATTATTGTCAAATTATTAATGCTTATATTTAAGCTGACGATAAATGTCTGTCAATTATTAAATTCCTGTAAAACATAATACTAAATTCCACTCCTCTAAACCTCTTTTTTGTATCTCATAAAACGGCAATGAATTGAATCTTTTATATACGTTTTTTTTTTTGGTATTCCATTTGTAATTTTCGCATTTCGCTGACGGCTCATAACTTGCTGGCCATGGAAAATGGGGGGCTTTGGGACAAATGGGTGGAGCATTATGCATAAATTTCCGTTAATTAAAAGCGCCGCAAATTGCAAGAGATAGCTGCGACAGAGAAACGCGATGGACCAGCAACTATGCAATGTACCAGGATTCAGAACTTTAATGCAGGACCTTCCCCCCACCCCCAACCCTATATAAAATATGCGTGTCGGTAATTTGAAGAATGCAGCGTGTGGCATACTCGTAAATTTTCAGAAGCCTGCTATGCTGAGTAGTTTCTATAGTTCCATTCACACACACAAACACACACACACAGGAACACTCATATGCAACAGGCAACCCAATGACCCACCCACACAAAAGAGGAAACGGAAGTTACAGCAAATGGCGCGCGACTTTTACAAAGAGATGGAGAGCAAGAGGGGGTGAGAGAGGAAGAGTGGGTGAGATAGTTAGAGTGTGCAGTTATGGGTGCACGGGGCGTATACGTAACATGAGTTCTCTGACCATGCGGCACAAAGGACAAATGCAACGACAGCTACCAGGACCTTTCATGTTAAGGGTCTTCGCTTGGCTGCCTCCTCAGGCATTTGGGCTTTGCATGGAGTGCAAAATATTTACACACACTAAATCAGCTTTCAGCATGCCATTGTATAAGTGTATGTGTGTGTGTTTGTGCCTGTCTAACTATAATTTTGTAAGGACATTTGCTTGAAGTAGTTTGTACAAGTATTCCCGCCTGCTAGACATCATAATAGTAAAGCACTTTTACAACCATACTTACCTAAAGGAAGCACTAATTACAGAAACAAATGGAAGGGTTCTCAACCCATCAAAAAAACTCTTAACACATCTTTCTTTCAATGATGAACTTAACAAATATATGTCAAATAGAAAGTAGGCGCAGTGCATAATTTGTTATGTTTTTTTATTAATATTTAATAGGGCTAGAGATAATTAATTAATAAATAATAATTTATAGCATCGCAAATCAGTACAATAGATTACTCAAGAATTATACATATTCTCTTGGACAAAAGATCTTTAAGCATTAAACTTATTAGAATGATGGGATCAAAGATTTTTTTAAGGCACAAAAACACATTTGTAATATTCAACAATTTTTCTCTTAATATTATAAAAACGTTCTTAATACGAATATTCGACAATTAACACAATCTCAACCAATCTCTTATTCTGATTTATTTCTATACTGACGCAAAATGTGACCACACACGAATCCCAAAACGGCACTAGTGAAGAATCCAAACCAAATTACGGGTGCATTGAAATCAACATGCCAATTGGACTGACAAATACCCTGCTTATTACGCTTAAACGGTTTATCGCAGACACATTCGTGTTTTAGAAGTATTTGGTTGTAGCGCAATACCTCTGAATCGGCACAGGTGAAGCATCCATTATTTCCATTGCGAACATAGTCGTGTCGACAAACACATCGTTTAGTTTGATAGTCAACCACTTCGTGTTCGCCACACTGTGCACAAATGCCATACTCATTACGTCCGAAACCATCTTTGCACTCACAGTCGGCGTATCCATCGGATTCTTCGTTCTCACCACAGGGCACACAACGATCGTCATCGTTGCGCTGAGCATTCTTCAAGCAGATACATTTATTAAGCATTCGGCACCATTTCTCATCACTGCTGGGGCAGTGAACACAGTCGTGGTGCTCATTGCGACTATAGCCGCTTGCACAGATCGTACATCTGCCAAAATAGTCTTTGTCATAGCCCTCTCCGCAGTACCCGCAATCGCGAAATTTATTCTGATATATTTCTGATCGGCTCCAGCACTCGGGATCTGATAAATGTTTATTCGATGGCTTTACATCTTCATCGTCGCCACAGAGCTTGAATGTTGGAAAATTTGCGAAACTTGATGACGACTGCGTGGTCAGCAATGACAGCAGAAAGCAAACGCTCAGCACAAAACCATTTCTCATTACTCTCGAGAATTTTACGCGAATAATTCGGCACCTCTACTTCAAACGATGACCGAATTCACACTGACAACAAAGACTAACAAAAAAAAAATCGATTCACACTATCTCTCTATCTCTCTCTCCAAAAATTTTTGTGTTCTCAAATGCCGCTCCCACGTGTTTGTTGTGAAGCGCTCACATTTTAACGCTTGAAAACATATCTAAATACATATGTATATATTATATACAAACGTATAAGTTTGTTTTTTGTTTTGCTAAGAGAGAAACAAATGTTGTCATGTTATTAAGAGAGGTTAATATCTCTGAACTTGATCAATTAAATAAGAGCTTGTTATGTTTGATGAATGTATATTTTTTTGTGATATTCACATTGTAAAAACTTAAAACTTTAAATTTGTGAGCAATAAATTGCAATAACTTAATACCTGGTGCAACAGTTAAAGTAAAACCAAAAAAACACCAAACAGACTATTAACACTCATTTAGCAAACGAACACAGGACGCGTTGAAGTTGACTTGGTCGACCTACTTACAAATGTCCTGTTCCTACGTTTCGGGGTGGCAGCTCTGTTAAAATATATCGATGGCAGCATTTGGTCTGCATATTCGTTTTGCGTGTGCGACAGTTGACTTCGGGGAGAAGTTGGGGTGTGCTTAGGAACGACAATATGAGAACTGTAACTAAAGAAGCTTCAACCACAAGTCGCACAACAAATTGCATGTCAAGTGCTACTGCATGGAACTCAAATTACAGCAAATTTATAGTGAAGAGAAAACTGGGAGGCACGGAGGCGAAAGGCAACTGCATTTTCATTTTATTTGACAAAAACTTTATGATCCTGACATAAGTTAGATCATGAAATTTGGAAGTAATCAATTTCACTTTAGGAGAAACTAAGAAAATATGGAATTTAATTAAGTGAAATTGATGAAATTTTATTTCTGTATGAAAAATATTTTTTTTATGTATATAATTCTATTTAATGTTCAATATTTATCGATTTAACTGTCTATATTTTACTTCATCATAAATGCAATCGAATAAAACATCTTCTTTAGTTTAAGAAATGACGAAAAAAATTTTTTTGTTATTTCTGGCAGCAAAAATTTAATGAAATTCTCTAAAGTTAGTTTAAACTAGATTCATTTTTATTCATAGTTAGAAAAACAAACCTAAGTATGACATTTAATAATTCAATGCTTTAATCTCAACTGGCTTACAAGTTGTAAGCCACTTCTAGATTTGGCTTAGTTTTTCGCTTTCTTTGCTTAGAGCAACGACTTTTGTCACATGAATTAAGTGCACAGCACATTATTATCCATCACTCACATTGTGTTGAACAGTGAACACTCCCCTTGCCCCCTACCGCACTGAAAACAGACACAAAAGATAAGAGATAAACAAGCTGCGATGTCAGGGACAATTAAAAAGTGTAAAGCGATACGGATTCCAGTGGTTGCTTGTCCTTGTTCTCGTCCTGTCTGATGCTGTTTGGTGTTTATAATATTTTTGACATTTTAATTGCCCCTCAGAACGTGTGTGTGTGTGATGAGAACAATAAGGATACTTTTTCCAACACTTTGGCCACAAGGACAAAGAAGTGACGTATATATTTCGCCTCACTTGGCTTTAATTGCAGCTTGCACTTTTTACAACATTATTTAAACAATTAGAAGTGGGATAAAAAAAATACAACTTGGAGGTTGTGTGCTGCAGGGCCAGTTGAAGCAATTTAGCTGGTGAGTTGCTGCATTCGCAGACGCCATAAAATGCAAATTCCTGTTGATCCTGTTTGCCAATGCCAATGTGCATGTGCATGTGCTTGTGCATGGCCTGCCATTTAGAAGACGGGTTAGTAGCTCTCCTGCTTCCCTTTGACCCGCTTGTCATGTCTGTTGTGTGCCAATTTCTTGTACCACGTTCCAGGCGCGCTTTAGCACAAACCAATCTAAGGATATTGTCGCTGCAATCCCCAATGCACTGACACTGCCGACGACAACTCCCGCCGCACAGTAAGCCGTAGCACAAATATTTGATTTCAGTTTTTTGTTGTTTGTATGCACTGTGAAAAAAAATTTTAATAGAGCTCATGATCAAAAACTATGAATTCGATATGACAAAAACGTTTAAAAAAGATTTTAATTTATTATTAATATTGTTTTATCCCGGAAAGGTCATCATTAAAATATATACGCGACTTTTCACCAGAAATTAATATATGTTAGAAGGTTTATATCAAACAATATATAATAAATTTATCATAAATCCTCACAAAATAAATATCGAAACATCATATTTCCCAAAAAACATAAATGTTTTTTTCCATAAAAGCTTGAAGATAATATAAAAACATTTATATTCATTTGGTTGTTTTTCTAAGTAAATTAAATAATTTTCAATAAACTTTATTTAAGAAAAAATAATTTTACTTCTTTTGTTATTAATTGCTCAACAATTTCTCTAAGTGTACTAGTGTTTTAAGTGCAATGGTTCAGTTAGCAGCAAACAACATGAAACTGGCGCGACATAATCCTCCGTTATTTTCACGCTGCCTGCTGCACCTTTGACTTTCTATATGTATGCAGATATATACATATATATAGAAAGCGCCTCGCTTGCCTCCACACCCCTGATCAACTCATCAAACTGCCATTACTTTGCCCTTAGCAAATCCGACAAGGACTGCAAACGCTGTCAGCAGCTGTTGCTCCCGCCTGCCCAAGTTAACGGTATTAGATAAATATGCAAATAGAATGCGACTCGGTAACCAGGTCTGCGGCACGTTAAGTATACAACATGTTATTTAAACATACAGTTTGCGATTAGCTATAACTTTAAAATTGAGCAACACAATTTATAGATTGTTTAATAGATATTTAGGTCCCAGGCACAAACCAGTTCATAAATCACAAAGTGTCCCTAAACTGATTCCGTTTACCCCTGAAGCGTCGCTCATTAATCGCCAGTTCGGTTCATTGACCGAAAAACTTGCCACGCGCTCACGCCCCACTTTGCCGTATAGTTTTTCGCCCACTGAGGAACCCTTTTCGGTGTTAACCCAGTATACAATTTTTATCAGAGTCCACGCATGTCAAGTTTGACCTTCGGACCACAACTCAGCTTTTTGTTTAGTTTCATTTTTGTTTCTTTTTTTTGTGTGATGAACATATATTTTTTAATTTACTTTTCTCTGCGTGTTTGGCAATTTGTGTTTGCTCATAATTCAAAACGAAAGCAAATAGGAAATGCTCTAAAGGAAATCGAGATAACTCTTAGAAATGCCCACAACATTTTACACATAAATTGCCTGCGACTGCCACAAAAAAAAAGTGAAACCAGCAAAAGATTTATTTTTAATCGTAGATCTGGAGTATGAACTAGGTAGAAATTGTGTCAGCCCTGAAACTCATTCATTCAATTTATGTTGGGAATATTTATATTGAAAAATGAAACTTTTTTTCACATGAGCAATGATTTGAGCTTTGTCTGCATATATATTTACTTGTGTATATAGTTGACATCTTAATCAAATGATAAAACGAGCTAGATTTTAACGTGTAAATTAATAAGCTCAAGTTATTTTTGGACACTTAACGCACACAATTTTATTACTTATGTGTTACTTTTCAAAAAAATAACTAAAATAATAAAGAATACTTTCTGAATTTTTTCGATTACTTTTTTATAATTAAAAATCAATTCTTGATTATTCCAGAAATATTCTAAATAATGAAAAACAAACCTCTGATTAACAATTCTTAAATATTCAACAATTTATTTGTGATTTTAGTATTCGTAATCGATTAATTATTTTATTTTCTATCATAATCTTAAATCATTACTAATCATAATCTTAAATAAAAATTTATCGATAAACTAACTACGCTCCAAAAGTTTAGTAATTTTTTGCTTTACCAAAAATCAATCTTCACTTTAAATGGATAAAACAGATTGTTCCCATGGCATTCGAGTTCATTCCGCATGATCCAGTGGCATTCGAGTTCATTCGTGGCTTAAAGCCTGTCAAGCATAAAAATTGTCTTGATTCAAAGGCCATTTCAAGTTAAATGTGGTCTCCACCACACCAAGGAAAACTTGGCTATTCAGCATGGACTGCTCCCATTCTATAAAAACGAATGCTTAATGTGCTTCCTGTTGACCAGCACACAAGAAAACGTGTCCTCTGTGTTTGTCCAACGCGGCTTCGAATGACATGTCAAACACGCAAACACTGAACCGATTTTGGGCCAACTGTCTTCTAATGCCTAGGAGGACTTCTTGGCATATCTTCTCTGCCTCTTGCCCTTAACTGCCAGGACGACTATTGATTATTATTGTTGCGGGCAGAGCTTTACGCGGCTTCCAAACAGCTTAGAGCGTTTTTTTGTTTTGCTTTTATTTTATTTTTTTTTTTTTGTGTTTAGCCCCTTGGCCATTGACCTTGTCCGTGCCATTCGTTGACACTCAAATGTATGACATTAAACGCAATGATACGACAATTTTTTCACTTTTTCTTTTCCTTTTTTGTCACTTTGTGACTTTCAAGTGCGGTGCAAAAAGTTAGGTTAGGCGTTAATTATTTGATAAATTTGCTCGAGAAAAAAAATCCGCCTCCTTAGTTGTGGTTAATGTTTATGGCCCGCTTTGGGCTTATCAGCGTATTAAATTTGTCACGCTGATTATCTTGTAACTGGAGTTAATTAATTTTCTTAGCGTTCCTTGCTGGCTGACATGTTTAGCATTTGATTCAAAGATATCGAAAGGCTGCAGGAGGAAAAACGGTAATAATGCAGTTTGGTTACTTTTCCGAAAAGTGGCGGAATTTTTTTTTTTTACATGAATCTGTTGATTGCATCATAGTAAGTAATATTCCATGGGGGGAGGCTGAAATTTCCCATAAACTCCATGAGTTATGGGGTTTTGAAATTATCATGAATATTCGTGATTTTGAAGAACGCTAGGGAGAGGGGGGGGTGAACACACACACAGAGTGTTTTCGCGGAGTAAAGGTACGAAAATGGGTAAATATTTACTATCGCGGCACCAGCGATTTTCGGGCTGATTTTTTTTTACGAGTTTTTTATCACCTGTGAATGATAGAAAAAGGTTTCTCATGCAGGCGCATGACGTTTTTTTTAATAAAAAAAAAATTTTTTGTTTGTGTGATCTGCTCCGGAACATAGCCAACAGTGCCAATAGCAGTGGCGTGAGCCACTGCTTTTACGGCGTTTGAAAGTTTTTACGGCATTTTAAACTTTCAAACGCCGTAAAGCAGTGGCTCACGCCACTGCTATTGGCACTATTGGCTATGTTCCGGAGCAGATCACACTATCGGGCACATTTTTTTCACCCCCTTCCCTAGCGCAACATCAAAATATCGAAAACTATTTATGAGAATTTCAAAACCCCATAACTCCTGGAGTTTATGGGAAATTTCAGCCTCCCCCCATGGAATATCATTAGCGGCAACCAATCGAAGGTGCCTATAAAAAAAAAAAAAATTCCGCCCTTTTTCGGAAAAGTAACCAAACTGCATAATTATTGGAAAAACTATCAAATTCTGAACTAAGACTAAAGCGAAGCTAAAAAATAAAAACTTTATACTGTTTTCCCAGGAACAAGAGAACACGGCAATCAAAGTTCACTGTCCAAACAAAACAATTTGCATAAAAAATCGCAACCAATATTTATTCATATGCATTCACTTACATGCACTCAAAGTTCCCCATAAAAAACTCAATTTTTGGCAGTCATTTTTTATTGACGCCCATTTGTTATTGACTTTTGTTTGTGAACTTTTTCTCACCCATCACGGTGTTTGTTGCGATGCGCTTCATAAGAGAATCTCAACGATTAATCAATGTAAAAAAAACTGAAAATTTGTCTGGACTTTAATGTTTTCTTTATGCAAAGCGAATGGCAGCATTATTTAATTATACGAAAGCCTTGAGATACCCTAGCAATTCAAAAATGTTTAATCTAGTAGTCGACGTTTTGGATTTTTCACACATATTTTTTTAAACATTTCTGTTCAGATTTGGGTGTTAATACAAACCTAAAACCTATAGAGCTTAGTCAAAGTCAAATTGTATTTTGTTGTTTTAAAAAGCGTTTGGAACTATTTTTAACCGAAATTTAATGTTTGTAATTTAGTAATTTTTCTAATATATATATATTTTTATTTCTTGCACTTGACGCTATATATCAAAATGATGACATCCGTATTCAATGCTCCATCCTATCAGCACATGGTGAACGCGAACAAGAAGCAAAAGATTTATGCGCTGCAAAATGATATACCGCAAACATCGATCTTACATCAGCAGAATCGTTTGGAAGTCGAGCCAAGATGCTCATTGCAGATACTCGACAAGTTCTTGGCCAGCTCCGAGCCATTTAAGCCACCACCGATGCCAGTGGTGCTGCGTAACAAGACCACATTTACGCGTTTTAATCCAAAGATAGCGGTGGTGCCACAGATACGCGCTGATGAATCGAGCTCAATCCGTTTCATATCCAAAGCATATACCTTGCCGCACAATACCAGCACTGATGTTTCGGAACTGGTGCCATCAGGAGATTTGCCCGACGAACATAACAATGCGGCGGGCTTAGAGATAAGTTCTTTGCCATTGCATCAACAGTTGATGCAAAGAATGAAAAACATTGATTGGGAAGATGTACTTCAAAAGATCTTGAGCAGCTTGAAAGCTTTGGCCTTGAGAATCTACAACAATTCACCCATTAGGCAGCCCTTGTCCATAGCATTTTCGTATCTAGCGGACCTTTTGGAGAGCTTTGCATTGGAAGAGTCAAGCTCCAGTGAAATGCTGTCGCAACTACAAAGCGTCCTTATCATGAAACTCAAAATGCTTTGGCAACGCATTCTACAAACGTACATCACCTTTACATGCTGGGAAGTTTCCTGTACATCAATGCATCAGTCGGAATATCGTCGCCGCATGCAGCAGAATGCAATTGTCTTGCAATCGGGCCTATCACGTCGTCTACATCCAGAATACAATCCAACCTGTGCGAATGGACGTGTGCCCAAAGTGATTGTGCCACCATTTCAGCCGGCAATGCCTTTGCAACGCCTGGGCGACTATCAGCATTTGCCACTTTTAAATGGTCTCATGTAAAATGTGATGACTCGTTGATAAAGCAAATAAATTTTTGTAAGCCCTTGCTAAGACCTTGCCTAAGACAAAGTATTATCAGAGTAGTATCTCGATTCTTGCACGTAATTAGAACCAGGCGGGGTTGTTGCAGGATCAGAGCTATTATTTTCTACGGACATATCTGCTTAACATTTAAGTTTTTTATGTTTATTATTTCAATTTAAAAGAAATAAGTTCGTTTAGTTTTTTCCCACATATTTTGAGTCTCCGGATTGCCAAGTACAGAGTACGTAATTAAAAAAAAAAAAATGTTTTGTTGCAAGAATCGAGGAAGCGAGTATCAAGCATGTGCAAGAAACGAGACACTATTGTATATTCAATTCTTTAAAATTTTGTTTAAAAATTAATACTTATCGGGTTACTTTTGACGAAGAAATTGCATTAGAAAGTTATAGCAAGACTTTTGATGGATTCTAAATAAAAATCAGGCTTATTTTCACAAAGCTATTGCAATCGGAATTTTTTCCAACTCCCAAGTCGATTATTTGTCACAAAAATTTGACATGAAAATCGGTCCAAAATTAATGTTCTAGATTTAAATGCAGTTATAATTTAGAGCGTAAAACAAGAGTTTAAATGTACTGCATTTAAAAATCGGGCTAATATTTAGGAAGCTATAGCAATCGAAATTTTTGTCCAACTTCCCAGTCGAAAAAATATGACAATAAACAATTTTTACAATCGGAGGTTTTGTCCGACTTCCATGTTGATGTTTATACAAAAAATCTTGGAAATGATTCGGGTAACTTCTAGTCGGTAAATCTTCACTAATGCCTTATTGGCTCAATATTTTATTAGGTTACAACCTTACTTAAGATAGACCAAAAATAAAAATTTTCAGTACAAAAATGTAAGTCCATGTATGTATATCCCTTTTCATTTATTTAGAAGCCAAACATTGTTTGTTCAGCCAACAACTTTTCTTTTGCCATTTTTCTTACAAGTTTGTCATTCAAGTTTATTCCCTCTTGTTGAACAATCACAATCCCGTTTCCATTTGCCATTCCCATGCCCATTTTTTTGGTTAGTGGTTTGCTTGTGATTAAATTTGATAACCCATGTGATGTTTGAGCTATTCGCGCTTTTATGCTTGCCGCTTATACTGATGTCCATACCCACGAATGTTTATTGCATGATATAATGGATTGTGGCGAGGGGTTGGTAGCAGTGGAGCACTGGTTTTCTGGGGGTTGTTGTAATAACAATTTACCTCGATGTCACCTCTGTGGCGTTTGCAACACGACTGAAACTGAATGCGAATTTTTATGGCAGAAGCCAACGAGGCGCATTAAATAAACGCCACAAGACGAATCTCGTTTAATTTTACGTTTTGGATTTCCAAAAAAAATAAACAAAAAAAAAAGGAACAAAGAGAAATATATGATAGCTTAAGTGAAATACTCTTTCTTAGATTTTTTCTAAAGATAATAAATAAATAAAAAAAAACTTGATAAAAATAAATAAAAAAAATATTGATAAAAATCTGATAAATATATTACAAAAGTAATTTCTAAAATAGTAAAATATTTTTTATTAATTTTTTTAAAATAATTTCAAGCTTCTGATACAGTTTTTAATATTTTCATTAGCTTCCCTTCATAACTTTGAGTATCGGATAATACCAAAAGATCAAAAAAATCTTGAATTAAATTTTTTTTAAGATTAAGTTCAAACATTCCTTTAAAAATGATAACACCAATGAATTGGTTTGATTATGATGTAATTTGCCTTCATTTTTCGCATCATTAAAGCCTCTAAGCCTTTTAGACCCTTAGAAATGTAACATCAATAATTAAGTATGCAACATTCAGCTAAAAAAAACTTCTACAAAAAGTAAATGGACCCGTTTTGTATAGTCTCACAATAACTGTTGTCTAAGGGTTAGCGAATTTGTTGCCAAAGTGTTTTTTGTCATTGCTTTAGTTGTTGTTGTTGTTGTTGTGTCTTTGTTGCTTGTTTGGCTTATCGTTGACAGCTTCTGTCTGGACAGATTCGTGTGCTAAATTATTGAAATTTGACAAGTGGAGACGGCTGATGGTCAAATGGCCAGCTGCAATTTTCAGCAACAATTTTGTGCTCTCAGATACGCATTTAATTAATTAGCTTTGACATTGCGACACATCTAGTTAAAGTCAAATGTTGCTTCGAGTCTCAGTTACTTAATTTGTCATTCATCGATTATTGATTATGTTGGACCCCATTTAGCATCGAATGCTATTTTTAGCTAAATTGTAGGCGTATTCTATCTATTGCGCTTTATGAATTGGGGTGCAAAGTTCACACTTGATGGATAAACCAAAATTCAATCAAAAGTCGAGTCGGGCAATCCTCTTATCAGCTTAGCTTTAAAGCTTCAAACAAGTTGCATGTAAAATAGCTGGTCAGCTTAGTGTCTGCGTATGCGTTTGGGGATGAAAGTATCTTAAAGATACGATGTTTCGTCTTACAAATTAATCAAAATACTGTTTGGAGCTAATACTACCAAATTGGCCAAGTTGTTGCGCTCTTTCTTTGCCCTTTTGTGCCATTGGCTTTTATGGCCAATAGCATTTTATTTGCTGTAGTTAAAGCCAACACACAACACATGCAAATGCAACTGTTTCTATTTGCGCTGTAAAATGGATACAGAAAATAGAAAAGGCAACAACTGCAAGGCAAAAGCTGCATCCTTGAATTTATGAGCGCACTAATTGCTTCAGCTCTGTAAAAACAATTTAAAGACAACAATAAAAATGATAAAAAAGTAAAAAAAAAATTTAACATCGACTAGGTTCTACCGAGATTTGAACTCGGATCGCTGGATTCAGAGTCCAAAGTGCTAACCATTACACCATAGAACCGGTTGACTACAGCGAATTCATTGTCAAACTTCAAGCTCGCCGCTACAAAGCACAAACGAAGTTCATCTCTTATTTTATATTTTTATATTTTTGTACGCTGTTCGTTTATATTTAGCAACAAAATTGTTGATGTTGCATATTTAAATGTATTTGTATATATGTATGTAGGTTAATGAAATGCTTTTCTTGACAGTCAGCAGAAAATTCAAAAGCGATAATTTTTATATATATTTAGACACAAAAAGGTGAAAATAAATATGTATATATTTTACTGCAAAAACAAATATTTGTATTTTTCTTATGTATTTTAGGTTAGTTTTGCGTGATTGAACTTACTTATATTGTGTTATTTTAACTTAAAAAAATATATAAAATATTGAAAAACACTTTTAATAACGCAAAATATATATTTATAATTTAAATAGGTTTTCAAGTCATTTTAAAAATATTTTTGGAAAAATATAATGATAAACAAACTTTTAAATATTCTTTATAACATTTTACTTAATTTTTGTTTAATTTAAAATAGTTTAACACGTAAACTTTTAATTTAACCTTCATTTATGACTTGATTTTTACGATTCTTATCTATATTTCCCCTATTTATCCCAATTATATAATTATCCCAACTATCTAAAAAAAAATTAAAACACTTTTAATAACGCAAAATATATATTTTAATATGTTTTTAAGTCGTTTTAAAAATATTTTTAGCATAAAATATAAATAAACGAATTTTTAAATATATTTTATAAGCATTTTTACTTAATTTTTGTTTTATTAAAAATATTTTTAAACATAAACTCTTAATTTAAGCTTTATTTATGACATTATTTCAACGATTTTTATATACATTTCCTCTGTTTATCCCAATTGTCTGCTCTTAAACTCCTACATTTTCCACACTGATTTCCACATTTTTCGTATCAAATTTTTATAATCACAATCAGAGCCAAAAGAAATTCTTTCAAGTAGCAATTAAACGCATCGCAAGCAAAACGTATAAACTTTGATCTTTTATTGGTCAATTCTTAAACAGTTGAACTTAACAGTTAACTGCTTTTGCGATTCCCGCCTCTCAACTGCATTAATGTGGGCGTGGCAGGACAATTATATGCAGTTCAGTTCATTGTCTGGCTTTGTTCGTGTCCTAATTAAGCCAAACACTTGTTTTTCCCACTCTAGGATGCTGTGACCCCAAAAAGGGGTTCGTTTACCTGTCCTTAAACGCATTGCGAGTTTATTTTTAACGCCTGTTTGAGGCACATCAGCACATCATTTGCATATGTTTAGTATTTGTGGGCGTGGCTGGCTAGCGTAAATAACGGCAACATTGTGCCATGTTATTTGATGCCGTTTTGGCGACAGCTTTGACGACAATCTCATTAATATGACAACAAAAATCAGCAGCGCAGCAATCGGATCGGATAACGGCAAACGGGAGCTCAAACTTAATATTCATTTCATTTCATTTCGTTGACAGGACTCCGTTGTCATATAACGAGCACATACACAAATACATACATACATACATATAAATGATGACTGTCAGTGCTCTGAAATGCATTCGCTTTTTTATCTGTTTTTATGAGCCATCGTGGCACAATGCACGATGCAAAGCAATCTTTATTCATTGAGGCTAAAATGTTAACCAATACTTGGTAAATTGATATCCTTGCAGCAGAGACAGACACAAATCCACATAAATACTTCGTGTGTGTGTTTTATGTGAAAATATTCTATTTGTCTTGTTTGTGGGTTGAAAACCCAGTTTGCGGCGAATTCAGCAGAGAGCTTTAACACGCTGCCGGTCTTAAGTGGTTGTGAAACTAGCTAAATGTAAAAGCTGTTATGAAAGCTTTCGCTTTAAAAGCTTAGATTTAATATTTTTTCGTACCAATTTGCTATTTTATTATCATTTTATAATAATTGTTGTGTTTTAGATTGTAATTTATATATATATAAACGTTTTTTTGTGTGTTGTCATGATGAACCGATTAATCTAGTATTCTCCTTATATAGAACATTATCAATATTGGATTACCTGTTGTCAGGTTGTTACCAACTTTACGAATACTTGGGAATACTTAAGAACCGTTCGTAGTAAAGACACAAATCACATCTAATCTAAGCTCGTGTTTTCCAAAACAGATAAGACTAAGAAACTTAAGAATTTAAATACATATATATTTTTGGAATAAATCGGTATCAATTACGTCAAAACTTGAGATTAGAAACAAAGAAAAACATTTATAATATTGGAATTATGTTTGAAGTGCTTTTCGAATAGATAATCACAATAGCCTATGGGATTTGATAGTCATAAAGATGCTAAAAAATTTGTGATTTATATAGAGTATATATCTTATCAATGGGCAGCTGCATACGATTCCCAATGTGATTCAGCTTAACCTTTGGCCCCTTTGGCACCTTTAGGTTGCTGTCCAAGATTAGACAGCGACGGAAGTGTGCCCAAAGTTTGGACATAAATATTAAACAAGAACTGCCGACATCGGGGAATGTATTGTAGTACATGCTGCAGTTTATGAGCTTAAAGTTTGTGTTTATCAAATCATAAAATGTTGAATTTTGATAAGCACCAAGCAAAACAATTGGCAACAGCCGAAAAAGCAAACTTTTTCTCAAGATAGTATTTGGAATCGGTCAGTTGATACGAAGATTTGGCGCAACACGTCAATAAAATACCAAAAATACAACAGTATTTTATCTTTTGTTTTTTTGTAGAATTTTCCTTCGATTATCTCTATATATATATGATTCATAAACGTATTTAAATTAATTATTATTGCTTAAGCAAATACAACAGGTGTTTGACTTCTTTAAGGGGGCAAAAAAAAAAAGATAAGTCCTGGTATTATCTTTTGGTTTATTTTTGTGCATTTAATGAATATTTATCATGTGATTCCAATTAAAAGGGGGTTTCAAACATTTTGGGATTTCTTTTATTGTAAAAATATTTCGATGCCGACGTCTTTGGTTAATCAGATAAGCCAGGTATTATCTTCAAGTTTATTTTTGGGCCTTCTACGAAAATTTTATTTTTAGTTTCTTTCTTCTTTTTATTAATTTATTCACAGCAAATTCTGTTTAAGTGTGGATAAGAAAAGTAAGATTTTGTTTTAATTTTAATAAAAATAATAAAAATAAAGATGACGCAAGGAATTTGATGAGTTTTGGAATTTGTTCGTCTGGCTGATTCAAGTTCATGTTAATTGTTACAAGGCTAAAAATATAATCAAAAATAAATATTATTACGCACATTTTATTTTGTATGAAAATCAGCTATTTTTATTATAATCTTTTGTTTTTAGAGATAATTATTAGATGATTTTGCTTTTTATAAATGATCTTGTTAAGTTTTTTGCTTTTACTTATACTATAAACTAAATAGTATAGATTTTAGACACTTAGTTAGATTGCATTCACTATACAAAGGGCAGTTACTAATCTATCTATCTATCTACGATTTACTACAAATCTACAATAATCAATACTTTTAAACTTTGAACATATTTAGTGAACACATTTAGCCCCTATGTCATGTTAAATGTGATAAGGTGTTAGAAAAAAATCATTACAGATTGTTAAAAATTAAAGTAAAAACACAGTCGAACATCCATATAACGAACTTTCACATAACAAAGTTTTCTTTACAACGAATTCATTTCCAGAATGCTGAGATTGGGTTTCATCTAAATACTATAATGTATAATAACCTTGAGATTCGTTAAATGGAAGTTCGACTGTATTTTTACTAGAATTTTTAGCAACCTGTAATGATTTTTGCGGAAAAATGAGTTATAAATAATGAAAATTGTTTGCACTCTTTAATAAATTTGTTAATAATAGTCTATATAAAATTTAAAAAAAAAAAAATTAATGTAATTTAAAAATTAAGAAATTATTCAAACCTTTTAAAAAAATATCTGAAAATTTAAGAATACATATATACATTTTTGTAATCTAATATCTGGCAACAAGCACATTATTTTTTCATATCTTAAGAACTGTCATTTAAAAAGAGCTAAGTACACATTAATATTCCCGCTTCATCCCTCATCCATTATCAATTTTCCAATGCACAATAAATCATCCAGCTAAAGTACAGCATTTTTCCCCTCCAAAACTCTCCATTACTGATAAGGACACAAAAACTCAATTTTCCCAAAAGCAAAGATCGAAACCGATTTCAGGGCTAGGCATGCGCATTACATTGAAATGTTGTAAGACCCGACCCGATACGAATTCGATTTCTCTAATCAGTATATTGAGTTTGTGTGCAATGTGAGGGCGCCCATAAACTGATAAGAAGAGCTGCGGCGAGCAGGTAGCTTCGCCGCGATGTCGTCGTAAGTCGTTAGTCGTCGTCATGCTTATTGCTAACGTTCATACGTACAAGACTTATCGACAAGCAGCAGCAACAACAATTGCCGACAGCAACTGTAAAACGGCAGCGATCCACAATTTCTATAGCATCCGATCCTGTTCTGCTTTCAGTTTACGCTTTGGCTTCGCTGCGTGCGGTCGTCTGCGTTATTGTCGTTGCTAGAAATAAATTAGAAATAGCAAACATACAAAAAAAAGACAAGAACATAAAAACGAAAAAGAAAAAAAGTGTCGCGCTCAATAACAAAAATAACGTCAAAACAGTCCAAAACCAAATCAAATTATGTAAGTTTAACAAAACGAAAAGAAAAACATAAATGAAAAAAGATAAAAGTGCGTCCCACACAAAACAAAACACGTGTATCAAAAAAAATTTACCGGCTGTTTATATTGTTTGCTGCTGTTTTTTCTTACCCATTTTTGCCGCATGCCCAAAAATTTCTGTATTTACTGGGTCAGTGCACTGTCCTCCTGAGTTCATTGTCACCTTTACTTACCATCATCATCGTTGTCAATGCTGCTTTCGCTTCTCTTTATGTGCTTTGATCGTCAATCATTCCAATGCTCTTGCGCTCTCTCTTGCGCAAATTCCACTTTGAAAGCATAAAACAACAACTCAGTTCGTCAGTTCGTCAGTTATGTGACATGCCATTCTCTCTCGTTTTGAGGCCAACCCCAAAAATAAGTAAAACACATGGCAAAATATTTTTAGAACTGTTCATTATCGGTTTTTGTTTTTATGCGCAGCTTCTTAGGTCGTATGTAAGAAATTCTCTTTTACACTGGCGCGTTCTTGTATTTTGGCTCGAGTACATAGCGGGAAACAGCTGAATCCAGTTTTTGCGGATCATACGATTCTTATCAAGAAAGCCGGTTTTATTCTATGCTTGCCATAAAACTACGCAAATTCTAAATATGAGCACATAAAAAACCTTCATTTGTTCTAATACTCAAAGCTTATGAAGTAATTTATTTGTTTCTTATAAAGCGCAACGAATATTATATAAACGAATGCATAGATTCGTAAATCTCTTGCTAATATATAAACCTGTAGCGTTGCCAAGCAACAAAGCTTTGTTCTTATCACTTGAAAATGTCTAATGACAAGCTTTATAATAGTTCAGACTTGAAAATTGCAAACTCAGGCTCTATTATTAGAGAAATCTTACAAACAACTTTCCCCATATAACTCAATTGACGGACTTTGAAATTGTTATATTACAGATACTTTAGCTTCGAAAAAGTTTCTCATTAATCGCGTGTGCATTAGAGACAAACGTCAATCATGCAATTTGTTTCCCCCCACATTTAATTGCATTGAGTTTTTTGTTTTTTTCGGGAAGGGCGCCGCCTTCAACCATCAATCAGTGCTAATCATTTAAAATCGGTCGACTTCAAGATTTATATTTATACTCAACTAAACATGAAAAATCAGCTGTTTAACCTTGACAACAAACTTTGGACTCATTTAGTTGTTAATGTTGTTGTTGTTGTTGTTGTTTATTCTTAACTAAAAAATTTTCGTTTTGTTGTTTATTTTGGGCATTTTTGTTCTTATCACTCGAAACTGTTTGCCAGTTTATTGATTAATAATAATAAAAAAAAAAATATGGTGTATACATGGAATGATATCGATAACTAGTATGTATGTACATCAAAGTGTAGCCCTTTGTACCCGAAAATTATAAAATCGAGTGTTAGCTACTATGGTAAGTTCAAGACTTCGGTAGCGTACAGCCATTATCATATGTTAGATAAGAACTTAAGGAAAAAAAAAAGTTGCTGACACAACTAATGACAGGAAATACGAATATGCTAGCTTGATACACTAGTTGATATGATATAATATATATTTATCGCCGAAAGATATGATGTCCAGGGCTGAAGACTTTATAGGGAGATTCCTAAATTCCTTCACTTCTTGGTTAACTTTTGTACTTAAACCGCGTATGGTCATAAATTCAGATCTATACGTATTTATAATATGCAGTTATATGATATGACCAAAATGCCGCCCCTAATCAGGTGTTAAGTCATAATTTAAAACATAAAGATAAGGCTGCTTATAGTGTACAGAGCCTTGACCCTTTAAACCGTTTAAGATTTTGGTTAAATGGAAAAATTTAATTGGATTTTCAGCTAAAAATTTTCATCAATTATCGTATTTTTTATAGCAAAATGGCCGCGAATCCCAATGAAGCGCTCTACAATCGCCCTGGCCCCAATCGCCTGCGGGAATCAGAGGTCTATCGCACCACCAACCCCGAGGAGGCTGTCAAGATACGCATGCAGAAGGAGGGACTCGGCGCCGAGGAGCCCATCTCCATACCCGGCCTGCTCAAGCGCACCGTCAACAATTATCCCGACTATCCGGCTCTGCGTACCAAGAACTGCAAAAATGGCTACACAACAGTTACCTACAAGTAAGTGAGGGGGGTAAGGGGAGAAGTACTATAGTAGTGCATGTAGTGATGGGTGCGTGTCCGATGATCGAAAGGAAAAATTAAAAAATTTCATATATAAAAATATAATTTTTAAGTAAACGCATTGTTATCAAACAGAAAGTTTAAGCACTAAGAATATTTAACATAAAAAAATATATTTTAAAGTTCAGATTTCAATTAATAAATATCTAGGAAAAAATTGAATATTTTGTCATTATCATCACACGATAATTATACAAAAATTCGTGAATTTTTTAAAATTTACATTGAAGGTTATAACTATATTTTAATACATAAGTATTTTCTTAGCCGCATTTATATATTAACATTGAAAAATCTTAAATGGTTTAACTTAAAGTGTAACCTTCTGGAAACGAAGTCGTTTTAAAGAAGTTCGTTATATGAAAGCTCGACTCTACATTTTTATACTCAACAAAAACCTTTATATAGGCTTTTTTAAGGCTAATGAGTTTAATAAGTATTTTTATTTAATCACTTTGTTCAATTTTATTATGCCTGACATAGTTATACATAAATTAAATTCAATTTCAATATTTATAAATTTTTTTTTAGAAACATTTTTTTTTTTTTGATTTTTTGTTATACAAAAATTAATTTTTACTTTAAGTGTATGTAAATTCAAATATTTACCTTGTCCAATTCCATAAATATAATGCAAAAGTGCTTAAAATTTTCGTGCCTCGAGCTTCTTGCCTACACGCTCCCATCTCTAAGCACGTCGCGTCTAGTCTTTCGCAATTAACCGCTTCACTTCGATTTGCACGCCTCGCCGCAAATTCGTTTATCACTTATTGGATTTAGCGCAAGCCGAACAACTCTTACCCAAGTTTCAAACCATTTGCAGGCAATACGAACAGAAGGTGCATCAAACGGCGAAAGCATTCATTAAACTGGGCCTCGAAGAGCATCATGCTGTGGGTGTGCTGGCCTTTAACTGTGCCGAATGGTTCTACTCGGCCATGGGTGCGATACATTCGCGTGGCATCATCGCTGGCATCTATACGACCAACTCGGCGGATGCTGTGCAGCATGTGCTTGTGGATTCGCGTGCACAGATTGTTGTGGTCGACGATGCCAAACAAATGGAGAAGATACATTCCATACGCGACAAGCTGCCCAATCTAAAGGCGGCCATACAAATCCAGGAGCCCTATGCGCCCAATCTCAAAAAGGAGGATGGCTACTACAGGGTGAGCATTAATTAAATTAATCGTAAAAAAGATTTAACTTAAACAAACCTTTTGCAGTGGTCTGAGATTGAGTCGATGAATGTTAGCGATGTGGAGGATGAGTTTAAACGCCGTCTGGAGCGCATTGCCATCAATGAGTGCTGCTGCCTCGTCTACACCTCGGGCACAGTGGGCATGCCAAAGGGTGTGATGCTGTCGCATGACAACATCGCATTCGATACACGCGGCATTGCCAAGGGTCTCGAGAAGGTTGTAATGGGCTCCGAGAATATGGTCTCGTATCTGCCACTGTCGCATGTGGCAGCACAGACGGTGGACATCTATACAGTTGCCTCGATGGCCGGTTGCATTTGGTTTGCCGATAAGGATGCGCTTAAGGGCACGCTGGTCAAGTCGTTGCAGGATGCACAGCCGACGCGCTTTATGGGTGTGCCGCGTGTCTTTGAGAAGTTCCAGGAGCGCATGGTTGCTGTTGCAAGTAGCAGTGGCAGCTTTAAGAAAATGCTTGCTGGCTGGGCCAAGGGCATTACGCTCAAGCACTATATGGAGAGTCAAGGGTAAGTTGCCCCAAACCCTAAAAACGAAAATGTATATACATGAAACTTTAACTTTTGTGTGCGCATAAATTATGCAAAAAGGATGCACAGTTAAAGTGGCTGCAACTCGGCAACACGGCAACCTGCAACCTGCAACCTGCAAACTGAAACCTGAAAGCAATCTCTGCCCAGGCATTTGCCGCGTTTGGTTCGCTAAATTATGCATGGCCCGGAGCAACATAGAACACATTGCTTCTCTAACTCCCACTCTGCGCTTTTTAGACACACTCAAAATCACAGCGAACAACATTACTCATACGTCAGGTTGTACACGAAGGCATTGCATGAGTGAAGGAGCAGCTACTCCTAACTCCAGCAATGGCTCTAGCTGTAGCTGCGGCATGCGGGCCACGTTCTTGTTTAGCGCAGGCACTGAAGCATTTTTTTCTTGCTTCTTCTCTGTCTGAGGGCAGCTTTTGTAAAGCTTTTTCGTGACATGAGTTTAGCTCTGGCAGTGATTAGCCGTTGACTTTAAAAGATGTTCCAAACCGTTTGCCTAAAAACTTTCAACTTGCTAAAGTTTTAATTAGATTTCGAGTTGGACGAAAACTTCTTTCTATATTATAACAATTTAGTTTAGTTTTAGTTTCTGCAGAATGACTTTGTATAGTTTTGTTTTGATTATAGTTCTGTTCAATATTAAAAGTTTTCTAGAATCCTAGTGAAAAGTTTACCCTGAAAGTTACTTACAATGTAAGTGCATTTATATTTTCTTGTATGCATTTTTTTTATAAATCCGTCAAAGTCTGCATAAGAAATCTTAATGTCTATCATAGTATCATACATGATATCATACAAATATAATCATTATCATACAAAAATTCCTACTATCAAGTTTTTTCCTTAGTTTCCTTAAAGACCATTATTTTTGTTCGACTTAACTATTCTTGCCTATGAAAAATTCACAGAAAAAATAATATAAATAGTTTTCCAAAATCCATGTGAAAACTTTTCCCTGAAAGTTACTTATTATGCATAGAAAAATAATTGAAAGTTCATTTATATTTCCTTGTGTGCATTTTTCGTACAAATCTGTTAAAATCTGCTCAAGAAACCTTACTGTCTTTCATACATGATATTATAAAAATATCATCATACGAAATCATACAAAAATTCCTACTATCAAGACATGTTTGAGCTTTTTCCATAGTTTCCTTAAAGACCAATATTTTTATCCGATTAAATTATTCTTACCTATGAAAAATGCACAGAAAAAGTGCCTTAAATTCTAACCTTCAACTACCGAGTTTTTTATTGCTCCCTATAGAACAGCCTCACACACACACACATACACACTGCCACCTTGACACAACCTCCTTGACAAAACCACACTTTGAAAAGAAAAGTCCATTATCCTTGGGCACGTTTAATTATCAACTGCACTTGCTTTGTGGCCAAAACTAATCAACGCAAAAAAACAAAAAACTTTCTTTTTGCAGCAAGAGCAGTGGAGGTTTCCGCTACAAGATTGCCAAATCGCTTATTCTGTCCAAGGTGAAGTCGGCCCTTGGCTTCGATCGTGTGGTCAGCTTGGTCAGCGCCGCTGCGCCCATGTCCCCCGAGACCAAGAAGTATTTCCTTAGTCTGGATCTGAAGATTTTGGATGCGTTTGGCATGTCGGAAACGGCTGGCTGCCACACCCTCTGCCAGGCGGACTCCACGCTGTTGAACTCCATTGGCAAATCGCTGCCTGGCTGCGAGTCAAAGATTATCAATCAGGATGCGAATGGACATGGTGAGCTGTGCATACGCGGACGTCACGTATTCATGGGCTACATATTCAATAAGGAGAAGACAGAGGAATCGCTGGACGATGACTGTTGGCTGCACTCTGGCGATTTGGGCTACATCGATGATAAGGGTTATGTTTGCCTTACGGGACGCTCCAAGGAACTCATCATCACGGCTGGCGGCGAGAATATTCCGCCCGTGCACATTGAGAATATCATCAAGAAGGAGTTGGATGGCATTTCCAATGCATTCCTTGTCGGTGAACAGCGCAAATATTTAACCGTTCTCGTTTCCATTAAGGTGAGTTTAAAAAAGCTTTGATTAAATATTATTCTGACAATTCTTTTTTGTAATTCTTGCAGACCGAAGTCGACAGAGAAACTGGCGCCCCATTGGATGAGCTGACACACGAATCGTCTGTTTGGATGAAATCTCTGGGTGTGGAGCACAAGACACTTTCGGAAATATTGAATGCGGGTCCCTGCCCAAAGGTATGGAAGTCCATTGAGGATGGCATCAAGCGTGCCAACAAACAGTCCATCTCAAATGCGCAAAAGGTGCAAAAGTTTGCCATTTTGCCACATGATTTCTCCATTGTCACCGGAGAACTGGGACCCACTCTGAAGGTCAAGCGTAATGTGGTCAACAAGATGTATGCGGATCTGATTGAGACACTCTATGCCTAGATAACCATTTGCTATGTTTGGCTGTGAAACCAAAAATAATTACTTTATATATACACCAGAGCTATGGAACTTGAGCTTTAAAATGAAATGAATTTAAAAACGGACTTACAAGCCATTGAGTGCCAGCTTACAAACTTATTATACAAAACGAAAGAAAAAGAAACAAAAACTACTTATACTATAAATAGCAAAAATTATAGTTATCCCATTTTTTTATGAATGCCGACACTCAATTAATTCGAGTGCGTTAATGATGATGTTGATGTTAATGATGATGATGCTGATGAAGTTAACGACTATACATATATATAGATTTATTGAAACTTGTAGATCTATTAGTGATTAAGTTTTAAATTGTATGTTAATTTGTTTTATTTACTGAAACGCTAAGGAATACATTTTTATCCCATTATTGTTTGAATTATAACACAATAAATTTTGCATCTAGATTTTTATATCGTAAAATTTTGATTATGTATTATTTAAACAAATTTTGAATTAGCTTTTCCATAGGATAACTTAAAATTTTTATTAAAATATGTGAAAATTCTTTAGAAAATGTGGAAAAAATATGAAATTCTTAGAAATCGGTTGAAAAACGGGAGATTCTTAAGATTAAAGTTCAATTATCAGTCAATAGACCAATAAAGCCGGCTTGACAGGTAAGGTTAAGGGTTCGGAAAATCTCCTAATCAAACCCTCTCTTCTAGAGATTTTTTACTCGGTTTTCTAAGGCTAACTTCAGATCCATTTCATATAGTTTTTACTTTTAAAGAGTTTTCGTATGGCTAAAGTAAGATTCCTTTTAATTTTATCTTTATGAGTTTTACTCGAAAAACATTTCCGAATGTTGTTTTTAATCCCTGTTTTATATTTTTTTTTTACAAAGTTTTGTTGTTATTTGTCTGAAAGTTTACTCAGGGTTCCATACAAATTTTAAATGTTGGGCAAATATCTCTCAGCATTAACCGAATTTGTTTCGACATAGAACCTTGACTTGATTTAAGATTTAAGGTCGATAACTCTTCCGGTTTTAGCTAGACATTCAACATACTGTGTTTCATAAACTATGGAAAACTTTGAACAAGAAGACAAAGAATAGTTTGAAGATTAAAAGTTATCATTATATAAATATATATATACATACATATACAGAATTGTATTCACTGTCAGGATACGTGTTATCCCGTCTCACATATATTAAGAAGGGCTTCAGGATATCTCCTTGAACTTATCTTCACTTACTCTTAACTTGAACTCTATAACCCTTAAAGAACTCTGTTTCTATCTCTTTAACTCTTTCCGGCTCAAGTCACATTTTTCATTTATCAATGTTTATTTTCTTTTTTTGTTTAATCACATAAATAGAAATCAAATTATATTATACACTTAAAAAATATAATTCTTTGGTCACTCCACTTGCTCCTCCACGGGCGGATCACTGTCAGACTCGAGTCCTTTGGCCAGTCGTTCGGCCACGCGTTGCATCAGCTCCTCCATGCTCATCTCGATCTTAATACAGGCGCGTCGCTGCAGATCATAACGCTGATCCTGTCCACACTGAATACGCTCACAGCTCAAACTCAAACTAAACCAACTGCTCACATCCTTGAAGCCCACACGGCACTCACACTCATTGTGGGCCACACAATGGCTGTGCTCCGGACAGCCGCCCTGGCAGATGGGCCGACAGATCAGCTGATGCTGTTTGTTGGGATGATGCGATTGCTCGTAGCCCCGCATGCAATGGCACTTGTTGGGCTCCACGCAATAGCTGTGCGCCGGACACGGCTCCGTGCAGATGGGCTCACAGAAGCCAAAGATGATAGTCCGATAGCCGGGACAGCACATCTGCACTGTGTCCCAACGGATGCGCTCCTCATACACAATGAACTGTTCCACGGCCGGGATGGAGCTGGAGTTTTGGAGTAGTCGTGTCTTTGTCACCGGCACCTGGTACTTGACACTGATGTTCTTCTGGCAATGCCCGTTCGTTATGGCCATGGCCTGTATCTGACCCAGGCCCAATAGCAACAATAACAATGCCAGCATCTCTCTTATTCGTTCTTTATGAGTCTGGGGCGTCGTCTTTACTTCACCAGCGCCCTGATAAAAGTGAAAGCACAATTCTTTTGTTTCCCGTCTGGCGGCAGCGGCTCAGACGCGATGATAACTCTGAACTCAGAACTCTTTCGATCGTGCGTTTTGCACACAGCCTTATCGCTTTGGTTACAGTGAGTGCAACTGCAACAAATTATATGATAAGAACTAAAAAAGCTTTAGTTTTTTCCATTCCATAGGAACTCGTTTTTTAAATAATAACGGACTTTTGTACACTGAGAGAATTTTGTTAGTGTATTCTAGTGATTCTTTGAAGATTCTGAAGATTCTTTTTAATTACGAACATTTTCGACTTTAAACTATTTTGTTAATGGTAACGTTTTCAAAAAATCCTAAATAGTATTGTATGAAATTACCATAATTATTCAATAAATAGTTATGAATAATCAATAATAATGAATAATTATTTTTAATAGTCAAATTTTTTTGAAAATTGTAATCTAATCACCTAATAAAGTTAACTTTTTTACAAAAATAGATAAATAATTAAATAAAAAGTTTTTATTATTTTTTAAAATTCTTTTTCTGAAAATTATTGTATTGTATAAGTATAGTTATGATTAATATAAATTCCTAAACACTGAGATTTATGCTCTAAAATTATTATTTTTACGCAAAGATGACTCAATAATGATAAAGTTATAGATATACGTAAAGCTTTAATCTATAAATTTAACCACACTAATCTCAAATCGTCAGATCAACTCTTTAAATATTTTAATTTTTGTAATTACTTTATTTAAAACTGGAAATAATTTGTAATTGTCTTTATTTTTTCATCTTTACACAAAGCTAAAGAAATAAGAGAACTAAAAGTTATTTCCTGAAATTTTTAAAGTTTTATCCTTAATTTTACATAGTTCTCACTCTGATAGAAACAGGAGCTTTGGTTTTCAAATACAAAGCAACAAACAAAGCAGCAATAACAACTAGGACGACTGCAAGACAGCCCAAAACAATGGGCCATATTAAGACGCCGGAACTGGTCTTTTCCGACTTTTGCGTATTGCCCAAACTGTATCGACGCTCGGTTCGACTATACTGGCGTTGAGTTGTGGAATGATGTGAATATAATTGATTTGTTAACAGGGAAGAGGTGGTCTCTGGAATATTAGTCAGAGCCTTGCGATCTGATTTATGTTTTCGCTTTGGATGATCTTTTTGATTTAGGTTTTCCTGATACCTGACAATGTCCCAATTATCATTACCAAGACCAATTGGATCTACATCCTCTAGTACTGGCATTACATCTGATTGATCTTCTTCGTGAGTCCACCCCATGTGATATTCGGTCTGAGTTTTACCACGAGTTGAGAAAATCTCAACAGTGCGATAAGTTGGAAACAATTCTTCATCTTCATCCGTTTTAACTGTTTTCGGGTTTACCGGATCAGTTTGAGCTTTCTCTGTGGTGGATTCAGCCATTTCTTTTTCAACTGTTGAGGCTGGTGGACTAGCTTGATCAATTTTAGTTGTGGTTGTCTGAACTTCCTCTCTTCCAACAGTCGAATCTGTTGAGTTTTTGAGATCATCTGCATCTTCAAAAGCTTTAGCTGTCTTCAGGATTCCCGGATCTTCTTGACCTTTACTTGTTGTAGATTGAACCTCTTCTTTTCCAACGGTCGAAGCCGAGAGATAAGCTTGATCAAGTTTAGTCGTGGCTGTAACTTCCTCTCTCTCAATAGTCGAATCTGTAGAATTTTTGGGATCTACCTCGGCAATCTGTACTTCTTTCCCCAAATCTTTTGTATCAACTGAGAGATCAGCTTGATCTTTCTTATCAACCTTTTCAAGCTTAGTCGTGGCTGTAATTTCCTCTCTTAAAACAGTCGAATCTGTTGAATTTTTGGGGTCTACCTTGGCAATGTGTACTTCATTCCTGTCAACCGAGGGATCAGCTTTCTCTTTCTTATCAACTCGATTAAGTTCAGTTGTTGCTGTAACTTCCTCTCTTCGAACATTCAAATCTGTTGAATTTTTGGGATCTTCCTTGGTAATCTGTACTTCTTTCCCATCACTTGAGAGATCAGCTTGATCATTCTTATCAACTCTTTCAAGCTTAGTCGTGGTCGTCTGAACTTCCTCTCTTCCAACAGTCGAATCTGTTGAATTTTCGGGATCTACTTTGGCAAATTGTACTTCCCGATCCGTTTGATCTTTCCCATCAACTGTCGTCTTCACTTTTTTGATGGCCTCACAGGCATATTGCTGTGGCAAATCGTCACCCTCACATACAAGATACTGATTAAGGCTATTGCAGACACATTTCTCAGGTTTCAAGCAGGACTGTGAACTATGATCATCATCCTCACATATTTGAACGCATCTGGGCACCACTTTTAGCAATGGCGTCCAGCTAAAGTACTCCTGCCAGCAGCTACAGGCCTTCTTGAGACACTGTTCTGCTGGCAGCAGCAACTTTGCAATGGGCTGGCAACCCTGTCCGAGTGTTCGCCTGACGAAGGAAGGCCAGCAACGACAGAAATTGGGCGCAATGCAATCGCCATAGCGACAGGCATTGCATTTGGGCTGACAGCCCACCGTGCTGTACGCCATGCCACCAACTGTTTCGTAACCCTGGTTGCAGGTACATTCCTGGGGAGCGGTACACTTGGCATTGACACAAGCGGGCTTACAACGCGGTTCACAATAGCCCGGAAAACCTATATAGCCGGGACAGCAAACCTTACGCACAATCCAATCCTGAAAAGGAGAATTGAGAAATGTATAGGATTAAAATATATAAGTTTAAGAGAGGGCTTTATCAAATAGGAATTTTGATATTTCCAGTGGTAGTCTAGGAAATTTGATGGAAGATTAACTGAAACACATAGGGTATTGCTGAAAGATCAAAGCTAATGAAATCCTAAAAGGAGAAAACCCCTTTATCGAATTGTTTGGCCTTTAAAGGGGAACACTATAAATATAATCAAATGGAACCTTTTTTCCGGGACTTCCAGGGTTTACCTCTTGCTCTCCTATCCTTAAACAAAAAATATTTTAGCCCTTCTTAACTTGTACCTTATATAGAATCATAAAAATTCTATCAATTTTACCAACCTTTTCATCCAAGCTTCCTGCTCTCTTGGGCACTTTTATTTCGCAAACATTTTTCCCATTTACACTTATCCATAACCAGCCAAACAGGGTGAAGATTAAAGCTAAAGCTGACCATGCTCGAGTCATGTAATAAAATTTATATTGTTTGGGCTCAATAGCGATTCCTTTACACTAAAGATTTCGATGCAATTTGGCTTAAGATAAGCCATTTTAAAGAGTTTATTAATAGAAGTCGAGTATTTATAAATAGCACAAATATTTTATTCGACAGCTTTTGAAAAGAGCTACAAGTTAAAAGATTAGTAAAAAATTCATTTGATAAGAGAAAGCACATAAAAGCTTAAGAGTCTATTATTATTTAATGTTTTATTATAAGAAAGCAATGTTTGGGGATGGATAATTTGTTAACAGGAAAACATTTAGTAAGAAATTTTTATTGCGGCATAAAAATACTAAACTTGAACATCTAGAATTTCCTAAACCATTCGTACGATCATCATGAAATTTTTATATTTTTCCAACAACATCATAAACGTACAAAATGTGAATGGAGCTTGACAATATTCATCTTTTTGAAATAGAAAACAGTCAAATACAATTATATCTTTACTTCAAATTCAATCAGAAACAATCTTAAAGTCCTTAATACAAATGTTTTTGTTAGGATTATAACCTTATGTTTTAAAATAAACAACTTAAAACCACCATCGATTTCTTAATAATTTAAAAATGCAAAACCACATTATACAGTGCTTATCATTTGTGGTTTGAGAACGGCAGTTAAAAATATATAAAGTCCATCGTTGTATACTCATAAATACATATCGTACTCGATATGATTCAAGTTCATAAGAGTTCTATTGAACTATTTGGTTTGTGTCCGCATAATTGGAATTGGGATAGTAGCTAACATTGCGACTACGTTTAATATAACAGCATATGATGCCAACCACGCTGCCAAGTATGGTCAAAACCATGACGCCAATCAGTAGATAAACCCACCATTTCATGGGCAGGGAACAGCTCAGACTGTGCATATCATTGGGTTTGAAGCCCTTATGGCACTTGCAATGATTTTTTCGTTCACAATAGCTGTGCAGACCGCATTTGGGTTCGCATTTGGGCATGCAACGAGCACTCTTCTCATCCCAATCGTAGCCGGTGGCACAGGCACACTTCTCGGGTGCCACACAGAAGCCATGGTTGCCACACTCGCGTATTAGACACATTGGTTTACAGACGCCATTAATTGTTTCGTAGCCCTGGTCACATTGACAAATATTTCCCTCGACACAGATGCTCTTTTCCCCACATTTTGGATCGCATTGTGGCTGGCAAAGCGAATTTTTTGTATCCCATTTGTAGCCTTCTTCACAAGCACACTTCTCGGGTGCCACACAGAAGCCATGGTTGCCACACTCGCGCATTAGACACATTGGTTTACAAGTGCCGTTAACTGTTGTGTAGCCCTCGTCACATTCACAAATATTTCTCTCGCTGCAGATTCCGTTATTTCCACATTGTGGATCGCATTGTGGCTGACAAAGCGATCGTTTCTCATCCCATTTGTAGCCTTCTTCACAGTTACATGTCCCAGGTGCCACACAGGTGCCATGGTTGCCACACTCGCGCAGGCACATTGGTTTACAGACGCCATTTACAACATCGTAGCCCTGTTCACACTGACAAATATTTCCCTCGACACAGATACTCTTTTCTCCACATTGTGGATCGCATTGTGGCTGGCAAAATAATCGTTTCTGATCCCATTTGTAGCCTTCTTCACAAGCACACTTCTCGGGTGCAACACAGGTGCCATGGTTGCCACAGCCATGTTTACATATGGGTTTACAGACGTTGTTAACTTTACTGTAGCCCTTGATGCACGTACAGTTATTAGGACTGGAGCAGAAACTGTTTCGACCACATTTGGGATTACATTTGGGTAAACAACGTCCTGTTAACCAAGTCTTCTCGTAGCCCTTTTTACAGACACACTTATCGCGTTTCACACAATATTCATTCATTTTACAAGCTGGTTTACATCTGGGTTTACATCTGTTTTCTTCCTCATCCCAATCGAAATCCCTTTCACATCTGGGTTTACATCTGTTTTCTTCCTCATCCCAATCGTAATCCGGTGCACAGCCACATTGACCGGGCGCAATACAAACTTGTGTCTCTTCACAACCTTCCTCACACACCCAAGGTTCTTCAAGTTCCATCTAAAAAAAAAAAAAAAAAAATAAATTAATTCTCATTACTTTGAATATTTTAATAGGTCTTACTGTTGGAATAAGCGATGAATCCACTGATATTGCCACACTTAAATGCAGCAACGCCAAAGATCCTAGTATAAGGATCTGTAGAGACCAAAATTTATCCATTTTAAATGCACGTATCCAACCTTTCGAAAGCAAACTGAGCTTTTCTCGGGCTGTTCGTTGCCTTTTTATAGGGTGAGGGCATTTTTAAGCATAGTATAAGTACTTTGTTTAGTCATTGTGGTTCTTAAAAAAAAATAGCTAATTATATGTGGGTCGTATTATAAATATCACAATATTTTCATACTTTATTGTTTTGTGCATTTTAAATATGAATAACATGTCATAATCCATTCCATTTGCAAGGCGTTCAACTGAACTCAATCTTATAATTATCAAAAACCTCTACAAGTTCGCTTCTGCTTTTGCTCATTATCTCTTGCGGGATGACAAACGACAAATTTTTTTTAATGCAGATTTTTTGGAGAGTTCATTAACTAGCTTTCCACAAAATTTCGTAAATCTAGCTATAAAATTAGCCATACATACGTCCCACAGCAATAGCACACTCAATTCCAAGTTGAGTTTGAGATAAAAGTTGCACTCAATCAAACATTTGAGCAATAATTATAATCGCACTCAATTGTCCAACGCGCAAACATCCACTCAATAGAAAAAAAAACCGGGCTCAACAACACAAGCCGCCAAGTGTACAAATGTAAATACGCATAGACAAAAAAAAAATACATACTTACATATTGTATATGAATATGTGCTCACTTATGGAATTGCTGTTGTTGTTTGCAATCACATATCCACACATTCGTAGTAGCTGCATAAATATGTATGCTTAAGTAATGTGTGTGTGTGTAGACATGTGTACCAAGTCTCTTATGTTGTTGTTGATGTTGTGTATGTAGCGGGGTTTTTGCATATGAGTTTTGTGCGTTTGTGTTGCTCGATATATACAAATAAACATGAGCACAAAGCAGGCGAACAGAAATGATTAGCAGGCAAACGCCGAGCCATGTGTAGGCAATGTGTGTATTTAGTGTGTGTTGTGTGTTGTTTTTGTATGTACACATGTAGTACGAGTAGAAGTAGCTTTCGCTGCTGCGCTCAACACACAGCTAAAACGGTAACAGCGGCGTCGACGTCGCCGTCGTCGTCGTCGTCAACGTTCTCAAATTGTGTTTATGTTTGTATGTTAGCCGGTATGTTAATGCATATATGAATGTACATTCATATGTATAAGCGTTTTTAATGAGTGAGAGCGTCTAGTCCCAGCCAAAACCAGAAATGGCATGAAAACAGAATGTAATGGGCAACAACAGCAACAAACGTAGAGAGCGATAGCGAAATGTATACGTATGCCTATACAAACATACATATGTACATACTTACATATGTATGCAGATAAATATGTTTGTATTGATACTAAACCTGTGAATATTGCTGTATGTAACTCAAATGCCGGTCTCATGTTACCTCACAGGCTTGGCTCAAGGCAGCATCGCAGTCGGCTTCAACGTCACTCTGGCTGCCTATTTAAGGGCAGCTCCCACCACTGCAAGCAACAACTTAATTTTGTGTGATTATCGGCGCTTCACACAGGCAACAGTGATTCTTTTACCCTGCCGGTCAGAAAAAGTGGCAATCTACACTTTGAACAGTCTGGGTAGAAAAATTAGTCACAGCAAAACTGCATACATATATGATATTATGAATATTTAATAAATATTTATTATTTATTCATGCTTATAGATGACGGGGTAAATTGTTATCAGCCGTACAATGCCATGAGAATTTTCCATTAATCGTCGGTCAACGGAAAAATAACCAGAAAGCAATGTGGAAGAATTGATAACGTTTATATAAACATATTAATATGTATGTTTGAAATTATAAGTGAACTACAAAAAGGGTATGATTATTATGTACCTGCCTGTACGCAACAATTACTTACAAACATACACATGCATGCACGTACATATGTACATACATCAAAACAAACCAAAGTGGATACGTAACTTTGTGTATATTGTACTTTAAAGCATTGCTCCTTAATCACTAGCTGTTGTGCTCACGATATCATTGCTCTCCTCTCACGCTTGTCGTTTGCTAAAGACATCCACCCGACAAAATAGTCGAAATGTATATTTGCAAACATAATGAACTAGAATAACATAATATAATAAGTGCTTAGTCATTGCTTTCACTCATGACAAACTCTACATATTTATGGACTCACAAATGCATTTTGCTTTTGTCGTTTTTGTCGGCTGGTGTTCGGCTTTGTGTTCTACAAGTGTGCTAATGATGGGATTAAAATCAGTTTTAAATACCGGTTGTTATTGTAATTGCTATTTATGTGGCTAACTGGTCGAGCATGTTTAGACAAGCGAGAGAGCAACGAAGAGAGCAGCGGCAACTAATAATGTATGTACGTAAAAGTGTATATGATATGTGTGTATGTTGATGGTATTGTTCATTTGCTTGCCCCCCTCCCCCCACTTCTACCATCTACCGACTGCTGAGAATGCTGCCGATATGCTACTGCTACGTTTTAGCGTTGACGCTGCCGTCGCTGTTCTCATGAGTGTAGAAATGAGTTTGAATGAGTTGCAAAAGGGGGCGCACCGCACCGTCGTGCAATGCATGTACAGGCCGACATACTTATGTATGTATGTTTGTAGGTATAACGTACCTACGTTTGTTTGTATGTGCGTACATGTGTTCACTTGTTTGTCAATATGTACATATGTTATTTGATTTTCGCTTTTTTTTCTCTCTTTTGCCTCTTTATGTTTGTGTACGTTTGTGTGAATGTGCGCCGCCACACTTCTTGTGTTGTTGTTGCTGTTTTTGTTACTGGCGGGTACATGAATATAAATGTTGTTTATCTGTCGTCGTCGTCGACGCCGTCTCGGGTGTCCGTCGTGCTCGTCTCTGCCTCTTTTTGAGTAGTTTTGTGTGTGTATCGTTTTGTGTGGTGCTGCTGCTGCTGCTGCTGCTGCTGTTGTTGTTGTTGTTGTTATACTGTTGTTTTGGTGTATATGAATATGTGTTTCTTTATTGTTGTGTGTACTTGTTGCTGTTATTGTTGTTGTTGCTGCTGCTGCTGTTATGGCTGCTCACTCACTTGTTCGTATGAACTTTTTGCTTTGACTTTGCTTCGGTGGCTCTTTTTTCGCCTGCTAATCAATGCTGTGCGCCTGGTTATTTTGCTATATCTATATGTACACAAACAAATCTACAAAAGTCACAGACATGCACATGCACACCCCATGCCATACCGTAGCCCCCCGCGACCCAAAAACACCATCATCACGTATCGTGCGTGTAAATATGTACAACACATGTTTACTACACATATACGATTTAGTAATCTTAGTAGAAAGAAGAGTGCGCACGATAGCATTAAGAAGAGCATGCATATCGGTTTGGTTATTGTGATTATGCTACGTTCATTCATACATATGTATGTATGTATGTATGTTTGTGTATTGTAGCGTGAGAGCGTTAGTCGATTAATTTGTTTGGAAAAAAACTATTGTTGCTTGTGATTTATTATGCTGGTTAGGGTAGACTAGTTTGGTCTTCCGCTTAAGAATACAATCGTGTCTGGATAAAGTGAACTAATTTAATGGCCTGTTCACTATTCCTAGGTTATTTACTATTTCTAGCTTCACATTTTTTCTCAAAATACACATTTGTGTATGGAAATGCTATAGGTAAAATCAATTTATTTTTTTTATTTATGTTTATTAAGGTATACGGGGAAGCCAGTTTAATTAATTAATTAAAGTAAGCAAGTTGAAGTACATACATACATATGTATAATTTTTCTTGCAAGAAATCGAGATGTGTTCACTATTTAGGGTGTTCACTATTTCCAGACATGACTGTAATTGTATGTTCATAAATACATATGTACATACACGTCACTGTCATATCAGCTGTAAATTTACGAGCCCTTATGCTAGGCACAGCATGCACAGATAAGAAATACTATCGCATATTTTTTTCATATTTTTCCCACATTTTATTTCTTTCGGAATATGCTTAAAATCTTTTATTTTTTTTATCATTTGCTTATTGCCGTTTGGGTCCACCCTATTGGAATACCATCGGCGCTGGGCATATCGCATTTGTTGATTTGATTGCCATTATTGCTAAAGAGCATTGAAAGAACCTTTTTTATGCTTATGTATACATAACGGTGTACATTTGCACATACATATTTATATGTAACCCCTTGCAGCTGATTACTTTACCCACTTTCCATTTGATATATTATTTTTTTGCTGATGAGCGTGTAAACAAATGTTTTGCATGCTATCTGCAAAACAGAAACACAAAACGCAATATGCAACTACTACATACTGTATACATTTGTGTTGTAGTTTTAATGGGCCTTGCTCTCTCTCTCTGTCTCTCTCTGTCTGTCTATGCATGCGCCCCTTCATCCATGCTCGCATGGAGGAAACGACAATATTTACACTTGTTTGGCATTCATGGGCTGCTGTTCATTGGTAAATAATTTCATAATAATGTTGTTGTTGCGTTCATGACAAATGATAAGCCGCAGTCAGCAAATTGCAACAATTACAATTGGGTTAATAATACAACATAGAGAGCGCTGTTGTTGTTGTTGTTGCTGCAACGGCAACAAACACTTGTTTAAACACATGTTTATTTGTTTATGGATATGTAAGTGTGCTCGTGTGCGTGTGTGTGTGTTAACATGGGCACACTGTTTGACATTTTGCAATAAAATAAATTAAACAATAAATTATAAATTTGTACAAAAAATGACTGTTGGCCGAACAGGCGCACATCAATGCGCAGCTAGCAGCGACACTGTTGTCGGCGACTTTGCTGTTGGTATTTCTTTCTTTGTTTTTGTTGTTTGCCAGCTGGGGCGAGCCCATTGTATGTGTGTGTGTGGTTTTTTTTTTTGTCTGCTTCTATTTCATTGCTTTAGTACATACACACGCACGTACATACATATCTACGTATGTCCAGATGTACATATATGTACGCTTGCATGTATTTATGCATGCGTCAGCATGTGTATATATGTATGTGTGCGTATCATGTTTGGCAACCGGGCAAAAGCGTGTAATGCGAGAGCAAAGCCTGGCTGAGTGACCAGCCCGAAGGTGTGTGTGTGTGTGTGGGCAAAGCAGAGTAAAGAAGAACCGTTACAAATTCATGTTTTATGTACGGCAGCGACAGAGACAGCGGCAGCAGCAGCAAAAGACAGCAGCACCAGCAGCGACACATGCGTTTTTGTTGTTATTGTTAGGCTCTCGCTCATTTCACCGCTCTGCCTTTCTGCCTTTCTCTCATCATCTAACACGTCTCTTTAACTGACCTGCGCTTCAGAATTGCGGCTCAGTTGTGCTTTTCGATCGGCCGCAGGTGTTTGTCGCAGGTCAGTTGTGTATTGAACGTTTGTCACTGTTTATGGTTTACATATGGATTGGATTAAGCGGTGTTTTTTTTAACCGATATGCCATATGGGTCACACTCCCTTGAAGTCTGACGTGTATTTCGAGATTTGCAAGTCATTTTACGTAAGCTGTTATATGTATAATGCAATGGAGAAGATGAAGAAACTGCAGCTTAACATTAAAGTACCATTAAGCATGACTTGACAGAATCTCTTTGAGCGATACGTCTTGTATCTGTCTGAATCCAGTCAAGCATGTATAACTCATTATCTGTGCGGTCTTTTACAACTGATTAACTTGCAGTTAGAGTGTTAAAAGTTCAGTTAGAAATCCTCATGGACTGTCGCCAAGCGACAAATGCAGCCTAATTATCAGACGGATTTGAAATGTGAGTAATTTTTGGTTTGTATTTTTTTTTCGAGACTCCTAGTATCAAAGTCTTTTAGCGATAAGACTACACTGTAAGTAATTATGGAATGAGTTTTTAAATATACAGAAGAATTCCCATCAATACTTTTAAAGTTTCTAAAAATTAGTGTTTTAAAATATTAAAATTTGTTTATTCATTCAATATTTTAATACATTTTTAAAATTTTTCTTTATTTTATATTAATAAAATATAATTTTTTTCAGTTCAGTTTCTAAAAAAGTGTTTCAAAAAATTTAAAATTTTTATTCACTTCATATTTTAATACATTAATAAAATTTTGAAAATTGTCCCGTTTTTATATTAATGAAATATAATTTTTTCCAGTTCAGTTTCTGAAAAAAGTGTTTCAAAATATTTAAAATTTTATTCGCTTAATATCTTAATACATTTATAAAATTTTGAAAATTTTCCCGTTTTCATATTAATAATATATAATTTTTTTCAGTGCTGAAGACATAGAAGTAGTCTGAAAGGTCAGTTTGTGCGTGGAATCAGGTCAGATCCAAGTGCAGACACGAGCTCTGACCGAGATAATGAATGATCGAGCGCCTCATCATTCGCCATCCATGGCTTATCAATGGCTAGGAAAGTAGCCTTAAATAGGGGTCGAGTAGGCTGCTCGCAGTTTATTCAACGTAAGACCTGCAAACATGAACGACGTGATTCTGGAACAGAGCAGCGAAAAGCTGAAATTGGCCACCAGCTATACGAGCACCTCGCTACACGAGGCCGTTAAGCTGCGACGGGATGAGAACGACACCATAAAGGCACAGACCGTACCGGAGTTCTTTCGCGAGAGTTGCGAAAAGTATGCGGAGCTACCTGCCTTGGTCTGGGAGACAACGGGCAAGGATCAGAGTTGGATAACGCTCAGCTATGCAGAGTATGCCAAGAAAGTGGAGCAGGCTGCTCTGATGCTGCTGCATGTTGGTCTGGAGGAGCACAGTTCGGTCGGAGTATTGGCTTTCAATTGTCCCGAATGGTTCTTTGCCGAGCTGGGTGCATTGCGTGCCGGAGGCATTGTTGCTGGCATCTATCCAAGCAACTCGGCGGAGGCAGTGCATCATGCTCTGATCACGAGCGAAGCAACTGTTTGTATTGTCGATGATGACAAGCAGATGGCAAAGTTGCGAGCAATTAAACATCGTTTGCCCCGTCTCAAGGCCGTAATACAGCTCCATGGACCCTTTGAGAGTTTTGTGGATCAGGAAGAGGGTTACTACAGCTGGCAGCAGCTGGAGGAGCAGCAATCAAGCTATGGGCCTGCACTACAGCCAGAGTTGCTACGTCGTGAGCAAGCAATCTATGCCAATGAATGTGCCTTACTCATCTTTACATCAGGAACTGTGGGCATGCCCAAGGCTGTAATGCTTTCGCACGATAGCATTGTCTACGATATGAAGATAGTCGCCGAGACAATGGAGGGTACCGAGACGGGTGCGGAACGTTTGGTCAGCTATTTGCCACTCAGTCACATTGCTGCACAAATCTTTGACATCTATCTGGCCATGGAGCATGGCGGTTGCGTCTACTTTGCGGATAAGGATGCTCTTAAGGGTACGCTAGTGCGTACCTTTCAGAAGGCAAGACCTACGCGTATGTTTGGTGTACCGCGGGTGTTCGAGAAGTTCCAGGAACGTCTAGTTTCGGCCGAGGCCAAGGCCAAACCCTATTCCCGTCTGCTGTTGTCCAAGGCCAGAGAGGTTGTGACCCAACATCAGCTAGCAACAATTGCAGGGTGAGTTTTCCTTAACTTTTTAATGTTCTCTATTATTAAAAGTTCTTTTTCCTTAGTGAAAAGATCTCTATTTACGCCCAGGCCAAATACTGGTTGGCCTCGCGCATTATTCGCCCCATCCGTCAAATGCTGGGATTGGAACTGTGCAAGACTTTCCTTACGGGCGGCGCACCTGTCTCGGGAGAACTCAAACATTTCTTCTTGGGCTTGGATATGCCACTAGCCGATGTCTATGGCATGTCGGAAACAACGGGAGCGATAACCCTACACGAACACATCACAAACATGTACAGTTCGGGAACACCTCTAGTGGGCACCGAGCTCAAAATAAACGAGCCCGATGCCAGTGGTCAGGGTGAGATAATGATGCGTGGTCGCCACATTTTCATGGGCTACCTGGGTGAGCCGCAAAAAACCGCCGAGACTATTGAGGAGGATGGCTGGCTGCACAGTGGCGATATGGGCTACCTGGATACGCATGGTAATGTGGTGATCTCGGGCAGATTAAAGGAATTGATCATCACAGCAGGCGGTGAGAATATTCCGCCCGTCCACATCGAAGATCTGATCAAACAAGAGTTGCCCTGCGTCAGCAATGCTCTGCTCATTGGCGATCATCGCAAGTATCTAACAGTGTTGTTGGCACTGAAAACCAAATCCGACCCACATACGGGTCTGCCTTTGGATGAACTGCGCGAAGAGACTATCGAGTGGCTACAGCCCTTGGGACTGGATCAAACGCATCTCTCGGACTTGTTCAGCATTCGTGCGGATCTCGAGTTGCCCAGTGATGCCAATGCCTTGGCTGCCGCTCTGGAAATCAATGCGGAACCAAAACTTTTCGAGGCCCTCGAGGCGGGCATCAAGCGCGCCAATAAGAAGGCCATCTCCAATGCTCAGTGTGTCCAAAAGTTTGCTCTGCTGCCACATGAATTCTCCTTGCCCACGGGAGAATTGGGACCTACCCTAAAGATAAGACGCAATATCGTACATGCCAAGTATGCTCCAGTGATTGAGCGTCTCTACAAATAAGTTTTTACACCTTTGATTTATTTTATTGTATATGTTTACTTATAAAGTATTTTATAGAGAAGTTTTTGTGTTTTTGATTTTTTGATTATCGTTCGCGATCGTTTCTTAGATGCTGAGACTCAACTTCCGTTTCCAGTTTATGATCGTGCTGCAAAAAATGATATTAATTTTTAATAATATTTTCTAAGCTTCAACTTTTACAGACTTACCTTATCTTGCATTTTTTGTAGCTTCTTGTTGATCTCTTTGCGTTCCATGAAGCGTTGACCCCAGCGTAGTCCAGCAAAGGCCAACGCAATTGCCACCAACATCCAGATAATGACCGAACGTGAATCGAAACGATCTGTACGTATTTTTGGCCAGGTCAGAGGTGGAGTCAATGGACTTAGTTCATCAGTTGGCTGTTGATGGTAGAATAACCTTAAGTTACTTTTTCTTAAATTGTATAATTTTTATTATTTTTTTTTTTATTTATTTATTTATTTTTTTTATTTATTTATTTTTTTTTTTATTTATTTTTTTTTATTTATTTTTTTTTTTTAAACTAATTTACCTCACAATTACAGCTCGAGGTTGTCTGCTGCCTGGCAAAACCGACATCGAGCAGAACAATGGATCGATTCTGTTGACCATCGTAGCAATCGATGCCCCGAACATTGAACGATTCCTCATTGCTCCAGATGCTAAGCATGGGCCAAGAGCGTGCAAAGTTAAGCTTTGCTGGTGGCTCACGCAGCATATTCCTCACCAGCCAAGTGCAGTTCCAATAGTTATCGGCCAGATTAACGTGATTCAGAAAGAGTAAACTGCTCAAGTTCAGCGACTCCAATCGATTTGAGCTAAGATCTACATTTAAAGCCAAACGATTGAGTGCTGGCGCCAGTTGCTCCAACCAGCTTACATCTTTCAGTTTGTTCCAGGCCAAATTTAATATATCTAGATGTATCAATTCCTTGAGCAGACTTGCATGCAGCTCGACAAGTTGATTGTGGGAAAGATTGATTTGCTTGAGTTGAGTGTTTGAGTGAAAAAGGTCCTCGGGCAATGTTTGTAAAAGATTAAAACTTAAATCAAGCTGCTGTAGAATATTTAATGGATGTAGACTGCCCGCATTGATGTGTTCTATAATATTATGACTGATATTTAGACGCTGTGGGTAGACAGATAAGATAAGATATAAGATTTGTTTGCCTTGTAGAAAATAGAGGAAGCTACTGTGATAAACAATTCTTACTTATTTATAAAAGCAAAAACTGAAAAATATTTATATAAAGAGTATATAGGGGTGTTCAAAAGTATTTGAGCAACATATAAAGTATCAATGGAATATCGGATATGTAATTTAAATTCCGTTTTAATAGTCCAATACTCTTCTTAACTCATTTTGTACCTATTGAAAGTTTTTAATTCTTGTAAAAGTCTATTTCAACACTTTTTTTTTCTAAAAGTGACTGAAAAAAAATTAGTTCAAAATCTCGTCGCATGTATTTTTAATGATTTTTTGAAAATGGCAAAAATTACAATTTTTACCCTCTTTTCATGAAAAATTGTAATTTTTGCAAATTTCAAAAAATCATTAAAAATATATGCATCAAAATATATTATTTAATTAATACGGAATTTAAATTATCTTTCTATTGATACCAAACTTTTTAAAAAGTAAGTTTAACCCTCTAGTGCCCAAGACCGCCTCAAGATGGGCAAACTTTAAAACACCGTTATTCACTTTCCTCATTGCTTTTTGTCTTCGTTTTGCATTTTTTTTTTGTAATTCGGGGAAGTCTAAAAACTATTTTCCTTGCGTTTGCAATACATGCTAGAGCTAGCGTCAGCTGCTACAGTCGTTTGAAGCTGAAAGTTTGTGCCATTCGGACTCAATAATTATTTTGTAAAAAGTGCGAATTAAAAATTTTTTTTTTTAAATATTTTAAAAAGTTCGCTGGTGGAATAAAAATTGCTGATAGTTTCAAGGACGCAAAATAAAAAATAAATAAAAAAAAAAATTAAAATAAAAAATAATTTTTTTGTGGCGGAAAAAAAGTTGGCACTAGAGGGTTAAACAACGAGTATATTCAACTTTATATGTTGCTCAAATACTTTTGAACACCCCTAGATAAAGATCTTTATATACCCTAATTCTTAGCTTGTTTTAATCTTCCCTTGTTAAATCAATTTGATACAAACTTACCTCCAATGATTCCAAACCCATCAAACTGTCATTTGTCAACTCCTTTAGCTTATTATGACTCAAATCCAAATGCTGTAGTTCGAAATTCTTAGCAAAACCCAACGGTTCGAGTGCTTGCAAGGCATTCCTTGACAGATTTAAGTGCACCAGTCTTGACAAACCGCGTTCCTTGAGAAATTGCAAGCCAGTAAGTTGATTATGTTCCAATCGCAGTGTGCGTAAATGTGTATTGCTCTCGAAGGCAGCCGGCTGCAATTGCTTGATTTGATTATGTTGCAGGGCCAGACTGGAAAGACGATGTAGACCATGAAAGAAGCTGGCTTCAATTAGCTGCAGGCGATTATTATGCAGCTGCAAATGCTTCAAATGCAATAGATTGTAAAAGCAGTCGGCCTGCAAGTGTTCGATGAGATTGTGACTGAGGTTCAGTTCCTGTAGTTGGGGATACAGGGCAAAACTTTTGGAGTGCAGCTCTTGCAATGCATTAAAGCTGATGTCGAGTGTGGCAAGTGCTGACAGAGGCTGGTCCGTCCAGGATCTAACCTCACTCAGGTTATTATGTGCCAGTGAAAGGCTTTGAAGACGTGCCAGGCCATTAAGGGCATAATCCTGCAAAGCATTAAGCTTACAGTGCTGCAGTTCCAGACTTAGCAGATGGTTATAGTGCAGGAAAAGGGCATTCTTAAGTTCGTACAGACTGCAGTTTTTGAGTTGAAGTTCGCTAAGCGTTGCCACATCGCTCAATTCGCTTAGCTGCGTTGCATTGCAGTTGTTAAGTTGCAAGGATTGCGTCCTGTTTGCCCCACAAATCAACAGCAGCAGCACTGAGAGCGAAAGCAGCAACGTTGACAACATTTCGCGACACATTTGGCTTAAGACTGTGCGCTGCTCTTGACTTGACTGAATAGCGGATGCTGTGTAACTGTTGTCGGCGTTGCCTTATTTTAATGCAGCAGACGCGCACAGCCGCACGCCTGTCAGCACGTCGAGATAGTTAATCAGTTAACCAACTGGCCAACCGTACGTATACTGTATATATACAAGCACACTCCATATATATGTATAGCTTGACTAAATATTTGTCAGTCAACACAACAAGTCGCGACTACTAAGTTGAGAGCCCCCACTCCCCCTCCCCCTCTCTTTTGTCGCTGTTTCCCTTTTCAACCTCTTTGGCAAATGCAAATTCGCCCCCTTTAAAACACAACTGTTTATTCATTTAGGGAATGTCTGTGTTAATTTGGCCAACCAAATACCACTTAATGTCCAAAATGGGCAATGGGGAATGATTTAGCTGATATTTGATAAGAGGTCCCATGGAGAAATCAAATGGGCTCTTATCAGTTTATCTACGTTTATCGTATGTTTAATTGAATATACAATTTAATTGAAAATAAGTATTGAATTATTTATTATTATTTATATTAATCAACTTACTCAAAGGCTTTAATAATTTGTGCTCAAAAAGAATTGAAAAATCAGAGGATTTTTTTTTTTTTCAATTAATTTGTGTAACTTTTGTTCAAGTTAAAAGCCTTTAACATTTTTTAATATTTTTTAAAATTTATTTTTAAGCTTAAGCTTGAAAAGTGTCTCTTAAATGCCATTTATAACTAAACTCTAAACATTTGGCTAAAAAATTTGATAATTCTTTTTCAATAATTGAAAGAATTCTTAGCTTAAAATTTAGATATCTTGACGATCTTCATAAAATCTGGTTGCCGTATTAGTTTTTATAGCTCTTAAAGACTCTTATACTTTACGACGTCTTTTAAGGTGGCTCTTATATACTATATACGCTTATCCACGAAACTTTTACAAATTTATTTATTGTATGTTTTGAAGACATTGCGAGAGATTATAAAAAGTGTTTTTTGCTTACGAGTTTCGTAAAAGAAATAAAAACTTTAGTGATTAATTGCACAATCGATGTAAAGGAGCGTCAAATTTTAAATCAAAATATATGTTGATTATATTAACAATAATTTCGTTATCAATTCGATCTTTAAAATGTGCATCTATGTATATGCACCAAGTGGATATATGGACCACCCGTAAGAATCTATTATCGAAACAGCTTTGAGTATTGTGTTTAATTGAATATCTTTTAAGGATGATAATTTACCAGTTTTTTTGCGGTTACAATTCTCGTGTTGCGAAAACTAAAAGCATTAAACATTGTGTAGGATTCATTTACTTTCTAATCTACTTAAGAGTTAAGAAAAATACATCGTAACGCATTAAACTAAGGTTTAAAAATAACATGTTTTTTGTGAAATTTATTTTACTAATGATTAATCAATAAAATATTTTCTGCCTTTGTCGAAATTGTTTGCTAAATCGTATTATAAATTCAGTTGATTGCAGAGCTGCGACTGTGCAAGTTGTTAATTTGAAGAAAAAACACTTAAAAAAAGGAAGTCTAAGAATCAAGAATGTTAAAGATCATAAAAAACATTTTGTTTGCCGTGTTTCTTTTTGGAGGATTGAGCTTATGTGAGAATAAAAACGATTGCATCGAAACTGTCTATGCGGTGCGAAAATAATATACTCCACATCACATAGTTTCAGTAAATAAAATCCTGATCAAATTTATTCCTTGTTAGGACAATTCATCCATCTTGGTTTCCAAGTGCCGTGATGGTTGCGAAGGTGTTGTCCTGCAAACAGTCGATGCCAGAGACCAAACATCTGCGAATGCGATCCCGGCTTTGTGATGGACGAATGGAATCCAGATACTCTACCCAGTTTGAAGAGCTGTCGATCCGCATGCGAAATGCAATGTCCCGCTCACAGTCATTGTGCCTCCTATAACAATTGTGTTTGCGACGACGGTTACATCTTCATTAACAATATGAATGTGGAGCCTAGCTTGCAGAGTTGTAAGCGATGCGATCTGGTGTGTCCTAGTAACAGTCACTGCGGCACTTCGAATGATTGTGTGTGTGATAATGGTTATATGCCCGATAGGATAAATGAGAATGCTGTGCCAAGTCTGGAGAGTTGTAAGAAAGTCGAGGAAAAGAGTGCTTCAACAATGAAAATTGTTGCATACAGTCTTTTGGTATTATCTTTGGTATTCATTATATTGGCGGGTATTGCAATACTTGTCATAAGGGCTAAGAGAAGTGATCTCGATCTTGCACCACCCAGATACTCTTTTTCAAGCAAGAATTAATTAGTAATTGTTAATTTATTTTTATTTGAATTGATTTGCAAAATTTAACTTTAAAGAGCTTGTACGATTTTTAATCATTTTTAAAATAGAATCGGGTCATACATCTTGGTATACCCAAGGGAATGATTTAATAATTATTAAATTTCTTCCTTTCTTTCTGACAAATAAACGCAATACAATGCTTCGGTATGCGGTAGAACATTTGGTTCATTATCATAGCTGAGTCAAAATATACATTTGTTTATACAAATGTTTAATCATTTATTATCTGAGAAAACTTAAAGAATATTTAAGACCATAACATACAAGACCTTTAAGTTTATCACTAAATCTATGTTTATCGTATGTTTAATTGAATATCAAATTTATTTGAAAATAAGTATTAAAGTATTTTGGATTATTAATATTAATCAATTTACTCAAAAGCCATAATATTTTGTGCTCAAAAATGTATTGAAAATCGGTTTGTGCTTTTTTTTTTTTAAAATTAATTTATGAAACTTTTGTTCTTGCCAAAAGCATTTAATATATTGTACTATTTTCCTTATTATATTTAAAAACTTTAGCTTGAAAAGTGTCTCTTAAATGCCCTTAATATTTTAACTCTTTAACATTTGGCTAAAAAGTTTGATTATTTTTTCAATAATTGAAAAACTTCTTTGCTTAAAATTTAGATATCTTGAATATCTTCATAAAATCTGGTTACCCTATTAGTTTTTATAGCTTTTAAAGACTCTTATATTTTACGACGTCGAATAAGGTGACTCTTATATACGCTTATCACACGAAACTAATACATATTTATTTATTGTATGTTTTAAAAGCATTGCGAGAGATTATTTAAAGTGTTTTTTGCTCTAAGAGAATAATTTTTGCTTATGAGTTTTGTAAAAGCAATCGGACTTTAGTTATTAATTGTACACTCAATGTAAAGGAGTTTCAAATTAAGTATGATTACAAAATATAAATCAAAAATCAAGTTAATTATATTAACAATACTTTCTTTATCAATACGATCTTTAAAATGTGAAACTTTATGCACCAAGTGGATATATGGGCCACCTGTAAGAATATATTAAGAATCAACTTTGAGCATTGTGTTTAATTGAATATCTTTTAAGGATGATTATTTACCAGTTTTAATAAAATATGCTTGTAACGGATTTGAGGAGTGTAACAGCACTCAATGTTTGCCCATCTGCGATATGGGTTGTCCACAAAATAGTCATTGCCAAATATCCAATGTGTGTGAATGTAATAAAGGATACGAGACAGCTGAAACTTACCTCTATTATGGCTTCGAGGCGGTCAGAAGCTGTAGACGACAAGAAAGTGGAACGGATCTAATAGGAACCATAACTTTATATAGCATTTGTGGATTGTGTATACTCATGCTGATTGCGGTTGCAATGCTTGTGTTGCGAAAATTAAAAGCATTAAACATTGTGTAGGATTCATTTACTTTCTAATCTACTTAAGAGTTAAGAAAAATACATCGTGACTCAATAAACTTTTAAATAAAATTTTTTTGTGTTATTTATTTTGCTAATGATTCATAAATAAAATAATATTATAATAAGCTGTCGACATTGTTTGCTAAATCGTATTATAAATTCAGTTGATTGCTGAGCTGCGACTGTGAAAGTTGTTAATTTGAAGAAAAAACACTTAAAAAAAGGAAGGAAGGATCAATAATGTTTAAGATTATAAAAAACATTTTGTTTGCCGTGTTTCTTTTTGGAGCATTGAGCTTATGTGAGGATAAAAATGATTGCATCGAAACTGACTACGCGGTGCGACATTAATATACTCTATATCACATAGTTTCAGTAAATAAAATCCTGATCAAATTTATCCCTTGTTAGGACAGTTCATCCATCCTGGTTTACAAGTGCCGTGACGGTTGCAAAGGTGTTGTGCCCAACTGTGTGCCCGTATGCGATAATGGTTGTCCTGCAAACAGTCGATGCCAGAGACCCAACATCTGCGAATGCGATCCCGGCTTTGTGATGGACGAATCGAATCCAGATACTCTACCCAGTTTGAAGAGCTGTCGATCCGCCTGCGAAATGCAATGTCCCGCTCACAGTCATTGTGCCTCCTATAACAATTGTGTTTGCGACGATGGTTACATCCCCAACAACAATACGGATGTGGAGCCTAGCTTGCTGAGTTGTAAGCCCGCTTGCGATCTGATGTGTCCTAGTAACAGTCACTGCGGCACTGCGGATGATTGTGTGTGTGATAAGGGTTATTTGCCTGATAGGATAAATGAGAATGCTGTGCCAAGTCTGGAGAGTTGTAAGGAAGTCGAGGAAAAGGGTGCTTCAACAATGAAAATTGTTGCATACAGTCTTTTGGTATTATCTTTGGTATTCATTATATTGGCGGGTATTGCAATACTTGTCATCTGGGTTAAGAGAAGTGATCCTGATCTTGAACCACCAACATACTCTGTTGATTTTACACGCAAACATTAATTAGTAATCGCCTAAATCGTATAATATTTATTTTTATTTGAATTGATTTGCAAAATGTTACTTAAAATAGTTTTAACGGTTTTAATCATATTTAAAATAGAAACAGGTCATATATACTGGTATACGCGAGGGAATGATTTAATGATTATTCAATTTCTTAATTTTTTCCTTCTATGACAAATAAACGCAATACAATGCTTAGGCATGCGGTAGAACATTTGGTTTCTTATCAAAGCTGAGTCAGAATATACCCTTGTTTATACAAATGTTTAATTATTTATTTTAAGATGGATTTGAGAAAACTTAAAGAATTTTTAAGTTTAATAACATATAAGACCGTATAGTTTCTCTGAAGTCTGTTTACTAGTCTATTATTATATATTATTTATTGCTATACTACAATATTGTCCATCAGTACTTAATATTTAATCTGAGTCATGTTAATAATAATGAAAAGATATTAAAAAAAATATAATATAAAGAGTTTAGTAACGTCTTCATCTACACTCAGAAAAGCGAAAGTTTCAAATAAACAATTATACGATTTTCTAATATATTAGATATACATATTATTCATAATACATTTTAATAAGAGTTATGTTTTTTTTATGTAACTCGTGATTTTTATTTACTAGCTAGTCTACCAATAACATTAAAAAACAAGTAAGAAAGCTCTAGTCAAGAAATCCCGACTAGGACATACCATAAACCACGTAACGCGTTTTGTGCGCGTTTAAAAACCCGCCAACTAGCCTGCTTTAAAAATGAATGCTGGCTGATATATATACTGGTGGGAAGCCATGGGGATGGTTCAGGGAATGACGCGTTTTAATCGCGTTTTTATTCGCGCGCGTGTTTTAGCTTTAGCGTTTTGGTTTCCCATGGTCCACTTACCGACAAAATTCCCAAATAGCATACAAACGCAATCAAACAAGTCGAGAACTTCCGAATAGGACATACCCTTAACCCCATACGTTACGCGTACAGTCATTTGTGTGTATTAATCCAGTGACTAATTTTACCAAACTTTACTGAATCAACCTAAGCTTATCGAATACGATGATGAACTCGTCATAATAAGCATTTACTACTTGTGATATTGCTGGAAAAAGCTTTAAAAAATGATAATGCTTATCATCATACTAGGATTATACTAAGTACAAAATGCCGTATACGAGACATCTATACCGTTTTAAAACTGAATGACGCATACTTAAATGATATATTTTAATAGTTGATTTATGTATATTTTTTTTCAGAGTGTATATTTCAAAATTTACTTTAAAAATTTCTTAAATTTAATATCTCTGCAAATCACTTTAAAAATATATGTATTTGCGTGTAAATTCATCGAATATTTTAATTAAAATAGGATGCAATTTATTTCACATAAAACTTGCATCATGTGTCAGCCACTGTGTGTGGGTGTGTGTTTTGTGTGTAAATTTGTGTGTTGTGTGTTTTACCTGCAATTTTAGCCTTTAGTTTATCGTATTTGCAATATGCGGCTTAAGTTAAAAAGCCGCAGCTTCAAATGCACTTAGCCAACACTGGCAGGCAACAGAGCCGCAAGCAAACAGTTGTAGTTGTAGCAAAGGGCAAGCGGGCGGACAACAGACAGACAGACAGAGAAGCGATTATGACTATACAAATTTGCTTGTTGCCACAATTGTAATGTTTATTAATTTGGATTTTGAGCCAGTGCCAAGTCAGAGTCCAAAGTCCGTGGCACGTTCTGCCACGGCCTGGCCTCGTTTGGCCTGGCCTGAAGCATGCAAAAACTACGCCACAGACTAATTGAAATTGATATAAATGGGCCAGCAGAAACAAGAGCTAACCAAATGCCAAAATATTCTGTTGCCATCAAGTGCATAAAGTGCGCCTTGCGGTTGCCAACCATAAGCCAACAAATATTACATATGAATAAACACTTAGATACATTATGTATATTCATATCTCGATTTAAATGCAGTACAGCAAATTGAATAATAATAGTTTATGGGCGAGAGCAGAGCTTAATTTAAGACATCAATTTGGGTCACATCGATTGGTATTTGTATTAAGGATTTGTACATAATCTAACTACTTTGAACAAAGAAAGATGTTTCCAACTGAAATAATGATGTTCAGCTTGTCAACAATTATATATAATGAAAATTGGCACTTTCAATGCAATTAATGCAACTACATTAATGGATTATTCGTTGTTTATTGAGGTAATTAGGTTATGAAAATAAATATAGTTTTTAAGTACTTTTTTTGCTTAAGAAGTTAGAAACAATTTGTTGATGAAGTTAGTTGAAGCCGTTTTAGAGAGCTCAATTGGGTTAATTTTCCTTCAACTCATTATTAATTTTGTTAAAAAGACAGCTTTAAAGATGTGGTTTTTTAATTTTTGAACGATTTTTGATATTTGGAAGTTTATAAAGTTTTTGCAAACTATTACTTTAATATAAGTCTAAAAGTTCATCAATATTTCAATGCTCATTAAAGCTAAGCTGAAACATCAATAAATAATCAAATACTTTCCGTATTTATTAATTCTTAATTGGATAAATATTAATGTTTTACACCTATATACACTTTTAAGCTATGTACAGATTAAGTATGCGCAACGCGTCCATTCTGTAGATGTTGCTGCCTAATATAGAACTGCTGACAACTTGATGCGAATCGTTTAAATGTTAGGAATAATTTAATTTTCATGGCCAAGCGAAGTGAAATGCGTTTTTATAAATTGCGCTGCAATTGACAGCAACAGGCAGAGAGGAGAAGGACAGACAGACAGCCAAACAACAAGGATAAGATGACCACGCCCACAGTTTGACTTCCAAAATGACAAATTTAATATGTAGCTTCATTTTTTTTGTTGGTTTGTTTGTTTGCTGCACTTCCGAGTTACCCACACACAAAATAAGTAAAAACTTGGCTAAATGCCAGACTCAAAGCCAGGCAGCACATTCCTAGATAACTGCAGTGTGGAAGTGCAGGGTTGGAGGGGGGAACTGCAACTTTTGCACACTTGTAAAGCAGTTTTTATTTGCACATTTTATATGGCTGCAGCTTTTCTGTCTTTCCGTCTGTCTGTGTTTGGCTCCATGTCTCGAGTCTCTTTCTCTCTCCATTTCTCGTATTAAAAATATTTTTGTGCATATTTCAGCTGCCAAAATTATTTCAATTTAGTTCCGCAAAATAAATTTGCCTTTGCCTAGACATTTTTTTGCTATTTTTTGTAACTATAATTATTTGTAGAGCGCTTGCTTTTTGGCTTGCAATGAACATAAAGTGACATAATTTTAAGTTATCTTGTGTTGTTTATCTGACTGCAGCTTAGGGCTAATTTAAAGTCAAAGTTGCTTTTAAATAATATAAATTTTGATGGGAGCCTAAACAATTATGTTTTTAAAAGCAATGAATATAAAATCTTACTAATCATTCACAACACTTTTGGCAATCTCAATTATAGCTTGTAGATATTTGTGTAAGTCAAGCTTTTTGACCATTTATTTTCGGCCTTTATATAATCAACTGCCAACTACTGTGATGTTACACTCATCTTCTGTTTGTGCATTCAATGAATTCTTTATAATGCGCATTGTCCAAATATTTATTGTAAGGCAGCTGAAGCTGTTTGCTCCTTTTGCTTCTTTTTGCTCCTTGACCAACTTGCTTTTTCTGCACTCATGTATCGTATTCCTTGAACCTCTAATTGCAACGTTGGCCATTGCGCCCTTAGCAACATATATATATATGTATATGTATATGTATGTAGTCGAATAATGGTTGACTCTTCACTAGTCCTGCAGCATCTTTGCTTTGGCTTTTCAATTTTAATAGAATTTTTGCTTTATTTACTGCAACAACAGTGGCAAGAAGCACAAGAAAGAAAATCTAAAAAAAAGAGAAAACAACACACACCAGCAACAGCATCTAAGCGTAACACACAACTTTAAATTGTATTTGGACTGCAGTTCGGTAGCTCAAATGTGGCATATGGGATTGATGTTTTCACCAGGGTAAGTAGATGCTATCTCCTAGATACAAGAAAGGTTAAGTGAATAATCGAAATACCTTAATTGGTGGGATAAAAACAAATTTTTTGCTTTTAAATTAACTGAATTTAGCACAAAATCATTACATTAATATAAAAAACCAAATTTATATTTGATGCATTGAACTTCAGATATTTTTACTATATGATCTTTTAGGATTTTTGAAGGGTATTCAATTAGCCAACTGACTTTCTTAAGACCTTTATTTAAAGCTCGTTTTGCCAGTTTTACGTGTTTTTCATTTCTTGTTTGACGTCTGGCAGCAGTAACAAAAATTTCTAAAGTTTTCATTACAGGAAACACAGGACTGCGTTTAGTTAGTGTTTCCTTTTGCAACCAACCATGTTGCCAAGTGTGTGTGTACATGTGTGTGTGCTTATTTATTTGGTGTGCTGCTAAAATTCGGCATGTGAACAATGAACGAGAAATGTGAATGTAAAACGAAACATGGCCAAAGAGTAAAAGATAGGCCAGAGGTTGGTTAGGGTAGAGGTAAGTTTATGTTGGGGGCTCGGACTCTAGCTAACCCTTGAATGGACGACTGACTTTACCGTTGACCGACTGACGCTTTTGCTGCTGCTGCTGCTGCTGCTGACGCTTTTCCGCCCGCCGCACGCTTTTTGCATTTAATTTCATTTTTGCTGCACGCCTGCTGCAACTTTTTTCCACCATTTTCCACACACACTGTACAGTGGTGAGTGGGGGGGGGGATATGTGTGTGTGTGGCCTGGCTTCATTTCGCTTTTGCTGTGCTTGGTTTTGGGTTTTGTGTAGTCTATTTTTTTTGTTTTTGTTCGGGCGTTGTTTTAATTGCTGCTGACAACGAAACTTTCAACGAAAAATCAGAGTCATGTTTTTCAACAGCAATGCGAAAGCATTTAAATGCATGTTGGCCCAGATAGCAGTAAACTGATTGAATAATCGACGTAATTTTTTGGGATTTAACGCTTTGCAAGCTGACTAAATTGAATACAAATCGAGTCCATATACATATTTTGCAATTTAGTTCGTTGCAACATCTAATTCCCATAAATATAGTGTTGTACACCAACTAAAACCATTTTGCTATGCAAATCCTTAAAGCTAGTCGAAGTAGTAGTAAAATATTTACTATGTTGTTGTGGGCGTATACTTGATTTGTGGTCTTGGTAGGCAACTTAATGCTGTACAAAGGTTGTGAATTATTTTTGAAACACATTATTTAATATTTATGGTGCATAGCCATAGATATTTTATAGATTGCAAGAAATTCCAAATTTATGATTGTTTATTTATTTATTTTCTTTTGATATTGGTAGTTGATCATACTTTAAATTATATATTAAAGAAGCTCACAGTTTGAGGACTCAGCTTAAGCTTAAAGAGAAAAATTTATGTTTATTTAACAATAATATAAATTATATCATAAATTTGTTTTATTATTATATTGAAGAACATATGTCCTGCGTTCTTAAGGGCTTATAAGGATCCCTTCACGGCTTGTCATCGTTCTTGCATTGGACTTAAGTACAGCACAAAGCCAAGAACTTTTGATATTCTAAGTTTAAATTTGGTAAAAATGTTATCCAGAGCATTTAATTTTGGGCATTTAATTTGGGCATTTCTTTGATTTAATTTAAGTTGATCAAAATATTTTAAATGATATGGCTTTATAATAAATATTGAAATTTATTAATAAATTATTTTTCAAGTCGTTTCTAAGATTAAAAAATAATATATGCTTAAAAGGAAATCAATTCGATTAACTAATCAATAATTTCAGAATATAATCTTATTTAAAATTCTTTTAATTATTTGACTGTATTTAATGCATATTAATTGATTGAAGTAAATCAAAAGTCTCGGCATCTTGCTTTCAGTCGAGCATCAAAATGCCACACACACAATTTTTCCAGGCGAATATTTTCAGACAATTTGAGTGAGCTGTAAGGAATTAATTGCGACTGGTGTTGAATGCTGTGTGTTGCACGCTCATTTCGCTTGCTCATTGCGAAATGTGAAATGTGATAAGCGACGCTTGGCATAATTTTTTTTATATGCCGAAACACGTAAGTTTATTGCACTTGCGGCGATTGGCTGCTCGATTCAATGCACGCTGTCGATAAGCCGCCGCCAGGCACCAGAATAACAGCAACGTGAACGCACGTATGAAATGGGGGCAGGCAGGACGAACTGACTGCTACACATTGTAGCGCAACGCTTGGCAACACTTTGTCGACTTTAATCCGCGCAGCTCACGTAGCCTGTGTGAGAGTAGGGTGAGAGAAGAGGCGGGTTGGGGTGTTGGGAAGTGCAGCTCGCTGCGCTGTCATGTAATAAGTGGCAGCTTCATTCGGTGGGCGTGGCACCTGCACAATTTTCCATTACGCGCCAACTTTAATGCAATAATCCTCAACGTCGAACGCACGGACGAGTTGATAACAATTTCAATTTTTATGACAAGTCAACTTGCAACGGAACAAGGCGAAACGAACTGTAGCAGCACCGGCTGCCTGACTGCCCCTGACTGTCTGCCCGCTTTGCCCTTCTGCCTGCCTGTACCCAATTGTCGATGCACAAGCTACAACAGCAGCAACAGCACCATCAACAACAGCCACAAATAATAATAACAAGGCAGATCTTCAACGTTTTGTCAGAGTCGAAAGTGGAATACTCTAGCAGATGAATGTATTCCTTTTTGAATGCAAGAAATTTATATATTGCTTAAACCCTGCTTGAAAAAAATGTTAAAGCTTAACAATTGTCTGCTAAAAACGCAAAAAGTTTAAGCAAGTTTCGTTAAAAAACTTCATTTCCTACTAAAAGTGAAAAAAGTATAAGAATTGTTTATAAGAAAACCAATATTTTTATTCTAAATAACCTTAAACTTTAAAGTTCCAGTCTTCTTGAAAAATGTTTATACCCTGTGGCAGGGTATAATAACATGACCGATTGCACCATTACCGTTGCAGTTGACGTTGCCAACACTCGACTCGGAGCCGGCGCGTTATGATTTATTGGCGTGCAACACGAAATGCGCCCAGAACGGACAACTGCAAAATTGTGTGTATGTGTGTGTGTGTTCAGTGAGCCATTTTTATGTGTTTGCAGGTTTTGTGGCGAGGGGGGGTTAGGCAGATGTTGCCACAGCCACAGCTGCAGCTGGTATATCATTGTTATGGCTGTCAGCAATTTTTGGGCGTTAGCCAGGATTCAATGCATAGCAAATGCATACCGTCTAGTCCTTTTTGCAGTCTCGCTTAATTGCCGTGTGCAACAGGACAACAGCTAAGATGATCATGGCCAAAACTTGTTTGGCATCCGCAAAAGTATCCAAAAGATGTTGTCAAGTTGCCAGCGACTAAACATGTCTCAATTAGCCATGCTACAAGTACTTTTTTGGCCGTTAAAATTGTTAAGTGTTTCCTTAATTGTTTATTTATGTATATTTATTTATTAATTTATTTATTTTATTTATTTTATTTATTTTATTTATTTTATTTATTTTATTTATTTTATTTATTTTATTTATTTTATTTATTTTATTTATTTTATTTATTTTATTTATTTTATTTATTTTATTTATTTTATTTATTTTATTTATTTTATTTATTTTATTTATTTTATTTATTTTATTTATTTTATTTATTTTATTTATTTTATTTATTTTATTTATTTTATTTATTTTATTTATTTTATTTATTTTATTTATTTTATTTATTTTATTTATTTTATTTATTTTATTTATTTTATTTATTTTATTTATTTTATTTATTTTATTTATTTTATTTATTTTATTTATTTTATTTATTTTATTTATTTTATTTATTTTATTTATTTTATTTATTTTATTTATTTTATTTATTTTATTTATTTTATTTATTTTATTTATTTTATTTATTTTATTTATTTTATTTATTTTATTTATTTTATTTATTTTATTTATTTTATTTATTTTATTTATTTTATTTATTTTATTTATTTTATTTATTTTATTTATTTTATTTATTTTATTTATTTTATTTATTTTATTTATTTTATTTATTTTATTTATTTTATTTATTTTATTTATTTTATTTATTTTATTTATTTTATTTATTTTATTTATTTATTTTGTAATTATTATTATTTTGTCTCAGAAATCTGATATTATCTTCCATATCCATATCTAAATACACCAGAACTTGTTAAGAATATTAACCATTACGTATACGCCACGCTGCTCTTAAAACTTTTGCTTTTGCTGCTTGAAAACTTGGCGAAAAGTTCATTAAAACTTTAAATTGTTGAATGAGCTGTGCTGTTCATTCAAATTTAAATAGTTGGCGACCATGGCAGCGGCTAATTTAAGGCATTCGTGTCCTCGACACACATTTCACAACAGATTTCGGTCGAGAGTCACGAAATCAATTGGCAAAGTGAATAAGCAAAAGCAGTCAGAAAAGAGCACACGGCAAATTGTTTGGAATTTGCATAAATTATCAGCAGCGGCCAATTTGGGGGGGGTTGGAGAAATGCACAAAATTGAAACAATGAAGCGACAACCGCTCGCAACTCCAAACTGACAGGATCTGTGGCCCACAAAATGGTCCCTACGGCGACGGCAGCTTCAATAACATTTCGTCGACTTTTGCTTTAATTTGTGGCAATTTTCGCGACGTTTGCAGCGACTTTTGCATCCTGCCTGCATTTTCAGCAGCGTTTGTGTGAAGGACTCTTGCAAATGGCTCGTGAAATCAGCACAGTCACGCCCAGCCACAGGAGCCAGCCCTCGCCAAATGCTGGGCGGCATATTGACAAAAAGGACCCAAAGCCAAGCTAAAATAAAACGAAAAGTCTTTTGGTTTCTCTGTGTGTGTGTGTTGGCTTTTTTTTATGCTTTACGGTTCTTTTTTTTTCGCTTTTCAGTTGAGTTCCTTGTTTTCTTTTTGGTTTGGTTTGGTTTGGAGGGCTGGAGTCTGCTCTAAATTGCACTTTATTTGCGGTTTGTTGATTTTATTGCACAACTTTGTTTACAATTCTGCTTAAATTTCATTACACGATCCCAGTGAAACGAACCAAACCAAACGGGGCAAGAACAGAAGAGAGTAAAGCACAGAGTGTGGCAAGCAACCGACCGACCGACGAACGGACGGACAAACAGATGGACATTCAAAATGAATGACGAAACCTTGATATGAATTAATATTTGAGCAGTGCCAAAACCGAATGCTCACTGGAGCAAACTCTATGCCACCTCCACGGGGGTTGGAGGAGGAGGTGGAGATGCGGCCGTTACTTTATTCTTAAATGGGTCAATTGCATTTCGAACAAGTGACAAATCTGGACAGCTCAATTGATGGGCCTAATTAGCTGAGATTTGCAAATCAATTCTGTTTATGCTATAAATAACATTGCTCTGCAACAATAAGGGGTATGAAAAGAGAATAATGTAAAAAATATAAGTTTAATGATAAATTAGTTTAAATTTGTATACTTTTTTAAGATAGTGTAAGTGATTCGGTGAGATATCTGATAGATTGGGGACTAAGAAAGTTGAGCCTAGTAAACCGTAAGTTTTTTTTCCATTTTAAAAAAGTTGCTTATTTAAATTTACTCCTTATTTGTATAAACAAACAATCTCATTGAAAATAAAGACAGCAAAATCATGCAAAAGGACTTTGATTTACATATATTTCTTCTGAGCAGTGCTCTGAAACCTCTTTGCATTTGTGTTATAATTGGATTTGATGCCTTTTAACGAAGTTCATTGTACTGGCATCTCAGCAAGTGTATGTAGTTAGCTTTTGATGGCTGACTTTGTGACTTGTTCGTAATGCGTTTGAGGCACGCCATCGGTCAAATGTTGCAAGGCAAAGGTCAAAAACACTTGAAGACCTCAAGCAGAAGGAGGCTTTCGTGCTGAATGGAATTGCAACCGATTCGCAATTCGTGCAACAATGCTGCTGCTAAAAAAGAAAACAGTAGAAAATGAATTAATAACAGACACAGAAATATCAAAACAAATATGCAAACAGGCAGACAAACAAAGTGCCAAGCAAATGAAATGAAATGCACAAACACACACACACACACAAAAGTCAAAACAGTTTGTCAGCGTTGGGTGGATAGTAATGATATTAAAGCACAACACAATGCAGGCAAGAGGTGGATACAGATACAGATATACTAACAGATACAAATGCACATACTCATAGAAAAGCATTTATGGGACTGTGTGTCTGAAAGTAAGGAAACTAAAGTGTTTAAGCAGCATAAGAAAAGAAAAACCATTTATTTAAAAATAAAAAGTAATAATACCTTAAAAAAAAATGTCAAAAAAGGCTAACATAAACTAAATTTGAGAGGAATTTTTCTCCCAACTATTATTTGCTGAAAAGATTTTCGGCACGAAAGAAATTCGATAAGGTGCCAATAATTTTATTAAATGAACAAAATATTCTTTTGTATGAGCTTATATATTTAAAAACATATATTATTATATAGTTATAACAACTTAGAAAGCTTTTCAATTAAAAAACAAAAATTAAAGATTTATATCATTCATTTCAATAAACAGATCGAACATGAAAATCAGTTTTCAATTGTGAAACACTATTTTTGACAAATTAAATTAAAATTGTATAAAAAATTTTAAAACTTGAATCCCGTAAATAAAACTAAACTCCCCTTATGCGTATATCCTTTAAGTACTTAAATCTTACAGCGCTATAAATAATTTTGTAAACACACCGTTTTCAACCTTATCAACGCCATAACAAAGTTATTAACCCCCCCAACCCCTCACACTGTGTAACTGTATCAACAAGACAAAAACAAACACAAATCAGCACAGACAATAAAAAAAAGCGCCACGAAGTATGCAATGGAAAACACAAGAGTTGTCACAGAGAAAGCGAGAGTGACAGAGAGTCGTCCATGTGTGTATGTGTGAGCATAGCTCAGAATGTCCTTGGTTCGCCTTGGCTAGCAGGATAATCAAAAATGTTAATTTAGCAAAAGCCCAAAAAAACAGAAGAAAAAAAGACAAAACAAATATTTTGCAAGATCCTGTCGCAAAATGCGACACATTCTGTGTGTCTGGACATATTGCCATGTGCACGGTGCTATGTGCCAGGCGCAAATGCTGTGCCATCTGCCATTATCAGCCTTCATTCATGGATACCAACCGATGGCAGAGCCGAATGCCGAGGCTAAAGCTGAGGCCGAGGTGAATCGAGCACGAATGAAAATCAGCCGGGAGAAGTAGCAGCAGGAGCAGCTTCCCATGCCCTTCGTTAAGTGTGCGCGAGAAAAGTTTGAGAGCTACTGGAAGCGCTAACAGGGATAAGCACAATGGAAGGCACAGGCAGATGCGAGAGCAAGCCAAAGAAAGAGAACGAGCTTAAAGCTCATTTTAAGAGCGCGCATAGCCTACAAGTGGCTTGAAAGAGTCAAGGCAAAACTTGAAGCTGCCTAGGCCAAGCTCACGCTCTCTTTCTCTCTCTCTCTGTCTTTTGCTGTGTAGGCTCCCTGTAGTTTTGCGTTTGTAAAAGCCATTTTTCATTCATGCGAATTTACTTTAAATTAATTTTTTTGTGGGGTCATAAATCATTTTCGGCTCTGAGCCTACGAAGCGCGATGCTCCCATCTCTGCGTATGTGTGAGTGTGTTTGAGAGAACATGCGTGTGTGTGTGTATGTATGTTTGCGTCTGTAAAAGGCTCTTGTGCATGAATGAACGTGCGTGAAATTTGAAATATTTTGAGTTAGTTGCGATTGCATTGAAGGATTTTCAACATTTGGGTCAAGTGAGTTTTGTGGGCCAACAATTGACACTTGTACTGTTCATACATTGACTGCGATTGATATCAATATTTGAGCTTAAGCAGCTGCTTAATGCAACTGATAAAATTTGTAAAGATTTAAGGAGCGAGATAATGGGAGAAGCTTAAAAATGAATATAGTTTAGTTTTTGACAAATGATTTTATTTCAATACCTTATGCAAAGACAATATCTTATGCAAAGATTTTTAGGAGTGATTTAAATATAAAGAAGACATAGAAAATGAGATGGAAAATTTAAGAAAATAGCATGATAATATTAAAAAAAATAATCAAACTTCATAGAAGAACATTTTTTAAAGCAAATTCTCACTCAAACACCAAGCTCAACACTCAATCGTGTGAGCTGCACAAAGAAGTTTTCATCTCCACACCCTGTATGCCACACGTACATAAACTTACATAAATACAACTCTGTAACTACCTCAAGCAAAGCTTAATGGCGCTCGCTCTTCTCTCACGCAGCTTCCCGCCAATGTTCTCGGCTGCTGTCAAATCGTTCTCTTAGGATCCCTCTCTCTCATTCACACATACACACATAGAGGCGCTTACAGCTTGCTTCCAGAAATACGAGCACATTGGGATAGAAAATAAATAGGAGCGCTGTAACGACGAGCAAAAAATCGGGCTCGTGACTTCCAGTCACGTTTTTTAAGCATCCCCACGCAGCCAGCATTGGATGCCCATCCAATCGCCAGCTGCACAAGATGTGTTCGTGTTGTATGTGCGCGAGAGCTTAACCGAAGCTCTGGGATTCGTGTCGCTGCTGCTGCAGTATTCATATTCCAGCGTCGCCTGGCTGGCAATTGCTGGCTGGCAACGCATTCAGTTGGTGTTCCGGTTTCGGGTTGTGCTGTTAGTTGCCTTTTCCTGCACAGCCAAGCAGAGTCAAGCGGAGTCGCGAGCGTGGTCGTGCCTGTGCCAGTGCCTGTGCCTGTGTCTGTGACTGTGTCTTGTGTATGTGCGTGCGTGTGTGTGTGTGTGAGCGAGCGAGTGTGTATGTGTGTGTGTTTGTTGTCTGTCGTCGCTGAACACTGCGCGCGCGTTTTGTCATCGTGTGCGTTCGTTTTGCCAGTGTTGTAGTATGTGTGCGTGTGTGCGTGAGTCTCCTTCGCCAGTATGACCATATGTGTGTGCGTGTGTGCGTTTATTGTGCACCACAATACAATATACACTAATACTACAACAACAATATCACGCATACATGGCAACAGCAGGATGCTCAAACATCAGAAGCTCAACTAAGAAAAAAATTCAAAAGCAGGTAAATCGGTTAAATCCAACAAACTATTCAGGCACATATATATATATATATGTTCTCTATGTGTATAACAAAGTGCGTATGTGTGTGTGTGCGCGTGGAATTGAACATTTTGCCATTGTGTGAGTGTTGTGCGCTTTCCAACAGCAGGAAATTGATATTCTTATTTCTTGTGCTTTTTTTTGCAAAAAATAACGGCACGAGTCGCTCTCTTTCGATGTATTTGTCTATGTGTTTGTGTGTGTGTGTTTGTGAAAATTCCATCATCATCATCATCATCGTCGTCATCATCATCGGGGCTCGCTCGCGCTGGCAACATTGTTGTACACATATTTCTTCTTCTTACTGCCATCCTACAGCCCCCCTTTCCCCTATCCTTCACACACATCCCATCACATCCCACACTCTCTTTCCTGGCAGCTCTATCTCATCATCTTTGTATTTTATTTACTGGTTGCTTTTGCTCTTTCTGTTTTTTTTTCTGCTTTTTTTTTATTGCTGCGGAAAAACGAAATGCGAAAAGCGAATTGCAAATGGCAGGCAAATTTCTAATTGACCATCAAATAAATGTTTCAAATTGCACTCAGCAAAACCAGCAAAGCGACATGATACATGATTTCAGATACATGTCAAGTGCAAGGTTCTGTGTGGGTCGCTCTTTACTTTGTATGTGTGTGTGTGTATAACAGGTGCCAAAAAATATATAAAAGATGGAAATGGCAACTTTTATGCTCCCATTGTGTCAGGGTTTTTTTTTTTTTCTCTTTTTTTCGTCTTGCATCGTTTGGCGATAAAATAAAACTGTAAGAAATTGTTTTGACATTGTCAACAAGTGAAACAACTTGTGAAAATGGCTTATGAATAGAGTGAATATCTGTATATGTGTGTGTGTGTGATTGGAAAGCATAAAATCTTAAAACTGAATGCAGATGTTCAAAAATTCGCAAAGCAAACTTTTTATCAGAAAGCTTTTGATATTTTAGACTCATGATTTTTCCATTTCTTTGCAGTGAAAAATGGCAACAAACGCAAATAATGAATAATAAAACTTAACAAAAATCAGCGCAAATAAAATACGTTTTGAATATACTAAGCAATATTTTAATGATTGAGTGAGAAACACCAAAGCTAAAAATTAAATAAAATAATAAAAGTGTTTGTGCTTGTGAAATATAAAATATCATAATAAAAGAAACTTAACTGTTACTGAAGCAATTGAAAAAGGCTTAATACCAAAGAATAAATATATAAAATAAAAGGCAGCACAAACTTAAATACAAACTATAAAAAATAAAATGCGAAAAACTTGAAAATTTATTGTAAATACTAAAAGCTATTAAACAAATCTTTACATTTAATACTTATACAAAATATAATATAGCAAAAAAGAAGTATAAGAATTGATAAGTTTTTAATATTAATTGTAATAACCAAAATCAATTTGAATACAACATTTTCTATTATATAGAAAACAGCGTCATATACATATAAATAACTAAATAATTAATAATCGAGTATCTCATTAAATGTAAAAACTCAATAAGCAACTGAAAACCGCACAAGATTGAACGAGAACGTTTTTTGAATTAACATCTAAGTACATCTTTATAAATATATATTCAATAATAATTGGCCGCATTGATGAATTGCATAGCTGCAGATTGACATATTGAATGTTGTATTGATGTCAACAACTTTTCACACATATATATATAAAAGGCGAGAAATTTTCAATCATTGACATTCGTGACGTAACATAAACATATTCGATAATCGCAACTAACTAAAGCATAAAACTTATAATAATAATTATTATAATAATCACAATTGAGCTACAATTAATTGTTTTTCACAATAAAATTCATTCAATCATCTTAACCTATATGAATACATATTAAATTCATATTTATCACAACTCAAAACATATATATTAATATAAATATATATACGTGTATGTGACAAACGACGAAGCTCCGCAAAACTTTGATAAAATATTTAAAATAATAATACCAAACCATACATGGAATATTTATAGTATTCAACTAGTTCAACTAAATCTTTATACATATACACCAACAAATTTGGAAAGCGACAACTTGTGACTCAATTAACTGAGAGAACAAAGGTGAGTTGAATTTAATTTAAATTATTTCAGTTTAATTAAATTTTTACAACTAAAAAAAAATTCCAAAAACTTGGTAATAAAGGAAGTAGAAAACCCAAAAAGTTTCAACAAATTCCTTATTTAATTGTTGAAGGTTTTGGAAATAAATAATTCTATGTTTTTTGGCTAGTATTTCTTTGATATTCTTTAAAGAAAATCAACGTTTGAGCATAGTTAAAGTAAAGATTTCTCAAAATTTTTGTATTTGTTTTCCAATATCCGGTCATAAAGTTTTACCTTAACTAATAACATTTCTAAGATGTACTTGATTATCATTAACAAAAGTATTCATTAAGAGTTCTTTAACAATATTTGGTAAAAAATTACTTAAGTGTATGTCTTAAAATTAAAAAACTTCATTTCATTTGTAGACTCTTTTAATCGACTGCAAATAAAACCAGTTTGTAAACCTTTTCTTTTATTTTTGAGAGCTTTTAGGATATTCCCATTTAAATTTGGTAGAGTTCTGACAATGGCATACTCCTTTAAAAATCCAATTTTTAAATTGAAATATGTTGACTTTTCTGTAATCTTTCATTAATTTAATCAAGATTTTTTTCGCTTCCTAAATTCAGGCTTTTCTTTTCAAATTTTGTTGCTTAGAAATTCAATACATACTAATACTTTATCACAACAGTTCGTTAAGGGCACTTGAATTTCTTAGAAAGAGCAAAGATACACTATCTACAAAAATTATAACTACGGGCACTTTACGCCAGAGCATAATTTTTTATCAAATGCTTGCCCCAAGGTGCACAGTGTCCCCAAGTAGCTACAGCTCGACTTGGCTTTTCTTCTGCATTTGTTTTTCTTTTGTTTTTGGGTTTGGGGCACTCAAAAATTGTTCCATTGACCTTTGACGACCACGCAGTTGGGGCAAAACAGGACACATTCAAATAAATACACACACACACACACACATATAGATGTACTGGATACGCAGCTGGCATGTGGGTGAATTGTGGTTGCGAGTGGGTTGGTTTGGGTGAGAGGTGGGAGGTGGGTTGGTTTCGGCCCAAAAGCAAACAGCAGCCACCGCAACTCTGACGACAACAATAAAAAGCAGCAAACAATTGCCAAATAAATAACTTGACGCTCGCTCAGCGCGTTTATTTGCTTTTGTTGTGTTGTTTCGAGGCTTGGGCTTGATTTTCATTTTCATTTTTGCACAAAAAACACACACACTGAGAGAGAAAGCTGATGCTCAGAGTTCTAGACTGTTGCATATTAAAAGTGCCTCAGCTTTCTGTTTTTCTTTAAGCCAAGCTGCTCATTTGGCTCTGACTTCAAATCAGAATCCACACTCTGTTCCGCTTTCCCCCTGTTCGCTTTCTTTGGATGTTTTTTTTTCTTCTTGCTTTTCATTAATAATATGACACAGTTCCTTCAGCATTGTCCTGGCCAGCTGCGCCTGAGAGCACTTTTGGCTTTGACGCCTCCTTATGCTCATTATGCTCATTTGAGGCTTTGTCTTCTAGTCCTACTCCCCACCACCACACATTCCGTCCTTCATGCAGCAGCCAGCCAACGTCTTTTTGCCTTTACTTTCATCATTCATTCATGCAGCAGCAGCAGCAACAAACTCTCCCTCAGACTCATGGGGAGATACATCAGCAAATCCAAATGCAAACACAGGCAACAAGAGGACCAACAAAACAAAAGTGCAATATTCGTCTCTGTGTGTGTGTATGTGTGGCTGCGAATATCAGATACTCTATATAACATGACGCATTTTCTGATTTTGATGAAAATAATATTTTTTTTGCCATTAAGGATTTTTTTGTTATTACATCGATAATTATTTAATGTTTGTTTTTATTTTTTATGTAGATAAATTTATATTTTTTAGATTTAATATTTAAATACCTTGGCCTTAGAATTCTTCTGTGTTCTTCAGTAAGCGCAAACAAAAATTCGTCATGGTCAAAAAGTTAATTTTTTTTTTTTGGTAAGCTTTTATTTGTTGACTGTTGTTGTTGGCCGACGTCCTTAATTATGCGCCGGAGCCGTGACTGACTGCCACAGTGCCACAAGTAAGGAAGGACACACGCACTCACACACACACACACATACTTGCATTGGCACACTTGTAGGCAACAAACTGTCAGGCTCAACGACAACGACGACGACGGCGGCGTCGACTCGCGACTCGTCGCTGTTGTCCTGTGATGTGTCATGTTGTTGTGGGCCGGAGAGAGAGAGAGAGAGAGAGAGACTCGAGACTCGAGTCCTTGTTGCGCTTGTTTTTATCGCTCGTGTTTGGCCGCTCTTGATGAGTGTTGTCGCCGTGTTGCTGTTGTTTTGAAGAGCAACGTTGTAGTGGGTGTCATGTCCGTTAAGTTGTTGTTGTTGTTGTTGCTGATGTTGCTGCTGCTGCCTGGCACTTTGAGGCGACGCCGCCTGCTTACTGCTTATTTATGTATGAAGGACCTTAAACTTTGCTGCAAATGAAAATGGTCGCGCATATCACACACACATGCATTGGCTTCTATGAGCCTTAGAAATGAGAAAACAAATCAGGTAAATTGTTTTGGTTCGAGCTAAAGCTACCTTTTACTATGCCAAAGATATTTAAAGAACATAAAGCTTTAAAAAACGTATAAAAATATGCCCCTTTCGTCTTTATATTTCCCCCCATCACAACACTTAATCACTTTGCTATGATTCCCTTTCCTTTAATGGGTAGCGAAAAAGCGGCTACAAAATGGCATTGCTGCTTTTTAATCACAGACAGCGCGGCACAGCTCTTCCTGCCAGCCATTTGTAAAGTTTCTCACGTATGCTGCTAGCATCCTTATTGTCCTTGTTTGTTGCCGCTTGGAAACAATGCGCACATTTTTGTAGCTTCGCTGCGTTTTCATAACCTTCGCGCACAAAAATGAGAATGTAACAAACAATTTCGAAATTTAAGGTTAAAAAATATCGTTTTATTGTTGTTGTTGTTGTTGCGCCACTTTATTTAAAACTAGGCCAACCCAGCTTGAAGGAAAGGAAAGGTCACTGTTGCGGGAATCTCAAGCTTGATGGAAATGCTGAAAAGCTTTTATTCATTCATGTCTAATGAAATGCTAAAGTTATCATCAAACGAAAAATTGTTTTTAAACAAAACTATAGTTTTAAACGTTTGAATTAAGCTTTAAAAGTATTTTTTAAAATCAAAGAAAACATTTTAAGTCTTAATATACATATTATTCTTAAGCTAAATAAATGCATTTCCCTCGTACAAATTTTACTAGTTATACATGTCGTATACATTTTTCTATTGCATACTTTTATGCTGACGCTTTAATTCCTATGCTTCATTTCTTTGTCAATTATGGTATTAACTTCTGTTGAGACACTTGCCACATTGCAATTTTTGACTTTTTACTGCTCTATAGAGAATTTTACTCTAATTTATAATTTAAACGATTGCCTATTCATTTGGGAACTGCACACAATGTGCTTTTTCCAACTTGGCTAAGACACCTCAACACTTTGCTAGTTAAACTGTCTGCTCAAACACACACACACTCCAGCCCCACTGTTCCTCCCTTAGGCCGTTACGTGTCTGTGCATTGAGCACCAGATGTCACATGGGGTTGGCAAAACTTTTCGCCGCTCGCAACTTAGATAATTTAACAGTTAAGCAGTGTGGGGTTTGTACGGGTTGGATTTAACGCTAAGCATATACCTTTTCACTCCATCTCTCTCTCTCGCTCATTTTGCTCTTCTCTTCTACGCTCTACATTGCTTAGTTTACGTGAGATAATGTAAATTTATGGCTGGCAATTAGCAGGTCGCGAATCGTAACCAAAGCCATGACAATAACTCAGGCGAACGAGAACTTCGACTAGGCTCCACCCAAACTTTCCAGCATCTAATTGCAGTTGCCAAGTCGCGTGCAAAATCTCTGCCAGCTGCTATGTGGCTAGGCGGGTTGGGAAGCTTCAAGGGCCATTCTGACAATGAGAAAACCAAAATTCAGTTAGCGACTCTTCTAACCATTAATTATCCAAAGGTGGCGCATCGCATATGTGGAAAATAAACTGCAGGTACAGTGGTCGCAATCTAGGCATTTTGGAAATTAATCTAGAGAACTTTAAATATCATATAAATGTGATATTACAAAGTATTTTTCTTAATGTCATGTAAATAAATATTGCAATAATTTCCCTTTGCCGACCACTGTATGCTTTAGATACAGATACAGACATAGATACAGATACACAAGAGGTAAAAGCTGTGCATGCGGGCTAGTTCTGTTATTGGTTTAAGCCAAAGCAATGGCGGCTGCTTCTGAAAATGTATCCAACAGTTACACTTTTAACACTCCCTTAAACGTGCTGTATCTTTCTTATACATATACAAACGTATATGTAAACCTATCTGTATCTGTTGGCTACATGAGCGCAAGGCATCAGTTGCAATCTGACTTCAATTCAATTATTTTAGATTAGAATGTGACTGTGTCACAAGCACACACACAAACACACACAGTCGTACACACTTTTGTTTCACTATGTCAGCTGTCATTCATCCGTTCATATGTTCATTTTGCTGGGCTCGCAGAAGCGACAGACAGAATTGGAAGACAGAACGCAGGATACGTGCCCCGTGACGCCTGTTTCTGCATTGACATTTCTGTTCGTGTTGTGTCCGTCAGCTGTGTATTTGTGTACATGTGTTCGTGTCTCTGACTGTGTGGGCTGCTGTAAATGTTCTTTGAGAGAAACAACAAAGAAACCCTTCGGCAAAGTCACACAAGATCTAACAAAAACGTTCCGTGTTACGTCACAGCTAGAGACTTTGACAAAAAAAAAAAAAGGAAAACACAAAACTAAATACATATGAAACATTTTCAATTCGTCGGATTTTGGGTCTTTAAAAACTTATTGACATTATTTCTGGGCTTATGCTTCGAAACATGTGATATTGATCGAAACCTAAACATTTTAATAACTTTTTTCGTAATCTAAAATGGGTTAATTGCTCTACAGATAATATTCTGATTTTTTTAAACGAATCAACTTTAGTTTTTATCGTATCTTTTCTAAAGTTCGAATTGGGAGTATTTCCAGATTTCAAAAATATAAGCCTTTTGGTGGACATGATTTCCAGTTAAATTCTGTTGATTTTCTTGCTCTCGGCCTTGAAGAGATTATGAAATTTCTATGGATACCGCACGCTTTTCACTCTTTTTAACCTTTGTGTATAATATTTATTAAAAAATCTTATATGACGATTATTTGTTGACACTCTCACAATGAAAGAAAACATTCCCAAGCAAACTGTCTTTCTACCTGTAGGCATTCTTTGTGGAATGCAAGCAAACAACAACTTCAAACAGGTAACGTTCGCTTTAACAGGTAGAGTTTGAAAATCCTGTTGATAAGAACAAAGTGCGTTTTGATGTAAGCAGACATGATCAAACCTGTTTCTCTTCATCAGAGAAATGTGAGAATTTTCTAGGATATGGCATTTCCACTGTAGATAAAATATATATAACAATGCCACAACGTAATAAACCTCTGTATATCAAAAAATTAATGCAATAACAAATCCGCATAAGGCAAAACATTTAGTTCCGCTCTGGCGCCTTTGTGACTCATTATGCAAGCTCAATGAATAACATAAATGTATCTTTTACTTAGTGCCGATGCAGCTATTCTGCAGTTTATCAGCATCTTTTTATGCGGGCGACTTAAGCGACTTATTAAGCGGGTATTATGATAAAGTCAGACACCCAAACCCCCACCAGCATTTTATTGTCTGCTGCAGCAAACGAAGCAGCAGCAACAGCAGCCGCAACAGCTGAGGGACAATCGGCTCTGTCTCAGATAACACTGACCAACAAGTTTGTTGGAATTGGGTGGGTGAAGTGTTTAAAAAATAAAAAAAACTATACAAAAACAAGTAAGAGGCTCTAGTCGAGAAATCCCGACTAGGACATACCCTTAACCCGATACTTAACGCTTACAGTTACTTATGTGTATAAAATCAGTGACCAAACTTCAAACTGCGATATCTCCGGTGTTTCTTAACCGATTTTGACCAAATTTTTTAAATGTGCATTATTTTATCAATAGTTTTAAACCTCAATTTCACAATTTTGAAATTGAAGATTTTTTTGTTATCGATCACATGTGTATATCGGAAACCAGAAGTGTTATCGAAAATTCAAAACAAACTTGATCTTCTCATGGTATAGGAGAGCTTAAGTTTCAAATTTGAAGTCTCTAGCTCTTATAGTCTCTGAGATCGGCTCGTTCATACAGACGGACAGACAGACGGACAGACAGACGGACAGACGGACAGACGGACAGACGGACAGACAGACATGGCTAGATCGACTCGGCTGTTGATGCTGATCAAGAATATATATACTTTATGGGGTCGGAGATGTTTCCTTCTGTCTGTTACATACATTTGCACAAAACCATTATACCCTTATTTACCCATTTTATGGGTTAAGGGTATAATTATGTTTTAAAAAGAAAGAAAGTAAAACTTAAATTATCCAAACTCTTATTAATATAAGAATATTGTATTTGTAAATCTTGGCTTGCAAATGTTATATTTAAAAAAAAAGTTTCTTTTGTTGATTTTTCTTTAAACTATTTTCTATTGAATAAAAAAGTGCTAAAGTATATTTTTAAAGTATATTTTTATGTTTGTCAAGTTAAGTTTTAAGCCTTTTCCTATAAAGATTAAAAATTATTTCTGATGTATCTATATTCTTTTCTTTTAAATTTGTTGTTTAGTGTATTTGAAGATATGCATTGTTTGACTGTTTGCTGCCTGTCACACGAATCAATGCGTTTGCAACCCCGCTTGGCTGTAATCAGAGCGATGCGTAGCCAGAGATTTTGTATGTGTGTTTGTGTGTGAGCAAATAGTGCAAGGGTCGCCCTGAAACTTATCTAGCTGCGGATGTTATTTTGTTTTTTCTCTCTGCACACTTCTTTCGTATTGCATTGTGGGCTTCTTCTTTTTCGGTCAGCTCTCGAGCTAAGCAACGTTTGCCTGACGAGTTCAGTGCTCAAGTGAACTTCGAGTCGATCGGTTGAATTATGAGAAACATTTGTTTATTTTTGTGTCTGGTGGGCACAAGTGTGGCCCTCAGCGACAACTTATGTGAACGCAATGTGACGGTCAGCAGTCTGGTGCCGGTGACAAAGCAACGTACGGTCATCAAGCAACCCTCCAAATGGAAGCTCTGGAAGAAGGCACAACGCATCACAGAATTCTACAATACACACGAGGAGCAGCTGAGCTATAAGGTGGTCACTGAATGCTGTCCAGGCTATGTGCAAGTGGAGTCTGCACTGTGTGAGCCCGTCTGTGATCGTGGTTGTCCGGCCTTTGCCAGCTGTGTGGCGCCACAGCGTTGCCAGTGCACCAGCGGCTATGTTTCGGCAGTGTCACATCGTGATGGCAGCCATTACTGTGAGCCTACCTGTGAGCGCGGCTGCCAGACTGGATCTCAGTGCGTGGCACCCAATACCTGTGCCTGCAAAACTGGCTACCGACCCTTGCCACCAACTGGCGATGGAGTAAGTGCACCCTGTGAGCCCATTTGTCAACTGGGCGATGGCTGTGTCAATGGCCAGTGTGTGGATGTGGAGCGTTGTGTTTGCAATCGTGGCTTTCAATGGAACTCGGAGAGCAATAGTTGTGTGGCCAATACCAACCAGCTGGAGGAGTCCAATGATGATGTCACAGAGCTTAAGGATTATCTGAGCAGCACTGCAGCAACAGCAGCGTTTTCTCCCCTCACTGCTGCCGACTGTGAGCCTGGTTTTGTTTTCTATGCTGGCGAATGTCGTCCCGAACTTTTTGAGAGCAATGAACAGTTAAAGGATGTCAGGGATTGTCGCAAGTTGGGCTGCGGTCAGCATCAGATCTGCAGCGAGCAGGGCAAGTGCAGTTGCAAGGATGGCTACGTGGAGACTGAACCCGAGGAGGAGGATAAAAAGAAGGGCGTGACACTCGCCTGTCGTCGCAGCTTGCTTGAACAACTGCTGAGCATCGATCAGGCCGCTGATGATGAGGATGAACTGAATCCATGGACTATTCCAATTGTGGGCGTGGCCTCGGGTGTCTTGTTTGTGCTGGTGTTTGTGGGCCTGTTGGGTGGAGCCTATCATCGTCGTCGTCGCAGCGGTCCACAGGAGAACGAGCCCAAGCAAGAGGTGCTAAAGTGCGAGTTCTCCCAAAAGTCTTACGATGTGGACGAGTGGGTGCCTTAAGGAGATCGAGGCGTATGTGAGCTGTGTTAGTTGAACTTTGATTGTTAGCTGCTAAGATTATCATAATAAATGTGTTTAAGATTGTTTATATAGAAAATTTGTTATGGCTTTGAAATGTTGTAGATAAAGGGTCGTCGGGAGTCGGAAAATCTTTTCTTATCTTATATTTCTGAACTTATCTTCTTGAAAATAATTTTAAAACGCTGGAAAAACAAGGGAATATAGACAGATAGCAAGGAAAACGAAAGAAGAGAGATAAATGGTGTGAAAGAGATAAAAACAATCAGAGAGATAGAGTGGAAATTCAAAAGAAGCGTGTGCGAGAGCAAACACTTAAGGGTCCACGTTGGTCTGAAAAAAATATATATTTTTTCCCATGTGTTTGAAATGCTGGTGGTTGTTAATTTCATAGCTGGAGATTGCTCTCGTACTGTGCAGGTAGTTTTTCTTTTTTGTGTTTTTCACGTGTTTGATATTTTTAAAAATTTCATTGCTAAACAAAACTGCATTGGTTGTGTTTTTTTTGGACTTTTACATTTGTTGATAAACACCCTTAAAATTATGACAATTTTTTATGCCTATAATTTTAAAATTTATGGTATAATAGATATAGTATAATATTATATAGATAAAGCGAATATCTGCAATATGGATTCAAAGTCAGCCTTATTGAGTTCTTTTCTTTACTTTTTAAGACTTGAACGATTAACATAAATTTGACAACTTTTAAGAATTTGCTAAAAAACAATTATTTTATGGAAAAATATGTCATAGAAACACATTGACTGAACTCTATGACACTAAGTCATGATTGCTTGACCAAGGACAAGCTGATAAGCGACATAGATAAAAGACATTTATCAACTGGCAATAAAATAACAAAACAATAATTGAGATGAATATGCATATATATACAACTCTAACTGAGACAGTAATGTATTGCTGAAGAGTTAAAATCTAATTTTAGTTGTTCAGAGTTGAGTTTGGCATATTTTTACCATCAAATTGTTAACAATTTATCAACGTTTAATAACCACACATTTATCATTCTAAATGATTACCAAAATGTTGCCACAAAAACAACAAAAAGGAAGAGCCATTGTATTGGGTCCCTGAGCTGCCATATGCACTCATTTGGCGATTACGGGTATATATAAATAAAAAATTCATACAGAAAAAAAAACAACTTAAAAATGCCTAAAAATATTCACACACACACTAACGAAAACACGCTATGGCTGTCACTCTCACTAATGTAGCTGAGAGTTTTTGAAGCCGTCGCTTTAATATCCATACCAATTTTTCTTATCAGCTGCAGATATCTGTATGTATGTATTTGTGTGTATCTGTATCTGCAGTTGTGTGCCTGTGTATCTGTATCTGTGACAGTAGCACAAAGATCTTTTGGGCCATAATCGCTGCACATTTATATATTTTTCGCACTAAGCCACACGCACACACATGCACGCACATACATAAGCACACGTACATGCGGGAGCTTTAAGGTGCGCAATCCGCAGAGAGAAAGAGAGCGCAAAAGTGAGAGAGAGAGAGAGGAAGCTGTAGTGCGTGAGAGCGCGTTAACTTTGGCAGGCGTGCAAAATCTTAGAAAAAAGAATATATGTACATAAAAAAAATAAATAAAAATAAAATAAAAAAAGAACGAAAAAAGAAAATACAACAAGACAACCAACAAGGAGCAACCAATTTCTGACAGCAGCAGCCCGTTGGCTCTCCTCTCCCATCCTCCTACCCTTTCCGTTAACATCTCCGTCGATTCCCAGCTCTTAGTCGCCAGCACATTTCCTGTGGCGTTGGCGTTGCCCTTACAGCAACAAGGATACTTAAAGCTTCTTTAATTTTTATGTTGTTTTCTCTTCTCTTTGTCGGCGCGTTGAGTGCGTCTGTGCCCCACTGTGTGTGTGTGTATGTGTGTGTGCCTCAACCATTCTCTTTGATTGCTTTTGTGCGTGTGTGTGTGTGTGTGTGTGTGTGTATGGGTGTGCTATGCGTTTATTTGTATTGGTAACCTTTGCTGACTGTGCCAACATTTTGCGTGGGACGTTGCCCAAGGACATGGACTCGTTTGCCTCGTTTGCCATTTGCTTTACTATTTCAGCCTGCCTTCTGCTGCTGCTGCTGCTTTTCAAATATCTCTCTTCTCTAAGTATATATTGTATATATACTATATACATTCGTATTTATTTTTACTTTTTTTTTGTAGCACTCGCTTTGGCTGCTTACTTGATTTTTTTTATTTATTATTTGTCATTTGCAACATTTATTTTTGGCCAAGCACTAAAAACGTGGCCAACAGTGCCAGCAGCTAGCAACCAACCTGCATTTAATTGAATTGAGAACCTGACAAATGTAAAAAGGTCGCAAAAGCTTTCATTTAAAACTAAATTTGGAACGTGAATTAAGCATTTAGAGCAATTTGTAGTAGCTTTAAAAATCAAGCTATAGTTTGTTTAGAAAATAATAATTACACCTATTTATTTGGGCTTTAATACACAATTTTTCAACAGTTTTGTCAAGTTTTGAATATGTTTTCAGTGAATCGATAAAAATAATTTTATTAAATATGCAAAATGATTTTAGTTGAAATGATTTTTAAATGTTTAAATAAAATTATTTTAGATTTTATAAAACACTTTAAGTTTTGCATATTAAAAATGTTGATACAAAAAACTTGTATCTTTAGCATTCATTTTTAATCCCAACAGAGCCAAAGTGATAAATCACAAAAAAAATGTATATATATGATGCATTTCTTTTATGGAACAAAAAAGTTCTTGGCTGCCTTCATTCATTCTTTCGCGCCAAGACTGTGTCCAGTGGTGCTTTATTATTATTTTATGATGTTCAAATTGATTTATAAAGCTCAAATCCTTTCATAGCAATTTGCCAAAAGAAAAATACGCTGAGCACAGAAATTCCCTAATGCTGCAGCAGTTATGCTATAGTGTGGCAGCTTATTTGGTTTCTTACTTTGCTGCTGCTGTTGCTGTCTTTTCTTTTATGTTTTCATTTTTTATTTTTATGACAGCTGCAGCTTGAAATTGCAGTTGCAGTGATAAAGATGAAGAATAATAGCACTACGCCCAGTTCCGTGCTGGGGAATTCTCTATATACTTGTTGATACGGCCCCAACATTCACACGCACACACACATACATAGCTGCTGCAGCTGCAAGAATGCATTGTGCGAAAGTAGGTCGCCGCTGCTGTTGCTGCTGCTGCAAATGCAAAAAGAAAAATAAACGCAAAACAGCGCAGCTATCAAATATTAACCACTAGTTGCGTCCTGGTATTCAGCTGATGCCACGCCCACCAGTGCCCAATTAACTGGCGAGTTTGTTAGCTACTTTATGGCCAGAAGTTTCACTGCTATACTCTGATCCGTTCTGTTTTGTTCCGTTCTGCTCTGGCGGGGGCTGCAACTTCAGTTTGCCACTTTGCTGTCACGCCCAGTTTAACAGCCGTGTGGCAGCAGCAACGGCAACAGCATCAGCAGCAGCAACAGCAGCACCAGCAAACACACTGCTGACCTATTTTTGTCACACACATACACACTAACACATGCACACAGATTTTCGAATTACTTACAGCTAGAGCAAGCCAGAGATATACACACATACAGCTATACAGCGAACGCAGCATTGCGTATACGCCATGTGCATTTGTATACAGTAATCACTAGAAAATTGTAACTAACAGAATTAACGATTTAATTTAATTGAGAATTGGTTAAAGTAAAAAAACGGCAAAAAGAGACAAACTCAATAAAATAATAAATTAATGAAAAATTAATGAAATAAAAATTTGCATCGCCTTATTATTATTTATTGTCTTAAATATTTTAAATATATTTTTTATTTTTATATTTTAATTAAAATATTTGAACACGCTTGAACATTGCATTCTGATGCTTTTACAATGTTTTTTACGCTTTGGAAAAAGCTTATCAGACTGCCTATCAGAGCTATTATTTTCCTAACATTTAATTTTCTAATTTTTAAATAAATTATTTTGTATTCAATTTCTCCTTTCCATGGAGCGTTTACTGTATATGGCAGACCAGACCAATACGTTTGCATATTTGTGTGTTTGTGTGCGTGCGCTCAGGTGTGTGTATTTGTGTGTGTGTGTTTATGTGTTGCATTACGGCTGCATGGATTTCAATAACCGTTGCAAACGTTGCTGGTGTTGCTGGCGTTTTTCATAATTTGCAAGCCCATGTATCCTGCATTCTATTGTCAAGTTGTGGCAAGGCCACGCCCACGTGGGCGCAAGTGCAATTAAATACATACATACACACACAGAGCAAAAGTGTGCTGTTGCCGCTGCTGTTGCACCAGTCACACTCCTAATGCATGCGACCTGAAGTATGTTAATAAGTTTCGCATTACCAATGCGCGCGTGAGCCGACTTTTAGTTTTAATATACTCTATGGGACGGGTAGTCGACCTGGGTATGTATTTGTGGGCATGCAACGGCTAGAAGATATTGCATATAGCATTGGTGTAGTATAAACTAAAGGAGCTTAGCTTAAATACGGAAAATATTTTAAAATGCCTTTAATATATTATAAAAAGTTTGAACTTTTTTGAACTCTCTACCTAATGTCACTCCCCAAAGATCTTAACTTCAATATAACCTACAACTTTTAACTCTTAAGTAAAATGTTTATAAGCTTACTACGGAACATCGTACTGGGTAACATGCAGGCCAAAAGCCCTTGACTATGCCAAGCTTGTTTTTCCGCTGTTTCTTACAGGAAATGCTTATAAACTGCACTTTATATTAGGCCCTAAGTGTGTGTGTGTGTGTGTGTGTGTGTGTTAGCTGACATTCATAAACTGCCGCGAGCAAGTCAGAGAAAAATATTCATATTTTTATGCTATATGTATATATATATATTCTTTTTATTTTAGCAGTCTCTGACCTAAAAAAAAATCGTTAAATGTTTGAAAAGCGGTTTCGCTTTTTCTCCTGCTCGCCTTGTACGTACATGTGTGTGTATGTGTGTGTGATGCCTTTTAGAGAGCAAAGTGCCCAACCCACAAAGCATTTAAGTTAATGCACGTGGCGCTCTTACAATCACACATACAAATGTATGTACATATTTCTCGAAATGTGGTTTGACAGGTTAAAATGGTTTCTTTTTTCGGGTGGGTGGGGGGTAAGTGTTGGCGAGGAGGAGGGGGAGCATGCTGGTATGCTAGTGGCATCTTGTTTGAGTTACGAAACTGAAACTTTGCGGTTACCTCAACATTTTGTTGCAAGCATATTTTTCATGAATACATCAGGTTTTAATATATTTTGTATACAATAGTTTTTTCTATTATAACTTGTTCAAAATTAGGTTAAAATAGTTAAAAAAAAATAAACGAATGGAGTTGAAAGAGTTTTGAGCTTGTTGCAAAGTTTTTTATAACAATAATTTGAAACATTTGTTTTACAAAATTAAAAGGATCAAAGTTGTCTGTATTAAATTTTATCAAAGTGTTTTAGAAACAAACAATGCTTACATCTGATTTCAATTCAATTTAAAGCTTAAGCTCTCATCAAATCGACCAAACCTTAATAATCGTTATGATAATTGACAGCTAGTTACTTTTTCGTCTCACTTTCAAGTTGTCCAAGTCGCATTGCGATGTGTCCTCCGCTCAAGTCAAATGGTCCCAGTTAGAGTAAAGGAGCAGCTGGCATGGGCGATTGAGGTAAAAGGCTTACGGCTGCAATTCCCAATCGAGTCACCGGGCACAGAGACTGTGTTAAGTGAATATTTAATGCGGTCATAATGGTTGAATGTGGACCGTTAACACCTGTCATAAAGTTAAAGCTCAACTGCATTTGCAGCGTGAGACAGACAAAAGGCAGTTTCACAGATTCCATGCCTTTCCCTTGCCATTCGCCATTCACCATTCAGCATCCCGCCAAATGCGTCCCCACACTCAAATTAACAATTTGCTCGCTGCGACGCCGCCTCAATTAGAAGATAAATGTTTGTGAATACCAAGAAGCTGTGCGAAAAAGGTTAACGAGTCTCACGAACACACACATATGCGCGCACACACACACACACACACACACACACACAGTAAGGATACGTGCATATGAAACAAGTAAGAGATCTCTTGCCTTGGTGATACGCTGTATCGTTTTCAAAAATTTCTTTTTCAAAATGAAATTTTCAATACTAAAATAAAAATAAATAAAACAAAAAAATATATAACAAATAATTAAATAAATAAGTTTTTAGACTTACTTACAGTATTCATTTAGAGCGAAAAACAAGGATTTTGATGTATTACATTTAATAATCGGGCTTATATTGATAAAGTTAGGGCAACCGGAGTTTCTGTCTAACTTTCTAGTCACAAAAAATGACAACATTTTTCACAAATTAATCGTCTAGATTTCAATGCAAAACAAAACTTTTGATGAATTGCATTTGAAAATCGGGCTTATTTTGACGAAGCTATGGCAATCGGAAGTTTTCTGCAACTTCCATGTTGATTTTTATACAAAAATTCTTGGAAATGATTCAGGGTATCATCTAGTCGGGAAATCTTGACTAATTCCTTATATGTTCAAAATTTAAAGATTTCGATAAATAATTAAATATTTTAAACAAAAATGTTAGCCAATGTATGTATTTATAGAAAATAGATAACATGGAATATGAAATAATCACAGAACAAATAACAAACTTTCATAAATTTGCCATTTTCCAGGGTATAATTATGCAGCAATATTTTGTAGAAGCGAGAGGTTGGGGATATGCTTGGATATTTCCGGGACGTTGAACAACGCGACGTTGCTGCCGCTGCCGCTGCCGCTGCTGCTGTGGCTTTGGCCAACAGCTGCGCGGTAAATAACTCAACTGTGCGTTAAGGCGGGCCTAGCGGGTTGGGGCAGTGCTTTGGGGGTGCGACCGGGAGTCGCTTGCCTCTGCAAATGTTTGTGCAGCTAACACTAAGGATATGGGGCAGCTATGTGTGTATGTGTTTGTGTGTCGCGCATTTACACGGCAATAACATCCACGTCGTCGCAACGTAATGTTGGCTGATTATTGGAGCAAAAATTAATTGAAAATGTTGGTCAATTGCCTTGCAGGCAAACCATAACCTCAGAACTCGCTTGTGTCCCTTCCCTCTTCCCCCCTGTTTGTTACGCAGTTGCCTTTAGCTTCGTTTTGTATGTATATACATTGTGTATCCTGTAAGCAAGCTATTATTTAATTTTATTTGCCAGTTTCCCCTCAAACCATTCGCAAACTTTTCCTGGATAGCTTGTTGCAACTATTTTTAAACCACTCGCTGCCTCCGCATCATCCGCATCCCTTTGCTTCTGCGAGGAGTCAGTGTTAATTGCTTTTAATGCAGTTTGAGGCAAGCCGCCATAATACATATTGGAAAAATAATAATAAAAGCAATAAGCGGCAGCTCTGGCAGCTGTCGACAACAGCTAAGCAGTTGCAACAGTTTACCATTCAATGCATTTAACAGTTGCAAAAGCTTGTCTTGGTGTTGGCACAATTTTGTGGTTAGGCGGCTTTGGGCCACATTTTAAGTGCCTTCGCCTTTGTTGCATTGTTCAAGCTTAATAGATTATTCGGCTTATTCTGTTAGCTCACCCAAAAGGCTTATTTTTAATACATAATTTGGTATATTTGTAAAGAGCTTAAGTGGCATTACTTAATAAATCGAATGTGTGGCTAGAATTAGTTTTTGGCTTGCAAACTTTTAATTGTTTTTTCTTGAATTTGTTATTGACAACTTGAATGTAAAATTCATTGGCAATTGTTAAAGACATTTGGCCTGCAACATAGAAGATTTGTGCATTTATATTTGTATTATTTTGACATATTAAGAAAAATTATTCTTTCATGTTTATAAAAGTATTTTCCTTTAATAAATTATCAATTCAAACACACAGAATTAGTGGAAACCTTTTAGTTGTGAATTTATAAGGCTGTTAATAAGAAAGGAAAAAAAATTTTACCATCAGGGAAGCACAAACTTAACAGCCTAAAAGTATAAAAAATTATGCCTCTATTGTGGCAATAAAAGTATATAAAAAATGGCTTTTTATATATCTTATAATTATTTGTTGAAATAATAATGCCTTGCTTTTCAACTGTTTTGCATATATTTATCTTAAACATATAATTCTGTTAAGCCTTTATGCATCATTTGCTTTGATCGCATGGAAAACCAAAAATATATACAATCTATTAAGTTAGAAGAGTTACAAGCCACAAAGCAGGTCAGCACTGACAATGGATTCAATTTTATTGCATTAGAATGTTAACAACGTGCATGCTGAAATATACACACATGCAAAAGTGGCCAGTACCACATACATATATTTATGTATTTATGTATTTGTATTATGTGTAAGTTTATCTTTGTGTGAATAATACAAAACCGCAACTACAAAAGCAATCAAAATCAAAATGAAATTGCGTGCAGCTTCCAGCAAGCAACGTGTGCCACACACACACAAACAGAGCGAAACATTTACACGCAGTTGCCCTCGAAACTGAACACGGAGGACAAACATTAACATTTCTATGCGTGCCACACGGCCTACAAGTAGGCAACAGCAAAAGAAAAATACAAAAAAAAAATATATATATATATACAGAACAGACCAGAGAAAAAGAAAATAAAATCAAACGCACACGCACACATACATACATGCATAGAGCAACGAATTTCCAGCAGCATCCAGGGATAATTTCTGTTTGCGAGCTTTCGCCAGACTCGTGACTGACACACGCAAAAAATAGAGAGAGGAGAGCATGAAACATAGTAAGAGAGCGGTTTCTCTCTTCGGGCTGTAGAAAATGGCAAAGCAACATTAATTCGATTTGTTGCCGCTCGCTCTTTAAGTGTTTGTTTATGCGTGTGCTTTTTTTTTATATTCTGGCTTTGGAGCCTGCCTAATAAAACTCATTAAAAAAGCAGCGCAACACCCACGCGCGCCTTTTTCGATGTTGCGTTGCTTTTGTTGCTGCTTAACCAAAGAGTCATTTTGCTTAACGCGGCCCACGCGGCGTATGTGAAATATATTTTGTTTGAAGCTTCTTCTAGGCTATCGTCGATGTTTGTGTTGTTGTTGTTGTCGTATGACATTTATTTTTACTTAATTTATTTTTGCGCCGCCGCTTTGCAAAATTTCCACACACAAAAACATTCGTTTTCCCATTTTCTGCGCATCTTCTTCTTCCCTTCTTTCCTACTTCTTTCTCTACTTCGGCAGCGTTTTCAGTTATCAGTGCTGTTGTGCTGGCTTTTTCGGCTTTCGCTTTTGCGTTCGTTCGTTTCGTTTATTTGTGTACATACATATTTATTTTGCAGCAGCCTCCCCCTCTTCTACTCCAAACCCACTCTCATTCCTTCGCTTCGATACACGCTTCCAGCTCATTTGCCGCTTCGGCGACAACATTTCAGTTTTCAGCTTTGGCTACATTAATGTGTGCTGCATAGTAAGGGGGGAGTTAAAATGGATATAGGGGGTGTGGTATGTGGACCAGAGGTGTACAAATATTGGGTACGGATAGGGGTGGGGGGGAGGCTGGTCTGAAGTGTTTGTATGTGAGCAGCTTTAAGTGGCAGCAACGGTGAGTGTGCCGTGATAAAAATTGGGAGGCGGGCGTCGGTTGTTGGTTGTTGGGCATTGGAAATATGGGTCAAGTTGTTGCCGCCTGTGCTAAAAATTAAGTCGTCGCTGCCTCAGTTGCCAACGACGCTGACGTCGACGCCGCTGCTGTCGTTGTGTTGTAGTCGACGTCGCCGTCATGGCAATTATTGCTGTTGAGCATTAAGGGTTAATCCTATTGCCTTATAGAGTGTACAGAAATAAATTGTACTCCATGTATGTGTGTGTGTGTGTGTGCATATGTTGTGCTAGTAACCAAATGGCTACTGCCACTCTTGACCGTGTTCTTGTTCCCGTTTTCTTCATGTCGATGCTGTTGTTGCTCCTTTTTTTGTTAGTTGTTGTTGTTGGCTATTTTGTGGTTGGTTAATCGCCAACAAAATATGCTTATTTATGATTGCAGCTGCTGAATTTTGTTTATACTTGTTTATACATGTGTATATTGGCTATTGAGAAGGTTATGTACCCCTAAATTGTTCATTAAATCCTTGCCAATATTTTATTTTTAGTGGTATTAGTATTGCACAGCCGACTTTATTTAATTATCAGCACAGAGTTTTGTTGGCATATTTTTATGTTTTAATAATTTATAAAAATATTTGATGTCGATAGTATATTTTTGATTGGTTTTTAAAAATGATTTTGAAAATATGTCGCATAAATAAATATATTTACAAAGATATTATAATAATACACAATAAGTAATATAATATTCTGATCTAGAATTTTTCTCAGAAATTTGAAATCGAAATAATATATTTGATATATTTTCTTTCTAAGAATCTTGCAGGCAACAATGTATTAAATAATAGTTGCTGTGAAGTCCATTTACTTCAGTATGAACATATTACAAACCCATACGATTCCGACATTGTATTTAAGCACATTCAGCAATAATAATAATGTATGGTTAAATCCTTATTGGATGCTGTGTGCCGCAATAAATCTGGAATTAATTGCATTTGTATATAATAACAGAGTCGGCTTGTCTTATCAGTTATTGGACACACTTCAATTGTCTTCGTTCCATTTTCATAATTAAAAATAAGGCCAGCAATTAAGTTCAGGGCTTAAATATCTTTTGGCATACTTCACGCATTTATCTTGTCCAGCCATATGCCATAAACAATTGCTGAGTAAATCGGTTGAGAGTGCTTGAACAGCGAAAGAATATAAGAAAAATAATAATGCACTTCAGGCATATTCGTTATTTATGCGTTGGCTACGCATGATTTATATTTTGGCTTGCTTTTGGGTTGGGGCAAGCCACAGGCGACAGGCGACAGGCAACACTGTGTATGCAATATTGGGGCGTGGCTGGCAAAAGTGTCGCCAGCTTTTAATATATACACACACACACAACAACAACAACAGCAGCAGCAGAAGTAACATGTCTGATGAAGGCTGTGGTCACAGGCCACACTCAGCGTAGTCAACACAGCACGACGCCAACATAAACAGCACCAAACAACAGCAACAATAATGGTGAACAACCAACAACTTGACAGAAATTCCATGCGAACATTGACAGCGACAACTGGCAAATATTCATGAGCTTGTCATGTTTGCTGTTGCCTCATAGATACCCCAGGATACCATAGCATATGCCCAGCCTGCCCGGCGCGCCCACCATCTCTCGCGTCATCAACACCCGAGTATACGCAACACATTGTCCGGCGCCGGGCCATAAATTGTACCGTTTTGCTCTATATGTATATGTTTGCTGGTATGTGCTGTGCAAAATAATTTATTTGCATTTAAAATGCAAAAACAATGCCAAACAATTGTTTTATAACCACACAGCAAAAGTAGTGGCGCCTCACAGTAAAGTTCAATGCACCCTGTGCACCCTCTATGTTAAAGGCAAGCCAATCAATTCATCAGTCAGAGTGCAATGCGAGAGACATCTTGAAATGAAAAGTAGGGAAATTGAAATGCATCGGTAAAACGTAAATGAAAACCAGCAGCAGCAGCAGCAGCTTAACTGAGTAGTAGCTCCATCCATTGACCCTGGCAACGAGTTGATTGGAAACGGAGGTTGATAAGTGGAGGGGGAGGAAGCATCGTTTAGTCAAGTTGCAAGGCAATCGACAGTCGACCAGGACCTTATGAGCATAATTAACGAGTTAACCTAAGGGATTAGATTGTAGACTCAAACGGAGAGTACATTAGTCAGGCTCTTAGACACAATCGGTAAGAGAAGAATTATAAAATTTTTTTTTTTTTCTGTGCTAAATTTTGTAAAAGAAATAGATAAAGGTTAAAATTTTAAACTAAAACCATATTTTCAACTGGATTTTGTGATTTTCCTAATAATAACAAATAATAGAGATTAAAAAATGCACAAATATAATTCCTAAATTTTACCCCAACGCTTTAAACAGTTTCTCGGTTACCAAATACAGAATCTGCGCATGGAACAATCCAATTTTTTAGCCAGATTTTTGGTTAGAGCGCAGCGCATTGTTTCATTTTGAACTGTATTTGAGTTTGGTCACAGAATGCGCACAGAAAATATGCTTCCAGCTCATTGACCAGCCAACCCCCAAAACGGGGTAGTTGGAGTTGTCGGGTCACAAGCGTGGCGTAAACTATGCGTTTGCAACGTCTGCTTATGTGCAAAAATATGGCCAATTTAATGGACCAGGCCATGACCATAAAATGGCACAATGCTGCCAGTGGGACAAGTGGTGGGGGAATATTGAGTTAGTGGCACACTGAGGCGTACACAAGCTAAAGAGCTTATGACACAGTCCCAGTACATGGCTCAAACAAAAAAGTGGAACCCCTTTCAATGCATTTGAGGCTAAAAAGCAGCAGAAGCAAGAAAAAGCCAACCACGAAGCGTTTCCATGGCAAAACTCAAACTAAAAATCATGAAACGCGCAAGAAATTATTATCTGCAGCAAAAACAGCAACAAAGCCAAATGCTGAACCAACCACAAAAAATAGGGGGAATCATACCGTTAAGTCGACTTGTAGATACCGTTTACGCAATATTTAAATATGTTTGTAGAATGGTTCGTTATCTAAAAGTTGTGCTATGTTCATTGGAAAACTTATCTTACTTTTCTTTAGGGATTTATGAGAACATCTGTTTATTTTACTCCATCCAGATTTTTATGTACAGGTAAATTTTTTATTTTATATCTGAAGCGTTTAACAATAGTAATTGATATCAAGCTTGTTATTTAATTGACAAGTGAGCTGTTTTTTTTCAATGAGGAATTTTTCGTTCCAGCAGCAAGGGGTATTTGGCAAGGACAGTTGTTGTGGATAAAATTCCAAGTCCAAAAATAAATTACATGCCTTGATGGCCAGAGACTGAGTTTTTTCCTCCCTTAAACACACACACACATACAGATACACATACATACATACACGCATGGCAACTGACACACTGTGGCATTTGTTGGCTGTGGCAAGATGCTATCAGGACTTGGGGACATGGCACAGCCTGCACAGGACACGTCGCTTTGTTCCACGTCAATTGGCTGACCAGCACAGCATCCCTTTTCCCCCTTCTCCCCTGCACGCACACACAAATTAGTGGAGGGGAGTGAGGGAGGCGAGGCGGACGGATCCTTTAAGAAATCACATAAAATATTGCTAATATAATCCTTTATAGTTAATTCGACAGGACGATAGCAAGGAAAAGGGTTCAGTTGCCGTTGCCGTTGATGTTGCCGTTGATGTTGCTGTTGTACGTGTTGTTGTTATTGTTATTATTGCTGTTGTGGGTTAGCTTTTTGTGCGAACTTTTAAAACGTTGACATTTTTTTTCGTTTTCGTTTTCGTTTGCCTGTTGCAAAGTAAAGCGAAAAAAATGGGTCAAAGGCGGATCTAAATGTACAGGATAGTGTTAACAGTTGGCAGCGAAGGACAAGGCGTTAATCTCGGGCACAGTTGACAGGATAAAAGTATTGAAAATTTAGTGTCCAAGCTCGATTGTGGTGTTTATTATGGGCTTAGTTAGGGCAAGTGATAAACAGGAATACGTTGAAACCATAAATCAGTTGAACTATCCAACTTTTATAAGAGTTGGTTAAGGAGAATGCGATTAAATGAATTGGACGAAACGATTCAATTGAGCTTAAGACTTTTCAATTGATTCTACAATTTGACTCTCAAAACTTTTGTTTTTTTGCTTTTTTCAAATCACTGTCTTAAAATGCCTTTGGGCCAGCTGCTGTTGCCCTCTCAATGCAATTTTAAGTGCAGCAAACACACAAAAGATAAGAACTGTGCACAAAACAGCATTTAAACTGCAATTGAACTTGCCAAAATAAAGAGAAGGCGATGAAAAAGCGGAATGCACAGAGACATGGCCAAAAACAGCTCAAGTGCCTGGCAACATGGGGGCAAGCAGTAACAGAATGGCGCGACGTTTTCTTCAGCAGCATTTTGTAGCAACTACTTGGAGGTTGGGTGGAGGGACCTCAACTGCCTGGCAGACATTTTGATGGTTCACTTTATCTGTGAGTGCTGCGAGACAAATTTAACATTTTGGGTGCACAGGTGCAAGAGGACAAGGGTTGGGTTTTATTTTTGGCTGGTTGCCCAGTAGACGAAAACAAATATTGCGCATACGCCGCATGCTTCAATGCAGTTACAAAATAATTTTATTTGCAATTTTATCACTCGCTTTTGCTTTCTCTCCTCTTATTTGGGTTGGCATAATCAGCTGAAGTGGCCTGCCGCAGGGCATAGCAAAAGGAAATAACGAAAACAAGCTGAAATTTGAAAGCCTATTGGCCCATTCTCGGGGCATTCGTTTCACTGTTACATTGATGTATGTTATGTTTCATGAAATTTTATACAATTTATGCAATAACCGCCACATGAGCTGTGTGCATAAAACGAACCGCATATTCGCACATTTCATAGCTCTGAGCTAAGGGCGATCAAATGGGTGGGAGAGCGTTGGTGTGGAGAGGGTGAATATGGATACTGTGAGTAACTGGTCGCGTCGCATTGCAGATGAAACCATTTTTGAAAGCAACGACTGCGAGTCGACTCCCGACTGGCGCGTGAGCAAATTAATTTTCATCGTTCAAAAAAACCAGAAAAAAAAACGAAAAATACTATGCAAAGAGCCATAAGTAAAAGCCTCTGAGTTACCCTATATGAAAGGCTTTATAAATAAAATGGCGCTGCTTATATCACTTAATATATGAACAATAAGTTTTAATGTCAGAATAAAAAGTTTCAATATATTAAGCATATAAATATCAGAAAGAAGAGCTAAAGAGCATTTTTTTTAAATAAAAATAAGCTTAAAAAAGCTTTTAAACGTTTCAGAGTTCTTAATCGAATTGCGCTGAAATTTATTTTATTATAAGAAATATTAATAAAAGAATGGTTATTATTTGTGCTTAAATTGAAATTGCGTGTGATAGTCTTTTGCATTATGAAACATTTATAGGGTACAAACCTCACACACACCGCTCTTAGAGCCGTCTGTCAGTGGTGAGAAATGGGTGCATGGCGTAAATGATACGACGGACAGTCGAGCTCTTAGCTAATGTCCCAGCCCGGAGGACTCTTCCTGTACCGCAGCTCGTTCGTCTCGGCCAAAAAAAAAAAAGCCCGCACGGGTTTCGCCTCTCTCAATGAATTATGAATTCGTTTTGTGTGCAGCAAAACTTTTTTTCAGCCATTGCCTGCCCCTTTCTTTGGTGTATTTTTTGGTTATGGTCGGCCCCCATGGCTGGTGGCTCGTTTTTATTTTGCGGCCTGGCAAGAATTATGTGCACAATGTTCTTAGCCATGTTTTGGCTTTGGCTTTGCCACTGTTTGTTGTTTCAGTTGGTGTTGGTGTTGTTGTTGGCATATTTAAGTGTACTAGCGACAGTGCCGGAAAATTAATATTTGTTCAAGTGGATTTTTTTTTGGGGATATGTTTTTTTTTACTCTTTGTCAAAAGAAAGAATGAAGAAACTTGATGACAAACTGCGCGAAATTCGTTTGGTATTATTCTCGGCCATTTGTCGTGAAGTTTTCAAGTTGTTTTTTGCATACGACAAGAATTTAGTGGGTATTTTGTTAAGCTCACTGGACCGAGCTAAGTGCTAGATAAATGTGAGAAATAGAGCAGCTAATTTGAGTCGTTTTTTGTGTGCATTTAAGGCGATTATCCGATTAAATCATATCAATTTAAATAAGCGTAACGAAAACTTAAAAAAAAAGGAAACAAGTAAACATTTTCATATTTATATCAATATCAATAACACAACTTAAATGAAATTATTCAGCCATGTTGGCACAAACAAATTGAATGCACTCGTTTATTAGACACAAAAAGGATTTGCATACAAAATATTTGCATAAAACTGCGTGACAACCAATCGGATTGCATAACAGCATTCATTTCTTGCACTCCGCCCACATAATACTTCACTAACTATCGTGCCATTTAAGTCTAAACATTTTACCATATTACATTGTCAGCAAAAACAGCAAGAAGAAGACGAAGAAGTTTGCAAAAACTATTTCCATTTCTTTTAATTTCGACTGCAACTGACAGCTGAATATTACATTTTGACAATAGAATTCTGTCTTTCTCTTCCTCCCTTTCATCCCATATCTAACGCTCTTTGAGATTTTGCAAATATATATATGTATTTATGGTAAAAGTATTTTTAGACAAAAATAGTTCGCCATTCAAAAACAATTGACAGTTAGTCGACTTTTTACTTTGTACTGGCCAAAACCCCACTGAGTGCAAAACCCCATGACACATCCTGCAAATCGCTCCGTTCACTCCATGCCGTCTTGACCCTTGCCACTGTAATTGCAACTGCTCAGCTTTTGGCTCGGTTTTTGTGGGTTTCTTGTGCAAAACTTGTGTGCAGAATGTAACAAGTTTTGGTTATAAATATGCATAAGCCTTTTGCTTGGTCTGATGTCAAGTGTCCTGAACCGGCCAGGACTTGGCCATAAATGCCCCGCACACGTCCATCAACGTCAAGCACGTGCCTTCGTCCCAAAAACCCATTTTGAAAGTTTAACATTTGCATTTGTTGTGCGCTTTTGCAAAAGCCTGCATCAGCTGCTGCTGCTGCTGCTGCTGCTCCTGATGCTGTTGCTCCTGCTGCTGCCGTTTGGTCATTTGGCTGCACACAAACAAACACATACATACACACAGGATATGCGTCCAGGCGGACCAGGATGCACTTGTGTATTTATCGTTTTGCATACGCATTATTTATGAGAGCCGTAGAGCAAATTCTGCTTGGTATGCAGCATTAAGTATACCTCCTGGCTGACCTCAGACTGTCACACAGCACTTTCTCAGGCCCCTATCTCTCCTTTCACCACATTGTAACTACACTGCTACTGTTGAGCAGCAGCTGCACAAATTCCAACCAGTGATTAGCATGCAAAATGTTTTGGGCTTATTGTTTTAGCAAAACTAATTAGTTTGAGCAGGAATTAAAACTCAAAATGCGCCACCCCTATCCCCTGCTATCCTCCTTACCACCTTTGCCACATTGTATTAAACCCCTATTGATGTTGCTTTTGCAACTGAAGTGATTTCCATTATATATCTGCAACGATTTGCGGGCTGCATGCTCCGTTGTCTTTCTCTGTCTAATGCTGGCTTCTACTAATCAACTACTCTGCTACATACAGTCTCAAAATTCATCAAAATTTTAACATACAAGAATTGGAGTTAATGAAGCTTTTAAATTGTATACTGTAGAATGAAAGCCCAATGCTCAAAAGCATATTGGTCAAAGCAACAGAGTTTATAATTAGTAAATCGTTTAGGGTAAATTATTTTAAGTGTCTCAAACTGTAATTATTGTCAAGTTGTATACGGTACAGTTAAGAATGTCAGAATTTAATAATTTAATGTTATTTCCTATGTGATTGTATTAGTGTTAATGTGTTAAACTTTAACTTTAACAGTGATAAATATTAGTTTTATCCTACAATACTCATTCTTCTCTCATTTTTTCTGTTCTTTACAGGACCGTCTTGCCACAGCAATAAGAAGCAACCGCAACAATAGCAAAGAGCTACAAAGCACTGCCATCTAATAAAAACAAAAAACTGCATCAAATTGCGATTGAATAATAATTGCAACAACAAAAAAAAAGAGAAGAAAACCAACAACAGCAAGAAGAACAACTAACAATTAAATTGCGCAATATATATCTATATAAAAGAGAAACCCTAGCATACATCTAAATAAATATATATAACTAGACAAAAGAAATTTTACACAATTCGGTGGAACAGCTCAAAACAAATTATAGAAATTAATAATTTACAAGGCTCTCAAACTTGCACAAAAACCCAAAACCAAAAAAAATGCACCTAAGCTGAAGTGAAAACATAAAATATAAGAAGCATAAAATAAAACACACACACTCTTTGGGTTGTTAAAACAAACAAAGAAAGCAAAAGAACATAATAATAATATTAACATTGCAGCAAGAGGCAAACAATAAAGCATATTCTCGCCATATTGAGGGTGGAGAAAATAGGAAAGAAAAACTCAAAACAAGTTGAACAATTTTTGTAAAATTAAGAGGTATTAAGCTAAGTTGCAACAGCAACATCAAAACGAAACAAACAAAAACACTTAAAGTAGAGACAATGTAATCCACAAAAAAAGAGGAAAATTGAAAAAGCAACTGCAAGGAGCAACAGGATAAAAAAAAGAAGGAAAAGGACTTGAAAACAAAAATATACGCAACGTCAACAGCAAACACCAAAAGAGACTATGAAAAATGCGCAACTGAAGCTGAGTGAAGTTGATGATGATGAGCTGTGGCTGCAACAGCAACAACAACTTGAACAAAATCAACAGCTTGAGCAGCAGCAGCAACTAGCTTTTCGATTAGCACAACACAACAGCAACAAACCTAACCAACAGCAACTAAAGAGCTTAAGTACAATACATCATAGCAGCAACAGCAACAGCAACCACATAGTAGCAACAGCAATAGCCACCACCCAGCATGTAGTCAGCGTGTTCAACGACAGCGCTCAGCAATATGTTGAAAGCGCCTTGCAACAGCAACAGCAGCATCAGCAGCTAGACAGCAACATGTTGTCGACCGACAGCAATCAAGCATCACAAACAAACATAAGACTGTGCTCACGCAAGCGACAAAGATTACGTCGCCGGCGAAAAAGAAAACCAACGTCAGCAAAAGCAGCAAACACATTTAGCAATAGCAACAGCAATCAAAGCGGCGCAACAGCAACACATTTTTTAGCCCGCAGCACTGACAAGAGCAACAACAGCTTCAAACTATTTAATGGCCTGTGGCCTGTTAGCATTGGCATTGCATTGCAAATGTTGCTGCCAGCCCTGAGGCAGTTGCAACAGCTGCAACAGCGTACAACAACACTGCTCAAAGATATTGCTGTAAGCATCATCGCCATCATTTCCTATGCCTATGCCTACGCGCTGTGGTTTTATGTCGGTATCGATCGCTGCATAATCAACCACCACAGCAACATCAACAGCAGCAGCAACAGCAAAAGCAGTAGCAACAACAACAGTCATAGCTGCAACAGCAGCAGCAGAGGCACACATTTAATCAACGGACTTAATAAACACTCATGGATATTTTTATTGATATATTTGAATTTATCTGCTGAAGGTAAGTGTCAAACTGAACAACAGTTATCCGATTATCAAAAACCCTTTACAAACACACGAGCAACACTTGAGCGACAACAGCAACCGCTGTTGTTGTTGCCGCAACCACTTGGCATCAACTGTTGCCGCACAAGTCGGTCGCATTGTTTAGCTGCACGCCAGCAGCAGCATCAAAAGCGGCAGCAGCAACTTCATAATGCACGCCGGCAACATATTGTCACTTTGACACATAAAACCACTCAAGGGTGGGCATATTTTCTTTTCCCCTTTTTCTTTTTTCCTTTTTTTGTTCTGTGTGGGGCGTTTGTTAGCTGTGACATTTACGACAGCTTCAAGTGAAGCATACCGACAACAGCAACAGTAACAACAGCAACTGCAACGGCAACAGTGTCGACCCCAGTCTCAGACACAGCCTCAACCGCTGTTGCCTGGCTGTCTATGGCACTTGAAAGCGTCTGCGCCTAGGGCTGGTTGTTTTTTTTTTTTCAAGCATATATTTGATGTTGCTGTTGTTGTTGTTGTGCTTGGCAGTAAAATGTGGCAAGCCGCATAAAGACAGCGGTTGAGCGGCTGCCACCTAAATGAATTGTGTAGACACTTTAGAGCGCTTAAAAGTATACAAAATCATAAGCTGCTCACAAATGGAATTCAGCAAGCGATTAGGAAACATTCAAAACATATTCAGAGTAAAGTGAATGTATGTGGAGCATTGCGGACAATAAAGAATAAAAGGATATATCTAGTAAAAGTCTTTCATGAAAGTATGCAATTAAACTTTAAATATTATTTATGCGCTTTTCTTTCTTTTCGCCAAAGTAATAATTTTAGAGATCAATAGTATTAAACAAGAAAGAAGGCTCTAGTCGAGAAATCCCGACTAGGACATACCCTTAACCCCATCGTATCGTGTACACTCATTTGCGTATATTCTTCCAGTGACCAACATGACTAAAATAACAAAATTTCAAACTGCGATATCTTCGGTGTTTCTTAACCGATTTTAATCAAATTTTTTGAAATGTTCATTATTTTATTAATAGCTTGAAACCTCGTTTTTAAAATTTTGAAACAAACTTGATCTGCCTATGGTATAGGAGAGCTTAAGTTTCAAGTTTGAAGTCTCTATCTCTTATAGTCTTTGAGATCGGCGCGTTCATACAGACAGACAAACAGACGGACGGACAGACGGACATGGCTAGATCGACTCGGCTGTTGATGCTGATCAAGAATATATATACTTTATGGGGTCGGAGATGCTTCCTTCTGTCTGTTACATACATTTGCACAAAACCATTATACCCTTATTTACCCATTTTATGGGTTAAGGGTATACAAATATTTATCAGAACAACTGTATCCATAATACTCCGTTAACTTTTAAGCTATTGAGATGAAAATTTTACCACCAAAAATAACAAGTTTGGCATGATTGAGTTTTTTCTTCGTCTTTTTCATTAACTTGTCTTTATAGATAACTGAAACTATATAATGTATACGCATAAATCATTTTGACTATAAGACTAGTAGCCTTGTCGCATCCTTAACAAAGTTATGTGCTGCTTACCAACCAAAAATTTTTATGGTAAACATATTTTTAACAAATATTTTGTGCATGGGAATTTAAGGCTGCACTCACTATTTCTCTCTATCTTACTCGCTTATGCCTTGGCCACGTTCTGCGGCTTGCAGGGATTCTGCTTGTCTATTTTTGTGCTTGTGCTGTGTGCAATTTTGTGTGCAGCTTTGTAAAATCCTTTTAATGGATTTTTTAGCAGCTTACAAATTCTTTGCCATGACAACAATATTTTTAACGCCACCAGGCTTGTTGATGGCGCTTGCGGTATGAGCAATGAGGTAGGGGGTCTGGGGTCTGGGGTCTGGGGTCTCGGTACCAGGATATAAATGTATTGGCTGAGGGCACAGCTGACGCCTGCCTGACTGCCACTTACACATATTGGGGTTATTAATGGGCACATAAGCGCTTACGTGAAGTGAGTAAGCCAGAAGGTTGCAGGCGGCAGGCAGCAGGCAGCAGGCAACAGCAATTGTTGCAAACTGTAGCCATGTTGATTTGCCAACATCATTTACCCCTTAACAACCCAAACCCCACCTCCTCCCACCCATATTCTCAAGCACTTTCGCATTCGCGCTGAATAAGTCGTTGGGCTTTGCGTGTCGCGGTTGTTGCTAGCTATCAAAACATATGACCAAACACACAATCACACACACACACATACGTGTGTGGCAGCGTCTTTGTCTCTGCAGTCGAACTTCCCTACCCTTTGTTCCGCCCTTGCCATCAAGTTGCCCACGTACTGTGTCTGCCGCTTGGTTAGATTTGGCCGAGTTCATGTTTCATGCAGTCAATGTTGTTGCTGCTGCTGTCGCTATTGCTGTAACTGTCGCTGTCGCTGTCGCTGTCGGTGTCCATGTGTGCGTGTGTGCATGTTTATGATTTTATGGCAGCACTTCCGTTTCCGTTATGCCATATTGTGCTACTGCTATATGTGTATGTATAACTGTTGCCACCTCCTTCCCCCTGCTGTTGCCATACAGCGCTGCCAACGATAATCAGATTTAAACTTTGCACAACGTCAACGTCGTTTACATCGCTGCATATGCAGCGAAACTTACAATTTATATATGTGTATGTGAGTGTGTGTTTGTGTGTATGTATGTCTATTTGTTTGTGTGTCAGTTGCCCTATGACATCGTTCATACGCCCCGTTGGCCAGCCAAGTGCCTCTGTTATGACGTTTATTGCTACGGAAAGCTTTTTGGCATGCTTCAAGACTTCACGACTTTTTGGCCATTTGACAGGCGTATAAGGCGACCAAGTTGATTTTAATGCCTCCTGTTTCTTTTTGTTACTGCTGCCGCTGACTAACGAGCAGCACAAGCCAAAGCAAACGAACGAGCGCCAACGTGGTGGAGACAAATAAAAGGAAATTGTTAGCTTTTAAAAATATATATACACATACATATATAAGTTGTGACTGACTTATGGTACATACATATACATACATATGTATGTATATTGAGAGAAAAGGGAAAGAAGTAGTGAAAAGGGTTTTTGTTCGTCGTGTCTAAGAGCATAATTTAATAATTAAGTTTCGAGAAACGAACAAATTCGAGTGGCCAAAAGACTGAAAAGCACTTACTGTGCGCAATCATGTTGCAGCGAGTACAAAAAAAAAAAAAAAAACTAAAAGTTGCGAAACTGGCAGCTTAAAAAGAAAATTGACAGCTTTTTTTTCCCTGAAGCTTCGTTACAAGTCTTACTTGGGGTTTTCTCTAATACTTTTCTGCAGACAGCTGTATAATTTTACAGCTTTAAAAGGACCCCTTACTTTTTTCTTGTTTCCATTACCCAACACACTTAAAGTAGCCAGCATTCATTTCTCAGAAATGTGTTGGAAACAACATGCGCTTTGCAAATGCCTTTCAACTAGAGAAAGAGAGAGAGAGGTGCTTCGTATCAATCTATATTCTTTTCAGTCTGGTCCCTCTAAATGTCATATGCTTTTTTGCCATCATTAGCTAAAGGGTTACACAAGAAAGAAAAACAGAATGTCATGCCAGCCATTTGCATTAGTATACACACACACACACACATGTGTCTAAAAAGATATAGGCCCATCATGCTGCACAAACAAGCTACACACACATACACTTGAGTGGCATACAATGATGCTGTGGCAGACGTAACTTTTCTGTGCCTGAAATCAATCATCAAATATGATAGCATTCATAATTTCAATAGTGGACACAGGCATTTGATTGATGTGCCCCGACCAGGCATCTGCCAGCCAACCCCCATCACTTTTCAACTCTCCCTTCAACCACCCCCTGTTGTTGTGTTTCGATTTGTAGCTATTTTTAAGCCTTGTTTCATCTCAGGTTACGCACGGAAAAGAATGAAAAAATAACGGGAGAGCTAGTCATAAGCAATTAAATACGCTGCTCTTCTCGCTGCCAGCCTCATCCAATTAGAGTATGGCCGGGTATTGGTGTTGGGCCATCGCCTTGGCTAGCTGTTGGATTTTTTATTGCATAAATTAAGCTTTGAATGGTTAAGCGTCACCTTGGCGCTATTAAATTGTTCAGCGCCTCTCAGGTTGCTTCTTCTTTCTTTATCTCTAGCTGGGCTTTTTTTGTTTTTTTTTTTTCTATTTGCTCTTTTTCTTCCCCCTTCCATTTCTATACATAGCCATTAGCAGGTGGCGCTGCCCCGCTGTGCTGTGTGCCGCTTGCGCCACATGGTTGCTCAAACAGCCCATCAAGACTAACGAGTCGAGCTCTGACCCGACAGTCCTTATGCCTGTCTCACCCACTGCGTCCCTCTTAACCTTCAGCTCACTCCATTTGTATCGGTTTTTAGCAGCTTAAGTGGTTTGGCGCCGCGTCAGTTTTCATTCCGCTTTCAATTTTTAATATCGACGGACAGCACGAGTGCCAAATGGCGAAACTGTTTGCTTACATTCACTTTATTTAGACTTTTATCATGGTAGGCTCGAATAACTATATAAAAAGATTTGTAGTAGAGGCAATATTGGGAATATCAGCTAAATAGTTTTGGTAACAAGATAGCAAAATAATTTATAATTTAGTAAGGATGTATTATTTTCTCCACTCTTAAGAAAACAAATTTTAATTTCTACTGCTTTAATATCCTTAGGATCAGTAAGGGCATTTACAAAGCATCTCTTGATTTATTCACATTTTCTATTTGGCAGTTAGCTGTTTTTTTCTTGTTTTTTTTTGGTGTTGTTGCTGTTGCTATTATTGCCGTTTGCCGCTTTTGTAGGCGGCTGTTGTGTATGTGTGTGTTTTATTTTGTGCTGTTGTGCACATTAAATTGGCTTCTGCTTTGCGGTCGCGCCGCGCTAGGCAACTGATTTCGGCTCATCCTCTGCTTTCACTCCCTCGCACACCGTTTGTCCTGGTGGCCAAGAGCGCAGCTGTTGCAGCATTTCTTTTGTTGCTGTTGTTGTTGTTGTTCGTGTTGCGTCGTTGCTGACTTTGTGAAATAGCAATTACTTTTTCATGCTTCACTGCAATAAAATTGCAATTTTATGCGGCCTGCCGCCAAACAAGCGAACCAAAAAAGCCAGCAACAACCAACAAACAACAAAGCGACGAAGTAGTAGTCGCAAGAGCGGCAAAGTCGCGGAACGAAATGAAAGTGCAGCTATTGAAAAGGCATTTTCAAAATGGCCGCAATTTATGGTGGCAACTGTCTGAGAAGACATTCGCTGCCAAAAGTTAAGGCCACAATACATAGGCCATGACTACCGCATTTAACTGTCTCTGGCATGTGTGTGTGTAAATAGACTCTGGTGAATGTTAAAAATGAGTCCATGAATGTTTTAGATATTGCAATTTGAATTGCACTTGATTTGAATTTAAAGTTGAAAACGGCTTAGAAGCTTTTGAAGATTATGTGAGAATAATCAAGTGTTGTATGAATGGAAGAGTATCTTTAGTAAATTGTATCCCGTATCAAGTGTCTTAACAATGCTTAAGTATTTTATTGCAGATTAAGAGCTCTTCAGTTTAAAGTCTTCTGGTATCAACATCTTCACCAACTATTCCACTTCAAACTGTATTGAATTCTAAATAAAAATAAATTTAATTCAAGTCTTTGCCTGCATATTCATTAGTTTCACTTCCTGTTAAGAAAAACCCTACAAAAATGTATGCTAAATATATATATTTTCTTTTATTTTCTTGTCAGTTGCAAAACAATGCAAATAAAAAGTGTTACAAACAAGAGTCTCAACAGTAAGAGTAGATTTTCTTTATCTCTTTCTCTTTTTCTCCTCTCTGTCCAGCTCTTTTGCGTAGCTTGTTGCTGTATTTGTTATATTATTACATTCATTTTGACACTTCATCAGACGTTGGCCCTGTTTTTTTTTTTATATTTGTATCCAACTGCAGCTGCTGCTCCTGTTTGCTTTGTGCTCTGATGTCAATGCTTTGCCTTAAAGGCTTAGCAGCCATGCCCACCCCGCCCACATCGACCCGCCCGCCCAACCAATGCCTTCATTGTCAGCCAGCTGTGCTCGTTAGCTGCGACGCTTGCGGGCGCTGCATTTTGTTTAAGAATTTTTTAATTTTAAATGCAATGCAAACGCGCATATAAAAAAGAGGAGAGAACGAGAAAAGAAATATGCAAACCGGCTAGAAAGTGAAATAAAAGAATTTCCCTCATTTTCCACAGCCCGAACAGGCACTGCCAGCTGCCAGGCAAAAGACTAAAGGCGAATTAAAACTAGCAACAAAAAAAAAGAGAGCACAAGAATTTATGTGCATAATTTTTGAGGTGTTCATTTTGTATGCAAATCTTGTGCTAAAACATTTAGCTGGGCTCTTTGTGTGTGCTTAGAAAATGAATGTGCAAAAAGGCATTCAAAAGTAGTGTTGAAATGTGACTTAAACTAATATTTGCATAAGTGTATAAATAGAGCAAAACTCACTTAGAAAAATATCCAAAATTGTTATAAAATGATCAATATGTTGATCGATCTTTGACCTTAAACAGCAAAACTCTAACAATTATATATTTTCCTTGCCTAAAACGCATACCTAAGCTAAGCACCCTTTTTGAAGGACTCCTTAAAAACGTTTCTATTTCGAAACTGCATCATAATCGAGAGCAATTAAAATGCCCTCTCAGCAATGTGCAGAAGGATGCACTGTAATCAATATGCCATTATCAAACTTCAGCTTTTGCTGCTGCTGCTGCCGATGCTTAAGCCACCTCATGAAAATCCATCACAGCATAGACAGGATATTAAGTTTCCATCTCATTCTCGCACACACACAAATACTGAAGCACATACACGGACACATTCTGTTGGGCGCCACAAGTGGCAATCATTAAAAATGAATTCTGAAGAAATAGCTGCCTCAATTTTCGCTGCAGCTGCACTTGCCTCATGCCACAAATGCTCGACACTGAATGCTACTTAGTGCCACAAAATTCCCATTGTGTGCCAAAATAAAAGCGAGAGAAAAAAAGTGAAGAAGCCAACTTGTGATCTGAAACTGCAAAGAACTCTTAAGAAATTATCAAATTGAGATGGGAAAAAGACAGAAAAAGAAATAGAATGCTGGCTATATACGCTTTCTGTCTCTTTCATTTGTAGTTTTGTCTGTTCGCTTTGTGTTGCATGCATAAATAATTCGATGATAACGACAGCAGACAAATAACTGGGCGTATGAGTGTTATTTTTATTCACTCTCTATTCCTTACGTCGTAATTGTGTGTGCCACAACAGTGTGTGTGTGTGTGTGTGTGTGTCTGAGCCAATTTATTATCGCCAAGAAAACGAGCAGTCGTCCAAGGCAAGCGAGCAAGCAAGAAAATTTGTATGTTCAAAACTTTTGGCTTAATAAAAGTTTGCCTTTGTTATGCGCCAGCCAGAACAATAGGGAGACAGCAGTAGGGCAAATAAGAGAGAAGACTGCGCCAAAGACATATGCTGGAACAAAAAGCGCAAAAACTTTTTGCCCTGCGCAACCCTAAGAAAACAGGAACAGGAACAGGACTCGGAATAGAATTCGAATCTGAATCTGAATCTGAATCAGTTGGCCAAGTTGCATTGCAAACCAAAAACTCGTAAACTTTTGCATTTCAATAAATTTTACTAGCTGGCAGTTCACCCTTTGCAACTTGATTCTTCCCTGCAATGCAGTCTCTTGTTCCAATTGCCGCACGAATTATTGATGTTGATTTGCGGTGCTTTTGTGAAATGGCAAACACTTGCTGCTCTACCATACCCTTTGGCGCCCGCATATCTATTCTGTTCGCTCCCCTATCATCTTTGCTGCATCTTTTTAAGTGCCGAAACTAATATTCTTTACTATTTATTCTTGTTTTCTTTGCAGTTTGCTTAGCAGGATATCATGAAAAGAGACTGTTACATGATCTATTGGATCCTTATAATACACTAGAACGTCCGGTTCTCAACGAATCGGACCCGTTACAATTAAGCTTTGGTTTAACATTAATGCAAATAATCGATGTGGTAAGTAAAAGAAAATGTATTCATAGGTTTAAAATTCAAACATCATAGTGAGAAACTAAAGCTTTGTCATAAAAGTATAATGAATCCCCTTTAAAATGACTGTTGAGCTCCCAAGGCTCTTTTCGCTGTGATTCTCATTAAAAAGTCAACTTTAAGTGAAAGTTTGCCATAAAAAATTACAACGAAGGTGACTAAAACTGATGACACCGTTTTCGTTGCGCCTTGCATGGAAAAGTGAATTGCCAAGAAAGTGAAATTTTAATTATTTGCTTATGTGTCTGTGTGTGTTAGTATGCGCTTGTGTGTGTGTGTGTGCGTGTGAGTGTTGCCTGAATGACAGCTGGGCCTGAGTTCTCTTCTGGCTGACTGGCCTGGATGTAGACAGGACGCACACACATCCTGCCAACCCGACTGGCAGGCGAGTGTCGAGCAAATTACATGCAACGTCATGCGGCTGTGTGGCATTTGGCTCATTCGCACCTTTACCAGCAGCACAGAATACGGCTAACAACACTAGGCGCTGTGTATACATACATACATACATACATATAAGGAATTGCATGTTGCATTCATTGGGGCAAAGTTTTTTGTTTTTTGTTTTTGTTGCGTAGAGGGCAGCAAAAGGTGGCTACATTTGTACCAACGGGTGTATATCAGAGTTAGAGCGAGGCGTTTGCTTTTGTTAGTGAGACAACCTCAATTCATATTAGATTTCTATATGCGTACGTGTGTGTACGTTTGTGTGTGTGTGTGTGAGAGTTGTTTGTTGCCTGCCTGCCTCGTGTCCCGTGCGAAAGTTGGGATTCAACTAAAAATGGAGCGCTCAAACAAAAGACACTGCGCCTGAAAGCCAACCAGTAGAAAGGTACACGGATAGGGGGTGTGGGGTGGAATGGGTATGTGGTAAGAGGCAAGGTGTAAGTTGCTGTTGTAGGCATAAAACAGGCCTAGGACTGCGCATTCACTGGCGCGCGCTAAAAGTCGCACACTATACACACACATAAATTGCTGCAAAAGCATTCACACAATACACACACACCTTCATACGCATGTGGCATGCAAATAAAATGAATAAATAAAATTTGCACATGTGTTGTTCACACCTGCCCGCTAAAATCACACATATACATAAAAGTTGCGAGCAAAAATAAAGTGTGTGAGAGAGAGAGAGCTGCAAGCAGCGAGAGTTGTGTGTTTTAAGTTGTTGTTGTTATAGCGTTTGCTGCTGCTGCTGCTGCGAAATGAAGTTGAAAACGAATGCGGTACAATGCATTGGCCAGTTGTTATTCGTTATACCCTGTAGGCACGGCAAAGAGACTAAATGAGTTTAATAAAGCAGTTGATAGTCAAAATGTTGGGCTCAGTTTTGTTTTCACGACTTTTGATGATGAGATTTAAATGATTTGATTTTTTCATGATCACCAACAAGACAGTAAACAATTATTTAAACTCTTATTAAGAACTAACAACATCACACGCTAAATGTTAGTACAGGATATTTGCGTTTAAAGCACTGTCGAGTTCTTTGACTTGTTTGATTGTTGTTTTTGTTGCTGTTGTGCAAAAATTGCTGGCAGTAAAAACTGCAGCACGCACACTCGAAACGCAGCAGTAACAACAACAACACAACCAACAACAACAGCAATTACATTCTGGTGCTGTGCCAGGCATAAAAATGCGAAAATCGGGTCATTTTGTTACAGTGGTGCTGGGACTTAGGGTGTTAACGCTGCCATCAGCTACCTACCACCCATGCATGGCCATGGGATGAGAAGCAGTTGCGGAATTGCAGCGTTATTTGCTGCTATTGCTGTTGGCTTCATCGTAAAGTTTATGTGCTGTGCAAAGTGTCAGCGCGTCATCTCAAAGTATGTGGCAGACTGGATGAGTTTGGAGTGGAGAGATTCATTCCTAAATAAAGTTTTTGCTGTGAATTACTTAGATGTGTGGCGTTGTGCATGTAAATAGCTTTAATTTATGCGCCAGCCAAATAAATCGGGCAATCAATGTGTGGCAAGTACTTACATGCTGTCGTAAACGGTTTGATAATTAAATTAAGCACAAAGAATATGATTATTGATTGTCCAGGCGGTCAAATCATTAAGACTCTTGACCATTTTCGATTTAGGAGTTTGAAAAATGGATCAGCAACAGTTCAAATCATGAAGATTGTGATTGCAAAATGGACATTTTCATTTCAACTTTCCGGAAACTTAACAAAATAGAAATGCTTTCGATCTTGAAGGTATAAATCATGCCATTTCTGACATCTTTGCATACAAAGACACATAATTCAAACTTTTGTATTTACACTTGAAGAGAATAATATTTATGTACTTTTCAGTTTCCCTTCCCTCTTTCTCTTTCTATTCCTCTTATGCTGTTTGCTTTTCTTTATCTGAGTCGCCAATGCCATTACATTTCCCCAGGGATATTGAAGCATTTGACACTCGCAATATTTTAACTGTTAACTGCACTCGCAGTTGCATTTGCATATTTTACGTGCACAATGCTTGCGATGCCAAAAGTGTGTGTGTGAGTGGGGGGAGGGGGAGCTGGGTTGTAACTGCTGGTCTCAAAGCAATTTGAAGATTTAACACCTGACAGCTGCTGTTGCTGCTGCTGCTGTTGGCAGTTGGAGGCTGTGTGGGGGCGTGGCAAGGCCAATGCATTTGCTGGCAAAGGCCAAGCGACGTTGTCCCAAGAGCAGCTGCAATTCAATTTTAAGCAGCACGAAAACTGGAACAGAATCCAGCAAAAAAAGAGACTGTGCCAGCGAAACAGAGAGAGCATCATCAATTCAGCTGCTTATCAGCGGGGGCAGTCAACGTCTCTTATCTGTCAAGTTGCCAAGTGATTAAGATTTAGGGTTGCCAACGCAAGCTGTTTAAGCGAGCGTGCCAAAAAAAAACACTCTGGCTTCGACTCAGAACTCCGCACGAATACACAATGATTATCATCGTTTGATATCTATGCTATGCATTTTTATCGCTTGTGATTTATACAAGCGTCTCGTGCACATGTCATAATTGCGCCCCTGGGAGGTCAACTGTAAAAGGACATGGGCATGTGGCACAGACCGAAATACAGCAGCAAAGCAAAAAACAATACAAAAAAATGCAATCCCTCTGAAAATCCTCAGTGTCTCTGTTTCACTCTATCTTTAACACTGTTCGTGTTTGCGGTGCAGTTGAAAATTGCATTTGAATAAGTCACAATTTATGCGCCACATTGTACCACAAATGCTTGGCTCTAAATGCGCTAGGGCTGAGAGTTTTTAAGGCAACCGTGCGTGTCACGAACATGGTGCGAAAGACGTTAAATAGTTAAATATGGCAACTTATACCCTTACTTTGTACGAAATCTGTATCTCACAGTGTAGAATGCTTGTACTTATCAGATATATCGTCACATACAACGACGTGCTTGTCATCAGTTAATGCCACACTTGCAAAGATTCTTACCTTATTTATTATTGTGATATCAAGTCAATGTGAATTGTATGGCGTGTTGTAATGCAATTTGTGTCGTTCATTCGTGTTGTATCGCGTAAAATCAGACACGCTCGCATATCTAATCAACACACACACACACACACTAGCACACGTTCTGTTACAAAAGCCTAACGAGCTATGCAAATAATGCAGATGTTGGGAGAGTCGCAACGAAGCTGCCCTCAAAAGTATGCTATGTATTTTTATGCAACACACCTTTGTTTACCTGTTTCTCAAAGTAGAATGTTATCACGTTGCAGTTTTGTTTACAACTAGCTTCTGGTTACTGCTTCTATTTCTCTTTTTTTACATGCCACCCCTCCATCCCTCCCCTCCCGAACATTTACCATGTTCGCCTAATTCCAGACTACCGTCAATTTGGTCTTCGTTTTCGTTTCTGTTCGTTTAGTTTTTGTTGCTAACAGCGTTACATGTGGCTCAAAGGCTTCAACAGATGCTTTTTCTAAGCGCTCAATGCATGCATTTCATCAACTTAAACAGGACACCTCAAACACACACACACATAGCCAGACACACAGATAAACATATAGGCACGCACATGCTTGGCACAGTTTGCAGCATTTTCAATGCATTTGGCTTTAGGTTGGGTTGGGTTTCATTCGGTTTGTCGGGAGCTGCAGCAACAACAGCAGCTGCTGCTTCCCCTACTGCAGTCACTTTCCCTTTGATTGATGTTCTTGCATGTGCGAATGACTGCAACTCGAGTGCTTCTGCATATGTATGTGTATGTGTGTGTTTGTGCTTTGGTCCTGGTGCTTTCAAAGGTAAAAAGTTGTTAAAAGAGCACACACATACATATACGTACATATGCACATAGAGGACAGCTGTTGGCCTGTCCAGAGCATTGCTCAATGGCCTATGCAAGTGTTTTCCTTTCTGTGTGTCGCCTAAATTGGGGCAGCACTTCGACAACAAATGACACAACTCCACTTAAAATAGCACAGCGCTTGCAAAGCATAAAATGATCTCAGCGCTGCTCAAGCATTAATGGGAAATAGAGAATAATATTAAAGAGGTCCAAAAACTGTTATTATTAAACTCAGCAAAAATTTACTATATCTGAATTGTATAGTTTAAGATTTTTTTCGTTTGCTTGCACAAGACTTCAACTTTTAATTGATCACTGATAAAGTGTGGTCTCATTATTTTTGGCGTAGCTAATGGTTTTATTTTCCGCTGATTTAGTTCAACTGCCAAAAGGAAACACAAGAGTGGAAACCTAAGATGTATAGTTTGGCAACAAAATCCAGCCAACAAATGGCTGTAATTGTCATTAAATTCATTCCAATGCTCGTTTGCTCGCTCGTTCGCTGTTTTTGGCCCGAATTGATGAGCTTTATGGGCCACAATGGCATTTTGGTTTAGCAGCTAAGCCACTGTAGCTGCTTGAACATTACGTAAACATTTGAGAATGGCAGTCAAGTTGTTGAAAGTCCTTGAAAAACAAACCAGTGACAAACTTGGCCTGTTAATGTATGTGTGTGTGTATGATAATAAAAGCGCAATTTAATTAACTGTATGCGAATGGTGCGCGGCTTCAGATACAAACACAAATACAGATACAGATACACTGTGTATTGCCTTTTGTCTTTGGCTTTGCCACGCTCGATATCGAGTTAATAGCGAGTATGCATACATTTTACATATATGTATGTATGTATAGGTGTATACGTATTATATGTGTGCCGTCTTGCAAATATTTGCCGGCAGCTGTCATTTTGATAATGGAGTTTCAAATGTTTGCTATTCATGCTGATAAACACATGTTGGTAAGCCTCTGTGCCCAGGACCTATATCAGCCATGCCATCCCCACTCCATCGCACTTCCTCCTCCGCATCCCGAGATTCTTGCCTTATACTCTTATGCCTTCCACTAGGCAACAATGTTTGCCATCGATGAGAGCAGCCATACAGCCACAGTCAACCCACACACACATATTCGCTTCGTTGTTGGCCTTAAAATATGCAAAAGGGCCACGCCTTTACGAGTCGCCCACGTTTCGATTTAATTGCATTTTGAAAGCGCACGTAGCACGAAGCCAAACTTCATTTCATCCTTATATTTTCAATTATTTATTTTCTGAATACAAAAAAAAAAACAAAAACTATATACTCAAGTGTTTTTTAATTAAATGCAAAAATTCATTTCAATCTTCCGTTGGCAACTATTTATAAACTTAAAAAAAAAATACTTCATAGTTCAGGAACGTTTTGACGAAACGTTAAAAGTTATAGAAAGTTTGTTCCATTTAAAAATTTAGTTATTAGTCGGCCGCAAAAGTATAAAATGAATAGTTGAAGTCAATTAAAAACCAGTTTAATACAGCAATATGCATAGACTTACTTAAAAAGTGTTCCAAGCCATCAGAATCGATAGCAGAAAAAAAGAATTCAATCTGCCAGCCTTTTCCAACACCAATCAATATCCCCTAAACACCAACGAGTGCTTAAACAATTTTCCATTCAATTTGAGATATGAACTAGAGTGTTTGAGAATAACTAAAATAAATAGATTTTGGAAACTGCGGTAATCACAGAATGACAAATGAACGGCAATCATCGAAAAAAAAATCCAATGAATGTCTGGGAAAAAAAAATTCGCAAAAGAAATAAAGAGAGAAAAATATAAAAAGCGAATGAAAATAAAATAAAGCAACACCCGGGCGCATTAATTAAAAGGCGCAGACAAAGCGAGGGGCAGATTAATTGGCGTCAATGAGCACCAGACAAACAGGGAGAGGTGCAAGAAAGTCAGAAAAAGATAGATAGACCAAGAGAGAGAGAGTGCGAGTGAAGATAAGACGGCTAAATGACAAGGACGAAAAGTGAGAAGAGGCAGCGTCAATGGAGCAGGAGGCCAGCCAACAAAAGGGACCAGTGTGGCATAGTATCAACGGATATCAGCAAAAATGAGTAATGAACTCGAGCCAGCAGCAAGGAGTGCACAGGACAATAAGAAACTAGGCCTGTCTTCGTCTATGTGTTTGCGTGTGTGTCTGTGTGTGTGCGTAGGGAATGCGCGTCGAGTCTTTTTTTGCAGAAGTTTTTTTCTCCTGTTTTTTGTGTTACTTTTTAATTCCCCGAACGCGCCGCATGTCAATGAACTGGTGCAGTTGGTGAAGTGTGCGTTAGTTTCAATAGGTGTATGTGTGTATGTGGGTTGGAGGAATATATGCAAATTATACGCCAGCCCAAAAAACTTGTCTTTGGGCAGCGGGTGGTGCCGCCCTGGCAACGCCAACTTGCCTGTAATAATTTTGCCGTTTGCTGTTCGTATATATAGTATGTATATATTTTTTTTTTTCGTTTGCTGCTCATTTAAAATTCAACAACTGCCGCTGCTTTTTGCTGCCATACAGAAAGAGTAGGCATCAACAAGCGAAATAGACAGATAGAGACAGAGAGAGAAAGAGAGTGCGAATGTTATATATATATATATATATATACGCTCGCACTTTTTTGAATGGAAATAAGCCTCGTTTATGTTACGTCTGTTGCTCGCTGCGCGACTCCACTACAACAAAAAAAATAAAAAAAAAAGCCACAGCCAAAGAAGTAGAATACTATACTCTTACCCCAGACACACCCTGCTGCCGTTGTTGGTGTTTTGCATGCATGCAACTACATCAACTGCAGAGGCCACCGAAGGCGACGACAAATAAGCGCCACAATTTCTGTGGCTACCGTTTTCGCATTCATTTCGCTCTTTCTCTTCTATTCCCTTTTTTGCCCTGCCTATCTCTGTGCCCACATTTTTATTTTAATTAAACTTGAAGCATACTTTTTTCCTTTATTTCCTTTCTGCTGTTTTTTTTTTTTCTTCAAATATATATTTTTGCCATTTGTTTTTTGTCGGTTTTTGCTGCATTCAGCTTCATAATTGTGTTGGAAGTTTTGCCAGAGCTCCAAATGAATATGTGCATGGAAATACGAATTAAATTAGAGAGGTGTGCTGTGGAACGAGATAGCGTAGAGGCTGTGGTTAACTAAGAAGCAGCGCTGCAAGCCGTTCCAGAAACCGAGCCCAGTGAAACCGGTTCTCTGCGGGTTCTTCTTAATTAGATTTTTGTCAATGGATGCAACAATGAAGTAACCTTTAATGCAATACAAATATTTTCATTAAGACATGACAAAATTGGGCTTAAAGCCATCCCAAGCCGAGACAAATACTTTCTTCATATATTAGGAAAATCCGAAGCATTCACAAATCATATTTGTATTTACTATTATTTCTTTATAAGCATTGATACAATACAAAATTAGCGATGATTTGAATGACGTTGATGGCTTTGTAGCTTTAAGCTCTGGCATACTCTTTTCAAACACTTTAGTTATCTGAACAATGCTCGATAAAAGTTTGCCCTAAGCACCGCAAAATTGCGCGACTGCGACAATCTGCCAAATTGGCTAACCAAAAGCAAATTATGCGATTGCCCGACGACCACGCCCACCGCTCCACGCTGTGCACCACTACACCGTACAGTAATAACCCACTAACCGTAACGCACAAAAACCAATTTTCCGTAGTAATTTGTTGAAAAACGAATTTGATTAGGTTGGACATACACAAACACATACACATACACACACACAGCAACACAAATGGGAAATGGGAAACAGGAAACATCGACAAAAAGCATAGCATACTTTTCAGCGGTTCAATTACCCAAGTATCGTGTAGAGGGTAGTGTAGAGTGAGAGAGATTGTGTGGGTACATAAAGTGAGTGAAATGGAAGCTGCAGTCAAGTGCAATAATGTAATGGCTATATTTGGAGAGGGAAGGCATGAAAACGAGTAAGAAAGAGACAGGGACGAAAATAGTAAGTGCAAGTATTGAAGTGATGCTGCTGTAGTGTTTGTTGTTTCTGTTGTTGCGGTATTATGACCGCAATATTACGTGTCCTGTGCACACTCTTTGCCGCATCCTCAGTTGAAAGCAACTCTGTTAGCCGCTGCTTGCCTTTATTTGTTAGCAGTTCGATTTTGTTAGCTCCAAAAAAAAAAGAAAATTAAGAAAAAAAAGAGAAACAAACGAAAATGAAAAAGAAAAAGAAAGCCAAACTTATTGACGGCTGGAGTTGGAATCGTGCCTTAGGCCGCCTGGCGTTCATACAGGACCTATTTGGCTTGGCCATTGCTCCATTTCATTTTACCGCATTTCTGTCGCAATTTCGTTGCTGTTGCTGTTGTTGCTGCTGCTGGAACTTGGCGCATTTTCTGATTGCACTTGCAGCATGCACACAGTTCATACCCGGAAATTGTTCGGTCAAAATATTTGTGCAATGCCAGGCACGGCTTATAGTACAAACCTATCCCTGCCACCACTTCAGCCCTCTGACATCTCCATCGCCCTTGCAACGTTAGTTAAGCGCCCAGAGATTTGGTTTTTGGCATTGCACGGTGCTGGGCAGCATTGCACGGTCATGAATATTTCAGGCATTTAATTGTAAATTACACATACGCCCTGTGTGCGCTCTATGCATTTTTTACAATTGTTTGCCAGTTGTTGTCGCAGCTGTTTTTGTGTGTGTTTTTTGTTGCTGCTGCTGCTGCTGCTGCTGCTGCTGCTGCTGCTGTAGTTGGGTTTATTGTAATGCACGGATTTGGTTATTGGGCCACGTGCCTGGGGAAAAGCCATTTGGCCGGGTTCGGTTAGCGCACATTTAAAAATTTAACTGGCTTGATTAAAGTTCTTGAAAATTGAAATGGTTGCGTGTATCGCTTGTCGCCTCTACTCAATTATGCAATAGTTTGATGGCTGATGGAAAAGCCGTTGAAAGTCCACAAAACCCAAGGGTGCAAACCATAATATTTGTTACTACTATTATGGGCCAACCAAACTGTTCAATAAGCATTTAAGCCTTACAAAAGCTGAAGTGCGAGATAAAAGGCTGCTTCCAACTTGAAAAATAAATAAAATCATTATATAATGGTTGCTGATTTAATTGAGATTTATTAGCTCAATAGGGCAACATTTTTATCTGGAATTTATGGGCGAAACATTTTTTTGCTGCAGTTCATTGACCATTTACAATTTGAATATCAATTTGTGCTGCAATTAAATTCACTGATTTTTTATTTCATTTGCAGGACGAGAAAAATCAATTGCTAGTCACGAATGTGTGGCTAAAACTGGAGTGGAACGATATGAATTTGCGCTGGAATACCTCCGACTATGGCGGCGTTAAGGATCTGCGCATACCGCCGCATCGCATCTGGAAGCCGGACGTGCTCATGTACAACAGCGCCGACGAGGGCTTCGACGGCACCTACCAGACCAATGTGGTTGTGCGGAATAACGGCTCCTGTCTGTACGTGCCACCGGGCATCTTTAAGTCAACGTGCAAGATTGATATCACGTGGTTTCCCTTTGATGATCAGCGCTGCGAGATGAAATTCGGCAGCTGGACTTATGATGGATTTCAGGTTTGGTTCAGTCGCCCGAGTATGCATTGAAAGCAAGGCAACCAGGGAGTACACAGCTCGTAGTTGTTATGCTTAAACAAATTATTTTGCAAAAGAAAACTTTATGATTTCATAGATTTTGATTTTTTCATTGAGGTGGAGAAGGCGGAGCGATATATATTTATATTATTCTACCCTCTCCCCATTGTAACTAAAGCTGGATTTGCAATTACAAGATGAAACTGGCGGTGATATCAGCAGTTACGTGCTCAACGGCGAGTGGGAACTACTGGGTGAGTAAGCCAATGCCAGAACCAAGAACCAAGAACAAGAACCCAAAAAAAAAGAACAAGAACAAGACAACAATTCTATGATATATAGTAGAGCGGGCAGACGTTGCTTACTTTAAGTAACTCACGTACTCTCCTTTTTCTCTATATACATCGTATATAGTAGTACTCTGTCGTTCTCTATCTCTCACTCTCTCTGTCTCTCTCTGTCAGTATATGTGTTTTAGACAAATGAAACGAAAACATACACATTAGAAAAATTGAGAAATGACTGCCAAACCGTTGGCATTGTCATCGCTTATGTACTACTATATAGTATCACTATATACATACGTATTCATGTGTATGTGGATGCGTGCCTGTGCGAAACGCGTTTGCCCGGGTAGCAAAAAAACAAGCGAAGAAAAATAGCAAAGACAAAGAAAACTTGTTTCTCATCTTTCTTTCGCAAAGATGTTTTCATAAGGACACACAATGGCTTTGCCCTAAGCCTTAAAGTTCTTCAAGTACTTGTACTTTTTTTTATTGCTATGCTTGTCTAAAGCTTAATAGCTGGGAAAAAAAAATTAATAGAACAGAACAGAAAAACTAAACATGGCATAAATAATTCTCACTCAACTCAACTAAACTGAAGCAGGGTTCAGGTTGCGAGCTAAAGTTCCGAACTCGTTCCGTTCGAAACTAATACTGTATTAAAGCGGCGTTCTGCTCAACAATTGATTGTGTTTGCGTGGCCAGTGTTGGTAAGTATGTAAACCAGCACAGGTCATTTCAATCAATCGGCTGTTGGGAACGTTCTCCATCACTGTTGCTCACATCTTACATTTATCATCATAACGCTCTTTCTCTCTCTCCCTAATTACATGTAATTATAAGTACTTTCGACATATATATATATATATTTCGAGGCCAATGAATACGGAATAAAGTATGGCACCAAATGAACCCTGTTAACACTACAATTACAACTCTCTACTCTTAACTCGCTACTTTTATACAAATGTTTCACACTCAAAAAAAAATACCACACGCTTATCCAGTGTTCTCCCACTCACTCACTCTATCAACAAAAAAAAAAAACAAACTCTATCTTTAAAAAAAAACTATCATCAATCTTGGGCGCTTTAACTTTTCAAGTCCGAAATAGCCGCGTAAACGTTTCGTTTGCTATATGTATATTAAATGCAATACTACTATAATAAAGTACCTGCCAGCGGTGTAGCATAGTTTTAGATGTAGTAGTTAATGCTAGTCTAAAATATGCTGCACCGAATGGTTGGTGCCACAAAGATACACTATCATTTACAATATGTAAGAGGTAAGGCCTGGCCCTCGTATGCAACCCTTAGAAAAATTTTCTAAAGTCAAATTCTCTCTCTCTCTCTATCTCTTTCTCTCTCTTTGTATACAAGTTTTAAGTAATGCTCCTATGGCATGTAAAAGCATTAAATAAGCTCAGATAATACTGAATGCTGCCTAGATATAATAATTGTAAATAAGCAAATAAAATAACAGATATATTTTGCATTTTGTTTAGATTTTAAGTAAAACCTCAAAAAGAGGTTACGAATAAAGTTTTAAAGCGTCTTTAAACATACGTAAAAATTTTAAGAATCTAACCTTTACCCCAAACCCAAAGTATAACAATAGAAAATCCGAACCAAATATTTTCCACTTACTTCACAAAACCCATTTTTGCTCATCCCCAATTTCTCTGCTCTGCTTTTGTATTCGCTTTACAATTCCCAATTAGTTTTGACATAACTTTTGATTACTTCCCTCAAACAAATGGAATTTCTGCTCAAAGCGTTGAACTGCATCAACTTAAAAGACAAAGTAGAAACTACTTACGCGGCAAAAGGGAAATGATAGCAAGAACGGCAAAACAAAGTGTTAGAAATTAAAGTCGAAGATGGAGACTGCCACACAAAAGCGTAAATTGCACTTTTCCGCATAAAGTGCAAGGACAGCTAAATGCGCGGCTTCGCCCACTTCTTTTGGCTAACACACACACACACATATAGACATACAGTTGGCTACGGCCAAGCACCCAAACCAATTAAGAAATTAAAAGACAAATACATTCTCACCAACACACACACATACACCAACAGCACTATAAATTAGCAGTTGCACACAATCAGACACACACGCACTCAAGCCAAAGAAAAAAATGGGAAAAACTTCTCTACTCAACACTGGCCACAAAAGTTCACAACACACAAAAGTGCTGAAAAAGTTTGTGCAACAAATTTTATTTTTGCTCGCCTTCGTTTTGTTTTATTTTTCTCTTTCTTTCTTCTCTTTTCTTTTTTTTTTTTTGCTGCATTACTTTGGTACATTTCTTTTTATATTTTTGTTTGTTTTTCATGATTTTATTTGGCTTTTGTTTTTTTGTTTTTTTCTTACCAATTTTATTTTATTTGCTGCGTAATTTTTGGGAGTTTTGCTTAAGTTGTTCGCCTGTTTTTTGTTTTTTGTTTTTTTGGTACTTTTCTATGCGCATTTGTGGCAACCGCCTTTGGCTGCCAGTTTATGCAAATAATTCGGAGTTTTTCACAGTTTTCTCAGCACGAAAGAGCGCAAATGTTGGCTGGATAATTTTTAAATACCTATCAAGACGCTTTTGTGCGCTGTCAGTGTAATCCCTCTGGTAATCTAGCGCTTAGTTGAGACCATAATTTTGCCAGCCATTCGCGAGCGGCAAATGTTTTTAGTCAAAAACTTTTTGAATGCTTATATATGAGGCTAGATAAACCCTGTTATGGAATACAGTAAACAGCTTAAATAACCTATATATAATAATGTAAATGCAATCACTTCACTTAAAGCAGTCTAGAAATCAAGCTTTAACCACTGTATTTAACCTTTTGCTTTAGCTAACTTGCCAGTCTGACAACTCAAGCAAAAGTGGTAAAAGTTTTAGCATGTTTAACATGTTTGTCTCGGCGCTTACTTCAAATTAGTTGCTCGTATGCAAATAAAACTTTTGCTACAACTACAACACACACACATACACATACACCCACACACATTTTCAACTTTTTGACTATACTTTGAGAAACCGCAGCATGCACACATAAGCCACAGTATTCATACTCAATGCATTTATATCATTTGGTACTCTCTTATAAGCTATTACCTATTCATAATCATTCACATTTACACTTACTCACATAAGTAAACACACACACTTGAACTGTAAGCGCTTCACTTTACTCAACTTTCTTAACGCTTTACCAAAATCTACTCTCAACTCACACTACTTACTCTTTCTCTCTCTATCAAATACTACTTACTACTTACTTTCTTGCCTGTACGCCATGCTCGAAATATCTATAGCATAGACATAAATCTCAGACAAAGGCCCAAGTAAAAGCTGACACACCAAAAGAAAATATACAAAAGAAAACTGAAATGCAACATTTCGTATACGTATTTAATTGGATATGGAATTTGTTTTACTAATGTCTTGATCATTTGCTCAATCAACTCTCGCTTGCACTAGGTGTACCCGGCAAACGCAATGAGATCTACTACAACTGCTGCCCGGAGCCGTATATAGACATCACATTTGCCATTATCATACGACGACGTACACTGTACTATTTTTTTAATCTGATCATACCCTGTGTGCTCATTGCATCCATGGCTTTGCTCGGCTTCACACTGCCACCGGATTCGGGTGAAAAGCTATCGCTTGGTGAGTATTTGTTTCGTAAGTAAGGCACAAGATAATGGTTATCCATAGATTCTAATAGTTAGCGCTTATGTTAGATAAGCGATAAACGGAAATAAATTAGTAGGAATGTGCTAAAAAAGCAAACTTGTGAAATGGCAACAGCAGCAGCTTGAGTGGCGGTTGGAAAAGTATTTGCCAAGTACTTTTTTACAATAATGACAGCCCCAGTCTCGAATGTAAAGTTGAGAAAAAAAAAACGCCCCCTCGATGTTGATGAGTGCTTGGAGAGCATTGAGACGAGCCTCAACTCGACGAGTCCCGAGTGATGTTAATGGGATGACGCCACTGCCAGTGCCACAGCCACTGGCAGGGCTCGTTGGAAACAAACTATTGAACTTCTAATGTAGCCATGACTGGGTTGTAAAAGTGAACTTAAAATGTTCCCTCAAAAATAATAATGTGGGTGCTTGGGTTGGGTTGGGTTTGGGTTGGGTGTGACAGCGAAGCAGGATAAACTTTTGAAAACCATAAACAGTTATTGATGAGGGGTTCTTAAGATTGCTTTGGTAACATGAAATAGTTGAAATAGCAGCGTGCCAAATAGTCATTAATCTCAACTAGCGTTTAACTACATTCATAAACCATTTTTACCTTATTCATTCTTAATGCTTAGGCGTAACGATCCTGCTCTCGTTGACCGTGTTCCTCAATATGGTTGCCGAGACAATGCCGGCTACTTCAGATGCAGTGCCGCTGCTAGGTAAGATAATTTTGTTTACCACGTTTCCTGCTGCTTAATGCTACATATATCTATGTATTTGTGAATCCTTGTATTATCCTTATATTAGTATGTATTTGTATTATCGCTGTGTATACTAAGTTCGACTTTGCTTTTGAGTTTCGTGTGTGTTGTTCTTCTGTTTACAGTTTACTGTTGCTAAAATCATATCTAAAACATATACTATAACATAACTCTAATCTTTAATGTTGCTATTGCAGTTACATTCACATGTCTATCATATATTCATATGCATTTCTAAAACGATTTTAATAACCAAATAAAATCCGATGATTTTATAATATTAAAACTTTGACACACAATTAATCAAATAAACAAATTATACATATATCAGCTTATATTTTTGAAAATTTCAAAGCAGTTTCTTTGACTTCAAAGCCAAATGATTTTGCATGTCAAAATCCTATGACTTTAAGGCAACTAAAGAAATAATGCGCTGATATTAAAGAAAAAGAGTTTAAAATCCGTAGAGAAAGAAAGATAATAAATAAATTAATTCGTAGGGAACTTAAATGATGCAAATAAAACTATAAACTATATTCAATTTAATGAAAAAAATACTCGTAATCCTAGTTATGACACACAGAACACTCGAGTTGGTTTGAGAAAATGCACACACTTTTAAAAACAAGTTAATTGCACGCTATAACTTCCTATTTTGGGTTGTAAACATTCAAGTAATTCCAATTTCTTAACCCGATTAGATTCACATATATTATATTGTACAGGTTGTTGCCAACATCAAAACAATATGCTAAGCCTAAGCAAACAAATATATCTGTATATATATAAATATGTATAAAATATATATATATTTTTAATTAACTTGAAGACTTTGAACATTGGCTGAAGAAACAACATTTACAATATAATGATTTATAAAATTTTGAATTACAACCAATTGAGCTCTAATATTTCTTTAACAATAATTTTCAAATTTTTTAACTAAAATTTATATCCGAATTCAAATTTTTTTCAATCAAAATTTTTTATAACTAAAGTCTTTTAACATCCAAATATATAACTCTATTGTTAAACTTGAACTATCTAATTCAGTTTTTGGCATACATTCTTTGGGTGTCTAATTCTTATATGTAACCACTTAAATATTACTCCAACTTAAAGTTAACTGTGTGTGTGCGTGTGTTTAAAATAAAACCAAGTATTTCTTATGCCTTAACAAGTAAAACCACAAATCGAACTAAGAACTAAGAACAAAGACTTGCATTTCATATAAATACTAACTAAAATATTTGTATATATCTCTGCCTTTTTTCTTTCTTTCAAAAAATTGTATACCTTTGTCGATAAAAAAAAACCAAAAAACTCTTAATAACCCAACAAAAAATCAAACACTGAATGAATTCTGATCGAAATATGCTACCCTGAACTATGCTCGACAAAACTAACCAAACAACCAACCAAATAATACTTAATATAAACCAATAATAAACCAAAAACAAATCCAAACCATTCGCACCACAAACAATCACACTGAAAACTTAATATATATAAAAAAAAACCACCTACCGATAAACAAAAAACTACTTTATATATATATACTATATAATGACAACACGCCCAACCAACCAACAGGTACATATTTCAATTGCATAATGTTTATGGTAGCTTCATCCGTTGTGTCAACGATTTTAATATTAAATTATCATCATCGAAATGCTGATACGCACGAAATGTCCGAATGGGTAAGTTCTCAAAATGGGTCATTCAAGCAAACCCAAACAAAACAAGCAAGCAAGCAAGCAAGCAATCAACCTACCAACAACTCGTATCCAAATCAACTAACAAACAACAAAACAACTGCAAAATGCGACCCCCATCACTTATCATAGCCTCCTCAGCCTCAGCAGCAGCAAAAAACAGAAGCAGAAACAGAAACAGAAGCAGCAGTAGCAACAATAATGATAGCAAATTCCAATCCAGAGCCATCAACTGGACCTGGAACTGGACTTGCTTGCCTGCTGCTCTGTTCACAGTCGCATTAGCATTAGCATTTCTTTCATATGATTTATGTCTCGCTAGACCCACAACTAAACCAAAACCAAACCAAACCAAACAAGACAAACAGAAACAACTGCATATATATTCATACATATATATTTCTGAGAAATGCGCTAAAATAATTTATGTGTTAGTTAGAGAAATGTTTTTGTGTTTCCTCTGTTCTCTGTACGTTCTGTGTTCTCGTTGTTTAGTTATCGCCCGTTACCTTGTGTTGTTTGTACTTATTACTCATTTATTATATTGTTGATCCAACATAACGAATTTCGTATATTTGTTTTGTGCCACCACAAAATTAAGCCAACACCTTGATCAGCAATTTACATTTTAAATGTCCAAAACAAAACAAAAATGTGGCAACAGCTTTACAGTGTTACGGCGTAAGCCGCAAATTAGTGGAGTGTTTCCGGATGAGCGAACCATGAAGTGGAAAAACTATAAATTTATGCTTAATACGCATAATTAATACGTTTGTACAAATGCAATTTGTAAGGACATAAAATATTATTTACCAAAATGTAATCTATCTATCAATATGTTTATTTAAAAAAAAAATGGGTTTAAATTACATTGCTGTAAATATCGTATCACACATCATAGTCCATAGTTCATCCACAAACAAAGTTCATCAAATCTCTGTGAAGACTCCAATCAATACAAAAACCATGCAAAATGCAATTCTTCTAGTTGCTGCACCAAATGTACCACAAATATTTATATAAATACGATATGTGTATCTATTTATTGTTGTTATGTATTATTATTATTGTTGTTCAGACCCGTTTGTTGTTGTCATTGTGTTGTTTGTAACAACAATTTTCATTTGCCTACACCACTTTTGATTTTTATGTACTTTGTAATTTCGTTTATTATTGTGTTGATTTTTAAAGCCTATGTAGAGGCGCTTATGCAAGCTGTTTTTGTGTTGTTTTTAGAACTGTACTTAGTCAAAATACCAAAACAAAAAACCCAAAAAAAAAATAATTCGTACACAGTTCATGTGTGAGTGTGACCCAGAAAAAAAGAAAATGATACCAAAGACATCACATAAAATGTCAAAAGAGAAAAGAAGAACAAAAATGTAATGCAATGCCCGAGCCCAAATGTGACGGACGGATGTACAGAGTACAAAATGAATGTTGTAACTAGAAACTAGCCAACATGTCTGCAACGACGAGTACTGAACGTGTCTACTATAAAATAATTTATGTAATGAAAAATATCGTAATGTTGATGTTGGGCCCATAATTTTCTTCTTATATAAGCAAATGCCACTCTGTACAATCAATCACATATCCCTACCACCTCTCTTCCTTTATTTCTGTCTGTATTCTTCTTCTTTCCCGAAAATACCAAATACCCAAAAAAATATTTACATATACTACTAACCAACTAACCCAATCACTTGGAGCCTTTTGCTCAACTCTACTCACCAGTCACAATGATTGCACAATGATTTTTCCTATTTGTACGCTCTCGCATTTCTAAAAGATGAAAGTGCAGCCCAATTAATTGTTTTTTCTATTCTTTTGTGACAAGCTTAAACTTGTGTATAAAAAGCTTTATATGTGTTTGTGTGTTGAATGCTTGATGTGGTGTGCGTTATTAGGTATAAGGTGAGTTTTTATTAAGTAAAAATGTTATTATTTTTAAATTGAAATCGAAGATACCAAAAGCAGACTTGTCACGTTTCAAGACACTTGCAATCAGTTTTGATATACGAGTTTAAGTACAGTTCATCACAGTTGCAAAATAACAATATCCCAGCCAAATAACTGCCATTCTAATGCTCTATCATACGGGGGGGTTTATTTTTTATGGCCAAGACGTCAAGTGGAAAGCAATTTCTGCACATTATTGCAATGGCATGAAGAGCATAATGGAAAGTTGCAATGCTTCGTATGAAACAAGTTGTTTGGCACACAAGTTGGCTTAAAAGCGGGCCGCTTAACTGAATGCAACTCGGTGGAAGTCAATTGGCTTTTAAGAAGTCAGTCACATGAAAAGTTTTGTATCGTTTATTTTCGTGGCGCTAGAATGTGGACAGACGCTTGTGTCGACTCAACATGCAATTGAATTTGGAGCAATTGAAGGGAAAACCCCAAATCGAGTACAAACACAATCGAGTAAAACACATACATACAAACATATTCACTTGAAAAGTGGCAGCAAGGCGACAGTTGGCCCAGTTGCAGGAAGTTGTCGTGACACGGGCATGAAAATTGAGCCAATTGGCAACGCAGGTGCATTAGAAATGCACTGTGCTTAGGGCATGACATTTACAAGAACTGCCTTGCCCCGTCCCCTTTTTGTACTCCTTACCACACCTTAACACACCTGCCTTCATTTCGTCGCGGTCTTTCGTTTTGTGTGATAACAACAAATCAATTTGCACAAAATTTGCACAAAGCAAGCGGCCAAAACGGAAAAAAATAGAATAGAAAAGAATAGAGGGACAGAGAGCGAATTGAAAATGGCAGAAGCAGAACACAGCTGCGGTCTGTGTGGCAATGCCGCATATCATGGCCCAGGCAATGGATATGGATGGATAACAGTACATACTCGTACCGTTACTTGCGCTCTCGCCATTGGATCGCATTCAAAACTTTGCATTTGGTTTGCATGCCACGTCCTCGAGCGCATTTCCATGTATCCATCGCTTGTTAGCGAAACCGCCAACGTCAAAGGAGTACAACTAAGGCAGACAGTCGCTTGGTCGAATGGCGCGGGGCTTGTTGGTAGGAGGGGATAGCAGATGTCAATGTGGCTTGGGTTTTTAGACGCGCTCCGGAAAAAGTAAAAACACACGAAGAGAAATGCTTGGCAACATAGTAGTGCCAGAATGAAGTGCAGCTTAGCATGACAATCGATTTGGTTTTAGTTGTTTCGTTTCCCAGCTGCGCTTTGAACTTTAATCAAAACTCAACAGCGGCTTTGAATATTTAATGGACGCAATATCGAAAGGCTTGCCAGGAAATTGAGTGTTGTAAGTGCAACATTATTCCGCAATGAGCTTGTCAATAAATACTTTAACTAACTTCAACAAAAAATATTTATTATATAAAAGGAAGACTTTAAAGTTTATTAACTCTAGATTTAGCTAGGAGTTCTTAATATTTAATGCTTTAAATAATAAAACATTTTTAGCTTACTCACAATTGTTTGCAAATTAAGAAAAATATAAATTAATCAAAATCCTTAAATACATAAATTTATGCAGCTTACAATACTTGTTGCATAATGACAGCAGAAAACCCATTTGGGTGCTGCATCGATTTATAGCCAGCATAGATCAACTGAATGAATGGAATGTGAGTGTTTTTTGAATATGTGTGTGTGTAAATGAATGAGTGTTTTGATTATTTATAGCCGTCAAGCAATAGGTTCACTGGCTTTGTGTGTGAATGTTCATTTGGGTCTTAGCATAGATAATACCAAATTGTTGTTGTCTGTGTTATTGTTATGATTGTTGTTGTCGTTGTCATTGTCATTGTTGTCGTTGTCGTTGTTGCTGTGACGTGTTTATTGTAAATCATAAATTTTGCATGCATCATAGCTATAAATAAACGGCAGAGCAACAGACGAGAAGAGAGAAGCACCGCACATAAATATTATTATAGCCAAGTGTAATAGTAACGCACACCACGAACATCATGCCGTTACCCAACACTTACCACCACACTACTACAACTACTACTACTACAAACTGACTGTCTAAAAATATATCACCACTAGCACACACCAACACCAAACACCATTTCCAAGAATAACACCAACAACAACAACAACTACAGCAAGTGGGCTCATCTCTGTGGGGGCTTATTGTTGCTTTAGTTGTAATCAAAATCAAATATAAATCATAATTGTGTGGCATATTTGTGTGTGCGTATGCGTGTGTGTGTGTGTTCATGCAAAAGAGCCATAAATCGTTGCCTGCCCAGTTAAGTATGCCACACATTTGGCCACACACACACACACATGCATATGCAAACACACATACACACAGAGATACACAGCTCATCATTAAAATACTTGTTATACACGCATTTGGAGTCGAGTTCGCCCCATGCAGTTCGTCTACTAAACGTTTCAATTTCCACCTGCTGCCTGCCACACACGTACACACACATACATTTACACACATGCCGCAACACATTAGATTCGCATCGTATTTTTATGCTGGCTGCCATGGATATTGCGCATGAGTCGACCGGGACGACCGCTGATATTGGAATTCCCGACAACGCCCTGCTCAGACACCTCATCTGAGCGCAAGCATCAGATACTATCCGATGTTGAGCTTAAAGAGCGGTACTTAATCTATTCAACTACACATGTGTACAATGAAAGCTTGCTACAGCAGATAGATGTCATTCAAGGTTTCCTTCTTTGTTTTCAAAACTTAATCACATATCTAAGCTGTCAATTTGTTAAAGCTTTCACTGTACATATGCAAGCAATGCAACATTTATTTAAAGATCTGTCGATATAAACACAATAATAATCCTTTCTTTGTCGTTGTCACATGTAGCTCCTCAAAGTCGCTGCTGGCCAATGTGCTCGACATTGATGATGATTTTCGGCACAATTGTCGCCCAATGACGCCCGGCGGAACACTGCCACACAATCCGGCTTTCTATCGCACGGTTTATGGGTAACAACAACTTACTTACTATCTCACTTATACAATACACACACACACACACACGCACACATACACATAAAAACAGCCTTGCCATGGGCTAATCTCACTTTAGTGGTATACCAATAAACTCTTCCTATCACCTCCAACCCCTTTTTCCGCTCTTATGCTCCAACGTTTCCCCCATTTTGCAGGCAAGGCGACGATGGCAGCATTGGGCCAATTGGCAGCACACGAATGCCCGATGCGGTCACACATCATACGTGCATCAAATCATCAACAGAATATGAATTAGGTTTAATCTTAAAGGAAATTCGCTTTATTACTGATCAGGTAAGTGCTTCCGTTGTCAATATGCCAAACAACTACTATAAAGCTCTGCCTACACACCTATACAACTTGAATAAATCATATTTCGATTAGCTTTACTTTCACCTATGTGATAGAAGTCCTTAAGGGAATGGTAGACAATGCAGAGTGGGCCAGGGGTTTGAGGGGAATTTGTAAAGGATTTGATAATATTGCATTGTTGAAAGCTTGCATGAGAATGTCATAGATTTTGAATTTTTCAAGGGCTCTAAAACAAATAGTGCTTGACATTATGAGAACATTTTGTAAGTCAAAGACAATTTTAGGATTGGTTGGGGGTTTTCAGATTAATTGGAAGATGGTTTAACGATGAGATGCAAAATGTCGGCCTTAATTCAGCGTAAATTAGACAAGAATATCATAGAATTGTTAAGTAACTTATATAACCATCCAGGGAAGAAGTCTACGATGACAAACATTAAAAAATGTATATTCAAATTAAATATTTGTTCCTAGAAAATTAATTTACTTGCATGACTAATATCTATACCTAGAAATGTTACTCTAGACTTAAGTAATGACAAATATTTGCACTATATCTTTATGCACAAATTATTGAATATGCGTAATGCATAAATATTTTATTAGAGCCTAGTTATAGATGCTAAATACTTTAAGTAAAAACCATCACCAAATTATTTCTTTTTCCATTTTCTCTCCAAAAAACTTTCTATACATAAATCAAAACAAAACCATAAAATAATATAATATGTATGTTTAACGAAACGCATTATCAATTGTGAAATTGTGATTGAATAGCTACGTAAAGACGACGAGGACAATGACATTGCCAATGATTGGAAATTTGCAGCTATGGTCGTTGACAGACTGTGCCTTATCATATTCACAATGTTCACAATATTAGCCACAATAGCTGTACTACTATCAGCACCACATATTATTGTCTCGTAGCCATATGGGCGAGGTGGTTATTGTTATTGGTTTTATTATAAAATCAATTTGTTAATTATTAAATTAATAACGAAACTTTTTAAGTAAATTTAAAACCATTTAAAAAAACAAGTAAACAAACAAAAAATCAACAAAAAAAGAGAAAAAACTTATATAAAAACCATTGACTAAATAATACCAAAAAAAAAAAACACAATAATTTAAACATTAAATAAAACTCGTTTAAACAAGTCATTTAAATAAAATTCCCAAAAAAAAAACACAAAAAAGACTTAAAAATTAAACATAAACTATAATTCTCCAAATATTTTTAATTCTAAAAAAAAACCTTAAGCCTAAATACCTATACAAAAAAACCCACAAAAATCCCAAGTCCACAAGTCATATGCCAGTAATTAAGTTTCATCCATTAAATGTAATTGAAAGAAAGACAAGAACAAAACGGGTATGTTTTCTTTAGAGATTTGTATATTTTACACTTTACAATCAATTTTTCACAGAACAGTCGAAGATATCAAAGTTTTCGTGTTAAACTATAATGAAATTACAGTATTACATCAAATGTTTTGAAGACTTCGATTTTATACGCTCAGATTCGTTTAAATGTATTGAGCTTTATAAATGGATAATGAATAGTAGAAATTAAATGGATCCAAATGGTAGGCAAAACCCAACGTTTTTTTATGCTGGCTCACCAGCAAAATTATTAGAATTACTTAACTCTTCTTGAGCTTTATACTTATTATTCAAGTCAGTTAAATGCAAGTAGCTTTTTTCAGATTCCAATTTTTCTCACAAGATCATCAATTCCATAGCTTCCAAGCAAACTAAAAAGGAATTGCGTAAAAATAACACATAAGCTTAAAGCCTCATCCTTAAAAGACATTGCATTTCCAAACAGAACCAATATGACGACGACCTACATATCCAAACACACTTGTACGTAAATAAAACCTCCTAAACCCTTAAAAATAATGTTAATTTAAACTAAAAAAAAACAACAATAAATTCAATCCTTTCCCAAAGCTTAACGCATATACAAAACCAATAGAATAACCCATCCATCGAATTGACAAAAAACCAATTGGAATTACAAAATTTATAGATATAAAATAAATAAATATTACAAAAACGAGCAGTCAATATTAATACAAAAATCCTGAAGATCATTTCTCAGAGTCGTGAACAAGATAAGATATATAAAAAACCCAGCCCAAATGTGCACAACAAATGAAATGCAAATGGAATGCATTACATCTGAATGTGAACGGCACAGCAAGTTGATTGAGAATCGAATATGCGAAATTGATAAATTGAATGGTTGCGAGCAATAATATCTGCGTGTTGATGAATTGCATGATTTTTTTGGTGATGCAAACAATGATCGATCGATCTATTGCCTGAATACTATATGTACTCAAAGCAAGAGTTCGCTCCTTCATTGCATTGAGAACAGCGAATGTATCTAAACTGTACACAAACTTACAACTTTCGGTATTCTTTTTACTTCTATCAAAACAAGATCTCTTTATTATTTAATTTTAAATTTTTTAAAGTTTTTTTTAAAGTTAAACTTAAACAACTAAATAATGAATACTGAAACTTGGTACAACACCAAAATGCATACAACGCGATTCAACACCACTCAACAACAAATACAAATACATAATATGAAAATATCATACCAATAACAATGAACATCATAGAACACAAAACATGTCCGGTGCATGGCAAATTATGTGCTTTGCTTAAGTATTGCGAGTACACTAACAAAAAAAAAAAAACCCCAAAACGGTAACAAATCACTTACCAAGAGAGAGCTTTATACATAAATACATTTATAGAGATCACAAAAAAAAACCTACAAAGATTCATATTTCATGTGTCTTCTACTTCATACATTTATATAAACTTAAATGTATACACGATCCATGATCTTGCCGTTTGTTACTGTCCACAAACTAGCCAAGCACACAATTTCTATACATAGGGAAAACGCAAAAAAAAAACATACACCAAAGCAACAAAAATCTTAAAAATTACAACTGTATGTGGATCAGCTGAGTGCTGGCTATGGTAATTAAAAAGTACCATTGACAGCTATTCAGGGTTTCGACATGCCTAAACAGAAATTCACTTAAATATATATGTTAAAATTTTACATGTTTAACATTTTACTTTTATAATTTTTAAGTTACAGCAATTCTGCTTCTAATTGTAAATCTTGTGCATTGAAAACAATCAGAATTTTTCTTTGAATATAAAAAAGCAAATAAAATAAGACAATGAACAACCACAACAACAAAAACTTTAACCCATAAAGCAAATACAAATAATTTGCGTGAAGTAAATTAATACAAAGCAAATACAATTACAGAAGCATAAGAGAAATGTCATACGTTTAAACTAAGATTAACAATTTACATGTCATAATTAAATCATAAAGATAATAAGGAATCTATCAAGAGCTCAAAAAAATAGTAAAAAAAATCACAAAAACCACACATTTATGCATAGTATATAGCAATAGTTATCCTTGCATATTGTGAAAGAGAAAAGACACCGAGCAAAAGGGATCGCAAGGATCGAAAGCCCTTTTAAGTTTTTGGCATTCTTTGTATCAGTTTTGTGTCGCATTTGAGAAACTTTTTAAACAGATTTTATACAATTTATATGCAAGTACAATTTTGAAACTATACAAATACAGCCTGAGTTATTTTTATTGATTTTATTTTTCCGTTTTTACAATACGAGTGCACTTTATTTTGGAATCAATTTTGAAATCGTAGTGTTTTTTAAGAATGTCGAAATTTGTGAGACGACAGATTAATAAAGTTAAGGTTTAGCTTTTGATAACAAAACCAATGAATCTGATATCTAGTCTTTTCATGAAATATATGTACTATATATATATATAAAAAAAAAAAAGGTGAAAACAATTTTTTTTTATTTTGTGTTTCAATCACAAGTTTTATTTCACATATTTGGCTCCTGATTTTTGGAACATTCTTCAAATGCTATCAAATGGCACACATTTCGATCCTAAAACATAAGTGTAATACAAATAGTTAATGAGAGAATAGCAAACAAGCTGCCAGCATGAAATATAATAACAATAACTAATTTTAATATTTTGTACATTTTTCATCGTTTGAGCTCATTTCTAGTATCTGAAAGCGGCTAAGAATAAACAAGTCTTCTTGAAAATACAGCAATTGATAACGGGATTACATGCAATTCTTATCAATTGACAAACCAAACCGATTTAAGTAAAACATAAGAAATTTTTAAACGAAGGCAGAATCACACAGCAAATAGATTAAATACTAATAGTAAATAATGAAAGATAGCCCCAGTTCAATGCAAAGGCGAACTCAAATAGAAAATGTCATGACAGACTGCACCCGAGAAGCTTAAACGGCAGTTCAAGAGATTAATACTATGTCTAAGAAAGGAAAAACAAATAATTACAATTCTAGTGCATAAAGAAAACAGTTTGGAAAATGTTTCTTTCGTCATACAAACATACATACAAATATGTATGTGCATATATATACATCATATTATGGATATACATGCATATATTATATGTATATATATACATACATATACATTTCTTTTTTTACACTGACAAAAAAATATATGTATATAAATATATATAAACTTAGCGTACTATGTAATAAAAAATAACAAAAACAAAATATTTAAAACCAAATGATGAAACTTTTTCCTAAAAACTAGTTGCATTTAAATGAATTTTAAAAAAAATATACATAAAAGTATATATTTATTAAAACAAAAAAAAAAAAAACAAATGATGCTCCTTTCTCTACTAAAAAAAAAAAAAAATAAGAACTTTAATATAATATCTAATTAGACATTAAATAATAGTCGGAGGAGAGAAGAAGAAAAAAAGCGAACAAGAAGAAATCGTAAACTAGAAAATATTAAAATTAAATTAATTTTTAAAAATGAGAAAACCAAAAAAAAAAACATGCGCTGATTTTTTATGTCGTTATTAGTATTTAAATTTAAACAATTGCATAACATATATAAAAAAGATTAAATAAAATGGAAAAGAAAAACATGAAAACCAAAATATATGAAATAAAAACTTAGAAAAATTGAAATTGGTCATTTTGACCTAAATAGAAAATTATAGAAAAGAAAAAAAAAAACAGAAACAAATTGAAAGGCAAACCCCGAAAAAAAGAAACAAAACCAAAAGATTGTAAAATTTTAATTATTATTATTCAATAATAAAAATAAAAAAGAAACGATTTGACAGAAATACCAAAAAAACACAAAAATAATCCAGATGTCCAAAAAGTTTTATTGATGATACACGTATCTTATACCCGTACTAGTGGACCACCAATATCAACACTTTGTGAAGGAGCGTACCGAAGATCCAGAAAGGTAAATCCCGTGTCGCTAGTTGTAGGTTAAGTATATATGTAAGATCAACGCAATGTACTATAAACACAACAGGAACTTGTCAATGTATATACATAATGTTTAGTTTACAAACATTACTCATCAATCAAAGCATTTTTATTATTTTTAATCATCTTCTTAATAGCAACAAACAATACATTGTAAAAACTAGGAAACATACATTAAAATAATCAGTATTGTAATTATACGTATAACAAATAATGCAAACACAACAAACAAACACAAATTACAAAATCATCGTTCAATATCTAAATAGATTGATATATTTATATTCAAAGTGGTAAAATTTCACATCAGGTTGCATTTAAGCCTGACGTCGTTCTGATTCATTCAAAGAAAATTTTATGAAAAATTCTGATGTCACGCGCAGTTTGTCAACAAAAACCAGCTGAAAAAGAATTAAAACCCAAGTCCTTTCTTTACAACTTTCTTATAACAGCATAAGCAACATATCAAAAAAACAAATACTTTTAAACAATAAAAAATATATAGTATATCAAGCAAGCCTTACAAAAACGGATGCTGCGTGTATGTATAAAAGTTCCTTTAAGCTATTTCTTCAATTTATGCTACGTATAAACGTTGACAACCTGTTTAACATTATATCGAAAACTTTCCTTTATATTCTATATTCAAAAATGTCGGCATGATTTCTCTATTTTCTCCTGCTACTTACTTCCAATTCCACTATCAATTAGAAAACAATTATCGACAAATTCTTAATCCCTTTCAATCTGAACATGTTTTTTATTACTCTGCACTTAGAATTGCATTTATTAAAACATTAAATTTGCATGCGAAACTGTAATCATATATTCTTTAAAGTAAATAATTAAATTATTAAACTAATGCATAATATTTATTCCTTACATGCTAAACTGTATGAGTGTCATTCGGAAATCGCAATGCAACTACTCCAAGGATATTCAATGTTTGCTAAAAAGTACTACGTAGGATGCAATCCAGACCGGAATTGATTAAATTTTAGCTTAAAATACAATTTGTATTAAATTAAATCATTTTTTGAATTCAATCAATGATCTATTTACTATGTAATAAACAAAAACTTATAACGTGCTAACTGAACGATTTTTTAATTGGTAAATGGGTTGTGAACTGGGAAAATATTCGTTAAGTTTCGTCAAGTGTGGAGTCAACGTTGGTGTAAAGTTAATACACCAACCACCGGTTTCAATGTTTAGCAGCCAACTTCATGTAGAGCAGATTGCGTGCATGAGACAAAATTTGCGCACAGCCAACTTAACGTAAAATGTTCCCACATAAGCGCAGCCAACTTTATTCAAGGCAATTTACAAGTCCCAAATATTTGACAGAGCAGAGACATGCACCCAAGGTACAAAATAATAGCGAGGAAATTTACCCAGTATTTGGTGCATATCTTTGCTTTTGAAAGTTGAATAATTCAATTTCTTAAATTTTCCCGCCTAATAAAAGCAAACAAAAACTTTCTGGTATTAAAAAAAAATCTGTACATTTTTTTTATTTTATTAAATCCTTATAAAAGTGGATTCTTGAAAACGATTATCTTGAAAACGTATGTTTTTTACAAGACATAAGAATACCTTCGGGAACTCTCTTCAAGCAAAAGTTCCATTTCTTTGAAAATTGCAATAACAATCTCTGACAGATTAGGTAAAAAATGAATAGTTTTAAAGCTCTTTGAATCAAGTCAAGTTTTCATAGTTACTAAATTAAGTTAAGTTAATGTTAATTTTTTTTTTATTGCGTCGTAAAATGATTTTTTTTATACAATGCATTGCAATGCGACAAAGTGTAAAATGCTTTATTAACTGTTGAGAGTCACATTTTTATAATTTCATTTAATAATTTTGTTTTTAATTATTAAACGCAAATGTTTTAATTACTTAATTTAAGCATGCATGGTGCTCAGGATATTAACGTCGCTATGCAGTTACATTTTAATATGTCGAATCAAACGTGCGTCGCTCATCCTATGATTTTCTAAACCTTATCAAAAGCATTATGCCCAACGCCAGATGTTTGTATTTGCATTTGGTTTAAATATGTTGCAGTTTTTTCGCACTTGTTACTCAAACAACAAGCAACATAGACACACGCACCCACACACACAACACACACACACTCTCACACACTTGATGCGAGTGCATGAAGAATGCAAATCAACTGTAATCGGGCAACACCAACAACAACAATTGACCATTCAAAGGGAATTTTTTTTTCGTTTGTTTTGTATTTATACATTTTTTGCTATGGCGTGTAGCGAAAAATTGCATAGCAAATACTCAAAGCAAGAGCTGTTGAAAGTGTTTGGAAGGGAGGGAATGAGGGGAGCACCCACACTGATAATAATGATGCCAAAAACTGGGGATAGCTTTGTCCCTGTCTCTTTCTATATTCAATGGACCCCCCTTGCGTTTCCTGTGTGTGGGTGTTTTTGCGTTTGCTTTTTTTCACTGCATACTTTTGTGCGTGTAAAAAATAATATGCACTTTTTTACACACAAATATACACACAACAAAAGCGGTTTAAGGTTGTATTTAAACTATGTTTTTATGTGTGTGTGTGTGTGCGCGTGTATGTGCAGGTAAGTATATATGTAGGTACTCCCCCCGATTACCCCCTGCGGCGTGTATTTATTGTAGTTGCTGTTGTTGTTTATGTAAATGGAATTCTATGTACGCGCAATACCACGCACAATTTCACCAACAACAACAACAATGGAAAATGTAACGCGCTTTTGTTGTATATTAAAATTGCCGCCGCTGTCTTACTGTCAACGTGTGTGTGTGTGTGTGTATGTCACGTAGGCTAGTATAAAGTATATAATTAACGGCATTTCACATATGTGCATTGCGAGCGGCCAAATGTATCGCGCATATAAGCCGCTTTTCCACCCCTCAGCCCGTTTTCCCGTTGATTGCACGAAATACATAAAGTAAATGTCAAAAGCGATACACACACACACATGTAGATGTTTCTGGAGTTGTTGCTGATTGAGTTTGAGTACGAGTTGATGATGAGTGCAACTGGCGACCCCAATGAACCCCCCCAAACAGCCCTATCCGTTGTCCATTGCGAGCCTACCTCAATATTAGCACACAGCTAAGTGCATGTGTGTGTCTGTGTTTGTTGTTGTTGTTGTTCTTGTGCTATGCACACCCGCTGGCCGCTTCTTTTGTGACCCGTGTAGCATGTGTGTGTGTGGGTGTGTGTGTGTCTGCGTCTTGAGTCGCCAATATACATCCCCTGCCCGATTTTGGCAACCCCAACTGCCAGTGGACTGCACAATAAGCACAAATTACGAGTACGCATTTGCTTGAGATAATAGAATGGGCTTTTCCACCCCCATTTCAATTGTCCTCCATGGGGGTCAACATCAACGATGTTGTTGTTGTTGTTGCTTGCGTCGTCGTCGTCGCCTTTGGTGACATTTCTTATGTCAAAATTTATGTGCAGTTTTAATTTATGCATTTGACAACACTTTGGTTTGTTATGTTTAAGCTGATTTTCAACGCATTCAAACTGCCTTTAAGCCAACAAGCATGGCCGCCTTTATTGGTTAGTTTCGACTCTTTGATGTTTCACCAGCTGGGAGCGATGCCACAAGTATTGCGGAATAAAAAATATGTCACTTTTTTCTTAGAAACTGTAACTTTGTTGTATTAATGTATATGTTGCATTTGAAAAGCTTAACACGTTATTAGTTTAGCAGTTTTTTATTCATTATCAAATAAATAAAAAGGTAATTTTTCGTACATTATTCATAAGCTTTGTTTTGCTATGGTTTTTGAATTATTAATTAATTAAGCTTGCAAGACATAAAATTCGTTGAATAAAGTTGGATTAAACGGCAGCTTCCTTTTAGTAAGATTTGCTTTGAATAGTTAACTTTTTTCTTATCGCTTATTGGCTTGCTAATTGTATAAACTTGGCATAGATTTTGCAACAAACAATTGATAGTATTATAACTTTATATTGAATCCTTGAAGCTGAGCGGTTACAAACCCTTTCTTTTTTATTTTATAATATAAAAGAATAAAAAACTATACACAAAAAAAATACTCGAAATAAACACACAAAAACATTTAAAAAAACCATTTTCTATGTATTAAAAAAAAATTTTGGGTCACAAAGAATTTTAAAACATTTTATTCGGGTAATTACTATTAATAAAAATGTTAGAAAATATAAAGGTCCATATTTGAGTAAGTAAGAAATGTGTAATTAACTATGTAGCTTATGTCGTCTTAAGACAGTTATTTGGAAAGCACGAGAATTTTTGAGCTCTTATTGCTCTTATTATATTTGCAAAGATGTGAATGAATTAAAATAACATCCGGTACATCATTAAACGGCAATAAAACTTAAAAGTAACATGAAATCAAATAATAGTAATGAAAAGTTAGCAATGTTTGATGTTTTATATACTTTTATTGTTGTTAGCTATAGTTGTTCATCATTAAAAACCAAACATAAAAAGAAAAACCATCCAATTACATTATTTGGCTAATGGCAGATGAACAACTACACAAATGCTCGATGCACATGCAACAGCAAACAAACAACGGTAAAATAGACACACACACATACACGTATTGCACTTATTATATACACTTCATAGCATACAGATACATAGGCATGGTTGGGCCTGCTGGCAGTTTTACTGTACATAGAAAACTGTACTCGCCACATGCCATCTAATTATATACAAACACAAGAAGAACAGAAGAGGGCGGTCGGTCAGTCGGGCGGTCAAGAGGTGCCTATGAAAAATCACTTGAAAATCGACCAACCACTGCCCTTTTAAGACACCTCATCTCCAATCTCCGCACGGCCCGCACAAGCAGCCTAAGAAGGCCTAAGCATATGGAAGACAATGAAATGGGTCGAAGCACTTTTCTGGGGCCAACAAGTAGGCTCAAGATTTTCTTCTTCGAGTGAACAATGCAGGAGGCAAGACAAAACCAAATATAATGCAACATTTTTGACAAGATGCAGTACGCACGAATACACACACATACACACACAAACACAATACACACACATGCACACAAAGTGCAGTTGAAACAGTGACGTTGTGTGTGTATTAGTTTACTTAACTCATTTGCAATGTTTTTGGTAGAATGTAAAATTGAATTATTTAAAATTTAATAGAAAATCTTTGACTTTACTCAAAAATATATACATGTGTGTGTGTATATATATGTTTATACAATGTGCACACGTATAAAATATATATACCTTACATGTATACCATATACAATGTGTGCACGTATTTTATATTGTATATTCAAACGAGTAAAGTAGTTGGCGATGCTCTTACAAAATGCGACATTAAGGCCTATGCCCAAGCAGTTTGTTACACCTAAAATATAATTTATGAGTGTCTTAATAAATATTAATATTAAAAAATATTAAAAAATATTAAAATTATTGATGTTTTGACCTTTTATTTAAATAATAAATATATAATATATTTTTCGACTATTACTTTTCTCTCTTCTTTTATTTCAGCATTATTAAATGAATAAAATATAAGACGAAACTAGAATAATAAAAATATTTTATGAAAAAGAAAAATAATACTTAAAAAAATCAAACAAGAGCATATATTAATGTAATAAATTTTTATGGACATTGTTTTTCTATCTTAAACATATATATTTATATTAATATATATTTTATGCTTCACTTCACATAAACACACACACACGCACACATATACACTAACACACACACACACATACGAACACACATTTACAGGGAAATACGCACAGGGATATCAACATCTTGAGTTGAAGAAGGAATCGTCTCGAATCCTCTTTGCATCCATAGGCCATGTTATCATTTCAGTAATTGCATTTTTGTGTTTGTCGTTGTTGTTGTTGTTGTTGCTGTTCGTGTTGCATTTTACCGTTTTTGTTGCCTTTGGATTCTCGAAGGGGTTATTTTGGTAATTTTCTCAAGAAAACTCAAACCATTGATAATTCGTCACATAAATAGTTGACCTGGCCTAACTCTCTCACTCTTTGTCTCTATCTATCTCTCTTGCGCTTTGTATGTCTTTGCATCTACTTTTGGCCAAAATGCAACACACACACACACACGTACGCATAAGAAGCAGAGTTGCATTAATAAATATGCACAGCAGGCATTTAAATAGGATACATTTAGGCAGAGCCTTGAACACATCCTTTAGTTGATGTGCTTGAGAATTTATCTTTATATTTCTTCTCATTTTTTTTTGCTGCCACTGTCTTTCATATTCCGTAGGCTGCTGCATTTATGCAGCTGAAATTTTGTCAGCTTCTCAAAGTTGCTTCATGTGAATGAATGAATGAAGCTTTATAATTGGACTTTGCCTTTATAGCGTTTAATTTGCAGTGCGTGTGTTTTTCACAAAATTTAAAATCCATACGCACTCGCATGAACTTTGATTTTTGCCGTAATTAAACTGCAAAAACCTTTTATGCAGGGGCTATTGGGTAAATCATTTTGGCACAGGTGAATATACTGGAATCACCCTTAAACATTTTGAAACCAGTTTAAGCATGTTTCGATGCATAGCAGAAGCGTTATGTGTTTATGTGTTTATGATATTAAATTAGTACTTGGAAGTTTATTTTCATGTGGTAAAGTCCAAAAATAGAAATCATAAAGGTATATTAAACTCGATTCCTTGCTGCTTATACAGTTTCTCAAAATTAAAACTAGAAATCAAAAAATCGTTTTTTTTATAAAGTAACAAGATTAAAAACAAAAAAATATTAATAAAATATAATAACTTTACGTTTGCTAAAAACAAAATTGTTTCAAGACATTTTTTATTATTTAACCATCTTGTTGTCAAGCTCACCAAATTATAGTTTATTCATTTTATAGCAAATATGATCAGACAATTTACTCTTGCAAACACAAATACTTCAATAACTAAACGTTTTTAATAAAAGTTTGGGAAACTATACTAATTAATGATAAATCTGCGTCAAACTTGTATAATACTACAAGAAATATATGCATTTTTCAATAAAATAGAAAAAAACTTTCATCGGCTTATCGATTCGCTTGAAAATTCTTTGAAAGATCATGTGCACAGGACGTAGACAAAGATCTCAACCAAAGTTTTAGATCGACTTTTTGACAGAAGGCACTTGAATCTGTATCAACTTGGCTTGGATTGCTGATCAAGATAAATCTAGTATATGCTTAATATGCCCTATGACAAAATAATTTGTACTCTTAAAGTAAAAACAAAAAATATTCAATAAGTATTTTCTTTTAAAGAAATTTGTATGGATACAATAAAGTCAAAAGACATTTAATGCACTCATTAACAGTTGTCAATTTTATGTAATTTTTACCGTTACGGAAGAAGGCTTTTAAATTTCCATCAAATTAACAAACAAAAATAATATCAATCAGATGGATGATATCACATAGTTTTGAAGCTGAAATGTATTGTAATTCTTACTGACTGTTGCTGGAAATAACAGGCAAACAAACAAACAAACAAATTGATGAACGAACCATCACAGAAGAGTCAGCCATAGTGTGGGAGGGAGAGAGGTAGATAGCGGTGCACATAAATAGCAGGGATTGTGGTGGGCGCAATGATGGTGAGGGTGCTTGAAGTGGGCAGATAATGAGCGCTGGTAGAAAGGGTGATATGCCAAAAAGGAGAAAAAAATAAAATACAATGAGTTGGGCAGTTATGTATGTGTATGTGTGTGTGTGTGTGTGAAGCTTAACAACGCAACATAAATTAACGCATATTTCAGTTGCAATTTAAAAACGCACAAAGCGAATGCTGCTGTGGACAGCGACGTAGACGCCGACAGCGACGTCGCAGCCGACGTTTCAATTATTTGCTGTTATTGTTGTTGTTATCATTAACATTGTTGTTGTTGTCAAAAAATGCCAGAACAGCGCAATTCTTTTTTTTGTTGTTGCCGCCGCCGCCGACGCCGATGCTGCTGCTGCCGACGTTGCCACTGCTGCCGGAACGCACAAAAAATGAATAAAACAGACAACGCCCCTATAGCACACACACACTCAAACACCCTCAATCCCAATCCCACATCGAATCCCTTTTGCTGTGTAAAAAGCTGTCGCCGCGCCTAAAAGTATGCAACGCATTGGCTGCCTATCTGTCAGGTCCTGCATCCTGTGCATCCTGCCGCCCCGCCGCCGCCGCCGTTGCCGCCAATGTTGCTGTTGTTGCCGCTGCTGCTGCAATTGCTGTACATTATTTACCTCTTCTTCGTTTTTTGCGCGATGCCGCTGCTGTTTTTTATGGGTTTTATTGTGTGCGTGCGCGAATGAAAAATAAAATGTATAAAAATATATAACGGTACCGCTCCAACAGTCGCCGCACGCACATTGTGGCCACCATTCGTCGTTGTCGTCCTCAAACTCTGCGCTTTCGTCCTCGTCCTCGTTGGCCTCGTCCGCATCAAAAAATGAACAAAAAGTAAAAGAGATGCCCAAATGCGAAAACGCGTGCAAGCAAACGGGCCGAAGCGATAGTCCTGGCCAGGATCAGGGCACATATACACACACACACACACTGGAACATATACATGCACATATAGGTGCACTGATTGCCAGCGCGCATATCGACGATGGGCATATGGCAAGGGAAGGCTGGGGACAACAACAACAACAATAAAAAAAATAAATACCCTCGGACAGCCGGCGGGGCCAATGGTGCGTATGTGTCACGGAGCGTCGACAACATCAACAACAACAACAACACAAACAACAGGAATGCAAAAAAATAAATTAAAAATGGTTTGAGCCGCTGTTCTGCACTCTTCCCCCCCTTACTCTCTTACTAACTGCTTCTGTTGTTGTTGTTAAGCTTTGCAAATATATTGCAAATAAATATATATTCATTTCATATATATCTTCTTTTTGTTTTGTTTTTGTGAACATTTTTATTTTTATTTGTTGTCGCGTTTTATTTTTCGGGCTCCTAAAAGCGTACAACATTTTTTAATTGGGTTAGTAATTGAAATTTATCGAACGCTCCCACGCACAGGACATTCACACACACACATACACATTCACAAAATCGACACATTCCCCAGAGACAGCTAGTGGTTGCAAAATGCGTCAAATGAATTGAATGCATTTCTACAAAAAACACAAAAAAAAGAGACAAAGAAAATAAAATATTTCCAATAATTTGTATTGAAAATTGGCCCCGGGGAAATATTAGACCCAACATTTGCAGGCTTTTCGCTGCTTGAATTAGCACAAAAGAAAAACTTAGCCAAGTATAATAATACAGTGGACGCTCACAAATTAGAACTCTCGGAAATTAGAATCTTCCAGAAATTAGAACCAGTGTTTTTAGTTCATTGAACGCTCTGAAATTAGAACCGCGGTTCTTATTTCGGAGCGTTTTTTTTTCTTTTACGTGAATTATTATTTTGGTTTGCCTTTTAACGAATTGCATATAAAAAGGGGATTCACCAACTGCATGTGTTCCTATTTAATTTGTGTGTTTTTGTTAAACGCACTTATATTCGGTCATTTACATGCAAACTTTTGACAAGCACTTTGACGGCAATGGAAATAATTTAATAATAATAATTTGCTTAAATGGTGCAAAAATAGTGAGACGCATAATAGTAAGCACATGGCTAATCTTTTGGAGCTCCGTAAAGACATTGTTCTGTCTAATTTAAAAAAAAAAAAAAACTAACAGACTACTACAGTAAGAATGATAACTATAAATGATAAAAAAAAAATTCTTAATAAAAGTCATTTAAGCCTTTTTTTGCTCAATTATGTATGAATACATTTTTTTTTTTGATTTAACTTAAAATAACATTCATTTCGAAGCCTATTAAGCAAAAAAGAAACCATTTATTGCCTTATACGACATTTGAAAATGCGTCCAGAAATTAGAACTTTTCAGAAATTAGAACTTCCCCAGGAACCAAATGGTTCTAATTTGTGAGCGTCCACTGTATATAGCTTAATATTATCTGTGATTTAATAAGATTATATTATCATTATCGCGACGAAAAGCCAATTACAACGAACAGAAATCATCAAAGGGACTTTTAAAAGTTTGCATTATTTAAAAAAATACTTCGAAATAATATTGGATTTTTTAACTACTCAATTTTCTTTTTAAAGCATCTTAGGATATATAAAAATTAACCGGCCTTAACTCAAAACAGCCATAAAGAGACTTTTAGACTTTAGACATTTTAATCATATACGATTACGTCGATTATTGATCAAATATTTATATATTTATTTGGCATTTAGCACAATCTCAGCATAAACACAAAGCTGTTTTTCTCATTGATCCATTACTCTATATTCTCTTAACTTCGTTTTTCCCTGAAAAAAACCCCAGAAACAGGCCATTAAACTCAAACTGGTTAGGCATGTTGACCGGCATCTAGCATTGATGCTGGAGATGTGTGGACTTTTTATTGGTGTCCTTTGGCACGGCACAGCATCATCAAAAACAACAACGACAAATGCAAGATCAACCCATCTAAAGCAAAGGCATTCAAATTTTATGAAATTTCAAACCGTTTTTTCACACACGCACAACAAACTGGACATTATCGGTGCCCAAAAAATACAAGAACAAAATATGTTTAAAGAGCAGAATATGCGGGCCGCAAAGATTGCAAATCAAATAGACAGCAACAAGACAGCAGCAGCATCTTCAAACCACCCCAAAAACATGGAGAGTTCTATGTCGTTTGATAGTGACCAGCGGCGGAACCTGGTGGAAACTGGTTGACCAAAAGGGTTGCATCTTGGCCGGCCAAGATGCGTGTCAAAGTTCAACGTCTCGACGTCGCCAGTTGCTCAGTTATCAACCGTTGATGCTGTGTCCAGTTTGAAAAACCGGCCTGGCCATGGATTGGAGTTGTTTTTTGGCTTTGGTTCTGGGCGCAAATCTGTTGAAATTTTGATGTGAAAGTTCAGCAGATTTTTTATATAAAAGTTTCATGTCCTGCAACGGATGCTGAGCGTGAGAAAGTTTCAAATCGCACCAAAACCAAATAAAACTTGTTTTTCCTAATGTCCTGTTGCTGCTGCTGATGCTATTGCTGTTGTCCTCGGAGCAAACGTCTTCGACTCAGGGCCACTTAGTCAGTCGATTTATTCATTCTATTTGGCCAGTTGGCTAATTGCTAACCAAATGCCAAGAAGACTCAACTGCCAAACATTAGCTCACCAAATGGCCAACAGCCAGCAGCATTGTTTGTCTCCAAGTCGCTGCACTAATTGTTCTCCAAGGCGAAGCAGGCGACTGAACGCGTGTGTCCTGTGGGATTTTAGCTGACTTCGCTCGCTGACCTATGTGTTTGGCCCTATTAGCTTAGATATTCCATTAGGCGGCATCGATTACTCAGACATGCATTGATTTTTTCACAAGTGACTGCCAATTTCAATGCATAAACGATGAGCTGCAGTCCTTAATGAGCTGACTGACATCTGTGCCTGTTTAGCGAACTGCTTTGCACATCTCTCCGTCAACAAAGTTTACACTCATCCAAAGCGAAATTGAGCAAACTTTCAATGTTGAGCGGCATTCATTAAAGTTTCATTTCATTTGATAAATAACTAAAATTTTACTCATTTGCAAATTGGTTGTTTCAATATATGTAATTGTATTATTTTGAAAAACAAATAAATCGATGTAAAGGCGTTTTGTAAATTGAAACAAAAATCAACAGTAAAATTATTTTTGAATTTTTTTAAACAAGAAATAGCAGGAAAAAGAATAAATTTAAAGTTATTTCTTTAAAAACTTTTCGGTATAATTAATTTTTTTTATTTTTAGTCGACTTTATTTAACTTCCATGGCTTCTTATCTTGTCCAACAACTCATAATGATATCTGACCTATGCAACTTTCCAGCCTATCCCATTAAATGTCTGACCGCTGTGGGATATTTACAAACGAACTCAAAAGAAACGTTGAAGATCTAACTGTCACATTTAAGATATTTCAGAAAAAGCGTTACACGAAACCGGTTTAAGTTCAATAACTTTTGGAACTGACCGTTGACGTTGACATATGCATGCATTTTGGCGGTCAAAACAACAAAAATTGTTTTGCAAAAAAGTTCCAGTTTTGTACAGGGTCCAGCAATTAGGTTTAATTTGGTCCAGCTGAAGCTGAGCTGCAGACAGAAGTCACATAAACAGCATAAAACAGAAAAGAACAGCACAAACAGGAGGTAGAGAGGGGAGAGTCTTTGATGGCACACAAAGTTAATATTGGGACAGTGACGACCAATCAGCAGTCCAGATTCCAGCACACACGCACACAAAACATAATCAAGTAAATAGCTAACCCTTAAGAAGCTAAAAACCAACAAGCAACACTCACCCCAAGAAGATAGAGTCCCGGCCAAGGAAAGAATGCAGTGCATGCAAAAAAAGTGCAGCATACTTTTGAGCACTTCAACAAAATACTAAGAAGCAAAGGAAGTCAATTTCAATATTCATTGGGATTGGTTTTTAAAGTGACAAACCTAACAAATAACACAACTTATAAATAAAATATTACAACAAATGTAATCAAATGGTTAGTTTTGTACACTGCTCAACAAAAACCACTCAGATTAAATACCTTAAGAATATTTTTTAAGCGCAACACGTGACACGTTAGCGGAGCCAAACAAACAAAGCTAAGCCAAAAAGAAAACAAAAGAAACACAACAAAACAAAATCAAATAATGCACAACAACAAGCACAACGGGCGCAACAGGCGTGCCTTCAGAGGAGGAGGGTGGCCTCTAAGAGCGGGCGTGTAAGCCAAAATGAGCATAAAACATTTTTAGAGACACAGCTCCGCTAAAAAGTATACTACGAAATATGCAAAATATGTGAAGCTAAACTAAGGGTGGATTGCGCGAGAGAGAGTAAGAGACTAGAGGATTGGTTTGTGTAGCGGCATTTCTTAAAAAGCGCAAAAGATGTTAAGCGTTGAGCCTTCATTGGGTTGGTTGCCAAGACCAGCCCAGTCCAGCCCCGCTCGCTGCGTACAATTGCGCAATTATTGAGGTAGGCACAATAGGTTATCTATGTATAAAGAACAAGAATACCTTGTACTACCCCTTGTTTGTTGTATATCGTCTGCATTTACTTGACTTGTGCAGATCAAAGATGAGCGGTCAAATGTTTAACCGGTTTGCAGCCGGACGCAGCCTGTCTTCGACTGGACCTGAGACTGAACTTCAGCATCCGAAAGGATGGGCTGCCACTGTGGCCCAAAGCTGATCAGTTGAGATTGAACTTTCATTTCGGTCGCGTCGCGTTGCGTTCCGTTGCGTTGAATTGCGTTGCTTTAAACGCAATTCTTTGTTTGGTTTTTATTGTTAAAAATTGTTCTCGCGTTTGTTTTTTTTTCGTTAATGTGGGATTTCTGTTAATTTTTCATATTGTTACAAAATTAACATTTGTTTTCGTTGCCCATTTCTGTTTCCGTTGAACACTTTCCGCTGTGGTCGATTTCGTTAAACTCTTGTGTTAAAAATTTTTAACGAAATTATACGTAAGTTTTAAGTGAAAAAGTAAATTAACGCTTATATTTAAAAAAATCAATTGAGAAGTGAAATTCTTGTGCAAATTTTCAATGAAAAGTTTTTAAAAAAGTGTTAAGAAATTTAAAAATCTTCCATTACAGCCATACTTTATGAAATCCCCCAAAACGAAGAAATATTTTTAAAGCCTACATTAAATTAAGCATTATAATCAATGCGCTCGCTTATTGTTTGGACTTTGTCTTGATCGAAAGTTTTGTTAAAAAAGTTAATCAAAAATAATTTAGTTATTTGGCCATCAATTTCTACACATTCCCATGGAGCAGTCCAATGGCAATCGTAAGCCAGCTCAGCCTCAGGAATCCTCCCTAGCACTCAACCTGGCAGAAAGTTGCGTTCCAAAGCGAAAACTCTATGCCATAGATGAGCGCGAGGAGAGCTCTCCCGTACCGGTGGGCAGGGCGGAGATTGTGCTAGAGACAGCTTACGATGCGGATGTGGAGGAGCTGGTTGAGCAGTCCGTGGGCTGCCCACTCTCGCTGAGCAAGTTGTCCAGCGAGCGTGATGTTATCTACGAGCTGTTTCAACCTTGGGCCCTTAAAACCTATGGCGATCAAGCAAAGACCAAGACAATAACGCTGCGCAAGAAAGTGCGCATCCTCAAAGCACTCGAAGGCAAGGAGCACAGTCGCCCTGATAGCTCCAAGTTTCGCTTTTGGGTGAAGACCAAGGGTAAGTTTAATTTTTTTAAGCTTATTATAAAACAAAATAAACATTTAACTATAGCATATAACATTTTTCAAAAAGAAAGATTTCTTAATAAATAAATTATTAGAACTGGAAATATGTATGATTTGCAAAATATTATTAATTAAAAACAGAGCTTTAAATAATGATTTTGGCTTATAACCAAATTTTTTTTTAGTTTTCATTGTTGTGAATAATATTTAAAATTTTTTGGAGCTTTCAATATCGTAACTAATTAGTTTATTGTGACCAATAATTTATTTTGACTAACAAAAAAACGAAAATTACTAACAAAAAGTCTAAAACTCAAACCTTAACTGGCTAAAAGGTATTAGCTTTCAATACATAGCTAACAAGAATACGTAACAGTTATTCCCTTTGATAACCGACAAGTGTTTTTGTTGCAGGTTTTACAACTAAACGGCCCGAAGGCTTTGAGGAGGCGCCCGGCAGTCGACGACGCTTGCAACCACTGCCAAATACAGCAGTGCTCTCCGATAATCCTGCCGCCGTTGATCTTTTTGCTGCCTCCAAGAGCAAAGATTTTGGTCGTCGCATCTATCGCAAGGTTGCATGCGTCGAAGAGTTCTTCGATATCATCTACAATGTGCACATGGAGCTAGGCGGACGCAGCGGCATGCATGCGGGACAGAAGCGTACCTATCGCATTGTGAGTGTAGCGTATAAACCAAGTTATTAAAGTTATTTTATTAGTTATTCAACAAAATGAAAACCTAACAATTTAACATTCTGATACTTGATAACTTTTTTAATATTTTTCTTAAAATTTATGCCAAACATATACTTTAATACGTTTTAAGAATACTTTTTTAATACTTCTTTAATATTTTTCAATAACCTTCCACTTTAGATAACCGAAACCTATGCATTTCTGCCCCGTGAAGCTGTCACTCGCTTCCTGACCATCTGCCCCGAGTGCAAGAAGAACCTTCGACCATCATCGCCATCGGCTGTCTGCAAGGATGAGCTAGCTGGCAACGAGAGCTCCTCGGAAGTGGAAACATATTTAAATTATTCATCGCACACCGAAAGCTCCATAGAGACGGGTCCAACGGCCAAGCGGCGACGTCATTCGAGTGCCGAGATCAAACCACAAGCACCGCTAGCCGCTGGACCAGTTGCCAGCAGCATCAGCGCCACACAGCTGGATGCTATTGCACCACCAGATCCACGCAGTCCCCTTACTGTTCCCGTACCCGCTGATGCGGCTGTTGAAGCGGCTGCATCCAGCCTGCCCAAAATACGAGTCAAGCCACAATTGCAGCGTCCGCTTAGTCCGCCCATTGAGCCACCACAAGCTCCAATGCCCACCGAAAATCCATTACAGCTTCCCAACTTTGATTTGCAGCTGCTGAAGTCGCGCGATAATCTTGTGCGCTATTACGATTTCATGAGACGCTTCTATGCCGGCGGCTCTCTGCTTAGCCAACCGGTCTTAGCACCGCCCCTCTATGGCAGCACTCTGCTGCAAAGTCTCAGTTATCCAACAACCACCACAGCTCACACTAACACTCAGACAAGCACCACAGCTACAGCTATAACAACACCAACCAACAATAACACTAAAGCATTATCTGTCTCAGTCTCTTCGCCTGTTCCGAGCACCTCTCATAAGATAAAGACCTCCCCTGAAGGCTTGGCTCGTGCAGGCTCACCGATCGCTTCAACAGCCACGCCTGCAGCCCCTCAGACACCGATCAATTTAACAAAACCTCCATTTTCCAGCTCCAGCAATGGCCAGCCGGCTTCCACTTCGACTCCTCTGGCTGTGGCTCCCCTTAAACTCGAGCTACCCAGTCCGCCCAAAACTCTGCCAGCTGATCTGCGCATACCTCAGCTGTTGCTGCGCGGCTCGGCTCCCATGGAGCAGTTGGCCACACCGTTGCCTCCTTTGGACCTGGAGCGTTTGAAGCCTATCACATCCACCTATTTGCAGTTGACGCGCAGCATGGGTCTCAGCGATGAGGATGCCCTGCGCTTTGATAACCTGGTGAGTAAAGATTTCAAATATACACTTTGAATAGATTTATAAGATTTTTATCAAAAAATTTATCAAACATTAATACATCCAAAAATATTATATTTATTCCCTTATCAATCTTATACAAACTTTTTCATATGCAAATAAGTCATTAAATCTTTTTATATCCTATATGATCTCTGAATAATACAATGATTTCATATTCGCACCAAATATTTTATAAAATATTAACTTTAAGCAAAGTTTAAATTTCTTTACACATTTGTTTATTAAGAAACTTATAGTATTGTTAGTGCATTACCAAAAACAACAATTGCAATTTAATTTTTTTACCCTGCAAAATATTTCAATTTTGAATATTTTTTATATATTTTATTAAGTTTTTTATTAAATTTGTTTGCCTTTGGCGTGTTTTGGCATTTATTAATATTTTATAAAAAACATATATAAACATACATATACAATTTTTTGCTCATTGTTTGTGTCGAAAACAATGCGCAATGAGCACAATCAAGCAAAATAAAATATGCAAGCAATTTTTAAAATATTTATGCCCTTTGTAATAGTTTTGTAATATTTGTATTTCGCATACACGCTTTTATTGTTATTTAAAAACGCGTTTCAAACTGTATTCGTAGGCATCGCTTTTTAATTAGTTGAACGCCTTCAACACAAACATTTTTTTGTATACCCTTGCAGCGAACAATACATTTTTAATACCATACATTACTGCAAGGGTATCAATTCTTCGGAAATTTCGAAGTTTTTCTCTATACTGCTTTACGTCTATGCCATATTAAATATTTAAGCATTTATTTTGTTATTCATATATGATCAACAACAAATTTTTTACTAATTTAGTTTCTTTTTTCTATGACATGCTTGGCTTATAAATCTAACGCATCTATCGCAATGTAAACGAGATTATGTGAGAAAGAGAGAGAGATAAAAAAGAAACGAACTACAGCAACTACAACCACCACAAACATTTTCGGCCACATCAAATGCGTTTGCTTTGGGCAACGCACAAAATTATGCAATAGTTATTTTTTGCTGTCTATGTGAAATTCAATTTGAATTTCTATTAATTTATTTATTTTTGCTTTGTTTTTTATTTTTAATGATATTTGATCTCTTAATGCTTGAATTATTTGCTGCAATTTATGTTTTCACTTTAATAACGCTGTAAACATGCTTAATGCAATGCTTTCGTATTATTATTGTTGTTATTAGTTTTTTTAATTTAGTATTATAATTTAATTAATTTTTTTTGTTGAACTGCATAATATTTGATTTTATTTATTTTATTCTTCTTCTTTTTTTTATTATTTTCCAGCTCAGTTGTTAGCGCAAGCCGAAAAATCGTTGTAATAAATTAGTTAAATACCAAATTTAATGCATTTTTTTGTATACTTAATTTTTTTTGCTTATTATACAATTTGCAATGCAATGAAAAGATGTGTGTAATAAATTAGAAAGCTTATTCAAATATATATATAAACGCATAGCTTATTTTAGACTGCTTAGTAGCTTGTACATTTGATGGCTTTGACATTTACAGATGCGGTAAGTATATATTTAAAACTGATTTATTTAAATTTTTGATTTTAAGTTGATTTTAATTGCGTGAACTTTAAACAAACATACATTCTAATTATATTTACACATTATTTTTGAATGAAATATATATCATATAATCAGAAATGAGCTTTGGCCTTAACTATGATTTATATCAAACAAAAACCTATTGATTTCTTTGTAAGAACGAGATACCAGAATTGATCTCTTTTATATGTCTGTTTGTGAAGCACTTTTTATCATTTTTCAAGTCCCAAAATTTTCTAATTTTTGTTAAGAAAGTGAAGACACTGTCTCAACATTTCACAATGGCTGAAAAAAGTTATCTCAGACCCTGAACACAAGTCAGTTAATCATACTAATCACACAGGGAATAATCTTTATCTTAGCCAGGTTATCAATCTGGAAAAAGCCCAATTCCACCTCTATGATTCAAGCTGTGTAGAGTGTTCAAAAAATCATGTATGAGTCGACATCAGCACTCAGACTAGTTTTTATATACTATTCTGCTTTGTTTAGCAATGTAATCTCTGGGCATAACCCGCGCTGATAAGCATTTATATATTTTATTAAAGTGTATACAAGCATTTACATAATGCATATATTCATATTTAAATATATATATATGTGTTCATATATTTTTTCCGTTTGTATATTGAATTCCTGAATAGACTTAACTTAGTTTCCCTTTTCCGCATTAAGTATTTTATTTGGTTGGCTGCTCTTGCTGTCCTTGGCCCTGTCCTTCACCCTTGACGGTGCTCAGCACAAACTTGGCGCTAAGAATGCGACCATATTGGTCGACAATCGTTTTGACCAACTCGCCGTTTTGGGCCTGTATATCGGCAGGCGTTAGCTGCACCTGCGACAGGAAGTTGTCTATTGGATTGTCCCCCGGTTGACTTTGTGAACCTGGTTGGGCTTGGCAGAGTGGTGGCACTTCTGGTTGCGTATGGCTAACTGGTGCCGTTGGCAGCGGCGTGTAGGCTGGCGGAGCTCGAACCGGCGACTTGATTACCCGCAGCGTCGTTCTGATTGTGCGTCCGTCGGGCAGGACACGTGTGCGTACAAGATCACGGCCCAAAGCCTGAGCATTCTGTATATCCTCATCGGTGAAGCCACCACGATCGAGCAGATACCTCAACTGTGGATCCAGGTCAGCCGTTTTTGGTGTTGCAGCGCCATTGAAGCTGCTGCTGTAGCTTGTTACTCTTCTTGTAGCGGGGGGTAGCTCATCCAATTCGGTCCTGGGCGTCCCGGCCGGTGGTGGTGTGGGAAGCGGTGGCTGCATCGACGACACAGCAGGTTGCGCAGGATATGGTTGTGCTGAACTCGGCGTCAAACTTGGCACCTCATCGGCAAAGGGGTTGGTGTTCTTAAACCAGGGTGGCAACCCTTGAGAAAACGTAGGCTCAGCCCCTGTTGACCATGTGGTAAATACTGGACTCTTGTAGGTTCTTGTCAGAGTTGTCACCGTGCGTCCCTGATCATCCTGCTCGGTCTTGCTAGTCGTCTGCGGCGTTACGCCAGCTGGAAACTCAAAGCTTGGCCAGTTGGCACCAAGACTTGTGCCAGTTGTTGGCCAGCCGCTGCCAATGGGTCCTTTGTAGGTCTTTGTTGTTGTTGTCACAGTGCGACCCTGATCATCTTGAGATGTTTTTGTCGACGTTTGTGGTGTGACGCCTGGCGGAAAATCAAAGCTGGGAAACTGCGGCAATCTGGAACCAAAATCTGGCCAATTGCTGGGTAACGTAAAGGTGCGTCTGTTGCCCATGTTCGAGGGCACATACTCCCAATCAGTTTGAGGATTTGTTGGCTGTGGCATGCCACTTGGAGCTGATGCTGCTGCTGGACTGGGCGTAGTCGTGGTGGTGCTGCTCAGCTGCGGCTCCTCTTTGACCACTTTGCTGCTTATATGTTGGCCATCGGGCGAAAGCTCGTAGGTCGTCGTATACAGCTGACCCTGCTCATCAGTCTTGCTAACTAATACCGGCTGCTTGGTGCGCCACAGTTCGCCCAGAGCCGCCGGCTCCATGCCCAGAGTGATGGCTTGGCGGGTTAGCGCCACGCTGGGTCCGCTAGACCCGCTGTCGTTATCTCTGCTTGTTGCTGTTGCGCTGCCCGGCTGTGATAAGAGAGAATTGATGACGTTATTGGGGCTAAGCACAAACAAACTGACCTACCTTCAAAGCCAGCAGGCAAAAGCTAATCAAGCTCAGCCAAAGATTTGCGCGTTTCATGACTATTCGTCTGTTCAATTGAAGTGTTGAAATACAACTGAATTGAGCATCGGTGAGGTTTTCTACTAAATAGAAGATTATAGATGCGAATTAATCATTTGTATATACATAGGTAAAATATGTTTATATACAGTGAGTACTCGCAAAATGAATTTATAATCATTCAAACTGCTTTGGCATTATGATAATGGTTTAATGGGATTTTAGTATATTATGATTATATTTATAGAGCTTTCGAAGTATTTTAAAACGAATCTCAATCAATTTGTGTATCCCCTGCAATCAAAACGTTTTAGTTAAAGAATAAAAACTGTATGATTATTGACTTTGTTTGGGGTTATCACAACTAATGTCTCGTTCCTCAAATCAAACGAATTTGCCAGAAAACAAAATATATATATATTTGATGATACATTTATAATATTTTTTATTCATGTTTTCAAACAAATAAATATGTAGGTTTATTTCGTGGAAATTTGCGATGGTTGATAGCTGCCAACTTGAGTTTTTTAGGAAAAAGCGTAGACTTTTGACAGCGTTTCGCATTATTTCAACTTCTTGACATGTTGTTGACACTTTTAAAGTGCTGTCCAGAAAAAATAATGGCCAGAGCGTAAATTTCACTTTAAATTTGTCTATATGTATGTGTATTAAATATATGTACATACATATGTAGAAAAAATATTTATAAAAATTTCTGGCGCAAATAAAATTTATTGATTTACCTGGCCAGCATCACAATAAAGCCAACAGCTAACAAAGCGTTGGCAAATGAGTAAAAAATATTTAAATAAAGAGTGGATGGTAATAGCAAAACATTTAATACTCTGCACAAATTATTTATAAGGACAACTTTACGCTGAAGTGGGAAGAAATTTGAATAAATAAAAAAATCTATTTTTATTTATAATTTAAAATATTTAGCATATTCAAAGAACTAAACATTTTTATGATGCACTGTGTTAGTGAATACAAATCAAACAACGGGATTAACAAAAGTAGAACTTTCATGAATTCCCAGTACAGTTGCAACGACAAATGGAATGCTCATATTATGATGAGCGACAAATAATATATATAAAAATGTATTAAAGTGTGGGTTAAAGAGGGAGACCACAGCACCCAGACACACACCTACACATGGCACGGAAATAGCTAAAAAGGATATTGAAGATGCTGTCTCCGTAATAAGGTGGAACAGAATGAAAGCCATGGTCCACTGGCGTCCCTTTCCCAAAATAAAGGGTGTAGCAGCCCCCGAAATAAAAAGCAAAAGAGCCAGATTGAGGCAGGGCATTGGAGTTGGGGCTTGGGTTAGCTGTCCCGGGTAACTGTTACCCAACCGATTCCATGCAGGATTTACGCTAAAAAGACGCCATAAACTTTGAATGCCGGTAGAGCAAAAAGGAGAAAAAAAAGGGACCGAAATTGGAATTTGATAGACGCCTGGGCCTCGGTCTGTGACTCGTCCTTCGAGTGTCCCCATTGCTTGCGTTACCGAAAGTTCAGAGGCCGTTGCACACAACGGGGGGGAATGGGGTACGGCAGTGCATGCCAAGTATTGACGACTTTTTAAAAGGGTCGAGTGACGTCGAAGCTGTTAAGGACGGAACAATGTGTGGGAGGGGGAGAGAGAGAGGGTAAGGGCTGCGCTGGCGCGTGTAATAAACCAAGCGATTTTAACGCCAGCAAAGCCGAAACGTAGGGTGCAGGGTGTGGTAGGGTACAGGCGAGCTGGGTCCCGGGCTTTTGGAGTTGGGGCTGCAGGATGTCTGCCGCATGTGGGTGGCGGCTGAGCTTGGCAAAGTTATAAAACTTTACAGTTAACTAGGCTTGGCAATCAAGCTAAAAGCAAAGGCGTCGTCATCAGCACCACTCAGCCCAAACCACACCACACCCAACCCCTTTAAGCACCCTCCGCTGTTGGCAGTTGGCTTCGCGTCACGTCTGGCGCCACCTAGCGACCGTTGCACGAGTGTCCCAGCCGAAAAAAAAACACACACAAAAATAAAACCAAACAGCAAGAAAAAATACAGGCAACACCAAATCGGAAGGCAAGCACCTCTAAACGTGGACAGTTCAACACACACACACACACACATGCACACACACATTCACCCACTTGACCGTGTGTGTCCTTTTTCACAGCTGCCTGTGCCGTGGCTGAAGTCTGGCTAAGAGTCGGTTGCGACTCCCCGCCGGGTTTGGCTTACCCAATGTGCCGTTTGTTTCCTCAAATCGCTTCTCGTTTTAAACATCGCCTTTTGTTTTTCCCCATTTGCCTTTTGCCTTTCCACGTTTGCCATTTTATCTGTCTCGTTCATAGACAATGTGTGTGCGCCCCCAGTCCAATAACGGTCAGCAAACCCCCAAACCCATTTCATTTTTTCTTTCTTTTTGTCACTCTGAGAAAGCTTACCTTATACATAAGTGCAAAAATTAAAGTCTGTGCAATATGCAATTTGAACGAAATATCTTTCCTTGAATTTAATCTAATAACTAGATGGGAATAGATGGTGTAAGGGTATGTCGTAGTTAAGGAACTTTTTACTTTCATTTTTTTTATTAATATTATTTATTTTGTAAAAAGTTTTAAAAGAATTTTTTAAAAGGAATTTTGATAAACCTAAGCTTGTGGAAAGGTTTTAGTAGCAAGAACTCCATTAGGAACATTCTACTATAAGAGTACCGTTAATCTATATTATCCTTGCGGTGTTACCAAGCCGATTGCAGTGCAAGTTTTCAAAGATTTATATTATTATATCAAAAGTATCTGAATCAATTTTCACAATGTTATCGATAACACGTGTAAATCTCAAAAGGGGAATAGCTATCGGTATTTTGAAGAAAAATTTGACTGTGCTGGAAATACCATAGCAGAGGGAACCTTGATTATTATTACTGATAAAGAATCTATAAGCTTTAAGGGGTCGCAGTTGCTTCCGTTGATAGGTTCAGGATATAATCAAAAGCATATGAAGCATTTTCTAAGGCGAGTATATTAAGGAATCATTAATTTATAGAAAAATTAGGGTTGTCTTCCTTAAAATGTATTTTATCCACTTAAAACATTATCATTAGCTTTTATTTTGAAAATTTTGAAAAACAACCAATTAATTCACGCAATATGTTATTAAATGAGTGCTCACACTCAAAGTGGAAGACTCACTTTTATAAAAACGCACATTAATGTCGAACGAACCCAAAAAAGAAGTATTTACAAAAAATAAAATTACTTGCCAGGAGTTTTGCTGGAGTTGGACGAAGGATTCAGCACGCACCCTTAGAAGTAAAAGGCGCATAAAGCAACGACAAATGAAGCTTTGGGTGCTACATCTACACCCCCTCAAGCACACACACACCCCCTTAGTGGGGGACTGGGTACTGGGCATGTCAGTCCGATTCTAGAAATAAGCGGAGTTTTAGGACCAAAGACCGTTGGAACATGGGTCGGGCACTTCTTCATTAATTTTCATGGCGGCACAAGAACAATGCTCGGAACGAACCCAGAGTTAGTCCGCTGTTTGGTCTACCACCCCCCCTCACCTCTCCCCCTGCCTAGTCTTCTTCTTCCGCTCAATGCTCCAATATGAAAGCGTAGAAAACAGAAATGATGAAAAAAAAAAAAACACACGAAGCGAAAAAAGTTACTCCTGCTGCCAAGTTGTGGGTGTGTTTTGTGCAAATGAGTGGAGTGGACCGCTAGGTGGGTGGGTATTAAGAGTTGGGGCTGGGTGGGGAAGGATAGCGCGCTTTTCTGTCCGTCGCGCTCCATGCGCTATGTCTATCTATATATATATGTGTGTGTGTTTGTCTGCATGTATGGGTTGATTACTTTCTGTTTTAGGTGCCTGTCCGTCCACGCCCAACACCCCCCAAATCCTCCGCCCAACCTTCTGAAGGCTAGAGAACGCATTTTTATGTTTGCTCGCCTGGCTAGCGGTCCTTACTTTTTATCGCCAGCTCCAGGATGCGAAGCCCTTTTTTTTTGTGCCCCACTACTACCCTCTTCAGTTCTCTTGTTCTTGGTCTTCTTCTTCATCGTCTCGTTGTTGTTGTTGTAGGATGGCAGAGACAATTGTCGACTGACATTGGAGGGGGGAGGTGGGGGCTGAAGTTGGGTGGAGTAACTGTTGAAATTGCAATTTTTGCGCAGTGAAGAAAAAGCCAAGAAAGCGTCTTGGAAACTGTTTGACATGCTCGGCCTCAGTTCTAGCTTCAGCTTCAGATTCTTCTTCTTCTTTTCCCTTTGGCTACTGAACGATGCTCTAATGAATTTCCGTCCAGCCAGCAACCCTCAAAAGAAGAGAGAAAAAAAAGAAGAAAATTTCAGAGAAGGAAAAAAACAATTAAAGTGTACTTAGGAGGGGGGGCTGGGTATGGGGTAAAGGGGGGTGGGTGATAGACGCACCCATAATCATAATTGCGCGCCCGAAAGTACTGCTTCTCCCCCTTCCCCTCTTCCCTTCTGACTTGTCGATTGTGTGTCCTGGAGTATGCCCTCAACCCCTTAGCTTTCTCTAGTTACCCCGGTTTTTCTTTCTTAATTGTTGAGCCTGTATTCCCTGCTTTTTTTCTGTTCTACTTTGGCTTTATTGTTGTTGTTGTTGTTGCCTATGCTTTGGCAATCCCTTTGCTTAATTGTGTGCCCGGCTTGCCTTCCCTTTTGGATGGATGTGTCCTTCATTTTTTCTTACTCTGGTTTAAGAACCATTTTCACTTGCTTTTAATTTGTCAATTTTTGTGCGTTTCATTCTTATTTTTGTGACTTTCTTCTGGACATTTTTTTATTCGTGTTTGCTGATGAGCTCTCAAAGTTGCCAAACAAGGTGGCAATTACTTATTTTGGCTTTTTAGCGACTTGCGTTTTAATTACTTGCAAGGGTTTCGATGAGAAGGTATAGCCTGGCATTTATGGTCAAGTTCGGACATTTATCGTCTGAGGTTTTCCTAAGTGTTTTCCATTAATTAAAGAATCATTTTGAGGATTCATGACTAGAGTTAGTTAGTATGTAATGGGAAAGATTTGGAAAATATGAATGAAGTAGTTTTTGGATATAATTAATCAACAACATGACGAAGCTATGACAATCGGAAGTTCTATTCGATACCATTTCTGGTCACAAATAAATGACATTAAAATGTTTTAAAAATACAGTTTATAGATTTAAATGCATTCATTAAGACCGTAAAACAAGTATAACATTTGCAAATCGGGCTACAATTGAAGGAGTTATGGAAATCGGAAGTTCAGTTTTACTCCCAAGTCGATTTCTGGCAAAAATAACATAAAAATCTTTTTAAAATAAAGCTTTTAGATTTAAATACAGTATTACTTAAGAGCGCAAAACAAGACTTTTGATGTATTACGTTTGAAAATGTGGTTAAGAATCACGAAGTTATAGCAATCTGATGTTTTGTCCAACTTCCATGCTGAGTTGTATCCAAGAGTTCTTGGAAATGATTCAGGGTAATGCCCAATGCCTAATTGCCTAATGCCTTATTTGCTTAATGTTAAATTAACCTTAGATAATATAGACCAAAAATGTAAGCTTATGCAAATACAAAGTGAAAGAATGAAAGTAAGAGAGTGTGAGAGCGAGTGAGAGAGAAATGCATTGCAGATGATTGAAGTACCGTTAAAGCGATGACAACAACAACAACTGCAAGAACAACCGGAAACGATAGAACGTCACGACGATGATGCTGATGACGATGATGATGGCAAATAAACAACAGATTAATGCCAGACAACACTAAACAGACCATAAAAAAAGGAAACAAAAAAAACGTGCAAAGCCAAGAGAGAGGGAGAGAGAGAGAGACGAAGGTGAGAATGAATTCCTTTGGCAAACGCAAATTGATAAATTAAACGCCACTTATGCATCGAGTGAAGAGGCATAACAACAACAACAATAAAGGGAAAACAAAGAGAAAAAGAAAGTTTGCCGGCATATAAAAGAAATAAAGAAATCAAAATAACGACAAGGCCACGCACGACAACAACAACAACAACAACATTGAGAAGGACCGCAAAGTGCACGCAAATTGAAGCGGCAATAAAAAACAGAACATAAACAAGCCAAAAAATAAAAGTCAAAAGACACACGCACACCAGCCCACTTTCTTTCTCCCTCCCCCATACACACCAGCATTGGCAAACACACACACACACGCAAGCCAGTCGCACATACAAAAAAATAGAAGCAAAACAATTAACGTCCTTGGCGAAAAATATTTTTTTGCAGCAAAAGAAAAACTTGAGTTTCGCCCATATACCATATATAAAAGTGCAAAAAGCACACGAAGAAATTATCCACAAAAGCAGAAGGGCAAGGAGCGCACAGCAAAAATAAAAAATAAGTGAAGCAAAACAAACAAATAAGCAAACAAGGCGAAACAAACAAAACAAAACGAGCCGCATGTCGGCGTCGCAGTCGCCGTCGCAGTCAACGTTCTGAGAGCGCAGCGCTTGTTTGTCGTGTGAGAGTGCCAAAGAGAAGATGGCAACGACGACGCCGACGACGACGATGATGATGTTGACGATGATGACACACGCACACACGAAAAGAAATGTGGTGGCAAAAGTGTTTGAAAGCAGCAAATACAAATAAAAAGTAGCAACAACAAAAAAGTAAAAGACAAACTAGAAAGTGAGCAAAAAAATAACGGAGCTCATGACAATGCCAGCAAAAACAACAAGTACAAAACAGCCGAGTCAGAGACAACAACCTGTTGAGCCTCGCACACACACAAACACACACATACACATATACAGAGAGCGAGACCTGCAACTCAAGCGGAAATGCAAATAAACAAGCACGAGACAGGACGAGACGAGGCGAGAGAACGAGAACGAGACGGCGACAGAGAAACTCGCGTCGTGCTCAACTATGGCTGTCTTTATTGTATTGCGACGTGCACACACACACAGACACACGCACGCAAACACTTGTACAGACTTTGAATAACATTATGAGAGTTTCGCCTTTTACTTTTAACACTTTTCACAAATAAAGCAATAAACACAACAACAACAACAGCGACAGCGAGAACGACAAAAAGAAGCAAGCAAAAAAGTTCGCGCGCCAAATGCGAAACAACAAACTGAAACAAAACAAAAAAATAAAACAATAACAACAATAACACACAACAGGCAAACGACAAGCGAAAGTTGCCTAGAGCTAAAGGAATTTACGACTTTTGCGAAATCAATTCAAAAGTGGAACACAAAACAGACGAAAACTCTCTTCCTCTCTTCCTTCCTCTCTCTACGTTTTTGATGCAACGTAATTCGACTGATTTTTGATTTTGCATGCTAACCGTTAGGATTTTTTTGCTTCCTTGTTATTTGTGACAAAGGATTGTCGAATTTTTTTGATTTATCCTTTCTCTGCGAGTGTATGAAAGAGATGAAGAATATGAAGGCTCGTATCATTTTGGGGTATTCAATAACGAATATCGGTTTGTGGTCGAGCTTTTGTTGTAATAGATACGCCGATTGATTGATTTGTAATTGCTTTTTATTGCTACAGAATCGACAATGGATACGTTGTGGGTGTTGAAACATTTCTTGATATTCTTTCTTTCTTTTTCTTTTGACTGTTCGTAAGTTAATGCATTTGCAATTATGTACGAAGGGAATGTGATCAAGATGAGAAAGCAAAGAATAAGCTGAAATAAAAAAATACAAAATAGATTTTGTTATCGCAAAATTGTATTGATAAATGAGAAAATATGATCAAGGGTGCAATATAATTATTCGATTAAGAAAACTTAATTCGTTGGATACGTTGCGTATGGATTATAATGGGGTTGTCTAATATCATTAGCACATATTAATAAATAAGAAAAAGGATTAAGCTATCATTAAAATAGTTTGAATTTACAAAATTAAACGTTATTTGTTGGAAAAATGCTTTAGGATTGTTATGCAGTTTCCTTTTATCAAAAAAATGTATTAATACTTCGGAAAATAGATTAAGCATACTTTATAATAGTATGACCTTACAAAATAAGGAGTAAGAAGTTGGAAAAGTTGTTGTAAATTTATATATGGATGATTCACAAATCCGAAAAAATAGTTTGATCTTAAAAATGATTAAAAAATAATATGGAATGGTTAAATATATTTTACTAGGGGACTTAAATCATATTTTATACATCAAAGGTATACAGAAAGATGCTAAAAAAAAAACCTGGAAATCTATTAATTCCTATTTTGAATATTAAATTTAAATAAAAATATATTAAATACGCCACAATGAAATTGAAAAGTGAAATTGCTAGGAAGGTTTTCTCAGAATATATTCATAGTTTGCAGTCGATTGATTCCAACACCTCCAATTTAATCCATATTAACAATAGTTTTAGAAAATCAAAGCAATTCTCACTAAATTTACCCATTGTTTCATATATGTAAATGACGTCTCTTATTTAACTTTGATGAGCTATTTTCACTCATCATTTATATTGTTATTCACAAATCAACAAAATCTAAACGTAAGCCCAAAACAACAAAAGCACCACACATATATACAAGCGTCTTCAATATTAGCTCGAATTTCAATCGATTTTGTTATGGTTTGAGAGTTTTCAAAAACTTCGCAATATGGCACAAAGATGAAGCCTGAGTTTTTGGACAGCAATAAGCATGCAAGCGTATTTGCCAAGAGCTTGAATTATATTTTCCAACTAATTTAGAGGGCTACAACTACAACTACACCCCCCCCCTCACTCACACACACACACGTATACACTATCTCTTTTTTACTGTGTCTCTCCATCTCGTTCTGGCGCTGAAGAAATGCATTGATTATGCATGCGTAAAGCTAAAACTGTAGTTCTCCAGTGGATGCTACTGTGCCTTTGATCTTACAAATGTTGTGCGCTGTGCTCCTTGACAATCCTTTCTGCCCCCACCCGGTGGGTGTGTTGTGCACTGTTGGTGTTGGTGTTGGCAAATGAAGGCTTTCAAGTAAAAAGATAAGATACAAGCACAATTTACAGACGCATTCTGTCCCAAGATTTGCTCAGACCCCCAAAAAACCCGACATCTATGTACGAGTCTTTGTGTCTATATGTATGTATGTGTGTATGTATGTGTTTGTTCTCACTCTGTGTTCTGTGTGTTGAATTTTCTTGAAAATTGTGCCTTTGTTTATTTGTTTGTTTGTGTGTGTATGTGTGTGCAGATGTGTCCTGTACAAATTAAAAGCATTCATCTATATGTGCATGTATTTGTGCATATGTGTGTGTGTGTGTGTGTGCCTTGAGTCAACCTCTTGGGAGAAATTACCCCCGTTGACCCCCCTCCCCCTTCCAGCATCGATACGAATTATGCAGAAAACTTCATTCGTTCAACGTTGCGTTTACGTAACGTTTTGGCCAAAACCCACAGCCTGATATTTGTATGTGTGTGTGTTGATTAGATTTTCTTGCAAGAAAACTGACCAAAGAGTCCTCATACGTCAGCAGCCCACACACATACGTATATGTGTGTAGGTGTAACCACAATCAGACACACACACCCACACATACTATGTATGTGTGTATATGTGCAAGTCATGCATTACTTTTACTCCAAGAATTTTTGGCTCTTGTATGTGTTTGTGCATTTTAAGAAGCTGACCACACACACACATATACATACACATCTATACACTTTTATTGCTTTGCAACTCATGCACATGTGCACATGCTCTCACACACATACATAGAGCTGGATGCAACCACATGCAGCTGCAGTTGCAGCCTCGACGTTTTTGGGGGGCTTTTCTTGAGCTTTTCTAATGCACATTTTTGCATTTTCTCTAGACAGAGTCCGAATGCAATGTTAGAGCGAGAGCGACTTAATTTCAACATTTCTTATTAGTGCGAACAGCCAGGGCCATGAGTGCGAGCGAGTACGATATATTTGCGAAGAAAGTGCAGCAAGTTTGTGGTTTAAGTTTCTGTTTCGGCATCCGAAAATTTTAGCCCGATAAAATTGTGGGTGTACGACGACGTATGTGTGTGTATATTTTTGTGTGCATGTATGTGTGTGTCCTGCTGACTAGGCATCAGAAAATTACAATTTTTTTTTGAGACATATTTAATTTTAATTGTAATTTTGGGGTTGTATTGAATTGTATAAAGCAAAAGGGAAAAGTAAATATGCAACAAATAAATGCAGCTGTTGATAGTTTGTAGAGAAATTGAGAAAAAATTCAATAATACAAAATATTGCTTAAATATTCAAATAAGAAATAAAAGATATACTTTTTGAGACAATCATTCGCAATCTCAGGAGCCTTATGACGAATATAAATTTATAATTAACAAATTAAAAAGTGAGGTTATCTTAAAAATGCCCATCTTAATACAAATAATGCAAATTAAATAAGTTTTATATAACAAAGAATTTAATTCGCTTTTAACCATTATACATAATTGCACATAAAGCAAACAGAATGCAACAAAAATAAATAAATTATCATTTGTAGATGAAATAAAAGCAAAATGTAAGAAAACAAAGTAAATTCCTCATTTATGTATATCGTCAGAGAGTGAGCTGAAAACTCTGTTGCAACGTGCAACAAGAAAGTGCAATTTTCTTAAGACATTCACCCAAAAATGGAGAACTCAAACCAGCGTTAAAAACCAACAAAGATTTGAGACGCAAACATACATAGAAATATATACCATACATATAAATACATATTTGAGTGAGTGCAAGAGAAATCTCAGGTGTCCGTGTATATGTGTGTGTGTGTGTGTTGGTCAAAATTTTAATCAAAATGCGTCTTAAGAAAAATGAAAATGCCCATAGGACTGAAGCGTGTGTTAGAGCAGGACGTATAGAGCACAATTGAGGCCTACAAATCGATGCCATTGCATACTTTTAGGCCTTAAGACGTAGGCAAAGCACAGACACACACACACATATGACGTGGTTTGAGGCTGGACATTCTATAATAATAATTATAACAAAACAAACTTTTGTCTAAAATAGAGCTACCCTCTCTCCCCGGCATTGCCCATTCTTAAGAGCAATGCTAGCTATCTCTTTCTTTTGTGGCTGACTTTGTTAGAAATAATTATAAGCCCTGGATAATAAAGGTGCAGACTAGCTCCTTAGCTTGGTAGTGTGTGTGTGTGTGTAGGTGTCGCAACCCCATCTCCACTCTCCTCAGGCCCTAACAATCCCCAGTCCCGTTAGCCCGTTGAACACCCATCGATTGTCTGGCCAGGTCATTGATTAGAACAGTTCTCCCGCCCCACAACCCTGTCTATCCTTAAGGAAATAGTGTAACGCACACTCACATTCAAACTGTTTGTTGGGGATGGGGTGGGGGTGGTGGCAACCCCTGTTTATTGTGTGCGTGTCGCTGCCACAGCGCCTTTGTTCTATGGATGATGCATCGCCATCATTATGATTTTCCAAACATACCTACACATGTCTGTATATGTGTGTGTGTAGATATGTGGGCGTTTGTGAGGGGTGCTCCGTGTTCCGTTATGTGTTTTGTGTTTGTATATAATTTTCCGCATATAAATATGAACATTGGACCTCAACTCCATACAACATTCTGGCTGCCCGCTGTTTGTGTGTGTGTATAATAATTATCTGTGTGTGTGGATGGGAATTTTTCATATTTTTTTATTGTTATGTTTTCATTGCAATCCACTGTTTGTTTTTAGCTGACAATTGTGCACCCCTCTTGCCCGCCTCACCCCCGCTGAACATATGCTGCGTGCATTCAATTAAACGCATTAACTTGATTTTCAATTAACTTTAAATATATGCCCTGCAAACAAGAGATTTTTATTTTTATTTTTTTTTTTTTTGATCAATCGTAATCTCCCTCTGCTCTGACCAAGAAATTATAATGCGTAAATCGTTGGATTTGTCGAAATTTAAATGTGATTAACACCAAACTAAATGGTTCGTTGATTACGATTCTTAATGGATTATTATCAGAAATGTGGTTAACTAAAGTTGGGAAAAATTCATAAGCGAAATCGATTGAATACTGAAAAATGAAAAAAAATCTCTGCTACATAGATTTTTCAATATTCTTTTCATGGGTTTGAGAACTTTAAAAGCTTTTCTAATTTTCCCTTAGATATTGTCTCTAAATGCTTTTACATTTTATTATCTTAACTCCTTTTCTGTACAAAATATTTTCTTTACCCTAATTTACATACATGAAGTACCCCAACTCACCCACACTCTAGCCAAGTGCACATACACATATGCACACGTCCCTTAGAAAATTTCATCACATATCTCATACGTATAAGTATCCTGTCCATTCAATTTGCTTTGTAAGTTTCCCCAAAAATCTTTGTACTTCCCACAATTTGGTTCATCCCACTTCAACATTATATATTTTCCGCACAATTTTCAGCTCACTTTCAATTCCAAGCTCGAAAACTACTCAAAAGAAACTTTGGCAACTTTCGCTGTTTGATGCAACCCTTCAAGTTCCACATGCCACCCTCCCCAACTGCTTAGCTCCTGCTTAGAGAATTTTCAGCGCTTTTCTGCTGTTATTTCCATCAAATACTCGAAATCAATAACTGAAATTAAAATAGGCGTACAGTCAGACACAGTTGGAGTAACAGCAACCCTTATAGAGTCGTTAGGCCTGCTCGTTACCCACTCCATAGTAACCCGTTCCTCTTGAATCGGTTCACCTGCACGGCAGACGTCGGCACATCTTGGGTCCCGCATAACAACCCAACCCCAAGCCTGGGCTTGGACTGGCGCTGTCTTGCCTCAGTTTTTAATCACTTTGTCACCCCTTTTGTTGGGCGAGCGTCATCTAATCCTAATTCAGAGCGCGCGTTCGTTGCCAAAACCCTTTTCAGAAAACGGTTACCCTACCTACCCTATGCCCATCAGCGACCCCTTGTCCCGTTTCATAAATGCAAATCAGACACATTTTCCGACCCAAAATGAAAATTCCAAGCCAACGACGAGTATAAAAAAACCCGACATCGCTTGCCCTTTTTCCACAAACTTTTCTCCGTTTTTTTCAATTCTTTTTTTTCTGCCTTTTTACTCGAGTCTCACTTTGAAAAGCGAAATTTATTTTTGATTAGGAACACCCCAGCTGAGCGCTCAATACCCAACCACACACACAAACCCCGCCCTTGTGCTATGTTTGCTGCCCATCATCATCATCATAATCATCATCACCAACCCTGAGCACAAGCCAAGCCAAATGGGGGCCAGCTCTTGGCGGTCCCGAAGACTTTACCATGCCTGGTTGCCATGACGCTGACACCTAGCCGCAATGTCCCTGGCCCGGGAGCAGTTGTACCCTCCACTCCACTCCACTCTACTTCACTCTACTTCACTTCACTTCACCCCAAGCAAAAAAAACCAACAACTCTGATGTTGTTCCGTAATCCGCCACGTAAAGCGTAAACTGAGCTCGCGTCGGCAGCGTCGTTAGCGCCGTCGTCGTCGCCGTCGTCGTCGCCAACTGTAAGGACATCTTTGTATTATTTTCAACATTTAATTTGTTGCCGGCAACAACGTAGTGGGAGTACGAATTGGACGTCCACCCTCCAACCTCCACCGCACTTTCAGTTTGTTACTTTGTTTCACATTTTCGTTACCAAAAATATATAAAATAAATAAAAACGCTCAACGCTAAGACGCACCCCGCCCCTTGTAACACCCAACGTCACAGAAGAAGTGTGTGTTCCCTCGTTTGCGCTTATGTAATAACCTCGAATCTAATTACTTGTTGACAATATCGAGTGGGGTATGCCCTGAATACCCGCTAGGACACAGTTATTATTTTTTTTTTTATTCGTAGATTTCGATTTCATTGCCTGGACAGCTATTGCGTATATGGGGTGTTTGGGGGTGGGAGGAACTTAATTGAAAGACTATACTTTCATATTATTGTTAGCAATGATGAATGTCTTTGGGTGGCATTGCGAAATCGGAACATGAATTAATAAAAGTCTGCCATAGAGGGGAAACATCCGTCTGCAGTCTTTGTGCTTACAAATGGTTATCTTAAAGGTGGGATGTTAATGCCCAGAGGGTTACTAACCATCCGTCTCTTCACAGAATCGACTCATATATTCTTCACTTTTAGCACCAGTTCTCACTAGACCTGTTGTGGAAGTCATAACTTTGGCATCTTATGAGCATATATCTTCCCACCCTTAAGGTGAATTTGAGTCAAAGTTTTCTTCTAACCCCACTTCTTATTTTTTTTTGCATATACTTCGCGGCAACCTTTCATATTATGCAAAATAGCAGTCCAGGCACTTGATGAGCGGCAAACGAAAATAAAAAAACCCAACGAAAAACCCCTTGAAATCGAAATGAAAAGAGAAACAGAAAGGGGTGTGTGAAGGGTGAGCTACCCAGTATGCTTTTTTAGACCCAAAAGTAAACTTTTTGGTAGCCCATTTGGCAGCAAAGCGACACACACAAAAAAAAAAATATAGAAGTATAAGTATGAAATATACAAAAAGAATGTAAGGAAAAAAAACCGAAAAGGGATCGGTCCTCAAGCAGGGTGTGTGTGTGGGACTGATGTGAGGTGAACCATGCGGCATATCCTTCATTAAATCGAAGAACAAACGAGCAGACAAGCAGCATGGCGTCGTCCAGAACCCAAGCCAAGAGCTAAGCTGAAGGGTGAACGTTGCCAGCCAGCTAGCTAAAAGGAAGCATAGAACAAGGAGAAGGAGAAGCAACACACATGTACCGAGGCAGCCCACACTCGTTCCATAACATTTGCTTCCAGTCAGGCGGATTTCTTTCATTTTAGTTTCCCGTTTCTTTGCTGCCTTGCCCATCGTCCCCCACTTCTTTGGCGATGTGAGGAACCCTCTTCAAATGTGTGTTGCCTTTGGCCTGGCATGTGGCATGACGTCGACGCCGGACCCCCACAAACAGCACCCAAGCACTCACTGCCGTTGGAGCAACAACGTTTCAAATTCAACGACGAGAACGACAACGACAATGCTGCTACACAGAGTAGGGGGAGAGGAGTAGTAGAAAAAAAAAAACGAAAACTTTTTCTTGGCATTTGTTGAACAGGAAGCAAAGTCGAGGTGTGGGTTGAGGAAGATTTTCGGGCAAAAAAAAAAAAAAAAGGCGGCGTGCCAAGCTAGAAGAATGAGCTGAGGCAGCGTCTGATGTGTCCTGGGCTTGGCTCCAGCCCTTGGCTCGCCCTCGTACACGAAATGGGTATAGGGAGTTGTGGCTGTAGCCGCTGACTGACTGACGAGCGAGCTTGCGCGTTTTTCGTTTTTTGGGTTCTGGCACTGTGAATAGCTGGAGGTTTGTATTTGGGCAAGGCCGCTGGATATGCCCAGGGACCAGTTTGTGGGGGAAGCGAAGGGTCTCTTTGGCATGTGTGAGTTTGAGTTAGAGCTCAGGTCCCATTCGCTGGGGGGTTGCGCTGCGGTAACCATGTCGCCTGATAAGACACAATGGACATATCAAATTGTGGCTTAGCTCATGTGTGCCAGGCCCCAACTGTCCCCCCAAACCCGTCCAGCCCAAGGGGCGTTTTGCCTTGGGGCGCGCCTGTTTGTTACAAGGTTGGGGGGTTCTGTTCCGACATGCCAGCCAACATGAGAAGAAATATATAAATGGAATTTATGTTGGTGCAACCCCCTGGTCAAAGAGAAGCATTTGCTTTATGTGGGAACCAGTTCAGCGACCAGTTCAAGCGAACTCCTCTAATAGCTAACTAGCGAACGCTCTACACAAAAAAACGAAAAAAGCCAAAAACCCCCTCTTATAATATATATTTCTTGCCAAGCCCCAAACACGCAGGCCACGCTACCCCATCCATGTCCTCAACTGTCAGTTGATGAACGTCAAGTGCTGTGGAAAACATAATGCGCGTAGCATGAAATGAGTTTTGATATGTGGAGTGTATGACAAAGACTGACATTTGCCATTTGCAGCTAGGGACAATTTTATGGCCTCAGGCTATTTGGTAACTAGCTGAATAAAACATACAAATCGTTGGTCAAAAATAGCTAAACTATCATATTGTTAGGCTCAGGTGAATGAGACTTAAGAGATGATTATAAAAATAGTTTATAATTTATGCTTCAGTTTAATTCTTACTGTTTTCGGTATATCGACAACAACTGTTCAGCGTCTTCCAAATCGTTTTATCTTCCTGTTTATCAGTCCATGTGGCTATAACCTCATTCTCTAACGACACCAGCTCCCTCTCAGCTGTTAGCCCACCCCTTTTATGACGATTATTTTTATACACCCTAAGCCCGTCGTTGGCTAAGGTCTCGACAGTCTCCTTTGACGCCCACACTCTCAAAGGAAGAAAACTTTGCTTGGCTGCTACCAAAAATTTTTGCAATTGCTTTAGCACACCACCACCACAACCCCTGGCACCACTAGCACCACATACTTCGCTCTGTGCCTCAACATTTGCCAAGCTTAGCGCAATGGAAAAGGATTTTTGGTCTTTTATTGCACGTCAGGACTTCTTGCCTGGCCGAGCACTTTTCCTGGTACTGGTCCTCTGTTCTTGGCAACTGCTACCCCGCCCCACTGCCTGACTGCCTGACTGCTGTGTTCCTGTCCGTTGCCTTGGCCATTATGCTGCTGCTGCTGCAGCAGGAGACGTTGGAAAAAGAATTTAACGTTTATTGCTTGCGCCAATGAGCTAGTTCTTCTGATGCTCCTTTGCCTCTCCTCCTTGCCACTCTACCACTCTCCAAATGCTGCACAGTCCTTTCAGCATTTTGTCGGGCGCCAACTTGTCCCCGTTCCCCTTGCTCTGCGACCACGACGTTATCCTTGGCCCGACTCCTACCTAAGCTACTGCTCCGGCTCCTTTTGCTTTTGCTTTTGGGGTTTTCTTTGGCTGCCTTTCGTCCTGAGGAGCGCCATCTTGTTGTTTTGCTGAAATGCGAAGGACATTTGATGTAATGATGCCTGGAGGCAGCCAACACTGACTCTCCTATGTCTGTATATGGTATGTGTGTGTGTGAGTGCCATCAGGCAATGTTAGGCAGGGACCGACAGGGGGTCCTGGCGTTCTGCTTGCTGCTTTCTTTTCGCAAAAGGCTCTGTGGGGGCCGTTGGCTCGCCGCCTGCGCCTTTTGTTTGAGTTCACTTAAGTTCAACGCTTGGGTTCTTGGGTCCTGGGTCTTGGGTCCTTCTACTTGTGCCTTGCCTTATATATTTTTTTTTTGCGCACAAACTTTTACTGCTGCTTTCATTATCCTTTTGGCGTATCCTTGGCAGCCACTGACTCATGTGGGCGTCTTCGAGAGAAGTCGCCGTCGCCAAGGCACAAAAAAGAAGAAAAATAAAATGAGGGGGGCGAAAAAAAAGCAAAAACACAAGTGAAAGCAACGTGGAAAAAATAAGATGAATTACTTCTTTTGGCTGCAGCGCCAATGACCAACACCCCAATTTTCCCACCGCTCCGCAAACGCTTGGCTGAGATCACGGTTTTCTAGTCCAGGACCCTCGCCAGCTGCCCGGTCGGTCATCAATTTTCGTTCTGGACGAGGGCGCAGCTTTTGCAAAGCTAGAAGATGTCCGTTTCATTTTTGGCGTTTGGGGCTGCACAGGGGCAGGAGCAGCTGACTGGCGGTCTTAGCAACCAAGTCAGGCTGCGGGTCCACAAGCAGGAGTAGAAGCAGGAGCAGGAGCAGGAGCAGGAGCAGAAGCAGCATAAGCAGTCGCTAGGAGATTAGATTTGATGGGTTTTAGGTGCCGGCATTGCCACAGAACGAAGTAGCGCATGTGTCCTGCTCTGGTGTCCGTTTTCATGTCTCAAGCTTTCTCGTGCAGGAATATGTCTTGGAATATTATGTCCGCACACTTTTTGCTGCCACTGTAACTTCATCTATTGTCCACGTTTGCCCTCCCCCCCTAATTCCTGCTTGGCTGCATGTTATTCTACTTCATTTTTGGTAGTCCTCGCAATGCGGACTATTCTATCTGCTATCTTTAAGATAGAGTTTGAGTTCGAGTTAGGGTGTTGGAGCATTGCCAGAGCTTCTTTAAATGTCCAAAGTGCCAAATGTGCAAGTTGTCTATGAATTAAAACATGAAACCTCGGCAAAATATAGTCAGAGTGCAAAATATTTTTAATATTAGCAAGATCCTAACGTTCAGATCAGAATTTAGACGATAGGACTTTAACAAACATCTAAAATGCATTAATATCAACTCATTGAAAATGAACTTCATTCGCGTTGATGTAATGTGCTTCTGACTAACTACTAAGCAGAGAACCTTGAAGCTTATTATTTGGTACGTTCCAGGAATAAGTCATTAGCTGGCAATGGGTGCACCGCTCAACACACACATGTAATTAGAAACCCTTCAGCGAAAATGTTTGCTTGATTTGATTCGCCATAGTTTTGTCCGTTTGCAATGATTATATATAAAAATCCAATTCCATTTATTTGCTTCAATCAATTTTAATCAAGCACAACTTTGGGGCAAACTCGCACTTTGCCCGAAATTTCTAAAGCCAAAGACGACGACGTTTACCACACAACCAAACACACATACGCCACATTGACTCCCACTCCTGGGTGGGTTTTTGTGAAAGGGGGGGGGGACGGTTTTATCTTCGGGTTATTACCGCTGAGTGTTACCACACAAAATAATGCATTAAAGACGACAAGCAATAGGACAGAGTACAGCAGCATCAACAGCTGTGGCGACGAGTGCTGCGTCACGGGGTTGGGGCACTCGGCACTAATACGACTTTTCAACCCCCAACGAGTGGCGAGACAAAAACAACAACAACATGGCATTGCCCTGACATTGCAGCAGTCAACCTGCTGTGCGTTACAAAGTGCAATTCACCACCCCCAACCTCCCTCACTCCCACCTTGCTAACATTTACATGTGTGCTTAGAGTTACCCCACAAGAAATTTATGAGGCCTGCTTGAGTGGCCAAGTTTGAGTTTTCTTGGGCCTTTGACCAATACTAAAAGCTTATAGGCCTGTGCCTCAAACTTTGCATTTTCCTATTTTCTATTCCAATTTCTATTTCTATTTCTATGGTAGTATATACCTTATATCTTAGGAAGTACACAACAAAAATGCATTGCATACTTACAGACGGCGCCTGCTGAGGCATCTTAAAATTTAATGAAAATCTGAAGCTTACACACACACACACACACACACAAACACTCACATGTAGGAACACACACACACACTCGAAAACTGCACATTGTCTGAGTTGTGCCGCCTGCTTCTCCAAACTTCCTCATACTTCATTATTATATGCCCAAAAATCTATATACACTTCTATTTATGTGCTTGTGTTGGTTATCTGTTGTTCTTGTTGTTGTTGTTTTTTGTGCTTGTCAGAGCCTGCAATAATAAGTTTTCCATGCACTTAATGTCAAGTAAACAGAGAGCAAGCTTCTTCTGCTTCTTCTCCTTTACCTTCAGAGCTTCCCCCTCAACTCTTACTTCAAAGAGACACTTAAGGTGCAAGCTAAGTTTATGCACTTGGAAAAAAATACTATGAAAATGGTTTTTAATGGTTGATTAATAACCACAATACAAAGATTAACATTAATACATTTTCTCGGATCTTGAGATTAAATGAGAATAGTTGCAAGAGAGGTAAAATTTATAGTTTATATTTTTTTTTAATTTAATGTTGATTTATAAGTATCAACGACAGCAAACATGTATTTAACGCCTTACAATTTTAAGATTTTAAAAACATTTGATTGGATTTTTGTTTCCTTAAATTTAGTATGTTTTTGTATTTTCATTTTTTTCGTGTAGCTACGAACTTGGCTTGCATTTTCGGCTGCTCAGCTCGGCACACACACACATACAAACAAACAAATTTACTTACTCACACACATACACAATGGGGGTCCAAGCGGTGGGTCCCACTTTTGCATAGTTTTCAGCAGCACATTACGCATACGCACAGTGGCATGACCTAAGCCATGAGCAGCCTGCCCTCGCATCTCCCACTCAGTCTTGGATGCAACTGCAACGGCAGCTGCAACGACTTCTTGTTGCAATTTTCTTAAGATTTCTGTCAAGCATGCCACACTGCTTGCACACAGCCAACGGGCATTGCAGGTCTCGCTCGCACCTGTTCAAGACGTCCATTGCGTTGTCTTTGGCCAAAATTTGTTGCTGCTGCATTTTCTTAAAATTTTCTGCAAATATGTGAGTAATTGCAGCACGTCTCAGCCTTAGCCCTGGCTTATGTGCAATGCATTAAGAAGAAGCTTTCGAATATACCTAAGCACAAATATATGTAAACATTAGATGTATATATACTGTATGTATGTATGTATTTGTGTATATATTTTGTCGGGCTCGTATATTTTGCAATTTTCGTGTTTCCTTTTGTCAACCCGCCTGAGACTTACATGAATAACTAAAATTTTAATATATGTTTATTAAAGTACTCCTAAGTAGCCAACGGGTTGGTAGCGGGACGTCTATGGCGTGTGGGGGGAGATTGTGCAACTTTTGATTGGTCATTGATTGTATACTTTTGGCAGGCACTGTTTGGCTGCATTAAAATTGCAACGTCTTGTGTTGAGCAGTAAAAACGATTCTGCCCATTTTCATTTTCTTCAGCTTCTACTTATTCATGCACATTAGACATATACATATCAGCAAATAAGCAGCTAATACGATATGCTCGTTAGGCTCACAAAATTTCTAATATATGTGTACATACTACTACTACTACATACTACCAGTTGGTCACAAACGAGACGAAAAGTTGAGAATTTATAATAATTAAATAAGAAAATTTGATGGGTGGACTTCGTCAAGCAGAAACTGTTGTTTGCTGTGTGTAAATGTGGAAATGGTGAGAAAGACAAAGGTATTATAATATTAAAGTTGTTCAGAGTTCAATGTACTCTAAAAACTTAAAATATTAGGCACAAATTGATTGATAATCATTTTAAAGATGTATACTGAACTTTTAAGGATTCTTTGTACGTTTTGATATTATCTATTGAAGATGTGATATCTTGATGCTTCTTATCATTTAAAACAGTACATTTGCTTTCGTGGATAAAAATACCAATTTGTTAACTATGATCAGAGTGAGGAGTGAAGAGGGATACAGTTGGTTCATATATCTAAGGCTTATAAAATGATGATATGAAATCATATCAGTTACCAAAGCATCACTAGATGGTTATTCCATTATATATATTTTTCGAAGTGTTTATTGCTTGTTTTATTCCCTTCTTCATTTTATCGCATTCAATAGACATATTTTGTATTATAAGTCCGATGACATGGATGGCACAAGTTTTTTATAAGTTCTTAAACATGTGCTGCACTTATAGGTCTTAGGCTTACGTTAGCTTAGAAGACGAAAAGAACACGTTGAATCAAAGATTGAAGCTTTAAAATATTTAATTTAAATATATCTAAATAAATACTATGTGTGTTAAAAAAAACCTGAATTATTCAAAAGTATGTAGGACTATTACAAATTTAACATTATTATTCTATACATCGTTAGCAGTTCTTTGTTTCATTCTGTTCTTAATTGCTTAATTTTTATAATGTTTGATGCCTAGAATACTTCATGCTTTATAATTTTTAACATATCAACCATAAAGCTTACTAAAAACGCGATTATAGACCACACCCACAACCAGAACTATAGCTGATTAACCAAATCTGTCCATTCAGCTGAGGTACAGCACATATTATACACTCCACACACACACACACACATGTAACACGTTTTGCCTGGTTTGTTCGACTTGCTTAACCTACCTCAACGAAGTGTAAAGCCCAAACAAAACCAGGCGTGCAACCGGGGCCAAAACAAACAAATGCAGCCAATAGGAATACGGGGCTGTGGGCTTTGGTGCTGTGTGTGAGCTATCATGCCACAGTCATAACCATAACTGTGCACTAAGCTAAATACCATCTACACCATTCTTGCCACTAACCACTACCCCGCTCGACCGCTCTCTCCCGCTACCCAGCTGGTACAGTTTATGGCCATACTCACCCGTAAAGCGTTGCCAATTTTTGGAACGCGCGTCAAAGCAGAAAAAACATTGGACACAATAAAAGTTTTGTAGGCGCGTTTTGAATACGGTTGCGTGGTGGCAATGATGGCGGTTAGTGTGGGCGATAGGTGCTGAGGGATTTTAGGGTTGTGGGTGGGTGCCTTTGACTTTTTTCTATTCGGAGGGGGCTGCCGCTGGCGCAAAATATTTCGATCAGGCGTAAAATGTGCGCAAAATTCAACAGAATTTTTTTGTGCAACAACTAAAAGAGTACAAAGGGAGCGAGGTTGGTGGGAGGAGGGATGGGGATGCTGCATGTACTTGTGTGCGTGGGTGTATATACTTTATTATTTATTATAAACACACACAGACACACACAGTGCAGTTACTGTTATTGTTGTTGTCGCAGCATTTGGTCAAGCGCAAAAAATAGACAAAATGCAAGCGGCAAAAAAATACGAAAAATAAATTCAAATAAAATGTTCTATATACAAAAATTGCTGTTGCCTGCATGGCTCTGTGAGTGTGTGTGTGTGTAAGTTTGTTGTAGAATGGGTCACATAGATGCAGTTTTGCGTAGGTGTACATTTTTTAATATTCGACCGTGTGTGTGAGTGTGTATTTGTGGGCTTGTGATATTTAGTTTGCTGTTAAGCTGCTGCATCAGCCAGGGCTGACAGCAAGCATGGCAAAGATTAAAAATAGGAACAACTTGTAAAGAAATATGTAGGGAAATGAGTCTCGGATATTTTACTCAACTTATTTCTCTTAAAACCAACATTCAAAAGAGATTTTTATTGAAGAACGGGAGTGATCTTGAAGATCTTGATGATTGGTTTCTTAAAATATAAAAATAATCGAGCTTAAGAAAAGAAAATGGATAAGAATACCTTACTTAAAGGATTATCATGTTCAAGTATACAAAACATTAGAACACCAAATTATCTAAAAAACACCAATTTGATCAAAATACCAGTAAGTCTAGCCATTGTAAGTATAGCGGTTTGTTAGTCCATGCCTGGTTCTTTTAGCCATTTGGTTGCCATGTGGCACCATTTTTCCACCACCCTGCCCTGTGTTATCCAGCACCTTGCCCATACCCATACCATTTAAAGCTTAAGTGGCAGATTTTTAATTGAATTGGCTGCAGTTGCAGTTGCTGCACTTCCTGCTGCATTTTGGACCAGCCACAACCCATGACCCAAACCACAAGCTGCTTGTCCCCAAATACCTCACCCTTTGGGCCTTGCCACAATTGAATTTTTTTGCCATATTACTAACCATTTGGTTTTGTTTTTGCATTAGTTTTGCCAGCCTACAGCAAAAAAAAAGCACAAAAATCGTCTGACATTTAATACATGTTCCATTATATAAACGCGTTTATACATATATACAGATATCCATATATAGGCATATTAACGCGGTAGTGTGGGTGAGCATGATAGTCGGTGGAGCGAGGTGGTGTGGCCAGCCCCCCGCTGACATTTGAAAATAGAGGCGGCTGCGCATTTTATGCTGTTCGCTAATGTTTTTTGTGTTATTCGTTTCTTTTTTTTTTAGTTGCGCATTTTTGCAATTTATATAAATATTTTATGTATTATTTATTTTATATATAATATTCGTGAAATTGTTTTTTGTTTTGTTTTTTGTTTTTTCCTTTTTGTGCTTTATAAATATTGCATTAATTTGTTTTTATGCGACTTTTTGCATATTCGCATTTATGCATTTTTGATGAAATAGTTTTTGGATTTCGCACAGCTAATTTTGCCTCCAAAGCGGGTGTTAAAAAATCAGTTGAATTCATGCATCAAACATATATTTTTTTGCAAGATTTACGATGTATACAATGCGATTCTAGGCCGTAAGTTCGAGCATCTAAAATCAATTATATCATGCATTAAAACATTGCAAGACTCGGCAAATATTTTATGTATTTAATTATTTAGTGTTTGTAAAAAATATTAAATACAAAATTCTAATTAATGTTTGAATTATTAAAATAAACCACATAAAAATGTTTGTTTTTCATTATAAACAACTGAAATATTTATTTAGTATTAAATATTATTTAATCAAACAAATTTAATAAAATAAAAGTATGTTTCGCTTTTATTTAAAGTGCTTATATGTATGCTTCATCGCAAAATATGATAAGTTTGAAAATCTTTCTTCAACTTTATGTTAATATACTTTTAAATACGTTCAATGTTAAGTTCTTCGTCTAGCTTGTAATACCCATATACTGAAATCTATAAATATATATAAAGCTCAACCAAGTGACACTTCTCTGGAAAGGTCAGCCGGGTATAACTTACCTAACCTAAACTCAAATTTGAAGAAGTTTATATGAAAAGCAACAGAAACTAGTCTTAATGTCAATCAAAAACAATATTTGTATATGTTAATATATATTGTAGCTCTTTCTAACTAATTAGCCAACCTTTAGTCCTTTAAGTTAAAGCCAAACCAAATCAATAATATCTTAGTAATAATAAGTACATTAAATGTTGACATAATTATCCATTGATAATCCAGAAAATGAGCTTTAATATGCTACTCAGCCAGCTGCATTCGGAATAAGCCACACTGCAAAGTCGTTTAAATGCATAATATTATCTTAACAAATCAATTGTCTGACTCATTAACCACTGAGCATATTCATTAACCTAATTATGGCAAATGCCACTTCGCAATTCACAAGATGACTGTTTATATATATATATATGTATGAATATGTATATACTTGTCGCCTAGTGCAACAGTTTCTTGCAGGACTCGTGTCTTGTGGCAAATGCCCAAAAGCGCCGCATGAGTCAAGTTAGCGAGCTTTAATTATATATTAGCCAATTGGCCTGTTAACTTAAACACTTTGACTTCTAAATGCTAAAGACAAACACCCGCACACACACACACATATAAACATATTTATATACATAATATACATTGAAGGTGGTTATATGAAACTTGCAAATGTGATGAGCGCCGTCAATTTGGCTGGCTAGTTGTAGACGAGGTCGAGGCCTCTTCATACACATCATTGTCCTTGCGGTCCTTGTTGTTGTGGCCGCCTCGTCGGCTTTTGGCACGTGTTGAATGCTGTGCGAGACGATGACAAACATCATGATAGCCATTATAACTGCTATAATAATCAACGGCAACGGCTACGGCTACGGCAATAGCAACGGCTTTTGGCTATACTTCGTGGCCACAAATGCTAAACAATGGCGTGTGGTCCTTTGCCTGATTTTCGGCACTGGGATGGGAGATGAGCAGGCTATTTGATGCTTTGGAGCTGTTGACATATTGAACTGTGCAAAGATGGGAATCATGTTACCTACCCCACACATTCGTTCACTTCCAGCCACCCACACAATTTAGTTTTTTTCATTTCTTGTTTTTTTCGAACATTTTTGATTGCTCACCCTGCCACCCAAGCACATCCCTTCAATTTTAGATGGGGTACTATCAGACAAACCTCTCACTCCTCCATGAGATTCTCGCCACGCCACAGATATTTTGGTCAGTTTGGCGTGACGAAGAAAAAACCAAAGAAGCGAAGAAGCAGAAAAACGCTGTAGACAATCATCAAATAACTGACAGTCCAATCGACGCTTGAAAGCATTTCCCTTCCATTCCCTTCACACTGCAACTGCCCGTTCCAAGTTCACAGTTCCCTTTTCCCTGTTTCGAGTTGAATTGCGTTGGGTTTCGTTAGCTTTTCTTCTGTTTTTCCGTTGGAGATTTATTTTTTTTTGTCCATGTGGTTCAGTGTTTTGTGGATTTTTAGGAATTGAGCGGAACAAGTTTTTTCTGCGGTCTCGAAGAGACTGATTTCCAGCTGTTGTCAAACCTTGAATTCAATCATTTAACGGATTTAAATTCTAGGAATTCCCCAGATATAGCAGGCAAAATACAAATATATTCACACAAATATTTTTTTTGCAAGCTTCTCAGCAAAGCTGTTAATAAGGAAAAAAAACATTTGCCTAAAAAGTCCAAAAATTTTTTCTATCTTTAATTTAAGATCTTACAGTTTCTATAAAGCGAGATAAACAGGATGTTGTAAATATAGTTTAAGCAAAGAATATCTCTAGGGATACTTTTTAAATCAAATAATTTAGGTACTATTCACATATTCAAGCTTCACTTGAGTTAAGGCATTGGCTACTTTTGCTTTTACTTAAGTGTGATAATAGACTTGTATTTAATTTATAGACCTTATTAATATTCACAACCGCTTTAAGCACAAATACGCTGTATTGCTATATCGTTGACAATCGTTGCATAAATCTAAATGATAAAGACAATAACCTGAACGCAAATCAACGGCAAACAAGGCGAAGATGTGGCCACATCGCAGACAGCCCCCTAAGCCCTTGGGGCGACAATGATGACACACAAGCCGCAGCCCTTAGCACTCTTGTTTTTGTTGTTGTTGTTGTTTTCATTTTGGCCAGGCCAAAGAAGAAAAACAAAAATCAGTGAAGTTCTATGATCAGACGACGACGACAGCAACTACGCACTCTAAAGACAAAACTCACAAAAAAAAGAGAGAGGAATTTTTAAACATTGTCGACAGAGCTTCCTGCTGAGGGTAGGGAGGGAGTACGCTCAATAAACACGCACCGTCGGCCAAGACCGACCTCAACCCTCTAAGCTAAGCATTTCTTTTGCCAAAGGTAGACATTGCCCAACGCTCTTGACCCTTTTTTCACTCACACCAACATCAAGAGTAAAATATAAAAAAAATATATATATATGTATATATATATAAAATGAGACTGAATCCGCCAGTCGACTTTTTTTCTATCTCTCTCTCTCTTGCTTGCTCTCCATCTCTCTCTTTTATTCTTTACAAAAAACTTCACGCTGCCCAAACCAACAAAAACCCACACCCAGCGTCGACTTCTCAACCCCCCACGCTGCTCGGCACACGGCATCAGACAAGCGACAACAACGTTGTCCACTTTCGCACCATCCTTCCCTTACCTCACCACTCACACCCCTCGTTCTCTCTGTCTCTCACTCGGCATACGCACAGAACAAGTCGCGGCTAGTCCATACCCCCCGCTCAAGCACCCTTCCTTCACCCTGCTGCTCCTCCATGGGTTGTCCCTGCCAACGCTGTACAGCAGCAGCAGCAACAACGTTGCCGGCTCATCGTATATTTTTCTCATTTATTTTTCAAGCTCCCCAACTCCTCTCGGCCAACTTCGCCATCGAACACAACGCCCATCCGCCCAAACACATACCCAACCCAAAATGCCGCAAAGCATGCTTTATTTTTTGTGCGTTTTTCATATCCGAAACGCCGACGAGCACCCTGCCAACCCATACGCCCCCCTGGCCACCCCTCTCGCACACGACGAACCGACCGATCCCAACCGGCCTTTTTTTTCACCATGCCGGCGAAAGACAAAAGCAACAACAACACCTCACACTCACAAACACACACACACACATACAAACATTGCCCACTCTCAGCCTCTGGTGCCGCTCTCAGTCACATTGTTGCTGTTGTTGTTGTTGTTGCTGCTGTTGCATTTTTGTTGGCGACGCGCAAAAAAAAGCAACAAAAATAATTGCCATTCCCCTTCCCTCCGAAACACACACACACACATACACAAAAACACCATACTCAATCCACCATTTACTCGGCAACACCTCACACTCCTTTCCACCCATCCATCCATCCACCCACCCACTCACTCACTCACTCACTCAGTGACTGACTCCCAAACCATTCACAAAACTCGGCACTCAGCTGTTTGTCAACTCATCTGCCGTCGCCATCCGCTGTTTCTCTCATTCCCCCGATTCGCGTTGCTTTGGTTTGGTTTGGTTTGGTTCGCTTTGCTGTGCGCCCGTCGCTCTGTGTTGGTTCGTTGACGCCGCCACCGTCGCAGTTGCCGTTATCGGCGTTTCTCTGTTTTTGTACTCATATCCCTTGACTCGACCATGGATCCAGTCGCCCAGTACACACAGCACACAGCCCATTGCCCGTCGTCGTCCGAGCGCACATTGTGTTGCACACTTTTTGGCATTTGCCTTCCACACGCACGTTCCGCGTTCTCCATGTGCTTTTTGGCGGCGTCCCACATTCATTTCGCCTTGCTTGCGCGCATGCCCATCGCTCTCACACGCACGCTCTGTGCTCTCAGCATGTGTTTGGCTCTCTTTTGCTGCCGCAGTCGGCGTCACAGGCTCTAGCCGCTAGAAAACGCATTTGTCTGTCTCTGTTTTGGTCAGTCAGCAGTTGGCTTTCGTTGTGTTTGGTTTGCCTCTGGTTGAGCGCTCTTAACATTGAGAACAAATCACATTCAAATAATCTCAAAACAACCGTTAGCCGTTTAGTGTGCCAAAAAGTTCGCTTGTTGCATTCGCCGCGAATTACCACAACAACAACAATAATAACAACAAATAAAAAGCAAATCAAAACCTAAACAATCTTTAAGTGTTTACAAACAAAACAAATAGAAAATCAAATATATATTTTGAAGCGCGCCAAAAAAATCATTGTTGGATATTAGTGACATTTTGATTGATATCAAATCAACAATAGTGAACAGTGTTTAGTGCTAAAGATTCAAATAAAAGTTGCCTGCTGCATAGCAACTTTGATATTATCGAGTTTTGGCAACGTTTGCGTCAATTCAATTCTTTGGTTTTTGGTCAATTTCATTACCCACAGCAGGCAATCAAAAAATTTGCCAAAATTCCGAAAAATCCGAGAAAAACACCAAAAACTTCGACACGTACCGCATCGGCAACCGGTGGCGGTGGCGGCGGTGCTGGCGGAGGTGCCACCACCAGCACGAAAATGGCATCTAAAAGAAAAGCATCGGTGTTGCTGCACAAGGTTAGTGTTCAGTGTCCAACCCCATCCCACCCACACAATTTACCCCCTAGAATTATTTCTTATAGATCGTGACGTCAGAAACACAAATTGTTAAAATTATTTTTTAATATAAAAATTCTACACACTGAGATATAAGAAATCAGTAAAAAGTCGGTTTAAAAAAAATGTTAAGCCTTTTTTGTCGATTTTATTAATATTTATTTATGCTTCGCTTGAAATCAAGGCCTTCTTTGAAATCTTGCATTCAAGAGATTTACATATATTTTTGAAAAATTGTCAGTGTTCTTCTGGAAACGATCAGATAATTCTCAGATGAAACCCTAACCGGTGTTTAGCAGTAGTTCATTTCCAAATAATTTTTAATTCCACAGATCATAATCGCTATTTCTTTATCTTAGCAATCGCAATTCAGGCTCCACTATAGTTTTATCTTAGTATATGTTCACAACAATCAAGTTACTTTCCTAGAAAGATTTTCATTATTGCTTTTTTGAGAAGACCATGACTTTGAGCCCAATCCCACAATTCGTTGAATTTTCGTCATCTTCCTTCACCTAGACGCATATGAAATCAATTTGGACCCCATGCAAAGTCAGACATTTATTTTCTTCCACATTCTTTTTTTTTTGTGGCAACCTTGGACCACCAGCCGCAAAGCAAATATCCACCTTCTTAGCGAACAAAAAAAAAAAAAAATTCAGAATGAAACGTAGACAGTTGCGAAAAATATTACTGATACGGCGCGTTGGCAGGATTAGCAGCAGCATCATAAGAAAACCTGCTCATAATGCCGATTTCGATGAAATGGCGCCTAGACAAGATGTGGAAAGGGGATTAGGTGAAAGGCACACTCTAATGATATACGACAACGCGCTAACTGTATGTGTGTGTGTGTAGGTGTGAGTGTGTATATTGAGTATATATAGAAGCGCGAAGTGAGTTGACGTGTGTGTGTCTGCGTGTGTTTCATTTGATGATGGTCGTGGCAATGGGTGTCTGCGGCCCAAAATGAAACGCAACACACACAAACAAACATACACACACTTACCCCACACACACCCAATACACCACACAACACACACACACATACACTCACCCTTAGATGATACCCATTCCCCCACCCCCACCCAAAAAGGGGGCACATTTTGCCCTGCACGGTAATTCATCAAATGACGAAGACGCAAGGCGAAGACGAAAGGAGAAAGGCAAAGGCAAAAGCAAAAGCAACACCAAATGGCCGACGGGTTTGGGCAGCAGTTAGAAAGGGTGAGGGAATCGGGAGCTTGGGCGCCAGCGTTGCCGCCACAAAAGAAGTAAAGCTTCTTGAGCCAAATGCCGCCAACCGTCGCACCCGTCATCCCCTCACCCAACACAAAACCCGCAACCGAAACACACCCGCAAAGTCCAAAGACTGTCCAGCCAGCTCAACCAAGTTTATATGTGCTGCTTATACATTAATTTTGACAAGGGTATAACAGCTATTCCGTTGGGTTTGTTTTGAACTAAAGAATTCTGATATGTTGGCGTATAAAAACATGTATAAAAAGGGATAAATATTTAAATAACAATAATCAAGTGTTCAGAAAAATGTTTTTGAATTGAAAAATGTTAAAAAGATCAGTCAAAGGGTTGAAGAATGTGCTTAAATTTATCGTATATCGTATAATAATATCTGAAGCATTGTTTTAAATTATTGGCTAAAGATTGATATAGAATGTTATTACTTTATGATTATCTTAAATCTCAATTCAACTTTAACAATCTTTGCTTATTTCTTTAATTAGTTAATCCATATTGGTAAGAGTATATCAGATTCGAATTAGCTATAATGGACTCTATAGCTTGTTTGTTTATTGCAAATATGGGTGGGTCAGAGACCCGGAGATGGGGGGTGCACCAAGACGGGTCCCCCCTCAATCCCGGTAAGCAACAAAAGCATTGACTTTTGTATATAGTCAGCGGCATTTGTATATAAATAGTGGTGTGTGTGTGGGGTTGTGTCAAAGGCAACTTCAAACCAGGGACAGTTACGTTACAAACACACACACTCACATACATATGTGCATGGTTGGGAGTGTGAGAAATTGAATATGTCTTCTTGTACGTAGTTGTGTGTGTGTGTTTGGATGGTCAAGCTTTGTGCTTAAGCGCACATAAGCCGCCGCAGGACATCGTGTCGAAAACGTCTTTGGGTTTAATTTGTACCACGAATATTTCTACCCAAAAAAACCTTAAAGCACAGCAAAAGTTATCCCGATGCCAGGCATAACTTGTTATGCTTCTCAGCTGTAATCAAACATGATTTCAGTGACGCTGCAACTGCCAAGTTCTAACTCCAACCCTCTCACACCCTTTCATCTGATTTTTGGGGAGCACAAAGTTTAGATTGAGGGCTGTGGCGTTACGGTTACACATCTCAGCATTAGTGTCCCAGGCAGGCAGGCAACGTGCCAGGCGAATCGAAGCAGACATAGAGAGAATACCAGTCAATGTCGTCAACAACCAGGACCAAGACCAAGACCAGCAACATCAGCAGCACCAGTATCGAATGTAGAAGGAGGTTGCATCTTTTGCGACAACAACGAAGCGTCGAAGGCGAATGTCTTTCGACTTGGCTGTCTTGGTCTCGCATCCTCCTCCACCTCGGTTAGATGTTACGGAAAATTGCTTACGGTTTTTTGCACACACCAATACACATTTGAGCCCACACACACATGTGTGTGTCTGCCACACATGAATAGATCAGAGGGTGGTGGTGGTGGGGGATGGGTGATTTGGAGAACGGATCAGGAGCACCAGGAGGACCGAGGCTGGATAGCTGCTAGCAGCTCACATCATACAAACAGACAAGTTAGACAGCCCAAGACCCTCATCTGCTCATCCATAGCTCGAAAATAGAAATAGATGACAAGAAAAGCAACGAAGACATTGCTGAGTTAACTCCACCCCCAAAAAGGAATGGGGCACAAAATGATGGGGACAACGACAAAAACGACGAAGAAGACAACGACGACGACGACGACGACGACGACGACTTTGGCTAAGGGCAAGCGACAAGCTCGACGGGTTACATTTCGGGTGATGCCACACAGACACTGAGAGAATGAGAGTTGAATATATGTGTGTTTTAATTTGGGTTGGGAGTTGGGAAAGAATCAAAAATGATTAGGGAAACGAAATTAAGCATGATAGCCGTATAATTATAGCTTAGAATCAAGATCTGTGATTGACTTGAAAAGTTGTTTAAGTATTTGTTATTTGAAAGTGAGTTAATATAGATTTGATTCAATGAAAATAGTTTTCGGATTATTATAAATTCTTTCAAAATGTTCCTGATGCAGTATTATAATAGTTTTGGGCCCGTTTATGCTATTGACTGTCGTGTCAAGAATATTAACCTACAGCAACAAAAACATCCACAAGCTATTCGCAATCTTTTATAAGATTTTAGACATAATGTTTGACCATAAAGTTTTTTTTGTCGCCGTGTAGCTCATCACTAGCTTCTGGGCTTACCATACTCCCAGCTCCTTCGTCTACAACACATCCACATACACACCCATATAAATAACAGCCATCAGCTCAAAAGCTTCACCCCCCCCTAAACCATACTCCTACACACATACAACTTCCACAAAGAAGGCAAAAGCATCACATACTCTTGTTCACGAAAAACCTGCCATGGTACGAAGAACGTCTTTACGTACTGTCAAGCGCAAAACAGACAAACCTAGGTGGCGAGGCCACCGCCCACACCACATCGACACACACACACTTACCGAACTCCATCTTGGCCAAAATGAAGGCGCTGCAGCAGCAACAGCAGCTGTGGAAGGCAGCAGCAGCAGCAGCAATGTATTTCAGCTACAGCCACAATCAAAGTTGCTGCGAAAACTGAGTTAGAGGCGGGCACAGACTTAGCTCAGCCCCAGTCTTAATACACACTCACACACACACACACTTGCACACACATCTAGAAATCCCACATCACAAAAAGGATGCCCGACAAGCGACGCCGGCTCCCAATATACACACACACACAGACACACAAAAACAATGCCAAAAGTTTCTATACAGCATAAGAGTCAGAGGGTTGGTGTATAGGGAAGCTAAAAGAGGGGGGCAGCATGGGGGGTAGGTAAAGGCGCCTCACCTTCGTGCCAAGTTGCTTTTGCTTTTGCGCTTGCCTTGCCATGTTGCCAAGTCAAAGGCTCCATGCACTCTTGCCTCCCCTCCTCTCAATCTACCCATCTGCCCACAAATTGTGTGCTACACTTTTCGTAGGCACAGCCTCAAACATACATGTGTGTGAGTGTGTGTGTGTGTATGTATACGTATGTGTCTTCGACTTTGGCTTAGTATTTTTGGTTAATTTTCTTGCAGTTTTAGGTTACATTTTTGGCTTTTCCCCCAACCCTTCAAAGTGTGATGGCTGCCACCCTTAGACCCAGACCCCATACCACATATCTCTGCCTACCGCCTGCCTGCCTGCCTGCCCTCCAGGCCTTTCACTTGTAAAAGACGTTTGCTTAAAAGCCACCACACCAACAATACACACAAACTCATACACACTCACACACACATTTAGTTAGTTTGTGATGCTTTTTAGTGCCAGCGAACGAGACATCTTAAAGGGGTGCTCGCACACACACACACATATGGCAGCTGGCAACGTTGCCTCACCTCCATCCCCTGGCCCGTCTCCGTTTTTGCTTTCTTCCCTTTCTGCTACTGTCGCCAGCAGGCAGCATACAAATGAAACCCATGTCAGTTTTGTAGCAACTTCTCTCTCTCCCTTGCTCTGGCTTCCCTTCCCCCTTCCCGCTAGTTAGTGCCTTTGCCTGTGTCTGTGCTTCTTACCCTTCATTATGTGCCCGGTTTTTGTGCTGCTAGTTGTTGCTTTTTGCTGATGAGCTACAACGGTCCCCCCCCCCAAAAAAAAAAAAAAAGACGGAGGAAACGAGGAAAAAAGCGTAAGCAAAGCCAACAAATTTTTATGCTTTCCGCCTTTGTGCGCTGTTCATCAGCCGCATTTTACTTTTATTACTTGGGACAACGTCGTCTCCAAAACCAAAAAGGCCCCAAAAGCAACCAGAAGAAGTTTGCAGCTTAATGAAAATAAAGCCAGCCTCCTTCGAATATCCAATCCCCTATATTCCCTGTGAGAGCAAAAGCAAAGTCCAGCAATAGCCACACGATTGATGTGTAGTCGCGCTGCACACTTGAAGGCGTCGCCAGCCCTCCTTCCTCCTTCCACCTCCTCCCATCTACCCTTGCTTTTTGCTTAAGGTTATTGCTAGCGACAGTACGCGACTTTGTCGTCGTCGTCTCCAGCCTCTTTTGCCGTCGCTAGAGCGGTTTTTCTTGGCACACAAAAGCGAATTCAAACCCAAACCCAAACCCAATCCTCAGTCGATGTCTTAGCCCCACCTCCAAGCTACCTAATGGTCGCCCACTCGAATGCTCAAAACGCCAACACAAAACGATTCATCTTCTTGTGCTTTCAATCCCACCCGAGCCACACACACACACACACACAGCACATTGGAGCCAACTTTCCGCTTAGCTAAAACGTTGGCCTTCATTGTTGAAGCTACGTTTTCGTTCTTTTCTCTTTTTTTTCTGAGTTTTTTCTCTTTTTCGCTTTCCCTCCTCGATTTCTCATCCATTTTTCCTTTGCAAGATTTTTGGCTGGCGGCTTTATCTTTGGGGCTTGAGCAACGTCTTCAACGTTGCCTGATGCTGATTCACAGCGATGCCTGATGCCTGTCCCACATTCCCCCACCCCTCTCCATTCCCCATTCTTTCACTTCACTACGCCAAGCAGCCACATCGTCTTCACTTACAGTCCCTGGATAGCTGGGATAACAGCAAAAAAAAAAAAAAGGTTTCCGGTTGCGACTTCCTTTTGGGCTATAGCGTTTGCTCCCACCCCATCCTCCTGCGACCGTTCGGACACCAGAAGCAGCACACAAATTAGAGAACTTTGCAGGCAACGCTCCCCAACGGCTCTGGGCAAAAGTTGCGAGGAACAGAATATTGGAAAAAAATACGAATATTTTATATAAGTGGGAAAAGAGTAATGAAGAAGGGTAAAAGGTTTGCATTGCAGTCAAACATACAAGACAATCTTTGAGAAATTAGTAGAAACTCAAGAAATTTACTTGAGGAACAGACATGAATGGCACTATATTCTGTTAGTTTTTCTTAATACTATTACATCACCTGGTATCCACACACTTTAAGACTTTTATCATATATTGCCTGACTTAATCACAAGTTGTCTGTTCGCATCAAATAGGCAATTTAGTTTTGCTTTAAAACACAAGTCACACCTCCCGTTTCAGCCTACAACAAAATTAGCTATTGAGTGCACACGCTAGACACAAACGCCCCCTTACCATACCCCTTACCTTTCCTCATCCCAGTATACTAAGCAGGGTTCCTTTTTCCCTTTTTCCCCATTTTCTCAACATTGCTATTCCCATTTGCCCCCGCACACACTATTCCAATCTACTCGCTCACTATCTGGCTGGCAGTGCTAATGAAATACGCCACGTAGCGTGCGCCAGCAACTTTTGCCTGGCTCTTGGTTGCCGGCTCTTGGCTCTAGGGGTAGTTGTTGGATTCCTTCGCCCTGCTATTGAATTACTCAAGCATCGCAGTAGTCAGCAACGTCCTCGTCGTCATCGTCGTCGTCCTCGGGACCCCAGCTCAAGCAACTAGCTCAAGTCAGCAACATTTCAGCGAGGACGCTGTCTTGTACCCTTTCAACGCTCTTGTAAAGAGTGGGCGGGCCACAAGCCCCACCCTTCTCTCAGAGCTTCCCTCACAGTTGGCAGGCCAAAAAAAAAGATAGAAATGGGAAAAAAAAAATAGAATAGAATAGAATAGAAAGAAATATTTTTTCTGCAGGGGCTTTAACAAGAATATGCGCTTTATTTTCTACTGCCATGAAGTTGGCAGCTGGACTTTGGCTGGTGTGCCAGCGGCAAAGGTGGTTGCTATCTGAGACAAACTGTGGCAAGAATTGGCAAATATTTGCACTCCAAATATTGATCAAATATAACAAGATTTATTTTCAATAGATCATCACTAGTTTAACAGGCAGTGAAACGTATTATTCAGGAACGAGAAGAAATACCTAGTTTCTATATCATTTTGTTTATTTACAGAATACTTAGAATAATATTTCTGTACAGTAATAGGATTTGCAGCAGATTCAAATGGCTTAAAAAAATTAAAATTAAATTCTGTTGTAAAATTTGTTTCTATTTATTACTAAGCACTTTTTTTATAGCACTGTCAACAGAATTTCTGAGAACTTTTTTATAATTTAACCCTTTTTTTTAAATGCAAACTATTACCACTGTGCATCATCATCGTGTCGCTTGTCAGTTGTCTTTGATGCTGCCAGTTGTCCTTCACAATCCACACCCACACCCCTGTACTCCACCCTTTTTCTATTACTTACTCCCACGTTTCATCAACCCCTTCCTACTAGCATTTGCCTTGTCCCATTGTCGCTACCCACACACACACACACACACACACACACACACGGCACTGAATTGGGACTGCTAAAACAGCAGTAGAAGAAGAAGGACCAAAAGAAGCAGCTAACCTAACCCTTCATCAGCTAACCAACACCCATAGTCAGCCCAACCATACCCTTTTGGATGGTTACCCTTGGTACTACGGTCACTGTCCGCCCCGCTCCGCTACGCCCCGCCCTCTTTACTTACTTTGCCAGCGCAATTTTTATACAAAAATTTTCTTGCCATTTTCCCCCGCCTCTACTCTCGAGTATTTATTTGGAGTGAGGATGGAAGGAGACGGGGCACCCTCGTTCAGCGCGAAGAGTCACTTGGCAGTGGGGGTTTGGGTTTGGGGGTGGACGTCTAGAGGACTAGGGGACCGACCAAAAGGACTAAAGGACTAGTTCACGCGGACGTCGTCCGTAACGCTTTTTATTAGTGTATTTCAGTTGCTTCGCGTTACCGATGTTACTCCCCACAACACCCACTTCCAACCCGCTTGGTAGTCCTTGCTCATCAGCGTGTGGGTCGCTGCTCTGCCCGCCAACGGATTCTGTAGAGCTGCTGCTGCTGCCTTTGCACGTTTGTCCATTTTAAGTTCGAGCTCTGCCCGTGGCACTCATCCAGCAGCAGCAACAGCAACAGCAGCAGCAGCAGCAGTAGCGTTGAGTCCTTCAGCTGTTTGCCATAGTCCAACCCACACCCCGTCTCTCTGGAGAATCCTCTTCTCACCCCCTCAATTATTTTGCACCCACGCCTGCCTGCCAGGCAAAGTTTGTCTTGCGTTTCGTTTGGGTTTTCATTTTTTAGATTATTCCTTGCTTTGCTCAGTCCAACGATATTTTGTTCTCTGTGTGTGTGTGTTGGTGTGTGCTTTTTTTATATTTTACCCTGCTCTGTTATCATCCAGCTCTATGCAGGGGCTTGGCCGAAGCTAACGAGCATGTTACTCCTTTCCATGCCTTTCCTTTCGCTTTTATTATTATGCTTTGGCGCACATTCCAGCTAAAAACGCAAAAAAAAAATAGTATAAAAAATGAAAATGAAAAAAAGTTTTTGTACCGCTGCCACGTTGCCTGGCTACCCACCCGCCCACATTTCTGGACGCTGCAAAAGTTGCATGTTGGACTCGGACTCGGACTCGGATTGGACTCATAGAGAGACTCAGACTGGGGCCATATAAAATAATAACAACTAACTAAAAATCCGTACGCTTTAGCTGGAAAACCCTTTTGTTTTGCTTACTCTTCCCACTCTCTGCCCGAGAATACATAAGCCCGAAACTACTCGCTAAATAACAAAAATAAAATAAAAACCAGTAGAGGTAACAAAGAAACAACAAAAAATATTGAAAAAAATAGAATTTGTTTGGCCCCCGCTCGAATTCAATGCAAAAGTTTCGCCTTCTGACGGCAGCCCACATAAATTTCCTGCCCAGCCAGGAAAACGCCAACCCATGCCACCCACCTTGAGGCACTCTCATTTGGCTGTGCTGGAAAAGTTTAACAGCGCCGAGCGCCTCTTCCGTCTCCGCCCTTGTCGAGTGCTTTAGTGACCCCGACCGCTTGTTTGTCTTACTTTTGACCTCTATAAACGCGACGCCGGCGGAGCCTTTCTTTAGCAGCCGATAACATTGAATTAGAAAGCAGGCGAGCCAGCAGCTTCTGGCCAGAATTATAAAGAGCGTTTTTCGTGTGCTCAAAGATCAGCAGGATAAACTATAAACAGTTGCCTTTTGGCCATAATGAACTTGAGCTATGTCTACACTGAGGGATTACCTTAAAAAGAAAGTGATAATAAAGTGCAGGGCGCTTTCCTTTATAGTTTTAAAAACATTTAAGATGCATGCCTAATTTATTTTGTATAGTATTATTTGGTTGTATTGGTAAAATATATAAGAATTGTCTTAGTAAAAGCATTCGCATATTTTAAGTATTTATTTGTATCATAATAAGTAAATTTTCTATTCACTATTGATTGATATTTTCCATTTAAAATTAGATTCCTTAATATTTAACTTTACTGACACAAATAATATAGCTGATCACTAATACAATGCATTTCTTTTCTTTGTTTATTTACAGGTAAGCAATTATGATAGTATATCCGTCTTTCTTAAACTGTATGTATGGTAAACATTTGGTCAATTCTGGTATTCCATGTTTGGTATCAACAAAAATTCTCCCAAACACAAGACAGTTGGTCCGAGTTACTTCATAAACGCATAAAGGGTCACAACATAAAATGAAAAATGTTTTTTCTCTCTTAGCTTAAGCAGCTTAAAATTAATTTACATGCAACTGGCATGGGAGTTGGGTTTTAAGGGGGCAAGAGGAACAACAATAGGGGTGCCTAGGCTCTTTGCAACACAAAAAAATATCCAGTTGCGGCATAAGCATAGAATTTTACATTTGCCGCCGGAAGTTGCAAGTGGCTGTTGCGTTGCTCACACTGGCTGAAAGGGAAGGAGTACAAGAGAGAGAAGAGCGGTGGAAGGGTATTAGGGTGGTCAACATGCAGTGCCACCTAAAACCTAACCTCAAAGCCCTCCTCTCCCCCCCTGGCCCAACCACGCACTTAATAATACGGTTTATTAGCGACATAAGCACATCCGAAGCTGGGTGCAGACATTTTAATTGGTAGGCGAGTGCATGGTAACATAAAAATTATAGTCGAGTGCTGCATTATGAGGACTGCCAAGGGAAATGCGATGTGTGAGAGGGGGGTTGGGGGCTGGGTATGGGTAGCGCGAATTGATGCACCCTGTTTACAGCGAGACTCTGTGTGGCAAACAGGGGCACAAGGCTGAGGCAATTGAAATGTAGGATATACTCGTACTTCAATCATTGGCTGCTTTTGTCTCTGCCAACTGTTGGCTCACTGAGTTAGTGAGTCGGCTACGCGGGCAGGGTGGCACGGTGGAAGGCTGCAAGGGTGGATATGTGAGAGCCTCTGAGTGCTAGGTGTTGCATGAGCGACGGGGGCTTAGTAGTTGCTACAAATTAAAAAATGTGCTGCGTTCTTCCTTTTTTTAATCAAAGCCGCATTAAGAGCTCATAGATGCATGCAGATGGGGCGCCAAACACAACGCATCATAATTTTGGTGCAAAATGCAACGAAGATTGTTGCAAAAAGTATGCGATTTTTTCGCATAGGGCTTTAAAATACTAAACGAAATAAGAGTATTTGAATCAATGAGCAATTAATGCAATAATGAAGAAATATGTAGTTAGAAATATTAATATTTTGTGAAAAGGTTTTCACAATATGAAATAAATTCTAGGGTAGAATTCCTCGATTAGTTTTCTTTGTGTTCCAAGTATAATTTCAACACATACACAGCTTGCAAACCTTGAATATGGTATTGTTGTTTGCCCCGTAGACATCTTAAATATGAACTGCAGCTAAAGCGCGCCCGATGCACAGTGTAATTGAGTGCTGTTTATGAGCAGGAGCTTAAACAGCCAGTCGGAAGGTGGAGGTGTAGGTATGCCCATTTAAATGCGGCGAAATGTTGCCGTTGAAGTTGCAGCTTAGCATTTTTCGTGCCTCGTTGCAAGTCTCGACAAACAATTCAGCTGTTGAAGCCAGAGTCTGAGTCTGTGCGCCAAAGAGAAACCCAGAACCCTTTTCAGCTGCCGTCGGAACGGATCGGGTCGGGTCGGCTTGGCTGGCTGGCTGGCAGACGTACGAATTTTCCACATCCCTAAATCGCTAATCTGCTACGCATTTTTGCTGTGCCGCAGCCACAGCCCAGACCGTGCCCAAACCCTGCACCCACTTTGTAATAATTTCGCTGTATTTTTTCTGCTTCCCCTTCTCGCCATCTCCGCCTTTCCACCGTGCTGCGTTTTTTTTTTATTTTTTTGTTGCACCCAAGCGCAAATCGGCAACTTTGAGCTGTAAAGTTTGGCGGTGCTGGCGCTGCTTGCCCGCCCGGGGTTTGGCTTGGTTTTACGTCCAGAGTTTGAGTTTAGGTCTGCCATCATATAACCAAACGCCCACTCGTCCCTTTTCGCCCCTCCCCACACCCTTCAACTGTATTACGCCACATATGTGCGAGGGCGCGATAAGGCGTCAGAGAAATTGAAATTGTTACCATTTGTGAAGGTTGCCGCCGTAGCCGTTGCCGTCGTCATTGCCATCGCCATCGCCAGCTAGACGACGCCAACGACGACTCTGCTGCCTGCCAGGCATATTACGAAGGTGTGCTAACCCAACCAACTTGCTTGAAAAACAAGAAAAAGTCAGCCATTTTCAGCACGCCGAAGACAACATACCCTCACATACATAAACTTATAAAATAGTTTTTATCGCAACTATATCATAAGGAAATTTAATACTAAAATATTTTAATTAACTTTTGTGCATTACATATCATGTGACAAAGTTGTTATAACCATTCAAAGAGTATCAAAAAAGGGACGCAACTTTCGTTACGGCGAAGGTTGTAAAACCGCCAGCGACGACATGGGAAATGGGCAAATGGCGAATGGAGCCGTTTCGAGCATTTTGTGTTGCCAACTTTCTGGCGCGCTCGCAAAACTCAAGTGCGCTTTGGGGACGCTACAGCGCGTGTTGTTGTTCCGCGGGGATAGAGTATAGAGGGGGGAATGGGGCGGAGGTTAGGATGGCACATATATAGCTGGGACTGAGGCGTTGTTGATTATGATGGCACCGGCCATCAAATTGCGGAATTCGCTGGTCTGGGCTTGGCTTGGCTTGGCTTTATTTCGGTGCGGAGCTGCCTTTCCGGACGTCGAGCGAATCAAAAAAGTGGACGAGGGGGAGTGTAAAAGAAAAAGAGAATGGCAAAAGAGCACAAGCAGTTGACTCAGCATCGAGCGTAAATTGCAGTTGAAAGTGACTGGAATAAATTGGATTATAGCTCAAGTTATGACTTACACAGGATAAAAATTTCATTTCTTAGGATATTAGATATCACTTCTAAACTTCCGTTTGGCTTCTTGCATAACTGCTTAATGAAGTTAAGGCTTAGCAGATATCTAGTAAACTACAGTTGAAGACCTGATTCACCGATCCTTTTTACCACAAAGTAAAAAAAAAAAAACACATCTATCAGTTTTTTTCGTTTCTCTCATTTCCTCTCTACTAAACATTCATCGAAATTCATAACATTTTCCTTGCCCTTACTGACTTCAAAATATAATTTCAATCCGCTGATAAACCAGCCCAAAAACTCTGAACCCAACCCTTTTCCTTTACTTTTTCCTTGCATTGTTAGCCACCAATGCGGCAGCCAAATAAAAAGTTTTTTCCGTTCACGATTTTTTTTTCGGAAAAATGTTTGTTGTATTATCTAGCTGGGCACAAAAAAGAAAGGGGAAGCCCAGTTTTATCCAAAAAATATCACCCAAAAAAAAAGACGAAAATGAAAGAATGAGCAAAGCAAAGAGAAAACCCACGTGAACTCATGCCAACAGCAAAACGTTTGCCGCATCTTTTGGGATTTCTTGCCTCGTTTAAAAATCATTCAAGCAGCAGACACAACCCAACTCAGACCACACACACTCATACACTCACTCATCCACCCACTCAACCCACAGACAGTGGCACAAATTGTGTCAAAAACGTTTGGCGCTGTCGCTGGCGGCATCATCGCTGCTTTGGCGGCAGCTTTCAAGGGGTGCCTTTTTCTGGGTCCACCTCTAAAACGTTTGTTTGGCATTCCCCCCTTTTATATACATTTTTATACCCTTAACCCATAAAATGGGTAAATAAGGGTATAATGGTTTTGTGCAAATGTATGTAACAGACAGAAGGAAGCATCTCCGACCCCATAAAGTATATATATTCTTGATCAGCATCAACAGCCGAGTCGATCTAGCCATGTCTGTCTGTCCGTCCGTCCGTCTGTCCGTCTGTCTGTCTGTCCGTCTGTCTGTATGAACGCGCCGATCTCAGAGACTATAAGAGATAGAGACTTCAAACTTGAAACTTAAGCTCTCCTATACCATAGGCAGATCAAGTTTGTTTTAAATTTTCGATAACACTTCTGGTTTTCGATATACACATGTGATCGATAACAACAAAATAATGAATTTCAAAATTCTGAAAATAAGGTTTGAAACTATGGATAAAATAATGAACATTTAAAAAAATTTGATTAAAATCGGTTAAGAAACACCAGAGATATCGCAGTTTGAAGTTTGGTTATATTGGTCACTGGGTAAATACACACAAGTTACTGTAAGCATTACCTATCGGGTTAAGGGTATGTCCTAGTCGGGATTTCTCGACTAGAGCCTTCTTACTTGTTTTTTATGTTTTTGCGCAGTCCCCAGCGCCAGTAACCATTCGCTCACTCTTTTCTGCCTCTGTCTTCTCGACGAAACTTTGACGCCTAACGAAAGAGGCAGCAAATAATTCATCATTTTGCCTTCAGACTTCAGAGCATTTCCTCTGCCAATGTCGCTGGCAAATCCAGCGCCTTGGAGTTGGCTGCCACGCAGCTTGGCCTCAGCTAAGATACGGCGGGTGGAATGGGGACTGGGGCTGGGGTTTTCGGCTAAACTTGGCCGGATAGCTACCCTGGTTGTATGCTGCCCCGGTGGGCTCTGTAAACGAAGCAGAAGAAGGAGACGAAAAAAAAATATTATTTGGAACGGTTTATCATCAATTTTATGTGCGATTTTTTCTTTTATTTCCTTCTTCCATTTCTTTTATGTTGTTGTTGTTTGCGATGCTGATGCTACACCCCCCGCACGCTGCATGGTCAGGTGCCAGGAACTTGGCTACATTTTGGCTTCATCTTATTCTCTTTTTAGTTATCTTGAGCTCTCGCAATGAGACCCGCTTCCAGCTTGGGGGCCACTCACTGTGATTCTGTCTTTGCGAGTGAAAATCAACTGAAATTCGATTTGATTATGATTTGTGTCGATTGAAGAGGATGCCAGTGCAAGAGGTGTGTGCGGGAAAGCATTGCTTAACCATTCCCGCGAATCACTTAGAATAGCAGTGAGTTTCATCAAAGTGCAATGAGTAAAGTTGGAAGTTAAATATGATTTTCCAGATTGCATAGCATTCGCTGAGAAGCAAAAACAAAACGTTGCCATTTAATGGAATTTTCAAATGATGTTGTCGATCTCTGGCCCTTATCGTTAGTGCAGAAACATTTAAAAGACGACACGGTTTTAGTCTTTGCATTTTGCATAATAAAGTTCCAATATTTTTTAATGCTATTGTTAAATTTTCTTTTTTTTTTTCAAATATTTCCCTGATTAAATATCTGTTTTATTCACAACATTCTGCATTTATGTATGATTTTTTGTTGCGCATTGTTAAGCTTTAATAAAAAACATTTATTGGTGCACGGCTGGCTAAAAAAACTGTCAAAGGCAGCAACGCATCAATCAGCGGTAAATGCTCCCTACCCTTTCCTCACGAACAGAAAAATTATGTGTACATTGATATTTGGATATATGTTTTTTTGTTCTTGAAATCATTTTTTAGATTTTGTTTAATTTCGTTGCGTATTGCAATGATTTTTTGTTTCGCACAAATTTTAGTTTGTTTAATATTTCATGCATTAAATATTTGATAGCACACCAATACAGTCAGCGACATAAAGCAGTGTGCAGAACATTTTTTTCTCAATGCATTCAAATTTACAGTCAAGAAAAAAAATATGCCACAATAAAAATAAAATTAAAAAATTAAAAAAAGAATATAAATGTATATTGAAGATAAAAAACAAAAATTGTGTATGCAACTTTTGCTGTATTTGCATATTCAAATAGTTTTTATAAAATAGGTTTATGAAAAAATGCACTTTTGCGCACATTGCGTATACGACGTGTATGCGCGCACACACAAAGATTGCATAAAATATGAGGGGCGCATAGAAAAATCAGCGCTGCATTAATAAAGCAGCACAGCCAAGCCCAAAGCCATATTCTATTTCAATTAACTCGTATATAATATTTTTTTGTTGTTTTTACACTTTATGAATATTTTTATTCTGCATATTTGATGCAATATGCATATCTGGTATTTTATTTTAATAACAAACGCAACATATTTCATGTTAATCAAATCATTTTTAATCATTCTTTTTCTACCCTTGGCATTTTTTTCCTCCCGATCAACCAATTTTTGGCAATTAAATATTTTTATTAAATACGCGCACATTCCATTTAGTTCAAATTTGAGTTTTTTATGTCCATACATTTGCCATGAGTGAATTTATATCGACGCTCTGTGCTAAGTGCATAAGCTGCCGCCTATTGTTGAGACACTTCTTAGCTCACTTTCCCTACACTTGTCAGCCAGCCGCTCGTTTCACGTCTCATCTGTCAGCACTTTGTTCTGCCACTGGTTGCCCAACTGCTGTTGCAGGACGCAGCATTCAGAACTTACGACTGTCGGCCAGTCGGCCAGACGTCTCCGTGTCTAACGCTGATTTGCGTTTTAGATTTGCATATGAATCCTCATCATGAAGTTTGATGAAGATGCTGTTGCCCATGATGTCGTTGTTGTTGCTTGTCCTGCTGCCTGTTGACGACAACATTGCATCGCAGTTAACTGAAATCTATGGGCCCCTACCTATCCGTTATACACTTGACCACCTCTCAGACAGACGGAGAGAAGGAACGTCACGCATACGCCGTGTGTGCGTGCCATCGTTTTAGGTAGCGAAAATTTCTCACTTTAGGCGTGAAAGCAAGCTGGCAACCAGTGCCGTGGTGTCTGGCGTCGACTGCCTGGCACAAGCTAAACGCATTTGTTGCACCAACAACAATGTGATCAACTACACTTTGTGCCTAGTCCCCCTATATATGTGTGTGTGTGAGAGCTTGTATTTATATATGTAAAGTTGTTCCCATTTCATATGTCTTTTTTAACATAATGCGCATTTTTTGACCCAGTGTTTAGATGAAAACTTAAGCATTACTTAAAAGGAAATGTTAAGACTTAAATGATTTTCAAAAAGTCTGCGAAAAAAATTTATTTTAAAATTTTGAAGAGCTTTAAATTTATCAAATACTTTAAATATTTGTTCTTAAATATTGAAGCCATTTGTTCTATCAAAAAATATTAGATTGCGGGAAAGTCAACCTTTCTGATTACCCACCTGTTTAACCATGAACATTAAAATTTGCAGACAAGCAATAAGTTCTCTAACTTCATGCATTTTAAATGTCGGCAAACCTCCCTTGCCCCATTTTCAAATCTAGGCTCTGGTGCACAATTCAAGCGTACAGCTAATGCATTGACTAACGCCCCATTATGCGTGAACGTGGCCAAATGACTGATTTGTTGCAAGCAAAAAGTTATCAACAGTGAAATAAAATTAAATGAGCAGAAAATAAAGCGTAAAGCGTAAAAAAAAACACCGCCATGCGCTTGCTGCAACGAGTTGCACGCGTGGCAAGAACCAAAAATAAAATGCAATTTTTGTTGCTGTGTGCCGTTAAAATTATTGGATTGCGAGAGGCGAGAGTCAAGCGGATGCAACAACACCAAACCTTACAACGACCCAAGTGGGTGGCATTAACTGGCACCCAACTCCAGCCCACAGCCACCACCTCATTTGCGTATATACGTATGCGTGTGCGTGTGTATGTGTGTGTGTGGGTTG